>CM050164.1:205750458-206407141 GCA_027410445.1 Discoglossus pictus
ATCCTCCTCAACCCCCCTCCTCAACCCCCCTCCTCAACCTCCCTCCTCAACCCCCCTCCCCAACCCCCTCCTCTTTCTCCACCCCCCTCCTCAACCTCTCTCCTCAACCCCCCTCCTCAACTCCCCTCCTCAAACTCTCTCCTCAACTGCCCTCCTCTACCCCCCTCCTCTACCCCCTTCCTCAACCCCCCTCCTCAACCTTCCTCCTCAACCCCCTCCTCAACCCCCATCTTCAACCCCCCTCCTCAACCCACCTCCTCAACCTCCCTCCTCAAGCCCCCTCCTTATCCTCAACCCACCTTCTCAACCTCTCTCTCCAATCCAACTCCTCAACCCCCCTCCTCATCCTCCCTCCTCAATCCCCCTCCTTACCCTCCCTCCTCATCCTCAACAACCCTCCTAAACCCCCCTTCTTAACCCCCTCCTCATCCTTAACCCCCCTCCTCAACCCCTCTCCTTATCCTATATCCCCCTCCTCAAACTCTCTTCTCAACTCCCCTACTCAACCCCCCACCTCACCCTACCTCCTCAATCCCCTTTCTCAACCCCCATCCTCATTCTCAACTCCCCTCCTCAACCCCCCTCCTCATCCTCAACCCCCCTCCTAAACCCCTCCTCAACCTCACTCCTCAACCCCCCTCATCAACTCCCTTAATCATCCTCAACCGCTTTCCTTAACCTCCCTCCTCATCCTTAACCCCCCTCCTCCACCTCTCTCTTCAACCCAACTCCTCAACCCCTCATCCTCATCCTCCCTCCTCAACCCCCTCCTCAACCTCCCTCCTCAACCCCCCTCCTCATCCTCCTCAACCCCCCACCTCAACCTCCTCCTCATCCTCAACCCCCCTCCTCAACACGCTCCTCAACACCCTTCTCAACCTCCCTCCTCAACCCCCCTCTTTAACCCCCCTCCTCCATCCCCTCCTCATCCTTAACCCCATCCTCAACCCCCTCCTCATCCTCCCTCCTCAATCCCCCTCCTCAACCCCCTCCTCATCCTCAACCCCCTCCTCAACCTCTCTCCTCAACCCCCCTCATCAACTCCCTGCTCATCCTCCCTCCTCAATCCCCCTCTTTAACCCCCCTCCCCATCCTCAACCCCCCTCCTTAACGCCCTCCTCCACCTCCCTCCTCAACCCCCCTCCTCAACCCCATCCTCATCCTCATCCCCCCTCCTCAACCTTTCTCCTCAGACTCCTATGCAACACCCCACCTCATCCTCCCTCCTCGATCCCCCTCCTTAACCTCCCTCCTTATCCTCAACCCCCTCCTTAACCTCCCTCCTCATCCTCAACCCCTTCCTCCACCCTCTCCTCATCCTTAACCCCTCTCCTCAACCCCTTTCCTCATCCTCATCCCACTGAGATAGCCCTCATAAAAGTCACGAATGACCTGCTCACCGCCAAGTCGAAAGACCACTTTTCTATTTTGCTTCTCCTGGATCTCTCTGCCGCCTTTGACACAGTTGACCATTCAATTCTACTCCACAGTCTCTCCTCCCTCGGCATTCGAGACACTGCTCTCTTGTGGTTCTCATCATACCTCCAAGAACGATCATTTAGCGTCTCCTTCTCCGGCACATCTTCTTCTCCTCACCCCCTGTCTATTGGCGTACCCCAAGGATCAGTCCTAGGCCCCCTCCTCTTCTCCATCTACACATCCTCACTCGGCACCCTAATAAACTCTTTTGGGTTCCAGTACCATCTCTATGCAGACGACACCCAAATCTATCTCTCAGCACCAGATCTATCCCCCTCTCTTGTAGCACACGTCTCCGACTGCCTCTCTAGTATATCCTCTTGGATGTCCACCCACCATCTGAAACTCAACATGTCTAAGACTGAACTCTTAATCTTCCCACCCTCTACTACAGCTTCAATTCATCACATCTCTCTCTCTGTCAACAACGCCATCATCACTCCCACCTCCCAAGCCCGTTGTCTCGGGGTTCTACTGGACCCTGCCCTCTCTTTCATACCACACATACAGTCTCTAACCAAATCCTGTCTTTTCCATCTAAAAAACATATCCAAAATACGCCATTACCTTACACAAGACACTACTAAGATTCTAATACACTCTCTTATCATTTCTCGTCTTGACTATTGCAACTCGCTCCTTGTTGGCCTGCCCATCACTCGCCTCTCCCCACTTCAATCCATAATAAATGCCCCTGACAGACTCATCTTCAATACACATCGTTCAGTGTCGGCAGCTCCTCTTTGTCAATCACTCCACTGGCTTCCCTTAGCCTCCAGAATAAAGTTTAAAATCTTAACCCTAACTTATAAAGCCCTCAATAACAGCGCACCCCCATACATCTCTGCTCTCATCTCCAAATACTCCCCCACACGCCCTCTTCGTTCTGCTAACGACCTTCTTCTTTCTACCACTCTTGTCACCTCCTCTCACTCCCGCCTCCAGGACTTTTCTCGCGCTGCCCCTATTCTCTGGAACTCCTTGCCTCGCTTCACCAGACTATCCTCCTGCCTTAAATCCTTCAAAACATCAATAAAAACGCACTTCTTTAAAGAAGCCTATAACCTTCCTCCCTAACATGCTCAGCACTGCTCAGCACTACTCTCTCCCTACTGTACCACATACAAACTTTAACCTTTAGATTGTAAGTCTGCGAGTTTCAATCCTGCGCGGTGCTTTAGGGAAAGCGCTATGGACACTGGATTCCAAGCTCAAAGATAGGGCCATACACTCTTTGCAATGTATGAATCTTTAACTTGTCATTGCCTGTAACTTAACTTATGTATAGCGCTACGGAATATGTTGGCGCGTTACAAATAAACGATAATAATAAACGATAATAATCCTCAACCCCGTCATCAACCTCTCTCCTCAACCCCCCTCCTCAACTCCCTACTTATGCTCCCTCTACAATCCCCCTCCTCAACCCCCCTCCTCATCCTTAACCCCCCTCCTCAACCCCCCTCCTCCACCTTCCTCCTCAACCCCCCTCCTCAACCCCCCTCCTCAACCTCCCTCCTCAACCCCCCTCCCCAACCCCCTCCTCTTTCTCCACCCCCCTCCTCAACCTCTCTCCTCAACCCCCCTCCTCAACTCCCCTCCTCAAACTCTCTCCTCAACTGCCCTCCTCTACCCCCCTCCTCTACCCCCTTCCTCAACCCCCCCTCCTCAACCTTCCTCCTCAACCCCCCTCCTCAACCCCCATCTTCAACCCCCCTCCTCAACCCACCTCCTCAACCTCCCTCCTCAAGCCCCCTCCTTATCCTCAACCCACCTTCTCAACCTCTCTCTCCAATCCAACTCCTCAACCCCCCTCCTCATCCTCCCTCCTCAATCCCCCTCCTTACCCTCCCTCCTCATCCTCAACAACCCTCCTAAACCCCCATTCTTAACCCCCTCCTCATCCTTAACCCCCCTCCTCAACCCCTCTCCTTATCCTATATCCCCCTTCTCAAACTCTCTTCTCAACTCCCCTACTCAACCCCCCACCTCACCCTTCCTCCTCAATCCCCTTTCTCAACCCCCATCCACATTCTCCACTCCCCTCCTCAACCCCCCTCCTCATCCTCAACCCCCCTCTTCAACCCCTCCTCAACCTCACTCCTCAACCCCCCTCATCAACTCCCTTAATCATCCTCAACCGCTTTCCTTAACCTCCCTCCTCATCCTTAACCCCCCTCCTCCACCTCTCTCTTCAACCCCACTCCTCAACCCCTCATCCTCATCCTCCCTCCTCAACCCCCTCCTCAACCTCCCTCCTCAACCCCCCTCCTCATCCTCCTCAACCCCCCACCTCAACCTCCTCCTCATCCTCAACCCCCCTCCTCAACACGCTCCTCAACACCCTTCTCAACCTCCCTCCTCAACCCCCCTCTTTAACCCCCCTCCTCCATCCCCTCCTCATCCTTAACCCCATCCTCAACCCCCTCCTCATCCTCCCTCCTCAATCCCCCTCCTCAACCCCCTCCTCATCCTCAACCCCCTCCTCAACCTCTCTCCTCAACCCCCCTCATAAACTCCCTGCTCATCCTCCCTCCTCAATCCCCCTCTTCAACCCCCCTCCCCATCCTCAACCCCCCTCCTTAACGCCCTCCTCCACCTCCCTCCTCAACCCCCCTCCTCAACCCCATCCTCATCCTCAACCCCCCTCCTCAACCTTTCTCCTCAGACTCCTATGCAACACCCCACCTCATCCTCCCTCCTCAATCCCCATCCTTAACCCCCTCCTCATCCTCAACCCTCTCCTTCATCCCCCTTTTCTACCCCCTCCTCATCCTCAACCCCCCTTCTCAACCTCTCTCCTCAACCCCCTCCTCAACCTCCCTCCTCAATGCTTCTCCTTAAGCCCCCTCCTTATCCTCATCCTCACTTCTCATCCTCCCTCCTCGTCCGACCTCCTCATCCCCCCACCTCAACCAACCTCCTCAACCCCCACCTCATCCTCAACCCCCCTCCTCAACTCCCTTCCTCAACCTCCCTCCTCAACCCCCCTACTCAACCCCCCTCCTCAACCCCCCTCCTCATCCTCAACCCTCCTCCTCAACCTCTCTCCTCAACCCTTCTCCTCAACCTCCCTCCTCAACCTCCCTCCACAACCCCCTCCTCATCCTCAACCCCCCTCCTCAACCACTCTCCTCATTCCACCTCCTCAACCCCCTCCTCATCCTCCCTCCTCAATCCCCCTCTTCAACCCCCTCCTCATCCTCAACCCCCCTCCTTAACCCCCTCCTCCACCTCCCTCCTCAACCCCCCTCCTCAACCCCCATCCTCATCCTCAACCCCCCTCCTCAACCTTTCTCCTCAGTCTCCTATGCAACACCCCACCTCATCCTCCCTCCTCAATCCCCCTCCTTAACCGCCTCCTAATCCTCAACCGTCTCCTTCAACCCCCTTTTCAACCCCCTCCTCATCCTCAACCCCCCTCCTCAACCTCTTTCCTCAACCCCCTCCTCAACCTCCCTCCTCAACCCCCCTCCTCAAGCGCCCTCCTCATCCTTAACCTCACTCCTCATCCTCCCTCCTCATTCTCCCTCCTCAACCCCCCACCTCAACTCCCCTCCTCAACCCCCACCTCATCCTTAACCCCCCTCCTCAACTCCCTCCTCAACCTCCCTCCTCAACCCCCCTCCTCAACCCCCCTCCTCAACCTCTCTCCTCAACCCCCCTCCTCATCCTCAACCCTCCTCCTCAACACCTCTCCTCAACCCCTCTCCTCAACCTCCCTCCTCAACCCCCCTCCTCAACCCCCTCCTCATCCTCAACACCCCTCCTCAACCTCTCTCCTCATCCCACCTGCTCAAACCCCCTCCTCATCCTCCCTCCTCAATCCCCCTCCTTAACCTACCTTCTCATCCTTAACCCCTCTCCTCAACCCCCCTTCTCAACCCCCTTCCTCATCCTCAACCCCCTTCCTCAACCTCTCTTCTCAACCCCCCTCCTCAACCCCCCTCCTCCACCTCCCTCCTCAACCCCCTTTGAGGTTGAGGAGGGGGGTTGAAGATGAGGAGGGGGGTTGAGGAGGGAGTTTGAGGAGGGAGGATGAGGAGTATGATAAGGTAGGGGGAGGGAAAGAAACATGAGGGAGAGGGGGGGGGGGAAGAGACACATGAGAGGGGGGAAGAGACATGGGGGTAGAGAGACAAGGGGAGGGAAAGAGATACAGGGTGACTCGAGTATAAGCCAAGGGGGCCTTTTTCAGCCTTAAAAAAAGGGCTGAAAAACTCGGCTTATACTCTAGTATATACAGTATTTATTGCAAACCTATCACATATGCAGAATTTACATCTATGGTGACCCTAGGCACAACTTTCTTAGCCACTCTGTATGTACACATTGGTAAGTACACTCCACATGCACTAAGGCTTCAATATCTTGTGCACAGGTGTAATTTTTTGTATTTATATTCTTTCTCCTATTCCTCTCGTCATTCCCCTTCCCTCTTTTCCCTCCTCCACTTCTCTCTTCTTACACATTCACACCTACCTTTTTTTCTTCCCTTCATCTCCTCCCTCTTTCACCCTGCTCTTTCTCTCATATTCTCTCCCCTCCTATCTTTTACCCCTCCTCTGTCCATCCCCTCATTTTACTCTTCCCTCCTCCATTTCTCTATCCTCTTCTCTTTCATTTTTCCCTCCCCTTCTCACTCCTCTCCTCTCTTAATTTTCTTTACTCTCATGCTCCTCTCTCTAACTTCTCTTGTCTTCCATTCTTTCCCTTGCACTTTCTAACCCAATATCATTACCCCATTTTCTCCTTTTTTCCTCTCCTCTTTCTTTTCCCCTTCTCTTCTCTCCTTTCTCTTTCCCTGTTCTCCTCTCCTTTAATTTTGTTCTCCATCTACTTTTCTCTACATCACTGCACCCTTATTTAGCACTTCACTGTCTCTCATCTCCTTTCTCTTTCCCCCTTTCTCCTTCTAACCTTTCTGTCTCTCTTTCCCCACATATTTCTCCCTTCTCTATGTTAACCCTCCTCCATTCACCATTTAATTATCTAACCATTTAACTCTTGCTTTCAACTTTTATTCACCCTGTCTTTACCTTACACTTTTCCCTCTCCCTGCTTCCTTTGCTTCTTCTCATCCTCTGCTCTCATACTTTCCCAATCACATTTACTCTTCCTTTTCACTATTTCTCTTTTTACCTTCTCTTTCCCCTTCTCTTCCCCATCCTTTCTTCTCCCTTCTCTCTCCTCTTTTCCCTCCTCTCATACTTTTCTACCCTGCCCTTTCCCCACACATCTCCCTTTTCTCTTATGCCTCAACTTTCTCTCCTTCTGTTTCTCTTTTCCATATTCCCATTGTCTCTCTCTCATTCCTCCTTCTCTCACTCACCCTCTTTCTCCCAAACCTCCCCAACTCCATCCCCTTAACTTTCTTCATTTCCTCCTTCTCATTCTCTCCCCCTTTCAATGTCTCCTCTCCTTTGTCTTCCCCTCTCTCCCCTTTGCCTTCTCTCTTCCCCCTCCATCCTATCTTTCCTCTCTCTTCGCCACCTTATCCCTTTTTCTCTTTTATATTCTCTTCTTTATATTTTTTCTCTCCCACCTCCTCTTTCCCAATCGTATTCTCTCTCCCCTTTGCTTATCTAGCTCTTTCTATCTCTCCCTTCCAGTTTCCTGATTATTCCCGCTTCTCTCTCCCTTCCTCTCTTTTACACTCCACCCCTACTTCTATCCCTTGTCTCCTCTCTCTTCCCCATGCACCCCTTGTTTTCTCCCATACTACTTTTTACATTATCTATCCCGTTCTCTAACCTCCCTTACCCCTTCTCTTTTAATTCTGCTTTCTATCCACTTTGCTGTGCCTTCCTGTTCACTCTCTCACCACTACTTTCTTTTTCTCCCTCTTTTCACCCTGTATATCTCACTTCTCGCCTATGCCTTTCTACTTTGCAATTCCCCTCCTCTCTATCTCCTCTTCCTACATGCCCTTCTCTTTCTTCTCCATCCCTTTCTTACATACTCCTTCACTCTGCCCCCTCATCTCTCTCTTCTCTTCTACTCTCCTTTTCACCCCCCTCTTTTTAAAAACTATCCCCCTTACCTCTCAATCCCCTTATTTTACTGTCTTCCTTTTTCTCTTTTCTCCCTCTACCTCCTTCTACTTCTCCTGCCCATTTTTCTCTATCAACTCCTCTCTCTTTCACCTCCCCTCTTCCTTTTTTCCTTTCGTACACTCTCATCAACAACTTCTCTCTTCTCTCATTCTTTACCTTCCTCTTTTCCCCAATCTCTCTTCCCCATTCCTCTTTCCTTTCTCCCCATTTGTTTATTTTCTTTCTCCATTATCTCCTCTCTTTCCCCTTCTCTCCACCCTTCTTCCCCTCTCTTTTTCCATTTTTCATCTCTTTGTCTCTACACTGCATCCACATTGTCTTCCCTTCACTGTCCATCTCCTCATTCCTCTTTCTCCTTTCTTCCCTCTCCTCGCTCTATCGCTATTCTTGTTTCTCCATCTATCACTCCATCTATCACCCATCTTTTTCCACTCCCCCTTTTCTTATCCCCTCCTTTCTTCACCTCTTCTCTTTCATGCATCTCTTTCCGTCTTTAACCCTCTTCTCTTACACACTCTACTGTTTCCACTCCTTTTTCTCCCACTTGCTCTTTCTCCACCACATTTCCTCTTCATTTCCCTTACATTATCTTTTTCCCCCTCTATCTTTACCTCTTTTCTCTTCCACATTCTTTCTTCCCTCTTCGACTCTCCTCTATGTCCTCTCTCTTCTGCCTCCTCTCTTCCCCTTTTCTCCCATACTCTCTCCTTTCCTACTTCTCCATCATAACTTCTATCCCTTCTGCTTCTTTTCCACCATTCCTTTCCTTTCTTTTCTTCCCTCCATCCTCCCATTTTCACTCCCCCTCTTTCCCCCACTCCCCTCAGCCATCTCTTTCTCTCTACTCCTCCACTGTATCTCTCCTCGTCCATTGTCTCTTGATCCCTCAGGTAGATATATAAAATGTAGGGCAGACAATTAAGTAACAGCTAATCATCAGAGGTAGCAACCAATGGCAAAGTCGACCCCACAAGACTGGATGAGGCCTACGGGAAGAGGGAAGTTTGAAAGTATTATATGTGCTATCTATTGATATGATTCATTTGTTCTTCTCCACAGCATCTCAGAGCAGTGAGTAGCTACAGTACAGGAATAAGCAGCAGAAGCACAATGGGCCACTTGGAGTAGTAAAACTCTGATGGACCTGCGCTCATCCAGTGTGAGCCCACCGAGGGGACAACTCCTGAAAGGGCTATTATCTTTTTCCTTAACTCTCAGCACTTTCTCTGGCAGACAAGATGGCATCTTTTATAATTCCCCTGTACTGTTACCTCAAGTTCTATTACATAATCTCATCAGCATGGCTGTCCCATTTTACAACTATGTATGGGTAGAACGTATTGTAATAAGGCTGATTAAATTTATGGGGCCTATCAGCCCCTCTCTGATTGCTCACTCTGTTAGACCTAAGAACCAATAGGAAAAGCACCAACTTTGGTCAGCCCATTCTAGCTGGTAATTTAAACCAGATTAGTGATGTTTAATTGATTGTGCATTGCTGAACAGTTACAGACACGCCAACATAAGTCTATTTCTTGATTGGTTGCCCGCCCATTGGACAGGGAATACCAAGATGTTTTATGTTTTCTCCAAAGAAAGGGGTTGGAGAGAAGCATCTCTGCCTCATGCTGCTACACCAAAGTTATAATGTAAGTTTTGCAAAGGAAAACTGTTTTATTTCTTCTTTCTGATGAAAAAAATATTTACTTATTTAGAAGGAAAGTCTGCAATTGATATTTCAAAATCCGAATGTGTCAGAAGAAGTTTCTGTTAGTGCCTGTATTTCCACATAATTAGTTTTGAACCTTTGCAATACTCAGTTGTCATGCAAACACCTTTTATATGCATAGACACATATAGGATTTATTGTCCTCTCACACATACTCAATATGAAAATATATGGATAAAAATAAAAGCAAATTGTTCTGTAAGTAATTTTCAAGTTTCAGCATAAAAAAAAACGGCCACTACACATGCTCCCATTGATCTGGTCCACTTGCAAGAAGATCATCGGATAATCATCTATAAATCCAAAATGTATATACAATCATAATCTATAATAAGTATATTATAAATATTTCGCTTATATTTGTTGTATATTAATATTATCACTCTATAAATTGTCTCTGGAGAATTTTGCTTGGTAGTATCAACTATTGTCACAAATCCCCAAATACTCTAAAAACTTTTGAATTTATAGACTTAGATGTAAACAAATAAAGGGTGCATATTTTGTTCCCCTTTGCTAATGTAGTGGGTTTGGTTTGACATTGATATATAGCTAATCTCTCTTAAGAAAGACAAGTAGTATACATTATTGTGAATTTTTATGAAATTTGTTAGATTGTTCCCCCTTCGCCTTTAAAAATTCACAAAGTGACAAAACACTTTGGTGGTGGTGTGCAATAGCAATGCTCGGAGATTTATGCAAAGCTTCAGTCTATATTAAAATCTGAGACCGCAGACCTGTGACTAACTCAAGAGGAATCCCCATTTGGAAGGAGACCTTATTGCTTCCTTGAGGGAACCCTGGGACCACAGCATTTGAAATCCATTGAAGGGAACTGCAAATGAAGGCAGTTTACCATAGTGAAAAGGAGCCAACCTTGACCATGGTCTTGTATGCATCCTGTTACTGAGCTTTTTTCCAAGTGCAAGGCTTTGGATTGGAATGTATTTCTATATTTTACTCTAATACAATCTCATAAACATGACATATTTAGAAGTTGTCCACTGTTTTGTTTCCTTTTGTTTTACATGCATTGGATCACATTCATTCGAGGAAAGAACACAATAAAATATCAAGCATTTGAAATTGTATTTGCTTGATAAGAAATGTTTTCTCTATAGTTATTCAAATGTTATACGTGTTCTTTGAAATTATTATTTTTTTTTTTGTATGTAATGACACTATTTTTTACATGGAATATTGATGTATGAGCATATTGCACTATTGATATTGTCTTGCTGGGATAATATAGCAAATTTATTAACACTATACAGCAAACATTCTAATGTCAAGTTTTCAAATTTATCTGGCATAACAAGGCTTCTAGAATATCTAGAAAAGTAATGTATAGACATAAGTCATGCCCAAATTTTAAATTGTTTTATAATGTGGCACAATTAACGTTTATTCCCATAACTCTTTCTAGCGTTTGGGTGTTCATAGAAAATTACAGGATGTCCCCACAATCCTGGAGCTCGATTTTTTTCTCTTACTCTTTGAAACCGGGCCAATCAAAAATATGGTCTGTTGTCTGCTTTATCTATTTAATCTTACTCCTATCAAACCCCATCCACATTTGACAATAACTTTGTCCCAGACTTCTATGGTGTGGTGGACCTCATCAGGCCTCACATAAATTGGCCAGTGGTACAGAGATGACTTAGTGCTCACGTATAAACAAATTAAAGACGTATTTAACATACCCCTGCAGGAACACTTTACCTATTGAAAAATTAAGCATTTTATTGAAGCCATAGAACGCCTTCTGGGAAAACCGAAAGCTAATTGGTTCACAAATCTGTGCGAAAAATTCCCACTCTCTAAGAGTGTAGTAAGCCTACTATATAACAGCTTTAATGAAGGACACCTGGATCAAAAGCTAGCATTTATAAGGAAGTGGAGGAGTGACCTGGGTTTCGTGGGAGACAAAGATTTTTGGAGAATCTCTTGGGAGAACCTTTCCAGGGGTTCACTAAACAGTAGCATTATGGAGACCTCAATCAAAATACTACACAGGATATATACAGTATAACACCTGACAAGCTTTATAAATAGAAAGTGAACAATCATCCTAATTGTTTCAGGGGTTGTTGAGAGGAGGGATCCTTCTTTCACATATGGTGGTCATGCTCCCAAGTCCAACAGTTGTGGACTAATGTTATAGATCTAGCCTCTGCTATATTTAATGTCCAATTAAACATAGACCCAGAATCATGTCTTCTAGGTTACCCATGCGCTTCGCTCTCCTCACCTCAAAATAAACCCTTACAGTTTCTGATGCTAGCAACTAAGAGCCATATTGTAAATGTTGGAAATCAAATACCATGAGCCTGCAAGCCGTTAAGAATAAGCTTAATTACACTTATCCACAATCCACGCTTATTCTGGGATCCGTGGTTAGCTTCCCCTTACACTATCCCACTAATCTGAAAGATAAAGATGTAAATAATTTTGAGGTCTTGTGTGGAGGTGTGGAGGAGCCTGTTGACTCATTGCCGATGCTGGAAACCGTGGATAAAGGTAGGTAGTGGTTCCTCTTTTAAAACCAAACCTTGGCCTTTTTTTTTCAGAGATACTAACCTGTTATGACTCAGTTGTCGTGTTTCCCCTAGTTTAATTTACCTTCTGATTATTGCTTATGTTTCACACATTGAAAAGAAAGGGGGAGAAAAAAAGGGGAAAAAAACACTGGAAGAGACACATGAGCCTGATCAAACCTGCGGTCTATAGGAAATCCTTCTGTTCTCCAGAACTTTTGGAAAACTTGATACACATGTATGATCATATTTAAAGGAAAAAAATATATTTTTTCTTTTCTTGTTTTTTTTTATAACTTTTATTTTTAGAATTTTTTTCCATCATATAAGAACAAACAAAACATACAGTAGAATTACAAAGCATTATTATTCATATGTTTTCAGCAATCTTTCCATACATATGTTAACAGTATATAGTTATTTTAGAGAATTCAAAATCCTGGATTGGCCTTTAAATCATAACATAACAAAACAAATCAAGACAAAAGACAACAAAGCAAAATAACACAAACAAAAAAAAAGAAAAAAGAATTAGTATGAGTTCTGGTTTAAGATCTATGTCTTGTTTTATAATTTTAGATAATTGAAATATACAATTAGACCAATACATTTGAATTACTGAACAAGTCCACCACATATGCATGTGGGAGCCTTCATTGATTACATATCCAACATAAACACACAGTATTATCTTGTGAGGAAAAACTTGCTATTTTTGTGGGGTTATGTACCACCTCTGTACTATCTTGAATTGGACTTCTCTAAATGTAGTCCATTTCGTATATTTTTCCATTGTTTGAAAATAGCTCTCCCTGATCTCTTCTTCCCATTCCTTGTGGAGTTCTTGCTCCCACTTCAATATTTTATTGGATTTTATGTTTATATATAAAGATTTAATACTTTTCAAGACATTTAAAATTGTGTGTTTTTTGTTACATTGTAGATATCTGTTTCAAACAGTAATAGTCTTCTCATTGTTTTTATATTAAAGTCAGAATTGGAAATCGCTGCATACAGCATATTAAAAAAAAAAAACATTTATTTTTTGGTATTTTCTTTTGTTTAGAAATATACGGGAAAAGTTTTTAGTTCTCCATTTAAATATAAATCCTTTAAGCTTCTCACTCCCCATTTTGTCCAATCTATATTTAAAAAGGGTAATAATTCATCAATGATCTTACATATTGCTATAATGGGGGACGGAAATTCAATCAAGTCTAATTCTTTGTTAAGTTTAAACCATTGTTTTGTCAAAGCTCTTGGTACTAACGGTAGTCTACTAAATATTATATTTAGCTTTTTTCCCATATCATGTTTTCTTATTCTTGGGGCCTCATTCTAATGATGACCGTATGAGCAGCGTGGCCGCAAGGGATGGCCGCAAGCTACTCTCCTATTCTAATCGCTTGCCGGCGCCCTGCTTTCCCTTGCTGCCACCCCCGCCGCAGCTTACTGCAGGGAAAGCCTTTGATGTCACGCGGCCAAAGAGATTTTGCCCCCTGAAAGCACCCATCCTTATTCAAATGCTCCAATAACCCCTCCGCCAACCCTGCAAAAAAACTGAAAATGGCCGCAACTTGCTTGCACCCTGGAGTCGAAGCAAGGGTTGCGAAGCCCTTTCGGCTGCTCCAATTAATCCCTCCGCTGGCGGCAGGGGACCAGATCGTGACCTGATCGTGACCCCTGCAGTGTCCCTACAGTGTCCCTACATCACCCCTATAATGCAGGGGTCCTATCGGAACCCCTGTAGTGTCCTAACATTAACCCTAAAATGCAGGGGTCCTTATTGGGCACACATTAACCCTTGCTGCAGGGGTCCGATCGGGACCCCTGCAGGCTCCCCATGTTAACCCCTTGCTGCAGTGCTCCCCACATTAACACCTTGCCTTGCTGCAGGGGATCAGGACTGCCCGCAGCATCTATAACATTTACTATAAGTACCTTCCCGGCACCTAAAATTAACCCCATCACTCATAGGGGTCAATATAGACCCCAATGAGACTAAAATTACCCCCTCAGTCCAATAGGGGTCTATATAGATCCTCTATAGGACACTATTAACCCCTAGGTCGACCCCATAAGTCCCGTGAGGGTCCTCCAGTATCAACAGCCAATCAGAAGACGCAGATGCTTTGAGCCAATCACAATGGGATACACCCCCATGGGATGTATCTCATCCTGATTGGCTGAAGGGAATAGCGCCTTTTGATTAGCTATTGTCACTGTCAATCAGATAGTAGCCAATCCGAAGGTGCAGATGCCTTCAGCCCATCACCCTGTGGGGGTGTTTTGACCAGGGTTATAAAATACCTCTTATGTATGCTTTATGCGTATTACAAAGCAAAATCCTTGAGTCAACCAAATTTGTGTTTGTTTCAAAGAATGTATCTATCTCCACCGTTAGTTTCCTTTTATTTTCCTCTGACTTAAAGCAAGTTGCATCTATATACGTTGATTTCCCATTGTTAGTTGCCCATGTTTTTTTAAGGTATAACATTATAGGCGCGTGGTCTGACCAAGATATTGGGCCAATTCCATTTTGTTGGCTTGAATCAAGGAACTCTGGTTTAGAAGAAAATAGTCTAGCCTGGTATATGTTTTATATTTTTAAAAATTAAAGGAATAATCTCATTTGTTTGGATGAAAAACTCACCTTCCATCATAAATGTTATATTTCTGAAGCATTTTTTGAATATTCTTTGCATCTCTAGTCATTGTGGTGTCTGGAATCAGTTTCACCATTGATTTCCTATCGGCAAGAGGGTCGAAACACACATTTAGATTGCCACATATCACCAACATGCCCTTTTTAATACTGTCAATGTGATTGATTATTTTATTTATACATCTATATTGATTAGTATTTGGTACATATAAATTTGTAATAGTGAAGGACATGTTGTTGATCGTGCCGATCCAAATGATGAATCATCCCTCATTGTCGATCTCTTTGTACTCCTCCTTTATTACATTTCTTTTATGGAAGAAAATAGAAACTCCCCTAAGCTTTTGAATTATAATTTGAAAATATTTTTTTCTCATATATTTTGTCTGATAAATTTACTTTATTGTTGTTCTTAATATGAGTTTCCTGAGCACATACAATGCCGACATTCTGATCCTGAAAGAAGTTCATCACCCTTAATCTTTTTGATGGCATATTCATGCCTTTAACATTTTGAGATAGAATTTTAATTACCATATTGAATGTTTTTTTATTGATTCTTTGTACATAGTTATTATTGTAATCAAGTATTTCATCTCTTTTGATTGTAACTCACCCAGCCATCTAGGTTCCCCATGGTTTGTGATGTCTCAGCAGCCCTCGACAGAAGAGAGGAAAGAGGAAAGATAAATAAAGAAAAAGAGAGAGAAAAAAAAAAAAAACACACACACAACAGTATCCTCTTGTAACAGTAGACATTTTGTAAATACTGTCTCATATTGATGTTTTGCTAATCAGATTAAGAGGCCTATATGATTAGTTTGCTGAATATTGCCATGTATCTTATCTCTTTTGCAGTATAAAGTGCAAGTGCCATATGGATTACCCCTCATTTGTTCCCCTATCAAATGCTCTTGTAATTATAACTTTTTTCCCTCCCATAGCAGTATAAGGCTTTATCCACACTTTTTACTATTTATATTTCATTATAAAATCTACAGCCATTAATATTATAAATTCATTTTTTTATTTTATACGAAGGGATTTAATAGGGGATCTTATGAGGAGAGTAATATATTAGTGCTTAATATAATTAATACAATATAATAGTGTGACCTATAATCAATAATCACTCTGTATTGTTTCATTATTTGAAATATATAATTGTAAAAGTAAATATTATTAAATACATTTCTTATAGTGTGATATTTGTATAAGTGTATGTTACCAAATTAATATGACTAAAGTTACAGTGCACATATTTATTACCTCTTCTCCTCCATTTTTCCCTTTTCACCCATAGGAGACTTAGTAACTTAAAGGGGGATTATAGAAGAAAAATATATATATTAGTGCTTAATTTAACTACTAAAATGTAATGATATTACATATAATCAGTAAATATTGTGTATTATTTCATTATTAAAGTTGTATATTTGCCTATAGTAAAATTATTAAATGAATTATAGTATCTTATGATGCTTTATTAGTTTAAATATATATTACCTATTAAAAATCTCTAAAGTGATAGTGCTAGAGTTTATTAACTCCCCCTCCATTTCACCCCTCTCACCCATCTTTCCCCTCAATAATCACTTTTCTTCTATCTCACATTAATTATAAATAATTCATTAACATAAACAGCCACAATACAAACCAAGTCAAGTTACGTTGCTTTTTGCATAATTCTTGCATTTAAATTCATATTTTCCATTACTGGTTTAACTACGTATTCTATTATTATTCCCCAATCTTTTAGGAGATGTTCTACTTCAGAGACTGAATTTATTGTATATTTTTGACCACCATTTGAAAGGTTTAATTTGACAGGGAGTCCCCATCTGTACTCTATATTTTCTTTCCAAAGAGATTTGGTTATATCTTTAAATTGTTTCCTTTTTATTTCACTTGACATATCTAGAAAGATCATTACTTTATCATATAGTGGTTCAAATAATTTATTTTATCTTGCTACCTTTATTATTGCATCTTTATATGTGAAGAAAATGTAACCTGACAATAATATCTCTAGGTGTCTCTTTTGGTATATTTCTTGGTAGGGGATTCTGTAGAGTTTGTCAATTTTATTTTCTACACCATTTTCTGTTGGCAAAAGTGTCTTGAAACAATTAACCACAAATGACTGCAGCTCAGAAACAGTGATGCTTTCAGGTATACTCCTTATTTTTAAGTCGTTTTGTCTATTATAATCTGCTAAACTGTGTTGTTTCCTTTTTAAACTAGAAATTTCGGTTTCCAATTGGGTCACCTTTAAATAAAATTTGGTTATCTAACCATATTTCTTCACACTTATTTTCCAATCCATGAAATTGTATTTTCAAAGAAGTAATTTCAGTGATGTTGTTTTTAATACCCTGCATAAGTTTTTCTCTTACGTTATTCTGAAATTCTATAAAAAAAAAAATCATATATATTGGGGTTATTGTTTCCTGTATTTCAGCAATCAATTGTTCTGAACCAAACTCATTATTCACCTCTCCAGTATCAATCTGTGACAGGGAGGGAGAGGACAGAACAGGGTCAGAGAGCTGCGGTTTATCTAGCGATCTATCTATCATTTTTCTTTTCTTTAGGGGAGAAAAAAATAGTATTCATCTTTACTGCCGCCTTTTTTTCTCTCTTTGACTTATTTTTAGTTGAACTACTCATTTTAAATTCTCCTCCTCCTTGACCCTTTATTTTTCCTGTTCTTTCCCTTCTACTTCTCATTCATTTTTCTTTCTTTTTTCTCTTCTTTCCCTTTCTCCTTTCCACTCCTTCTTTCCCTTTTCCTTTTTTCACAATTTACTCTCTACAAAAGATAGGGGATAAAGCAAGAGGCATAAATATTTAATTCTGTGTAATGCCAATATTTTCTGCTAATTGTACCTTAATTTAACACAATGATCTCAATCACAATTTTCTCTCTGCAAGAGATAAAGGATAAAGCAATAGGCATAAATATTTACATCTGTCTAATGCCAATATCTCCTACTAATTATAAACTTATATTATAATGTTATAGTTTTTAAGTGAATTTTAGGAAATCAGGATCACAGTGTTATTTCAATTTTATCCTTTGCCCTCCCCTTGTTTCCCCTCTACACTTATGTGTAGGTAATAGATTTTCATGGTTATTTGCAAGTGAGTGTCCAATATTTTCGGAGTGACTCCTTCAATTTCAAGGACCTATTGCATTAGTACCGAAAGTTCCTTTTCTTTTCTTTTCCCTTCTCCCTTCCCTTTCTTTTCTCTTTTTTTCCCTCTCTTTTATTCCTCCTTTCAATTTCGTCAGAGGGAATAACTTTGATTTTTAAATCGATAGGAGGTTTCCCTGTTTAAATCCCTTGTGTTCCAATATTGCTTCAATCCTTGACATTTAAAGAAACATAGTCCTTAATTATCATCTTGATAGCTTCAACCTCTATAAACTGTGTACCCAATATTGTCCCTTTCTTTTTTTCCCTTTTCTTCCTCTTCACTTCCCCTCTTTTTCCTTATCTCATATTAAGAAAAGTTTACGCCTTAGGGAAAAATGCAGAGGGGTTTACATTTAAGGGGGAAAAATTTGACCTTACTTTGATGTGCAATCATTGATTTTCTATATTGTCCTTATATTTAAAATAACTGGCATTTTAGCACGGTCACAGCAAATTCTTATTTCTTATCTTTTCCTCCACCTTATTTATTTATCTTCTAGTTCCCCTGAATTGTCACACTTTTAGACATAATAAGCCCACTTTATTACCTTAGCTCTGTGGCGTCTGTCTGCATCTCTTCAGGGGGGAAATCAGATCTTTCAATTAGATCTGTATTACCTTGTATTGGCAAATCCACCTGCTCCAGCACTAGCAGGTGTAATTAACATTTTTATGCTTTCATCTCTCTCATGGAGTGTCCAAAAACTGATACTGAAGCCTGCAGTGGTTCGCCGTCTCAGTGAGTAGCTAGAGGAATCACTGCTAGTGGTAGACTCACTTTGTGCCGCTCTTAGGGTAGTATACTGCCAATGTTTCTTAGGTTTCAGCAACGGGAAAAGACGCTGAGACTTCTCCAGTTAGACCTCATGGCTAGTCAGTTGCCTCTTGAGCTACACACTCAGTGCTACTCCAACTTCTTGGGTGGAGCCATCAGAGGAAGGAAAAATATCTGGTACAAATGGTATGGCTAAATGTTTATACTTGGTTTGATACAACATTTTTTACGTTTTCTATTTAACCAGATATGTGAATTCTCTAAATCTCTGCTAAATAAAAACTTATTGTGAAAAAAAGAGTGAAGTACATTAGATTATATGGAAAGCAATAATATTCTACAGATTACAAATACAAATAAATTGTATATTATTAAAACATAGAGAGCTACATAACAGGAGTACAAAATGTATCATTTCTTACCATATAACATAACATAATCTAGTTTTTCTCTACACTCAGTACTATAATTTTCTGATGTGATAAACAGTATTAAGATTATATATCCATTAGTTGTTTCAAAACAGTCTCACTTTAAAAAGTATGTGCTTTTATAACTTTAAATACATTTATGTAACAATATGAGGTGTGTAGGATCTGTTACGGATGAGGGGGCATAGCCCCTTCCCATATTATTTGAATAGGAAACACACAAAATAGAGAAATTAAATTTAATCATGCATTACCGGAGTGTGCCAGCAATATGGAGCATATGTTGCTCCTAGGAAAGCTAGGAATCTTTTGACCCCCCCCCCCCCCTTTCAACAACTACCACTGGACGGCTATTTTAGTTATCTATATATACTTCTTTCTTTTATTTTTCTCTCTTAATTTCTACATTTCTCTCCCTACTCTCCATTTCTCTCACTCTTCCTTGTGTTATCTCTGCAGACTTTCAACACATTATGTTTGCCGTTATGTAATACCAGTTGATTGAAAAAAAGAATTTGGAGAACAAAGCAAAAGGTAAGGTGAAAAATAGCAAACATATATGGTAATGTAAGTTTGGGTTAATTTACTACACACAAGATTGTACTTACCAAACAAAACATGTTCACAATCTCTGACAGTAGAAAAAAAAGATTTGTTAAGATAAACAGACCACATAGCCACAGGGTATGAGATTAAGCAAAGCTTATCTATTTAAAACTAAAAAGTAAATGATCTGACATATGTAGAACCGCTTTTTTAAAATCAAAGTTTCCAAAAGTGTAAATAATCTGCCATACTACATACATTAAAAATATCTTATTCATATGTTTTGTGATTTGTAAGTACAATATTTATGAATTAATTAAAATAACCTTTTTTTTTTCCTGTTTTTTTCCCCTTTTTTGCTCTCTTCTCCAAATTATTTTTTTGTCAAGCTGATTTGTTCTGCAGAAAGGTCTTTCAAATTCTTCAGGATGGCAGCTCATCATTCATCCATACCTGGACTTGGACCAGCATTATTAGAATCTGTATTGCCTCAGATCACTGCTTCAATTGTTGGTGGATAAGTACCCTTCCTTTGATATGGTAACACATTTTGTTTATATTATGTAGTGTGCTACTATTGTATGTTCTCTTCATACTTTTTGGTTGACCTGCCCTCTCTTCCCTTGGAGGCTGCCTGTCCTGGGAATAGAGTTGAACTGCAACAATAAGGACTACAGTTTTTTTGTCTGTTAAAACTTTATCCTCAAGTTTTTTTGTGGCTCATACGCCCATGGACAGTATTTTATTATTGTCTAATATTGATCTTCAGTTGTTAGTGTACAGCAGAAGGTTGGTCAGTGATAAAATTCATCTTAGCTATGTAATTTCCTTGGGACCATACACAAAAAGGCATAACACCCTCTCCTATTCAATTCTATTTTTGAGTGTAGCATCAGATCTCACAGATTCATATTAATCATTATCAAATATAATTAAATACTAATAATAATAACTAAAACTGGTAATGTATAACTAGTATCTGTTCTGATAGATTTAGAGGTTGGCCAAGGAAACTGGTACTGATAGCTATGTTCTGGAAGCTCAAGATAGTCCTTTATTTACATCACTAACAGTAGACACTCATTATTGTGGATTAATGAATGTGGTTTGTCAGTTTTGTGGGCCTATCATTTTCTGAAGGAAAGACCAACTGATGGGGAGTTTATTAGTTGCTGTCAGAAAGGAAAGGTAAGACTTCCACAAAGACAAGCATTTCCTCAATATTTAGAAAGTATAATAAGCGATCTAACATTTCCAAATTATACTAATTAAAAAAAAAACATCAGGTCTTATAACAGTGCAATTCAATTTGCTTAAATGGGTGCTACATTAGCAGAAAGTGTCCCAGGACATGGTCCTTACTGGTTTAGAGTTCAAGGACAAATTTACAACTGCACTTCACATTTACACCCACAAAAAGGAGAGCAAGGAAATTTGCATAGTTATATGTCTTAGAAACAATGGAAGCTGTTGAACAACGGATGACGCTTCCTGAAAATAAACAGTGTTAGAGCATAGTCTTTGAACAGCTGGATAACATTATGGCCAACAGCCCATAATGTCAAGCACCAAAAAAATTAGCAGAGATTAAAAAATAACAACAGGAACATGCTCAAATACACCAATTGCCAATGCTAAGAGCAAATATGGTTTTGAAAAGAGATCGCACTACTGATAAAAGACGGTATAATTTACCAACAGTAAATGAGGTTGCCATGGTCTTTAGAAATGAAAATGCTGAACCCCCTTTTCAGTGGGAAATTAGAATACAGTATGTCCACACAATGAAGTCCAACCTTTTATAAACTTATACGAGAAAGATACAATGATGCCATGGCTATTGTGACAACATTTGGAAAACCTGATTTATTCATTACATTCACATGTAATCCACAATGGCCAGAGATCAAGGAAAATTTAAAACTTGGCCAAAATACTTCTAACCGACCAGATTTAGTGGCGAGAGTATTCAAAATAAAACTCAATTCATTAATACATGATATAACTAAAGCAAAGTTATTTGGAAAATGTGTGGCTTTTGTTTATACCATTGAATTTCAAAAAAGAGGGCTGCCACATGTTCATATACTTTTATTCCTGCAAGAAAAAGATACATTGAATACTGCTGAATTGCCACATCCAGAAAAATATTCAAAACTTTATGACATTGTAACACACAGAATGATTAATGGTCCATGTGGAGATATCTATCCAAATTCACCATGTATGGAAAATACAAAATGCACAAAAGAATTCCCAAAACAATTTCAAATGCAGACTTATGCAAATTGTGATGGATACTCTTTGTATAAAAGAAGAGAAGGACAAACTGCTATTATTCTTGGCCAGAAGGACAATAATAGAGATGTAGTTCCATACAATCCACATTTGCTGATGAAGTACAATGCACACATAAATGTGGAAGCTTGCTCTGTATAAATATATATACAAAGGATATGATGCAGCAACTGTTGTTGTGCAAGGTGCACAAAATGAACAAGACAATCCAGTTTTACATGACAAACTTTCTAATTATTTAGATGCTCGCTATGTCAGTGCTCCAGAAGCAATGTCGCATCTTCTTGAATTTGTGATGCATGATCAGTCACATGCTGTGTATCAATTAGCTGTACATTTGCCACAAGGTCAATTTGTTTGCTTTACTGCAGGGAATGAAAGAAATGCTCTAGCACAAAACAAACATAGAGCAACAACACTTACTACTTGGTTTCAATTAAATCGTCAGGACACTTAGGCCAGACAATTTTTATACATTGAGATTCCATATCATTATGTATTCGTAAATGGCCAATGGCAACAACGAAAAAAACATACTCATAAAATTATCCCAAGAATTTATACCGTCAGTCCGAGTGACATTGAACGTTTCAGTTTAAGATTACTTTTACATGTTCCCAGTGCACAAAGTTATGAACATTTACGCACAGTCAATGACATCGTTTATGATACTTTTCAATTAGCTGCAAGACATCAAAACTTCATAGCAGATGATACCGAATGGGAGAGATGTTTGGAAGAAGCAGCACTATGTTAAATGCCAAAGCAAATAAGAGAACAATTTGCATTCATTTGCATCTTTTGCAATGTACCTGATGCATCAGCTTTGTGGGAAAAATGTAAATTAAATATGTGTGAAGACTATTTGAAACGTTACAATGAGCCCATTGTACTATTAAGAGCATTTATAAAAATTCAAGAAATATTTCTGATTAAATTGTGCAAGTTTTAATTTGCCTGAAACAGGACTTATAGATGAAATTACATTTGATTACTATGACACTGAGCTTCAACAACAAAAAACACAAGAAAAACTTGCAAATTTAAATACATTTCCAATTGCAAGCACTTAACGCTGTCACAAATGCAACAGATGATGAAATGATGAGGAAAAATGTATCAATGTATTGATTGATTATTAAAAGAAGTTACGGATAATTATTTGCCATTTGGTGGAAAGGTCATGTAGTTGTCATGTTGTGGAGGAGATTTTAGGCAAACATTACCTGTTGTGCCACATGGAAATAGGACTGACATCATCAAAACATGTATAAAGACAAGTAAACTGTGGAAAATATTTACTCACCTAAAATTAGAAAAAAATATGAGATCTGAAGGCCAAAATGAATTCAATAATTGGCTAATTCAAAAAGGAGAAGGAAAACATCCACAAATATATAATCTACCTGATGACACCGTAGAAATTTCACCACAGATGATTTGCAAAGAATCACTAATATAGGCAATCTTTCTCAATACAATCAATAACGACAATTACTCAGACATTGCAAACAAAGTGATATTAACATAAAAAAATATAGATGCCTTGAATCTGAATAACAACATTTTAAAATTCATCAATGCACCAAAAATATTGTACTATAGTGCTGATTTGGTTCTGGCTGATAACCAAGACAGGGAATCTACTTTAAAAAAGGGGCAATTGTCATGCTACTGAGAAATATGAATCACAAAAAATAACTTTGTAATGGGACCAGATTAATTGTGCAGGATTTAAAAGATATTTTTATACATGCAGAAATTATTGACTGGTACCCATAAAGGTGAACAAGTTTTTTATATCACGAATTGATTTGGCTCCAAGTGAGAGTGGTTTACCTTTTGTCCTTCAAAGGAGACAATTTTCCATTATCATGGCATTTGCCATGACCATGAATAAATCACAAGGACAAACTTTTAAGTCTATGGGTATTTATTTACAGGAAACTGTATTTGCCCATGGACAACTCTATGTTGCTTTTTCCAGATGCAAAAATCCAGAGTAAATTAAAGTACATGTTGAAGAAAACCAAACTCGGGGGGATTTATTGGAGGATGGATGCATTTATACCAAAAACATTGTCTACTATGAGGTTCTGTAAATATTGTAAACATAGAGAACAGTAGTTTTAGTTTGAGGATGAAAGTTGATGTCACTCTGGCTCTTTTTACAGGACCACTAAGAACTCTATCTGCCATTTTCCAGAACTACAAGAATAAAAAATAAAAATAAAAAATAAAGCAAGAATAAAAAGTGGTTATATCTCATAGACAAACTTACAAGTCTGATGGGCTCTTTTCAAGGGAACCACTTAGACATACACGTGATTGGCCCAACAGCACAGTTATATTGCATTTTCGTAAAAATTCAAGGTTACATGTTACTACATTAAGTTACTGTTTGGAATGTTAAAATTGTATTTTAAAAGGTGAAGAAAGTTGTTTCATTCTATATAATTGACAGTTCATGTTAGTACAATGATGACCATTTCTTGTTAAATTTACATATTTAATTACATATATAGTATTGATCCAGGGAGTAATCTGATCACCAGTTAATGGGGTCAGGAAGGAATACATTTTGTTGACCACTTTGAAACAATTGACCACGTTTCATTGGGGTTTGTTTGGTTTGCCTTCCTCTGGATTCAATATTCAAGATCACTGTATTTTTTGACAATTGTAGTTTAAATGTTATAAGATTACGTTAATGTTTGCATCGTTAACATTGTATTTTACAAGTTTTAAAAAGTTGTTTTATTGGATCTTATTAGGGTTTATGTCAGTAGGAGCATAATCATTTGTTCAAAATGTAAATGTATAATTAAATAGAATATTGATCCAGGGATTAATCTGATCTCCAGTTAATGGGGTCAGGAATGAATTATTTTTTTCCCCCTTTGATACAATTGGCTAAGTTTCCATGGGGGGTTTTACTGTTTGCCTTCCTCTGGATTCAATACCTATGCTTGACCAGTAGTTCAAATACAAGATGCATGTTAAGAAGCATTCTGTAATGGTTTAAAATACTCATTCATACAAACTTGACCTATTGTTATGTTACTCATGCATAGCTCAGAATTAAAAATGTTAGTATTGTTAAAATAATTGGCTGACCACTGTTTCAAATATAACTTCCATATTACAAAGCTTTATGTAATGGTTTAAAATACTTATTCATACAAAATGTAATCCATTGTTATATTGTTCCTGCATACTTGACAATTAAAAAGGGTAATATTGTTAAAAAAATATGGTTTACCAGTTCTTCAAATACAAGTTCAATATTAAAAAAATAAAAACATTTATTACAATTGTTGTACTTCAAACAGCATTCACAGCCTTACAATTTTATTGCCGCCATGTTTGATGGGCAAGTCGCTAATATATATATATATATATATATATATATATATATATATAAATATATATATATATATATATAGTAAATAAATAGTACATCTGTGTTCACATTTGAATGTCTAAAACAAGTTAAAAAGCCTTCTTCCAGTTTAGAATTCCGAGAAAAACTGCACATTCTGGGAAGCTGAGCAGGGACATGCAAATGTGCCCACAAATGCCTCGCTCTTCAATCCATAAACCATTTCATATAAAGTAATATTTTTTTTTTTAATATTTTTATATTAAAAAGATATGACAACTGTATTTATAGCTTCAATCAGTAAAAATGTGTTTATTTTGTGTTAAAATATGATATAGTTAGAGACAATATATCAGATCATCTGCTCCTAGGCAACATGGTTTTGTGACGTGTTTTAACCCCTTGAGGACTCGGTTGTTTTTTACCCTGGATTTTGTGTTATAAAAACGGGCTTAATATTAACATATCATATTTTCTAATTACACATATGTTGATATTGGTTTGTTAAGTGTCAAATAATGTTGAAATGTCATATTTTTTTGTCCTTTTTGTGCTACACTGTTTTTCTGGGGGACTCAGCAGGTTTCTAAAACCAGTTGCAAGTGGTCTTTGGTACTCGTAAATCTTTCTTCTGCTTTTTGCATTTACGCAGTGCTTCTATTTAAGAGTGATCCGTAAAATCTTATTAGCATAGTATTTGGGTGTCAAAGGCCCCTATTCAATTGAGCAATTGTTAGTTATTGTAATGTAGCTCATAAACTCAATTGGCTTCTTTTAGCTACCTGCAAATGATTTGCTGGTTACAGGGTGATAATCCCTGTGGTTGCCAAAATCGTAACTCCAACCCATCTCAGCCTTTGATCTTTCAATCACAAATCGCTACAATTCCTCAAGCCCGCAATTATTTTCACACCCGAAATTGGCAAATGTAGAAGAAAATCCTACGAGTATCAGATCGGACTCGCAAGGGGGTTTAACACCTGATCGTAGCACTGTAAATGCAAATAAAAAAACATTATGTGTTATTATAATCTCGGTAATCAAGGAGTTAATATATATCAGGCCACCCACATGGACTATACCATTTCCTTTATTCATTTTTATAATTTTTTACATTGCAGGATTGCAAGTCCGATTGCATATCGGACTTCTAAAAGCTAATTGATTGACATTTAACCTCCATGTTTTACAGACATCATGATGATGGTCTCATTTACTAGGGAGAGAACCAGAAGGGATGACAATTTAGTATTGCATAAAAATGTTGCAATGAGAGATGAAAAGTAATTTTACTTGAAAGGTTAATTGCTGAGGTCTAAGAGAACAGTATGAGTTTATAGTGCATGATGTCATGTTAGTACAGAATTTTCTCCAGGCATGCTCAGCTATGCAGAAGTGTTTTTTTTTTATATTTACGTTTATATATATATTTATGTAACAAGTACAGTTTTTTAAAGACAAGCAAAAAAAATAAAAATAAAAATAAAACATTCATTATCATACTCCACATACTTAATAATACAATTTATGTATTGTGAATTTTCCCTTTCTTTCCAACCCCTTCCCCTTTCCTTCTTTAAATCCTCCCTCCATGTCAATTTATAATGTCAGAAAAGAAAGGAAGGTTTTATTAATAGAAAAAAAAATGACATAAATACCAACAATACACTTATCGGGAGGAGGATAGAAGAGAACAATTTAATAGTTACTTTATTATGTTAACATTAGAGTTGATTCATAAAGACCATTTTGCTTGTGTATTTTTATTTGATCTCCCATCCGCTTCTATAAAGTCTATCTCAACCTCCCTCCTCATCCTCCCTCCTCATCCTCAACCTCCCTCCTCATCCTCATCCTCCCTCCTCAAACCCCCCATCTTCAACCCCCCTCCTCAACCCCCCATCCTCATCCTCTCTCCTCAACCCCCTCCTCAACCCCCCATCCTCAACCCCCCATCCTCATCCTCTCTCCTCAACCCCCTCCTCAACCCCCCATCCTCAACCCCCTCCTCATCCTCAACCTCCCTCCTCATCCTCAACCTCCCTCCTCATCCTCCCTCCTCAACCCCCCCATCCTCAACCCCCCTCCTCAACCCACCTCCTCAACCCCCCCATCCTCAACCCCCTCCTCAACCTCCCTTCTCAAGAAGTTAATATATATCAGGCCACCCACATGGACTATACCATTTCCTTTATTCATTTTTAAAAAAATTTACATTGCAGGATTGCAAGTCCGATTGCATATCGGACTTCTAAAAGCTAATTGATTGACGTTTAACCTCCATGTTTTACAGACATCATGATGATGGTCTCATTTACTAGGGAGAGAACCAGAAGGGATGACAATTTAGTATTACATAAAAATGTTGCAATGAGAGATGAAAAGTAATTTTACTTGAAAGGTTAATTGCTGAGGTCTAAGAGAACAGTATGAGTTTATAGTGCATGATGTCATGTTAGTACAGAATTTTCTCCAGGCATGCTCAGTTCTGCAGAAGTGTTTTTTTTTATATTTACGTTTATATATATATTTATGTAACAAGTACAGTTTTTTAAAGACAAGCAAAAAAAATAAAAAATAAAATAAAACATTCATTATCATACTCCACATACTTAATAATAAAATTTATGTATTGTGAATTTTCCCTTTCTTTCCAACCCCTTCCCCTTTCCTTCTTTAAATCCTCCCTCCATGTCAATTTATAATGTCAGAAAAGAAAGGAAGGGGATGAGGTTGAGGAGGGGGGTTGAGGTTGAGGAGGGGGGTTGAGGAGGGAGGTTGAGGGTGAGGAGGGTGAGGAGGGAGGTTGAGGATGGGGAGGGAGGTTGAGGATGGGGAGGGAGGATGAGGAGGGGGGTTGAGGATGAGGAGGGAGGATGAGGCAGGAGGATGAGGAGGGAGGTTGTGGATGAGTAGGGGAATCGTGGTTGAGGAGGGAGGTTGAAGAGGGTGTGGAAAAATGTGATGAAATGTGTTACAGATTCTGACCACCCCCCATCTATGAGTGGTGAGTCACTAAGGCCAGATGGTTGAGAGCAAAGGTTATCTACATGCACAACAGGGGAGATAGCAGAACAAAGAGAATTTCCAGACATAAAAGCTCCATAACCCCATGGGGTCTACAGGTTTGCCCCCACAGGTCCAGGCAGCCACACCTAGTGGGCGGACCTGGGAGGAGTCTCATGTTTCCCACGGTGTGACGCTATGTGATTGGCCAGAGGCCATTAAGGGGCCTACAACAGGTAGCCCCTTCCTCAACTGTGTATGTGAAATGGTTTAATATGTCTTGTAATTAATAAAGAAGAGAGTTGACTGCTTGACCCTCAAACACAGAGCTTATGTCTCGTTCTTCGGGGGATTCATGGTATGCTGTTACAGACTTACTGCCAGGAGTGTAAGCATCTTGGGGTGCTTTTCCTGTTCAGCTGCTAGCAGCTATTCGTGAGGTTCCAGTTCCAGGCTTGGAGCATTTTGCCCTTGGATGCAGTTTGGGGGAATGGGTGTCCTGTAGTAGCTGTCCCTATATCAATGGACGGGCAGATCAACTAAAACGGCCTTGGCACCCCCTTATATGTGTGGGGGTACCGTTACATCGGGGGGCAAGCGGCGAGATTGTTTCCACAGCCAGAAGGACAGCTACAGGAGACACCATTCCGTGGATTTACAAGTTGGGGGCAACACATGTCCCAGTACAGCGACCCTAAAAGCAGCAGAATGGAACCAGCAGTGCTATACGAGGATGAGGACCTGGATGGCCGGGATGCATTAAGGAAAGGCATCTGGTACCAGGCCCTGGATAATGTACAATACCAGCGGGGTGAGAATCTCCCCAGTGAAGAGCAGCAGTTGCAGAAGCAAGTGGCCCTGCGCATGCCCTTCCTGGGAGAGCAGCCCCTGGAGGAATGGGTGGAGGAACTCAAGCTCCGTGCATGGCAGGAGCTATGGCTGGAGGATGCCTACCAGGTGCTCTGGTGGTATATGGCACAATATATACCCTGGACAGCCAAACATGATAAGCCCGAGGGAAAGGAGTTTGATGGTCCTGGGTTGTTATGGCAGTCATTTGGAGATCTTGGGGTGCTTTTCCAGTTCAGCTGCTAGCAGCTATTCGTGAGGTTCCAGTTCCAGGCTTGGAGCATTTTCCCCTTGGATCCAGTTTGTGGGAATGGGTGTCCTGCAGTAGCTGTCCCTATATCACTGGACGGGCAGATCAACTAAAACGGCCTTGGCACCCCCTTATATGTTTGGGGGTACCGTTACATCTGGTGGCAAGCGGCGAGATTGTTCCCACAGCCAGAAGGACAGCTACAGGAGACACCATTCTGTGGATTTACAAGTTGGGGGCAACGCATGTCCTAGTACATCGGCCCTAAAAGCAGCAGAATGGAACCAGCAGTGCTATACGAGGATGAGGACCTGGATGGCCGGGATGCATTAAGGAAAGGCATCTGGTACCAGGCCCTGGATAATGTACAATACCAGCGGGGTGAGAGTCTCCAGAGTGAAGAGTAGCGGTTGCAGAAGCAAGTGGCCCTGCGCATGCCCTTCCTGGGAGAGCAGAGCATGGAGGAATGGGTGGAGGAACTCAAGCTCCGTGCATGGCAGGAGCTATGGCTGGAGGATGCCTACCAGGTGCTCTGGTGGTATATGGCACAATATATACCCTGGGCAGCCGAGCATGATAAGCCAGAGGGAGAGGAGTTTGATGGTCCTGGGATGTTATGGCAGTCATTTGGAGAACCTGACTTTGGGAGCCCTGCGCAGACCAGACTTCAGGACATTTTCTATGAAAGGGAGGCTAGGCATGACTGGGATGACCCCCATGAGGTAGAGCAAGACCTGGCTCACCTAGCCACCCTCGAGTGGGGACTAGAGCAAGACTACCGAGACCTCTTCTACTCCATTGGGAAGGCTCAGCAGGACAACAAGGTGAGAGACCCAGATCCAGACCCCTTCAGCTGGGAAGATATTGTAGAGTTTTACTGGGAGGAACCCCAGGCGTCAGGTGGAGATAGGACTGAGGTCTCTCCACCGGCCCTGCAGGGATGCTGGGTACTTAGCCCAGATCCCCAGCGGCAGGCTGAGTTACAGGGGGCAGAGACAGCTGGTCCTGTCCCCCAGCGGCAGATTGATATGCAGGGATGCTGGGTAGTCAGCCCAGATCCCCAGCGGCAGGCTGAGTTACAGGGGGCAGAGACAGCTGGTCCTGTCCCCCAGGGGCAGATTGATATGCAGGGAATTGGGGGCTCAGACTCCATTCTCCAGCAACAGGGCTGTTTAGCCAAAGGGGAGACAGTCGATCTCCCCCTACAGCTGCAGAGCTATGTATCCAAAGGGGAGACAGTCGGTCTCCCCCTAAAGCAACCAGGGCAGAGTACCGCTGGTCTCTGCCCACTCAGCAACCCACCAAGGCAGCTTACCAGTACCCCGCCCAACCGTGGTGAGGCACCTGGACCTGGACAAGTTTCTCCTCTACCCAGGTGTAGTAACCAGTTATTGTGGGTGGGCTGTACTGCTGATTGTGTTTTGTGGGTGGGCTGCTGGACTAACCAGAGCACTGACCGGCAGAAGGTCAGATACTCTGTTAGTCTGTTTAGAAAAGGGGAGAGATGTGACGAGATCAGTCTCGTCACTGCGAATTGGAGGAGCCTGGTTGCCCGAATTCTACATTTTGATTACGACCCATGTTGATACGCTTGATTTTCCCCCTACAAAGACATGGAAGCCATGCTTCATTTGGTCAGAAAGGACTATGATCTACAGGTTTGCCCCCACAGGTCCAGGCAGCCACACCTAGTGGGCGGACCTGGGAGGAGTCTCATGTTTCCCATGGTGTGACACTATGTGATTGGCCAGAGGCCATTAGGGGCTGACCTCAGGTAGCCCCTCCCTATATTGTGTATGTGAAATGGTTTAATATGTCTTGTAATTAATAAAGAATAGAGTTGACTGCTTGACCCTCAAACACAGAGCTTATGTCTCGTTCTTGGGGGGATTCATGGTATGCTGTTACAGACTGACTGCCAGGAGTGTAAGCATCTTTGGGTGCTTTTCCTGTTCAGCTGCTAGCAGCTATTCGTGAGGTTCCAGTTCCAGGCTTGGAGCATTTTCCCCTTGGATCCAGTTTGGGGGAATGGGTGTCCTGCAGTAGCAGTCCCTATATCACTGGACGGGCAGATCAACTAAAACGGCCTTGGCACCCCCTTATATGTGTAGGGGTACCGTTACATTAAGCACACAGCATATTTTATTTACAGAAGTTTTTAGTTAGTGAACTTCTATCCAAAAGCAAGGTATTCACTAACTAAAAACTTCTGTAAATAAAATATGCTGTGTGCTTAAATAGAGCCCTTTTAAATGTACTGAATCACAATTTAATAAGGCTGTTAGAGGGTTCCAACATATTTATTCCACAGGGCCCAATTAGAAACCAATCCTTTTTTAGCCAGATAGAATAAGTATGTATCTCTCATTAACTCCCTGTTGAGAGTAATTACATTTAATCGCTTCTTTCCAAGATGGAGTCAAAGATTTTTTTCAATATTTAACAACTAGCCATTTCATTACTAGTAGGATATGAGAGACTATTTGTTTTGAGGTGCTATTTTATCTACATCCGTGTGGAATAACATAAACTGGTGGGTGCAAGGAACATTTCTTCCTACTATCTTAGATATCTGAACACCACAAGGAGTCCACATAGATCTTACTGTCTGACAATCCCACCAGAGATGTATTGATGAGCCCCAACTACCACACCCCTCCCAACATAGTGGTGGCATGTTGGGGCTAAAACAATTTTTTTTTCTGGGACCAGATACCATATTTGAGTCATTTTAAAATTTAATTTAAAATAGGAAGCATTAATGGCAGATTTTTTTACCAAATTGTACTCCTTTGACCCTATTATCCCCTCTCTATTAATTAATAAATCAGATTCCCATTTTGTTATTGCTCTGGACATAAAAGGGATAAATATTAGTAAATATATCACTACATTTTGAAATGATACGCAAATCGTCTTCTTTAATTCGAATTTCTTCCAATTTCAATAGGATATTCTTATTCTGTCTCTCATATCCTAAAAGGCAAAGGCTCTTCTCTATTGCCATATATTTCAACCATGAAAGATTTTGTAGGTCAAATTTTGTCTGGATTTCTTTTAGTTTCAATAGAGAGCCTCTACAGTATAAATCAGCTATATGAACTATACCTTTATTTTTAAGACTTTGTATATCGAGGTCCCTACCCTTTAAAGCTAGTAGCTCAATTGGCACCGCCATTGATGGAACATTTACCAACCCCCTTTTCGTCCAATTTTAAACCATAAGTTGCTTAAAGATCTCTGAACCTACTCAATTTCATGTTATAGGTCCAGATAATAGTAGTAATTGGGATATCATTCATTAGATCTTCTTATATTTTCTTCCATCATTCTTTTTTTATTCTGTATGCTCCAGAAATTGCTATTCTCTCATGTATGTCTTTTATGGATGGAGATCCTAGACCCCACTCTTCAAATTTCTTCAAAGTTTGTACATTTGTACATTGACATAAGTAGTTATTAAGTATTTGTTGAATCATATTTATATCACTTTTTGTGAATTTTCCTGGTAAGCATCTAATAATATATGTGATTTTAGGGATCACAAGTTTTGTACAGCCTCTCTAACACATCCCTGAACATTGTTTAGGATCAAATTTAGCTAAAAAGGCAGGAACAGCATACCATCTCTGCATGAGTTTGAACTGTCTTTCTCTTAACAAGGTGCATTTCACATTGGTCTCTGTCGTCCTAAAAGCTTTGAACCAGCTTTCAGTATCCCAACATATATCCAAATCTCTTTCCCATTATAACATCAGATTTTTTTTTCCTGTTTCTGACATATTTCTAATAGATCTGAGACAGTTAGTTATTGAGAGTTCTCTTGACGAAGTCAAGTTTTAGTCAGATTTCATAACTACTTGTTTTAAAGTATGATAAACCAACCAGTTATCTTTTGAGATCAAGTTATTTTCTATGCACTCTTCAAATGATCTAAATAGACCCTCCTTAAACAATTCACCCAATAGTTTTGCTTTCCAAATTTTACTGTTACATTTTTGATCTGGCAATAAAATATCATATAAACAGCTAATTGGAATAACAGGGGAAGGAAACGGCACTAATTTCCATCTCCTGTTATCCCGAATCCTAGATCGTAAACATGTTTTAGTTATTAAGGGAAGTTTTCTCACCACTTTTTTTTATCATTATCTCTTTGCCAAAACAATTGGTCCAAGTTAAGTGTTCCAGACAAATCCCTCTATATTTGTATATATTTTAGGATACAATTCATTGCAAAAAGTTTTCAGAAATTAGTTATATTTATTACTTCAACATATTCAAACACATCTGGGGAGGACAAGTCTCCTCTAGTGGATCTCCTCGAACTTACTCTTTTATTAATTTGGGATTTTTCCCTTTGTGTATACATTTGATCAATTTGTTTCTAGAACCTCAACATGATTTTCTATGTAATATATAGCAGAATGCATCTTATCAGGTATGTTATCTTTGGTATTATTACTATCTTAATAGCAGCTATCCTGCCTGACCATGAAAAACTCAATTTCTTCTAATCTGATAAAGTATCTTTCTATAAAATTTGGGAGAAATTTCAAGTTAGGGATAAATTCAATTCCGAGATGGGAAAACTCATTTCTTTTCCAGTTGAAATTATATAGAATCTTTAACCTGGAACTGAGATCAGGGTTTAAATTCAAAGTTAGTATTTCTGTTTTCATTGAGTTTCATTTGTAAAAGGAAATTTTACTTAACAGTTCTATTACTTTGAATATGTTCTTTATTGAGATTATAGGGTCAGTCAAGGTAACTACTATATCATCCGCATATAACGTGATTTTATTGTTCAGGGTACCAGTTTCTATTCCATTGATTAGATTTTCACTTCTAATAAATTCTGCGAGAGGTTCAATGATGAGAGCAAAAATTATAGGGGAAAGGGGGCATCCCTGTCTTGTCTCATGGTTTTAGGGAAATTATTGGATCTAAATCCATAACCTGATACGTGTGCTTTGACATTCTTGTACAAAGCCATGATTACATGGGAACCGAACCTGCCTAGACCAAACTTCTCAAGCACTTCCAAGTAATTCCAATTAACCCTATAAAAAGCCTTTTCGGGATCTAAAGATGGCGCTATAGTTGGAGTTTTATTTAGACTGGCGATTGAGAAAAGATGTATTAATTTCCTGATGTTGTTGGGACCTTGTCTGCCTTTACTAAAGCTTGATTGATGTAAATTCACTAGGGTTGTCATACTAGGATTTCATCTTGATGTGAGAATTTTATAATAAATCTTAATATCTGTATTGAGAAGAGATATAGGTCTATAATTTCTGAAGTCTGAATCATCTTTCCCAAATTTAGTTATCAAAATGATAGTTGCTTCTAGTGGGACTTTCCCTGATGGGTCTTTACCTTGGATGGTTACACAATTTCTCATTTTCCACCAGGTTAAAAAAAAGATTTGTAGTAGCTAGCAAAAGTGTTACCAATATCAGTTGGTTTAACATATACCCCTATACTCTTGTATGAGGATTTCGTTTTCAGTTGGTTAGCTAACAATTTGCCTACTTTGTGGCACAAAAAGTAATGCTTCTGTTGAAAAAGCCAGATTTTGTTATCTACTTGAACCTGTAATATTTTCCTGATTTGAGATTGTAATAAAGATATTCCTATTTTTTATCTATGTACTGATTTAGGTTTTAAAGTCCTATTCAGATATAATTTAAACAGGCATGGTCAGACCAGCTTGTTGGGGCTATTTAAACCTTATGGGCTGCATCTAATGTATATTTATCTAATAAAAAGTTATCAATTCTTGTATATGTTTGGTGTCTAAACAAGTAGAATGTATAGTCTCTCGTTAGGGTGGAGAGTTCTTCAGCTATCAAATACAATGACATTTATTAGGCTCTTATAGAAATTATTAGCTTTCCTTTTAGATTTAGAATCTATATTATGTTTATCTACTGACTTCTTGTCCATTTTGGGGTCTATGCAAATATCAAGGTCTCCACACAGTATTAGATAACCCTTCTTAAATGTATTCATGTGTCTTAAAAGAAATAAGTTGTGCTTTTGATTGGGATAATATGCATTAACAATAGTATACATTTCCTTATTTATAGTACCTACCCAGTTAATATATCTTCCCCATGTATCTACATCTCTTAATTCCTCTGATATTGAGAGTTTTTTTTATTAAAGAGGATTGCTACCACTCTTGATTTAATCCTATAATTTGCAATCACCAAGTGTGCTTCTTGCAAGCAAAGAATGTCAACTTTTTCCTTGTGAAAGAATGTCAAAACTAAATGTCTTTTGAAAGGCGTATTCAGGCCTTTAAAATTTTGGGATATTATCTTAAGATTCATAAACACTAAGTTTTGGGTCTCGATTGATTGCAAAACACACTCTAATATTCCTCCCAAGTGAGTACAACCCTCACATTTTTGTAAATATTTTATTACTAGCGACTTGCCCGTCAAAAAATTATGGCAATAAGATTGTAAGGCAGGTAATATTGTTTGCGTGCAAAATAATTTTTGTTGGTGTTTTAAGTTCCTTCAGCGTTCATTGCGAGCCTCGCTCTGAGCGTCTTTGACGCTCATTGCGAGGCTCTTGGTTGTTTGTGTGCTATGAGCAGCATTGGTGTTTTTTTTTGGTATGGCAATGAATAATTAATAAAATAAAAAATGAATATTCTTTACCTATTGTGAAGTAATATATACAGGAAGCATTGTGTTGAAGAGCTGGCAATCTGTTTTCATGTTGCTGCAGCATCAGTGCTGTGGAGCTGCTGTGTAAGCGTCATGAATGTGTGCAGTGTGTAGTGTAATAGTGTGTGTGCGCGAGGCAAATCCGTTAGGTTAGATGTGTACTTCCGGATTGTATAAGTTAGTGTTCTAAAATGGCGCCTAATGTGTGGTATGTGGCTGTGGCTGATTTAGCGTCCTTGTTTTCGGATGTCGTCCGACTTTTTCGGAAAATCCCTAGGTGTTTGGTGGTTTTTTGCGTGTTTAGGGTCCTTTAGCCTCGTTTTCGTTTTGTTCGGCGGCCATTTTTTCTTTTGCTTAGGTGATTTTCGGGTGTCTAAACTCAGAAATTTGGACTTAAATCGAGGTGTAACTTCACTTGCAGAGGTCCTGGGTGCCCCCCCCCCATGCTGTGGGTGAGCTTTTTATGTGTTTGTTGTGTGTATTTATTGTGTTTCTAATGTTTTTGGGGTCGCGCGGGTTGCGTCCTAGTTTTCAGATCTCGTACATCTTTTTCTGAAAATCTGTAGGTGTTTGGTGGTGTTTTGCGTCTTTAGAGTGCTGTAGCCTCGTTTTCGTTTTTTTCAACGGCGATTTTTTCTCTTGCTTAGGGGATTTTCGGGTGTCTAAACTCTTTTATTTGGAGTTAAATTGAGGTGTAACTTCAGTTTTAGAGGTCTTGGGTGCCCCCCCCCTTGCTGTAGGTAAGCTTTTTATGTATATGTTTTGTGTACTTATTGTGTTTTTCATGTTTTTATGTGCGCTGGTTTCAGGCGTTTTTTGCTAGGTCGTAATGGGTCGTAACGCGTCTTGTATTTTTGTTTCTTAACTCTGTAAATTTTGCAAGGTGCGCAGTTGCCGGCAAGGAGCGCCTTTGCGAGCCCGCAGCGTTAGCAACAGCCCACATGCTCACAACTTATTTTATTATATCTTTTCATGTGACAACACTGAAGAAATGACACTCTGCTACAATGTAAAGTAGTTAGTGTACAGCCTGTATAACAGTGTAAATTTGCTGCCCCTTCAAAATAACTCAACACACAGCCATTAATGTCTAAACCATTGGCAACAAAAGTGAGTACACCCCTAAGTGGAAATGTCCAAATTGGGCCCAAAGTGTAAATATTTTGTGTGGCCGTCATTCTTTTTGAGCACTGCCTTAACCCTCATTGGCATGGAGTTCACCAGACACAGGTTGCCACTGGAGTCCTCTTCAACTCCTACATGATGACATCACGGAGCTGGTGGAGTGTCATGGTCTCGGTCTGCATGAGTTCTGTCGGCACTGGTGTGCCACACTTTATTGAGGGAACCATGAATGCCAACATGTAGCGGCATTGACACACCCGCAAAGGCTGCAGGCTTGAAATTTCGACTCGGTTACAGAGCTATAAAATTGAACCATGCAGCGAGTTACGGGCCGGAGACACAAACACGTAAACCACTCAATTACGAGTTTTGATCGGACCCGCAATAAAAAAATAATGCTATATTATTAAATCAGTTAATATGATATTCAAGTCCATGTGAGTTCCATTATATGTATTAACACATTGATTGCCGGGATCGATATAACACGGAAATTAAACAGAAAATAATGTATTTTATATTGCAGATTTGCGAGCTTGAGACTGTTGTGCTATTAATTTTAATACCTAATCTAACTTTCCCTTTTATTATAAGTACAATAGTGTGTACAGTAGTGTGTGTATATTGGCATTTACAGTGCTACGGATAGGATAACCTCCTCGCGGGTCCTGTCTAGTACCCGTTGGCTTTTTAGCTCTATTTACAGGGTTGAACGCCAGTTGATTCTTTGCAATTTAATAGCGTGATTGGAACTTAACAGTTGCATACTTGACAGAACAAAGGATTTGCGGCCGCAGAGTTCAATTTTCAACATCCAGTAGTTTTTTTTCGCTTTTACCCTGGGGCCAATATGAAAGCTGTATGTCTTACTGGATACGTTCCGGGCTACGGTTTTACACGTTGAGGGAATTTAATAGGGCTGTATATATTTTACTTCTCTCAACGTGGGAAGAGTTTTTTTTTCCCAATTTAAATTCAGGTGTAAAATTAATGTCAAACTTTACAATCTTTTTAATATTATCTATACACGAAGACCAAAAACTGTACACAATTTCACATTTCCACCATATGTGTTCAAAAGAACCTGTTTTAGATTCACATTTCCAGCAAAGATCTATATTGTTTTCTAAATTTGGACATTTGCAGCCTTATTAAATTGCAATTCGGCAATTGAATAGGGCTATATGTAAGCACATAGCATATTTGTTTAAAGAAGTTTTTAGTTAGTGAAGACCTTGCTTTTAGATAGAAGTTCACTAACTAAAAACTTCTGTAAAAAAATAAAGTGCCTTGCAAAAGTATTCACCCCCCTTGACTTTTTACCTATTTTGTTACTTTACAGCCTTAAGTTCAATGTTTTGTTAATCTGAATTTTATGTGATAGATCAGAACACAATAGTCTAAGTTGGTGAAGTGAAATGAGAAAAATATATACATAAAACTATTTTTTAGAAATAGAAAACAGAAAATTGGCATGTCTCTCGTGCAACCAATTACCTTCAGATGTCACATAATTAGTGAAATGATGTCCACCTGTGTGCAATCTAAGTGTCATGTGATCTCTCATTACATATACACACATTTTTTAATGGCACCAGAGGCTGCAACACCTTAGCAAGAGGCACCACTAACCAAAATCTGCCATGAAGAGCAAGGAACTCTCCAAACAAGTAAGGGACAATGTTGTTGAGAAGTTAAAGTCAGGGTTAGGGTATAAAAAAATATCCAAATATTTGATGATCCCCAGGAGCACCATCAAATCTATCATAACCAAATGGAAAGAACATGGCACAACAGCAAACCTGCCAAGAGACGACCGTCCACCAAATCCCACGGACGGGCATGAAGGGCATTAATCAGAAAGGCAGCACAGAGACCTAGGGTAAACCTGGAGGAGCTGCAGAGTTCCACAGCAGAGACTGGAGTATCTGTACATAGGATGACAATAAGCTGTACACTCCATAGAGTTGGGCTTTATGGCAGAGTGGCTAGAAGAAAGCTTTTTGAGTTTGCAAAAAGCCATGTGGGAGACTCTCAAAATGTATGGAGGAAGGTGCTTTGGTCTGATGAGACAAAAAATTGAACTTTACAGCCATCAAAGAAAACGGTAAAAGGGCCCGCTGCACACTATTACTAATCCCGGCAGCGGCACCAAAAATTAACCCCCCTTTATGCTGGGGGTCCCCATCAGGACCCCCGAAGTGTCCGCACATTAAGAGCTTGCTGCAGGGGTCCATAGGGACCCCCGCAGCCCCCCCACATTAACCCCCTGCAGCGGGGGCACCGATCGTGACCCTGCTGCATTTAAATTTTTACATTTCCTGCCTCGCGGGTCCTTAAAGGAACGTAAAGGTCCTGAAAGGACTCGCACTAAAAAATATTAACCCCAGGCAACTATAATTAACCCTATAATTCATGGGGATCAATACAGACCCCCATAAGCCAATAATTAACCCTATAATTCATGGGGGTCAATACAGACCCCCATAAGCCAATAATTAACCCTATAATTCATGGGGGTCAAGATAGACCCCCATAAGCCAATAATTAACCCTACAATTCATGGGGGTCAATACAGACCCCCATAAGCACTTGATTAACCCCGTCACTCATGGGGGTCAATACAGACCCCCATAAGGCCCTAATTAACCCTATAACTCATGGGGGTCAATACAGACCCCCATAAGGCCTTAATTAACCCTATAACTCATGGGGGTCAATACAGACCCCCATAAGCCACTAACTAACCCTATAATTCATGGGGGTTAATACAGACTCCCATAAACCAATAATTAACCCTATAATTCATGTGGGTCAATACAGACCCCCATAAGGCCTTAATTAACCCTATAACTCATGGGGGTCAATACAGACCCCCATAAGCCTCTATTTAACCCCATCAGTCCCATAAGGGTATATTATGACACCTATGGGGCTGTTAAAACCCTAACATTAACCACATAAGTGCCATGACGGTCCACATGGACCATCATGACACTAACTACAAACACTACACTATAACCCCCAGTAAACCATTTCATCTAAACTAACCCCCCTCTACACTTATCTATTAACACTTACACTACCTACCTACACTACATACCCCCTAATAAACCTCCCCACCATTCTAATTACAAAAAATAAAAAAACCTACCTTACAAAAATAAAAAAACCTACCTTACAAAAATAAAAAAACCTACCTTACAAAAATAAAAAAACCTAAGTCACCAAAAATAAAAAAAACTACAGTACAGAAAATAAAAAAACCTACAGTACAGAAAATAAAAAAATACATTACAACCCCCCCACTACAGAAAAAAAAAATACACAACTGAAAAGGAAAGACAGACATACACAATACAATACATACATACAATACATTACATTACATACAATACATTACATACAATACATTACATATAATACATTACATATAATACATTACATACAATACAAATCAAATACCCCTATCTATCTAACATACAATCTATTTAATATAAAATAAATCATAACTATATAAAATACATCCCCCTATCTATCTAATATACAATAAAATAAAAAAATTTGTACAAAACATTAACATAAAATAAATAAACATTATATAAATTCTAAATATTCTACTCACCTTTCCTTTTTGTCCGGTCATTGTTAAGTTCTTCCGGCGAGGCCCTGTTAAAAAAAACAAAATACATTAATACAATATACAAACACCAAATAAAATAAACATATAAACATATAATAATAATACATTCAACTTACCTCCCCACGATGTCCCCGGGCCTCCTCCCCTTCAGCCCCGGCTGGGCCCTGCAACCATCCGCGGTCTAAAAAAATCAAAATAAAAAATCTAACAGAGGTCTGCACTCGCAGAGCTCCCCGACGCTAATGAGCCTCCCGGAGCCTTTTCTTTGAGGAAATTGTCAATGGCAGCTTGTGATTGGCTGAAAAAGCTGTCTATCAATTTCAGCCAATCAGAAGTCGTCAATGTGTGAGCCAATCAGGATGCGCAGATGTCTTCACCCAATCACTCCGTGGGGGTGTATCCCATAGTGATTGGCTGAAGGCATCTGCGCCTTGTGATTGGTTCCAATAAAGATTGACAGGTGCTTTAGTCAATCAGGGTGGGATATTGGGGTGTATCCCATCCTGATTGGCTCACACATTGACGACTTCTGATTGGCTGAAATTGATAGACAGCTTTTTCAGCCAATCACAAGCCGCCATTGCCAATTTCCACCCGGAAAAGACTACAGGAGGCTCATTAGCGGCGGGGAGGTCTGTGAGATTTTTGACTTTTATTTTTTTAGACCGCGGATGGTTGCAGGGCCCAGCTGGGGCTGAAGGGGAGGAGGCCCGGGACATCGCGTGGAGGTAAGTTCAATGTATATTTATATGTTTATATGGTTATTTTATTTGGTATTTGTATATTGTATTAATGTATTGTATTTTTTTAACAGGGCCGCGCCGGAAGTACTGATGAATGACGGGACATGCTGGAAAGGTGAGAATATTTAGAATGTATAAAATGTTTATTTATTTTATGTTAATGTTTTGTACTAATTGTTTTGTTTTGTTTTACCCCTAGGTTAGTGATCTGAAGGGACATCTTAAGTAAGTGGTCTTAATTATTTTATTTTAGCTTAGAATCAGGGTCTGTGTATGTAGTTAGGATTTATTGTATATTAGATAGGGGGATGTGTTTGATACAGTTATGATTTATTTTATATTAAATAGATTGTATGTTAGATAGATAGGGGGTATTTGATTTGTATTATATGTAAAGTATTGTATGTAATGTATTGAATGTAATGCATTGTATGTAATGTATTGTATGAATGTATGTATTGTATTGTGTATGTCTGTCTTTTCTTTTCAGGTGTGTAATTTCTTTTTCTGTATTGGGGGAGGGGGTTGTAATGTATTTTTTTATTTTCTGTACTGTAGGTTTTTTTATTTTCTGTACTGTAGTTTTTTTTATTTTTGGTGACTTAGGTTTTTTTATTTTCTGTAAGGTAGGTTTTTTTATTTTTTGTAATTAGAGTGGTGGGGAGGTTTATTAGGGGGTAGGTAGTGTAGGTAGGTAGTGTAAGTGTTAATAGATTAGTGTAGAGGGGGGTTAGTTTAGATTAAATGGTTTATAGGGGGTTATAGTATAGGGTTTGTAGTTAGTGTCATGAGGGTCCTTGTGGACTGTCATGGCACTTATTTGGTTAATGTTAGGGTTTTAACAGCCCCATAGGTGTCATAATATATCCTCATGGTACTGATGGGGTTAAATAGAGGCTTATGGGGGTCTGTATTGACCCCCATGAGTTATAGGGTTAACTAAGGCGTTATCGGGGTCTGTATTTACCCACATGAGTTATGGGGTTAATTAAGGCCTTATGAGGGTCTGTATTGACCCCCATGAGTTATGGGGTTAATTAAGGCCTTGTGGGGGTCTGTATTGACCCCCATGAGTTATAGGGTTAATTAAATGCTTATGGGGGTCTGTATTGACCCCCATTAGTTATGGGGTAAATTAAGTGCTTATGGGGGTCTGTATTGACCCCCATGAGTTATGGGGTTAATTAAGACCTTGTGGGGGTTTGTATTGACCCCCATGAGTTATAGGGTTAATTAAGTGCTTATGGGGGTCTGTATTGACCCCCATGAGTTATAGGGTTAAGTAAGTGCTCATAGGGGTCTGTATTGACCCCCATGAGTTATGTGGTTAATTAAGCCCTTATGAGGGTTTGTATTGACCCCCATGAGTAAAGGGGTTAATTAAGGACTTATGGGGGTCTGTATTGACCCCCATGAGTTATGGGGTTAATTAAGGCCTTGTGGTGGTCTGTATTGACGCCCATGAGTTACGGGGTTAATTAAGTGCTTATGTGGGTCTGTTTTGCCCCCAATGAGTTATGGGGTTAATTAAGTGCTTATGGGGGTGGTCTGTATTGACCCCAAAGTGTTATCGGATTAATTAAGTACTTATGGGGGTCTGTATTGATCCCCATGAGTTATGGGGTTAATTTAGTGCTTATGGGGGTCTGTATTCACCCCCATGAGTTATGGGGTTAATTAAGGCCTTGTGGGGGTCTGTATTGACCCCCATGAGTTATAGGGTTAATTAAGTGCTTATGGGGGTCTGTATTGACCCCCATGAGTTATGGGGTTAATTAAGTGCTTATGGGGGTCTGTATTGACCACTATGAGTTACAGGGTTAATTAAGGCCTTATGGGGGTCTGTATTGACCCCAATGAGTTATAGGGTTAATTAAGGACTTATGGGGGTCTGTATTAACCCCAATAAATTATAGGGTTAAGTAAGGACTTATGGGGGTCTGTATTGACCCCCATGAGTTATGGGGTTAATTAAGTGCTTATGGGGGTCTGTATTGACCCCCATGAGTTATAGGGTTAATTAAGGACTTATGGGGGTCTGTATTGGCCCCCATGAGTTATGGGGTTATTTAAGGACTTATGGGGGTCTGTATTGACCCCCATTAGTTATGTGATTAAATAAGGCCTTGTGGGGGTCTGTATCGACCCCCTTGAGTTATAGGGTTAATTAAGTGCTTATGGGGGTCTGTTTTTACCCCCATGAGTTATGGGGTTAATTAAGGCCTTGTGGTGATCTATATTGACCCCATGTGTTATAGGTTTAATTAAGTGCTTATGGCGGTCTGTATTGACTCCCTTGAGTTATGGGGTTAATTAAGGCCTTGTGGGAATCTGTACTGACTCGCATGAGTTATGTGGTTAATTAAGGCCTTATGGTGGTCTGTATTGACCCCCATGAATTATAGGGTTAATTATAGTTGCCTGGGGGTAATATTTTTTTGTGCGAGTCCTTTCAGGACCTTTATGGTCCTTTAAGGACCCGCGAGGCAGGAAATTTAAAAATTGAAATACATTGAAATGGACCCCCGCTGCAGGGGGTTAACGTGGGGGGGGCTGCGGGGGTCCCTATGGATCCCTGCAGCAAGGGCTTAATGTGGGGACACTTCGGGGGTCCCGATGGGGACCCCCAGCATAAAGGGGGGTTAATTGTAGGTGCTGCGGCCGGGATTAGTAATAGTGTGCCTTGGGCCCTTTAAGGAGCCGCAGCAGGGAATTCACATTTTTTAATGCAGCGGGGGCCTGATCTATGCATATCGGGGACCCCGCTCCAAGGGGTTAATGTGGGGATACGTGGGGGGTCCCGATGCGGACCCCCAGCATAGAGAGGGGGGGGTAAATTTAGGTGCCGCGACCGGGATTAGTAATAGTGTGCCGCGGGCCCTTTAAGGAGCCGCGGCGGGGAATTTTAAAGTTTTAAATGCAGCGGGGGCCTAATCGGTACCCCTCGCATAGAGGGGGGTTAATTTTAGGTGCTGGGGGGTAGTTGGAGTACCCCCCACGGCAGGGCTTATGTGGGGGACTGCAGCGGAGGTCCCGTTGAGGACCCCTGCAATACTTGTTGAGGTGCGGGAGCCTGCGAGGCCATCTCGCAGGCTCTCACTCCTCATGTACATTTTTGCAGTGTCGATACGTACGGCCCTGATGCGTAGCTCTTACGTTGCTCGCAGCAGGGCGATTGTAATAGCATTGTAACTTTGAGAAATTTTGCAGTACCTAGGGCTTAAGTAGAAGCCTCTTATTGATATAAAAATCAATTTATTAAATTGTCAAATTAGGAAAATGTTACAGACCAAAGCCGATTATATACTATGGAAACATCAGCAGAATAACTTTTTGTTGGGTAAAAAAAACTGGTAAATTTTTGGCAAACAGACTAAAAAAACAGAAGATTCAAAATAAGATTTTAAAAATGTATTTATGGCATGGATGTTACGTTACATTTACACCCCAATAAAATTGGAAAAGTTTTTTTTATTTTTATCAAAAACTATACAACCTTGGAGATGACTATATGCAGGCTAAACCTAGTAGTATAGAGATTAACACTTTTTTAGATAAAATTTAAATCCCTAAATAAAAGCAGAGAATGTAAATTTCTTAAATAGGAATATCACAGGAATGGAGATTAAGGAAGTAATTAAAAAGGGTAAGCTAAATAAATCACAAGGGGTGGATGGTTTTGATCAATTGTTTTATCAGACCCTTTTGCCTGAAATAAATCTCCATCTCAGTGATCTCTATAATGAGATAAACAATTTGGGTAAAATACCATCAGAGTTATTGGAGACTAAGATCATTAATATTCAAAAACAGGGTAAAAATCCTGAGGTGTGTACTAATTATCGACCTATATCCCTCATTAATATAGACATAAAGACTTATTCCAAGATACTGGCCACTCGACTGAAAGAAGTAATTTCCGTTCTAAATCACCAGGACCAAGCAAATTTTATAACTGGTTGTCAGGCATCAGATAATATGAGGTGCCTGTTGAATATAATAAACTTTGTTAAGACTAGAGAGCTTCCCACGTTGATCCTGTCACTGGACGCAGAGAAGGCCTTTGACAGGGTCAACTGGGGCTTTCTTGAAATGGTCTTGCAAATATTTGGTCTTGGTGATTTTGCTGCCAAAGCAGTGGGAGCACTCTATACAAACTCCAATGCCTATATAGTCGGCCCAGACCATGAAACAAGGAAATTCTCAATTAACAACGGGACCCAACAGGGATGTCCCTTGTATCCCCTTCTATTCACCCTATTTATAGGACTGCTATCCATTTATATAAGAGATTCATCAGAAATAAAAGGAGTGGTTATAGGGAAGGAGGAATATAAATTAATGTCTTTCGCTGATGATTTTGTCTTAACCCTGACATCTCCAGAATCATCATGTCCAGAACTGCAAACGATCCTTGATAAATTTGGCCGGGTTTCCTTTTTTAAGGTTAACCTGGCCAAATCAGATGTTTTGGCTAGGGGGTTATCAGAGGAGACAATGGCTTCCCTGGAAAGGACTTATCCTTTTAACTGGAGATCATTATCTTTAGTTCATCTCAGAATAAAATTCTCGTTTCAAACCAGAAATATGTTGTTGGACAACTTAAATTAATTGATGAAGGATATTAAGTTAAAATTGGAATGGAGACCTTTAAAACTCTCTTGGTTAGGTAGAATCTCCTCCGTTAATATGAGTATTATCCCAAGGATATCTTACCTCTTGAGATGTGTACCTGGTTATCTACCCGGTTATGGTTTAAAATCTGCTCAAGCTATAATTGATGATTTTATATACTTGGGGAAAAGACCTAGGATTAAGAAGTCCTTCGCCAGTATGAAATTTGAAAAAGGATGGCTTGGTGCCCCATCTATTAGACATATATCCAAGAAAATTGCACTAGCAGAGGTTGTTAGTTGGAATAGAGATTATAATGAATGTAGATATATATTATTAGAATGGGAGCTTTTGGGAACTACTGCTATTCAGACTATTCTTTGGTTCCCCAAATATAATCCAGCTGTCTTTAAAAGGTTGCCTAGGAGTATAAGATCGCCATTAAAACTTTGGTATAAGATAAGGGATAGAAAGGGCCTAGTGAGATATCCTTCTCTAGCTTCCCCAATAGATATAATAGAGACACAAGAGAATTGATCAATGATAAAGCTACTAAAAATAAGGGGGTAATATATGTTAATGATCTATATAATGATAATAACCTCTGCACACTACAAGAACTTCAGGGGAAATTTGAATTGAAAATATTATCATGGCTGGATTACGAGGCCCTAAAAATTGTATTACAGAATCAGCGCTATAAAACCCTTAATCTACCAAGGCTTTTAAAAATGGAGGATTTATTAATAAATAGGGAAAAGTGACATATTTTGTCCCAATGCAACACAATAATTGAAGACACCATTTGTAAGAGCATTGGTATTAAGGGATGGGAAAGAGATCTAAACTTGTTTTTTTTCTGATCAACAATGGTGTAATGCCCTTAAACTAGTAAAGAAGTCAGCAATTAACTCCTCCCTTACTGCGTTGTTTTTCAAGGTAATCCATAGATGGTAAATGTTACCAACTAATATGAAAAAATTCAACGCCCAGGCTGATGGATTATGATGGAAAGGCTGTGGCCTAGAAGGTACCGCAATATTCCTGTGGTGGGGATGTTCAAAAATCTGAGATTGGTCTAAAGTTTGCTTAGAACTAACTAATATGGTGGGCAAACAGATTATCTGTACACTATCTTTGACCTTACTCCATATGAATCTGGATCACCTTTTACTGTGCAATAAACAGTTAACCTTTCATGTTCTTTTGCTGGCGAAATTGTGTATAGTTAAAAGCTGGAACAAGCAAAAAATCCCCACATGGATTGAGCTGAAAAACGCTATAGATCATAAAAGAAAATTAATGAGGATCTTAAATCCTTTGTTGACGATGAACTGTCCCAAAACTTATAAATTGGTCAAAATGGGACAAATATTTTAAGTAAAGGAAATGTAATGGGTAGGACCTGAGTAGATTGATGTTTATTCCCTTGGTTAAGATATATTAAAAGGCAATTAGCCTATACCACCAGTTACCGAAGAACTGTAATAGGAACCTTTTAATATATGGGTCTTCCCCGGTACCTATTGGGTACGGGTTATGTTATGTATGATATATGTTTTTTCTTTCTTTTTGTCTTTCTATTTTTCCTTTATCTTGTTTATGTCTTGTTATTGTTTATATGACTTAAAACAAATAAAAAAATAAAAAAAATAATATTATATTTGAACCAAGTTTGAACAAGAAAATGTATCACTGGGAAAGGGTTTTTTACATCCTTTTTATCTCTATCTTTACTCCAAATGAAGTACCCTAGTTTTCGATATTCTATAAAATCTTTTTCAATTATGTTATATTTTATCATGTCTTTGGTATTACACCAAGATAAAATTGGAGACAGTCTTACAGTTTCAGCATATTCCAGAATATTTGGAACTGCTAAACCACCTTTCTTTGTTGTTTCTTTGTAGTATGTCCAATTTTCTTTGTAGTATGTCCAATTTTATCCTTTGTTTTTTGTTGTTATTCATAAAATCATTTATTAGAGCTTGGAATTTTGACAATATCTTTTGAGGGATTTCTTAAGGAGGTAACTCTGGGTAGTATTGACATTTTAATCGCAGATATTCTACCAGACCATGACAGATTCAATTTTGACCAATCTTTCAGTATATCCCCAATTTTTTTGTAAACTTTATCATAATTTTGTCTAATTAATTGGTAAAAATTGGAGGATATTTCTATACCTAGGTGGTTAAACCCATTTTGTTTCCAATTAAAAGTCTCTCTGAGACAGGATCTTGTTTCTAAATCTATATTAATTGATAATACCTCTGTTTTTAATTAATTTAATTTGTATTAAGACATTTTACTGTATTAATTTATACATTCAAAACATTTATTTATCAATGTAATTCCTTTTTACTGGAAGGTGTTTTACCTCTTCACTTTCCCCGCCCATATTCCAAACTATCCCCACATTTCTTAAAGGGTTGGAAAATCATTTGACTACTTTCCTATTCTGAAATTTGTTTATTTAAGGGTGAGGGGCATCCTATGTTGAAATCAAATTTAATTTTCCATTCCTTGCAGATTATTTTTTTTCAACCTCTATTCTTAAATTGATTATAGATTTTACATTGTCTTTATAAGCTTACATTTTTAAACCTTATCCCATTCCCTAAACTGTATTTTTAATTATTTGAGTGTAGTAGTTGGGTTAGCTTCAAATGGGATTTTTATTCTCTCAAGTAATCTTCTCCTTCAAAAGGAGTATTAACTATTATTTTGTTTATTGTTTCCTCAAATAATACATTTCACAGGAAAACCCCATCTGTATGGAGTGTTTTCTTTTCTAAGTGCTGTTGTCATATTTCTAAACTCTCTTCTCGTATTTAGTGTTGTACTAGATAGATCTGAAAAGATGGACAAATTGTCATATGGGCCACCAAATTATTTTTTTCCCTTACAGCCCTAAGTATAGATTCTTTATATGTAAAAAAATATTCTAATGATAATATCCCTGGGGGTGTCTTTAGAGAGTTTCTGTGGTAATGGAATATGATGAAATATATAAGAGACCTTGTTCAGGGGCTTTTGATTTCACAAGATGTTCCAAAAAACCTGTTACAAAGGAAGCTAATTCTCCTGCAGAAACATCTTCAGATATACCTCGTATTCTGAGGTTGTTTCTTCTAGAGTCATCTTCTAGTGAGTGCTGCTTGTTTTTCAGTAGCTTAACTTTCTCCTCCAAAATATTTAGATGTTTTGCTAATTATCAGCCCTCAACTTCTCAAATCTATCTTCTAATTTGTCTGTTCATTTATACAAAACATTTATAGCAGTGGTATTTTTAATTATTGCTGAAGATAGTTTTTCTTTTAATGTAGTTTTAATTTCTGTCAGCATTTCCTTCATAATGGAAACTATCAACAGTTCTTCCTTTTGTTCTGGCATTAGTTTATTTAATTCAGTTTGCCCCAATTTGCTTGTTTTAAATTGTGCATCTGATGTGTCTAAGACAGATATATTTGGAATTTATAGTGTATTGGCTGTTTTCCCTTTATCTTTTGTATAAAATAAGTTTAATACTGATTTTGCAGTTGTTCTTTTGTCTTTGGCCTTCCCTTTTGTTAAATTATGTTTCATCATTTTACCAAAAGAAATATGTGCCCAACAAGTTTTATAATTTTACATTTCCTTAACTTAATTACTTTTTTTCCCTTCCCCCTTTTTCTTTTTTTTCTCTTCTTTCTCTTTTTGCTCCCTTCTCTTTTGTTTCTTTCCCCCTTCTTTTCCTCCTTTCCTTCCCCCTCTTCTTCTTTTCTTTCCCCTTTTCCTTATCTTTGTTCTCCTGCAGAATTAACACTTCTCTAAACTATTCATTAGCCTTAGACTTATCTCCGAACTATAGAGAGTTGAGGTTAACATTGATCATATTAGATAATACAAGGAATGCTTAAATTAAACACTTAACCTTGGGAAGTATTATATAAACCCACAACAAATGTTCAAGGAGCAAAAGGGGAGAGAAAGGAATGGCATCACAACAAAGCAAGGTCACTTTAAGGTCCCTCTTTACTCCAGTTGCAATTCTAAATCTCATCAAATATGATAATTCCAATTTTTCCCTTCTTAATCTTACAGACAATAAACTTACCAGCCACTGTTAGAACATAATTACTGATTGTCCTGATCCTCCTGATGACCATTTTTGGGACTCATGTGATCTGGTGGTGTGGTCTGTTTATAGTTATATTATGTTATGTTATTTAATGTTAATTACTGTATATTATGTTATTGTTATACTAATTACTGTATGTTATTTTGCTTGCCTATGTGTGGTTGACTTGTGATGTGTGATTCTGTATACTGCATGTTTGGTTCAGTAAGTGTTAAATATTTGGAATGTTGTGCTGTCTGTCTGTAACTGTCAGAGTTTGGCAGTTGAGAGATTCAGTTGAGATTCAGAGTTGGTGTCTCTGAGGAAAAGCCCGTTCTGAATGCAGTCTATTAAGTTTACACAGAAATAAAAACAGTTTCTGATATTTTTTTAATGCTGAGCCGGAGTCCATATTTTTAAACACTGCATCAGAGAAGGACATTTTAGAGACATCTGCTGTCTTGGTGAAGGGATATAAAGAACCGGGTGTATCTGCTGGGTAGGTTTGGCCATAATAGCCTTATCAAGCACAACTGAAGAAAGCAGATCGCCACACCGATGTACACATATAAAGATTATGGTCCAGGATATGTGTTCAGGGAGAGAGTTACTCTTAAGACTTTAGCTTAATATAGAATTTGACTATAAATGATAAGAAGTTTTGCATGTTGCTCTGGTTTTAACGGTGTACCGTGACTGGACAAATGGCACGATTGCAAATAAACGGTATTGAAACTGCAGATTTACAGAAAGGAATATTGGTTTCTAAAGGCAAAAATATGAAATAACACCTTAAAATAACACCATAAACAAACCTAAAGGGGAAACATTAACCTATTCCTAGCCATGTTCTTAGGCTGAAACAGGAAACTAAAGAGTGAAGAAGATAACATTTATAAAGTTTGCGCTAAAAGGTGATTTTTTCACCCACAAATTGCTAGGTACAATGCATAGCTTGGCATAATGCTGAATTACAATCTAAAATAAAAAAAATGTTGAAGACCTGTAGTGCTATTAATTTAAGAATGTAAATTCATTTAGTAGATTTTATGCATATACCTATATGTAACAAAAGAAACAGTATACAATAATCACAATATGACCTGATGTAATATGTATAAGTGAATGAACCTGTTTTGTATTTTTCATTCAAGATAGTTTTCTGAATGCATCAGTCTCCAACCTACATGTTTCAACATCAAGGAAATTCATAGAATCATGAAGTAATCATTTGAAAGGTTGTAAGTAACTAAATATATTTTTTAGTACATGTGTTTTTGTAATTCAATCATTTGTATTAATTTGAATACATAACAATGACATTTTGAATTACATTGTATTTAATGTTATCTAATATTTTTAATTATCCTAATAAAAAAAAAAACATTGTTGAAATAATAACTGGGTTATTCCAAACTGAACTATATTAATCATAGTTTCTAACTTTCTAATTAATAAAGGGGACAAATTGACTCAAGAAAAAAATATATAGATTTAATCATTGATAAAATAAAACTATTTTACCTAATTTGGACATTATACCTACCTAAATAATTTAGATTAATTTAAACTTAGGATAGTTTACACATACCCTGTTGTGATTTGTAAATTCCTGCAATATATTAGGTCATACCATCTCTACTGGGAGACAGTTCCATGTAATTATCAACTGTTGGTGAAATAAAATGATTTAATAAAAATGTACCAAGTCATATTAAAGATACAAATTTCAAATCACAGATATATCAGAATAATGGGAATATGCTTCAAAATTATAGAAAAAAAAATTGTACTGTCTCTTATGAGATCATCTCTTGAAAATAGGGAGAGAAACTTTGATAAAATATAAACTATAAAATATATCTAAAAATTTAAAACAATAATGATAAAATAAAGATTAGTGAAACAACAAAGTTAATCTTAAAATACTATATTTTTTTCCTATAAACATGTTATAAACAATGTAATTGTTACTCCTAGCAAAATGAAATAAATTGTGCTTTCCTTAAATGGTAATGTCTGCCCCAAATTCTTAAATAATTAATTAATTTAGTAAAACTAAATAAATCAATTAAGTTAACAAATTAATAAATAATATACTAATAAACTAGGAACAATGAATAATGGTAAATAAAAAAAATGTCTATTAAACAATATGTGAAATGTTTAAATATAAATAACTAAAATAAATAATTAAATACATAAATAAAAAATATACTTTTGATAATGGTCTCACATATTACTATTTTGAGATTAGTTTGATTACCAAAGAGACTATGGGCCCGATTCAATTGCCCAATTCGAAAATGTATATACACTTTGGCATACATAAATATACATATTGGCACTAATGCATTATTAAGTCAATAGAAAGTATATAAACATTTATAAAAAATACACCCAAAGCCAAATTTATGAGTTCAAGGCATTTGCAATTAGCTAATAGAATGATGTATTTAATTTTTAGTATAAATATATGTATTGTGATATCTCTGCTGTCACAATCAGGGTTTGTGCCCTTGTATCCGGCACCACAATGGAGTACTCAGGAGCCCTTTTTAAAATATCAGCAGTTGTATTTATTTTAGTACAGCAAAACAACATAAAAGGTACAAAACAAAATCCTAGCTTCAAATAGAAGCTATAACTAACTCTTGGCTGCAGTTCCCTCACTGTCCAAGATAAAGTCCACACAGAACAAAAGTCCAAACAAAAGCTTGCTGGTTTTAAAGTCTCCCTTGTAGCAGGGGATTTCCACAGCCGACTCTGGTGTATTGTGAACACAAAATAATTGACATAGACTGGCCTTTTATAAGGCCAATCTGAATGTCAACCTAACAAAAAGACTTGTTCTGTAAATAAAAAAAATCAGATTAGGAGATTTAGCACAAAAGAAACCAGTTGGGGGGATACCGAGCAGAGTACACCATCTACAGCCCACTGGGAGACAAACTCATCTATTCCCCCAGTGGACAAAGCCAGGTGGTACTCTGCCCGGATACAGGAGCGCACCAGTGCCCGGAACATGGCCTCCGGTGACAATGAAACCCCCTCAATCAAACACTGCTACCTGGACTTATATATAGCCAGCTTGGCTAATGCCAGGAGCAGGTTGATGAGGAGGTCACTGGCCCTATTGCCCCAGGACACTGGGCGCCCAAAAAAACATATGTGGGGGGAGAAATGCAGCCAGAACTGTAGGAGGATGCCCTTCAAGAGTGACAAGAGGGGCTGCAGTCTGGCACAACTAAAATAAATATGTTACACAGACTCTCCCTTGCCACAGAATGGACAAGTGGAGGGAGAGTCCGTGAAATTAGCCAAGTACTCTCCCATGCTCAGTGCACCATGGAGCACTCTCCAACTCAAGTCCCCGGTGGGGGAACTAAAGTAGAATAAAGCTCCCTCCACCGAGGCCTCTTGCCCTCGTCAGCTGGGAGGACCCGCCTCCAGATGGTATTGGGACGGGTCACGAGGGCAAGGAAGTGCACTGTATGGAGCACGAGAGAATCCAAGCTCTTCCTCAGCATGCCACAAAAGCATGCAGAGGTTATGACCCTCAACCTCGAGAGGTCGGGGACAGGAGGAGCCTGAGGGGAAACACAGGGCTTGTGTCCAATGCAAACAGCCGGAGCAAGAGTGTTAGAAGGTGCATGTGGCACTCCGGCTTGCAAAGCCCCGTGAAGGAAGGTGCAAGAGTCGGGGGAGATGGCATTCTTAATCTCCTGGAGCAAGCGTCTCGGTACTTTGGGTGCCATATATCCCAAACGGAGCGCAAGCTTCTGAGGTGACACCCAATTGGAGCGCTTGTAGTCCAGAAGATCCCCGACTCGTGTCAACCATGCCTGACTAAGGCGGTCGATGATACCGGGGGACTGTAACAACGGAGCCCCTACTGCTGGATTATATAATAGGGGCTCCGTAAATATTTCATCCCCCACGGAGACCATGCTCCAGGCCTTGAGGGTTTCCTGGTAGTATGCCGGCAACACAGAGAGGTCTCTCCCAAACCCCTCGGGCCTGATAAGAAATAATTGCCCGTCATACCCCAGGTTGCGCAACTGACGATAAAAGCTGAACGCCAGTGCGCACCACTGCGGAGAGGGATCTACATATAAGTATCTCTGCAGGTACTAAAGGCGGACAACTGGGAGCGCACACATACCACTCCCTGCCCACCCTCCACCAAAGGCAGACTTGCCACACCCGCAGAGACCCATTTCTTTCCAATCCAGAGGAAATCTTACAAACTCCTCTGGATGTTGCTGACAAACTGGGGGGTCGGACTCAGACAGATCAACCGGTGCCAGATCTGAGATGCCACCAGCTGATTTATCACTAGAGTCCGCCCCCTAAGGGAAAGCATTTTTGCTAGACCCCTCCACTCTAGGACACGTTAGCTCTCTCCAGTTGTCTGGGACGGAAGCTTCCGCAGCGGACAGGTAGACTCCCAGATATTTCATGACATCTGCTTCCCACGAGATGTTACGGAAAGTTGGATGCAAAGAGTCCACCTGTATAGAACCCTCTATAAGGCCTGTGCATTTGGACCAGTTAATCTGAGCAGAGGAGGCAGCTGAATATACCTCCTGGCACTCTTTTGCCAGCTCAAGATCAACTGGGTCCTGGGCCACGAGGAGCACATCATCAGCATAGGCTGAAAGGACGATCCGCATGTCTGGCTCCCTAAGCACCAGCCCTGTGAGCCTTTTCCTCAACAGGCAGAGGAAAGGCTTGATGGCCAGCGCATATAACTGTCCAGACAAGCGACATCCTTGACGTACCTCTCGTCCAAATACCAAAGGTGCTGTTAGGGACCAATTGATTTTAAGCAAACACTCTGCAGAGGCGTACAGCGTTGTTATATAGCCCATGTCTGGCTCCCTAAGCACCAGCCCTGTGTGCCTTTTCCTCAACAGGCAGAGGAAAGGCTCGATGGCCAGCGCATATAACTGTCCAGACAAGCGACATCCTTGACGTACCTCTCGTCCAAATACCAAAGGTGCTGTTAGGGACCAATTGATTTTAAGTAAACACTCTCCAGAGGCGTACAGCGTTGTTATATAGCCCACAAATTGTCGGCCAAAGCCGTACGCCTGCAGAGTGGCTATGAGGTAACCATGGTCCACCCTGTCAAATGCCTTCTCTTGATCTAAGTAGAGAAAGGCGAGTGACAGACCAGTCCTGCGAGAGTATTGCAGGAGATCCAGGACCAGAAAGATATTGTCAAAGATAGTCCGGCCCGGGATCGCATAGGACTGGTCAGGGTGAACCAATTCTGCCAGCACAGATCCAAGCCTACGCGAGATGGCTTTCGCTACTATCTTATAATCTGTGCTGAGCAGTGAGACCGGTCGCCAGTTATTAACTCAATAAGGCAGAGATCACCCTTTTTGGGCAGCAGGGCAAGTACTGCCCTGCGACAAGACAGGGGCATCTTCCCGGTCTCCAGGGCTTCCCCAAGGACCAGATGGAAATCAGGTCCCAGAGTCTCCCAGAAAAATTGGAAAAACTCTACAGTCAGACCGTCCAGTCCTGGATATTTCTCACAGGACATGGCACGGAGGGCTTCAGAGAGCTCTTGAAAATTTATTGGCATATCCAGCTGCTCCCTTACACCCTCACTGACTGTGGGGAGCCACTCCCATAGCACCCTGCCAGGCGTCTGGAGAAATAGGATCGGGGAGAATAAAGATCTTTATAAAAAATCCGGGCTTTGTCCCGGATACTCTCCAGATCTGTAAGGTTGGGCACCGTCTTCATCTAGAAGACAGGTGATGTGTCTACTATTGCCCCCCTTTTTCTCCAGTGAGTAGAAAAGGCGAGAGCCGTTATCTAGATCTTTAAGAAAGCCTAAGCGGCTACGCACATATGCACGCCTGGCCTGGTGTCGTTCCAGGTCACGGAAGATACCTTTCCTCTCTACATACTCGCTCTGCAGGGATTGGTCCCTACAAGGGAACAGCCTCCGCTCAGCTTCGCGTTGCCCACTCGCACCCTTGGTATATTCCTGACACAGAAGTCGCAAATGTACCTTGCCCACGTCCCACCACTGTGTTAACGTGGCAAAGTCCCCCTTGCAACCCCTCCAGTCCGTCCAAAACTCCCGGATCAATGTCACGAGCCTCTGGTCTTTCAACAAGGCATTGTTGAAGTGCCAATAGGCGGCAAGTGGTGCTGTTGGCGTTAGCGCCACTGTAACAGACACACAGTTGTGGTCGGTGAAAGGAGCCAGCCTAATGGCACAAGAACGGGCTTGTGACATATAGTGACTAGATATATATAGTCTATCGATCCGGGAGTGGGTCACCAGACCGGCTCTCACCCTGACGTAGGTGAAGCCGTCTGATGCCCCTGGGTTCTGTTCTCGCCAGACATCCTCTAAGGAGAAGCGGGTGATGATCTCCCGCATGGCTGACGCAGAAGGCGGGTAAGGCTCTGGACCATTTCGGTCCAGAGCATCGAGGGTGCAGTTAAAATCCCCCCGGAGAACCAAACACTCATCTGCGTCAACAGTCTCTAAAAAGTGGGACAATCTGGCTAAGAACCTCACTCTCTTGGGCCCTCTAGCAGGGGCATATACATTAACTAGGTTAATTACGCTTCTGGGGGCAGAAAGGGACTTTGGGGAAACAGCCGTGACACTGGGAGGACCGGTGACATTCTTCCCCTTCTTCCCTGTGTCTGCAGTTTTTCTGGAGACCGCAGACACAGATGGCTTTTGTGGGGAAGAAGGGGGCTTGGAGGCCTTGGTGGTGGTATGAGGAGCGGCCTCCTTATCTGAGCTCTCTGGGGGGGGGGCTATGACCCTTGAGTCCCCACTGTTATGGGCTCAGCGGGGATGGGTGCTATACGAGTGGAGGTGCCATTTGCTGGGGCTGGGACAGGATGTTTAACATTAGGGCAATTCCTATGTGTGTGTCCCAGCCCCTTGCAAAGATAACAATGCACCTCCGTAGTGCTGTAAAATATTCTGTACAGCACCCCATCAAATGGAACCCCAAAAGACCCCTCGATGCTCTCTGAGCTCCTGGGCAGGCACATTTGTACCTGCCTCTTGAAAGAGAGCATGTGTCTTAGTGCTCTCTCTCTCTCTGCACCCCAGGGGAAGTTTTATAATGGGTGTTTTTATTTCCCCTAGGGCTTGCAGGAGGGAGTCTGGTAGGAAGGGGGCACATTTGAGAGTGTTACTTTAGTGTCCTACCCTTCCAGGCGTTCAATTGGGACATATAATCCCCCCACTGTGATTCCCCTCTGTATAAGTTTGTGAGCAGCAGCCAGTGTACGGGTAAAGAAGACAGCTGAATACTCAATACTATAAACTCCAGACATCTGACACTTAACCCCATGCTTCCTAGTGATCTGCCCCTCAGCCCCAGCGATGGTATTGCTGAGGTCAGCAGAAACCACCTGTGACCAGGTATTAGTTACAGGGGTAGCTCTTCTGGCAGAAGGTGTTTTTTTCACCTGGAGCTGGGGTTGTCTTATTTGTCTAGGGCCTATGCTGTGCAGTGCTGCAGCTTGGATTTTCAGGGGCCATTATTCCCCCTTTTGGCCTCTGAGGCTTCTTAGGTACATTATCCCTCATGATTTAACTGTAATTTATTTTTTTATTTTTTTATGATTGTTATTGTTTTCTTCTTTTAAAAAAGTGAAAAAATAAAATAAAATAAACAAAATTGACAAAGTAACAAAAATTAAGGGAGAGAGACTTTATGTTGCTTAGCAGTGGAAGGGTTACTGGCTGTTTAGGTAGAGAAAGAGGCTATTTGCAGAGAGCTTTTTTTACTCTTGTTTTTTTCTATCTTTCTTACTTTCTCTATCTCTCTTCCTTTTTCCTTTCTTACTCTCTATCACTCTACTTTCTCTACTTTTTCCACCTCTGTCTATCTTTCTTTGTTTTACACAGCCTCCATTATTTTTTTTTATTTTTTTTCCACAAAACTTAGATTTTTTATCCCTTCCACTGCCCACAAAGATGTTTCTTTTCCTCTCTCCCTAAAAAACACAAAACCCAACACCAAACAAAACCTGAAAAACGTAAAGAAAAATGTAAACTAAAAGCTCCAGGAGTGAAGGTGCAGTGCTAGGGGAGGGTGTGTGGCAAAGTATCCCGGAGACAGCTCACCCTCCTGGGATAGAGAGCTGAGCCTGCCTCCCAGAAAACTGAAAATTAAATTAAACTAAAAAAGCCACACAAAAACTCCCCAAAAAACTGATAGCACCGTGCACCAAGTGCTGGTTAACAAAAAGGTGAAAAAAGAAAATTGTATTTTGAGGGACTAAAGTCCTAAAAAGCCTTCTTTGGAGAGCCCAGGGATACACACAACATTCTCTGGAGCCCTCTGTCCAACTCAGACTGAGCTCTCCCTCTATCAGCTGGGTGCTAATCAGACTTTTAAAGGTGGAACCCAGCTGGGCCTGCTTGATTAGCCTGCTGTGTTAACCCTGTCATCCCCTAGTGGACACAGGGCTCTGCTCAGTCTTTCTCCCACTTATAATCCATCAATGACTCTGTTACACATCCCCCTCCCGAGCTCGACACTATGGGGTTAAGTGGCCAACGCTGTGAGGCAGTGTACACGGGATAGGGCCTCTGCATTGCCATGGAGACTGCCAGCTCTATGAAGAACAGGGAAGTGGAAGGGTTGGAGGAACAGGAACCATCTCGTCACGCAGCTGTTATTCTCCTTGTTCTGGTGCATCCACTGTAAAGGGGCATGGTCCGAAACCAAGGTGAACCTTCTTCCCAGTAGGTAATACCAGAGGGCTTCAGTGGCCCATTTTATGGCCAGGATTTCTTGCTCTACCACAGAATATTTCTGTTCCTGTGGCATCAACTTGAGGCTAAGGAACAAGATGGGATGTTCTTCACCATCCACCTCCTGTGACAATACGGCCCCCAGTCCTCCTCTTGAAGCATCTGTTTGTAGGATACATTCCTTTTCAAAATCAGGGGCTATTAACACGGGACCTTGACACAGTGTAGTCTTTAGGTCTTCGAAAGCTTCCTCAGTGGCCTTGTTTCACTTGACTACGTCAGGTGCCTTGTTCTTAGTGAGTTCTGTCAGCGGGGTGGCTCTTGTGGATAAATGTGGGATAAACCACCTGTAATAGCCCATGATTCCCAGAAAGTCCCTCACTTGCTTCTTTCTTAGTGGGCGAGGCCAGTTTTGGATTGCTTCCACTTTGTTGAGCTGCAGCTTGACCATCCCTCGTCCAACAGTCTAACCCAGATATTTGGCTTCACTAAGTCCAATGGCACATTTTGCAGGGTTCACTGTAAGGTTTACCTGTCTTAGGGTTTCTAATACAGACTCCACCTTTGGAAGATGTGTCTCCCAATCTGTGGTATAGATTACATATCATCTAAATATGCAGCAGCATATTCCGAATCTAATAACCTGTCCATCAGTCTCTGGAAGGTGGCTGGAGCTGCATGGAGTACAAACGGTAGTAATTTGTATTGGATGAGCCCATCTGGGGTCGAAAAGGCATTTTTTTTCTTTTGCTGCTTGTGTCAAAGGAATTTGCAAATATCCTTTTGTCAAGTCTAGGGTTGTTAAAAATATTGCTTTGCCAAGCCGCTCTATCAACTCATCCACTCTAGGTATGGGATATGCGTCAAACTCTGACACAGAGTTTAATTTGCGGAAATCGCTGCAGAATCTGATGGTGCCGTCAGACTTTGGGATCATCACAATAGGATTACACCATTCACTTTGGGATTCTTCAATAACTGCAAGATCTAACATCTGTTTTACTTCTGCTCTGATTTCTTCTCTTTTAGCCTCGGGTATGCGATAGGGTTTCATCCTTACCTTGATCCCGGGCTTAGTGATGATGTTGTGGTAAATAGCGGTGGTGCAACCTGGTTCTGCAGAGTAGACATCCTTGTTTCGGTTTACAACTTTGTAAGTTTCCTCCTTCCGTTCAGGGGACAGATCCTGTGACACAAATGCTTCTTCTTGCATTTCCTCTGTGCTCAGAATAGTTTCTCTGACATCATCCAACTCTTCGTCAAGACAAGTAATATTTACCTAATTTTCCTCATATACTCCATGATATTCTCACCGGGCACGGTTTGTTCTTCCCATTCTTCTCGCAGTATGTCCAGTATTCCTCTGGGATGGTGACCATAGATGAGTTGGAAAGGGGAAAACCCTGTGAAAGGCATGTTTTTTAAGGTTTTGTTAAACCGCTCAACCAATCCATCCATCTGAGGATGGTAAACCGAGGTTCTTAGTGTTTTCACCTGTAGGAGCTTGCACATTTATTTAATCAATTTAGACACAAAGGGTGTCCCTTGGTCAGTCAATATTTCCTTGGGTATCCCCACCCTTGAATACAGCTTTATGAGCTCTTTAGCTATATTTTTAGAGGTTACTGTGCGTAGTGGTATCGCTTTTGGATATCTTGTGGCATAGTCCAGTATTACCAGTATGAACCGGTGTCCTCTGGCTGATTTCCCGAGAGGGCCAACCAGGTCCATTGCAATCCTCTCAAAATCAATTATGGGCAACGGTATCAATAAGACCCGTAGGTTAGGTCGAGGGGCAGTTTTCTGGCATTCTGGGCAGGATGCACAATACTGGGCTACCTCAGCATGTATGCCAGGCCACAAAAATCGTTTCAGGATTCTTCCCAGTGTTTAAACTTTTCCAGGGTGTCCCCAAGGAGGTTACAATGAGCCAGGTCAAGGACTTTCCTTCTATGTGCTCTAGGGACTAGGAGCTGCTCCAGTGTCTCTGTCCCTGATGGAATAATTCTGTACAACAGATAATTTCGTAAAATGAAATAGGATCCTTGTCTCCTTTGCCTGTCAGGCACAGGTGCACCGTTTACTTCCGATAGTTCATTTCGTACATTTTGCAAAATTGGGTCCGAAGCCTGGTCACGTGCAAAATTATTATTGTCCTGGAAGCACTGCTGTGGAGTCAGTTCTTCCTCTCCAGGTTCTTCTGTTTCCTCCTCTCTTTCATCTTTATGAGCTGTAGGACCTGTTCTGTGTGCCCCTCAGATTTCCTTATCTTGGCTTGTGGCTAAAGCTTCTTCAAAAGCTTTCCTTCGTATTTCTGTGCCCATCCTTTTTGCTATTTGCCGTTCCCGCTTTGTTTTTCGGCCTCTCCTGGGTCTGGAGAATAAGTCATCCTCTAAGCATGATAGATGTGGACATATCCAGAATTGTTAGCAGTTTGGACACTCTCCACAGGTTCTTTTTTGCTTTCCCATCGGTCAGTAGGAAGAAGATCTTTGAAGTGGGGAACGTCTCTGCCTAGTACTATCGGATAAGGCATGGTAGCTACGACGAGTGCAGTGATTACCATCTTCCTCCCCTGTATCTCCAGTGTTGCAGTGCTGGTAGGGTAGAGATTGACGGTACCATGTACGCATTTTATGCCCACTCGTCTTGAGGTTTTTATTTCACTGTGTCTTATGAGTTTTCCTGAGAAAAGAGTCACAGCACTTCCTGAGTCTATTAGGGCTGTCGTTTCTTTACCGTTAACCTTTAGGGGTTTGGTAAACTGATGAGTCTTTTCTGTCACCCCCACCAGGTTAATTAGGTTACAGTGGTATGTGTCACAACCTACAATGATGATGGAGTATAGAGAATCCTAGTTCTCTTATCTCCTGTAGGTTTTAGACCTAAGATTTGGATGACTCAGACCAATGGACCTTCCTTGCAGATGCAAGAGCATAAGTCCCACTGGCTGATTCATGACAATCCTTCCCCAAGCGGGCAGGGAACATCAAAGATTTTCCCAGCTACGCTGATAGTCATGAATCTGCTGGTTTGGCCCGGCCCGCTGCATGCTAGGCAAGTTCATGTCGGTGCGCACACAGTCCCAAGGTGCAGAGTAAAGACCTCCCCCAGGCCTTGGCCTTGCTCCCACTGTATAGAGCAAATTGCTCTTGCCCTGCACCCCCACCCAAAACAGTCCAGGATCCCAGCTCTCTGTTTTTGGCAGCAGCATGGAAGTCTCTGGGGACACAGTGGGATGCACCCATACATTCGTCTGAGGCAAAACCGTATTTTTGGGAGCCCCATAAAACAACCCCTGTCCCATAGCAACCCCTTTCCCTCCAGCCAGTCCCCACAGCTGGGCTGGGGTCTCTAAAAAAGTCTCTGGGCCTATGGGATTGCAAGGGGGCAGTCCAGTACTTCCCTCAGCAAAATTATTATTGTTGGGAGCCCAATAACACCATAACTGCAGTAAAGTACATACCGGTCTGCGCTTGACTCCAGCGTCCCTGATGGAGTCCGGACTTGGATGCTCCCTTTGCTCTGGCTCCTGGAGATCTGTATCTTTGGACAGACCCTCCTGGTTTTCTTCCCCTGGGTCTGTCTGTGTTGCAGCCTGGAGAAATACGCTGTTCCCACCCAGGCTGTGCTTTGGGGCCCTCAGCTGACCCTCTTCTTTTGCCTTTGGTTGAATGACTGTGCTTTGGCTCTCTGATGTAGGCTGGGGAGACTCGCAATTCCCACCCAGCTGGTTCTTTGGGGCCCTCAGCTGACCCTCTTCTTCTATGGCCTTTGGAGCTGTGTCTGTTCCAGTGGGCCTCTGGACATTGGTTATCCAGGGTATCTCCCCACTTGGTTCACCCTCTACTATGGTGCCACACTGCACCCACGGCTCCTTTGCCAAGGCTGGCAAGCTTGCTGCCCCTGTCGGGCTCTTGGTGCCCCTGGCACTCTCTTGGTGCCCCTGGCACTCTTGCTGTGTGAGGCCTGGTTCCCTGTAGCTAAGAACCAGTTCCTTTCCCTCCCCACAGTCCATTACATAGCCCTCCTGGGCTCTGTGCTTCACTAGCACCTTTTGTAGCAACTCTCCTGGGGTGTCAGAGTACAGATTTTGGTTATCTGTTGTAGGCTGGGGAATCTTATCCTTCCCACCCAACCTGACCTCTACAGCCTTTTCCCCAGAGTGCATTACATAGCCCTCCCCACAGTCTCTTGGGTGGCTATCCTGAGCCCCTGGCTCCATTAGCAGTTCTGGCCCATACACATTGCCTAGAACTTCTGAGGGCAGACTTAGTTCATCTGGCCCTACTTGTTGAGCAGTTACTGGGGTTTCTGCCAGGATTTGTGCTGGAAGGTAGTCCTCAGGTGAGACCTGTTTGGAGAAACTGTGCTCTGCTAGCATTTCCTCTGGGATTAAGTCTCTTGGGGTATCAGGGGACAAACATGGGTTATCTGACCCCACCCAGGGAACATTCCCCTGGGTCTCTGGCTCTTGGAGCTGGTGATTTGGTCCCATGCTGACTTTACCATCCCTTCTAGGCTCTGACACAGTCTCTATATTTTTTAAAGGAACGCATTCTCCATCACTATGTTCTCCCCAGACCCCTTGCACACAATCACTTTGGTACATACCATCTGTGTTGTAACGATCTGGCGACCAGTCCTCTTGACTGGGTTGTTCCCCTCTTGATGGGCAAAATGTCTCCCCATAGATCTCGTCCCACAACTCAAAATACTCCTCCTCCAGCTGCAGTTCCTGCTCAATCAGGTGAACCATTAAATTAGCCTCCATGGACCACGGTTCCAGTCCCAGACCATGACAGCGTTCCACAAACAAGTTGTTGTGCCTTTTAAAGGTTCCTATGCCCCCTTCAGGATCACCATACACAATGTCTTGGAGGCCAGAATCTATCTCCAAGCGGAAATCAAACTCCTCTCCAAGGCCACCAACTATTCTGGTGCAAAAAACGTGATATTGGTTCTCCAAGGCAACCTCTTTTCTTACTAGTACTTCCAGCCAGCCCATTAGCTCATCGTCCTGCCACAGATTCAGAATCGCCATCCATTTCTCTAGGCGCAATGTCTCTCTGTAGCCAAGTCTTTGCTGAGCTGGAGTTCTCGCTCCATTGCGCTCCTGCCAGATCCTCTGGCAATACTGGTCTAGTACGTTGGACACCTCTTGTGCGGTCATCTTACTGGGGTATAAGTGCCTGGCTGCTTTAAAACGTCTTGTTGCTTCTTTGGTGATATCCGTCTGTTCCATTCTTGGTCTTTCTGTAGAGTCTCCCACCTCTGTCACCAATTGTCACAACCTACAATGATGATGGAGTATAGAGGATCCTAGTCCTCTTTTCTCCTGTAGGTTTTAGACCTAAGATTTGGATGACTCAGACCAATGGACCTTCCTTGCGGATGCAAGAGCATAAGTCCCAGCTTTTGGTAGTGTGCCTGGGAAAAACCTGGCATGGAGTCAGAAACGATCTCCTCTGCCAGCATATGCCCTTGGGTCAATAATACACCTGCACACAAAGTCTTGATGAAAATTATGAACAACTTCTTTATTTTTACACAAGTATTTAAACAACTCACAACAACAGTACAGGGAGTGGCTACCCCTTTGTCCAACCCTTATCTTCCTCTTGGCCAATGGGGTAATCTCCACAGTAACTTCATTACCTCTAGCCAATGGACTAGAGGTAAGCTCTGGGAACTTCCAGACCCCTCCCCTGGGCCGCCCACTAGGTGTGGCTAACAGAGTCATTTGGACGCTGGCAGTTAAGAGAGACACATCTCTTTGCTATGGCCCAGGCCCCTGGATCTGGGCTAGGGAGACCCCAGAGGCCCCCTGGATAGATGGTGCCCCTATGTCTGGTGGGAGCCTATTGTTCCTGACTTAAGTATGTGTACTTAAAGGATTAACCTTGGTGGCCAGCTGGGGTCCTGCTCCTGTTGCAAGATGTATGTGGCAATGTATCCAGCATGACTACCCCATACTATCATATACATATGTGTACATATTCCACACACTGTCAGTCTATTTAAGTACAAGCGTAAAAGCGCACCCCACATAAAACCACCTAATGTCCTCATAGTATATGGGATTGGGGCAGGGTTTCCACATCAATCCATCTCATGCATTATGATGACTTTTATTGATGGTGATGGGAACCCTGCTCATTTCCTTAGACAATAATCATAATAATATAACAGTATAACCGTATAACAGTATAACAGGGTGTGTGGGAGCCCCAAACCCCCAGGTATCGTCTCTTGTGTCAACAGCCTGTGACAGACATCTGTCCAAGTCCCAGATGACTGCCAATCACAAAATGGCCCCAGCATAGTTCACACCCAAATTCAATATGGCCACTGGCTGATTCATGACAGTATGGACCTTCTCCCATGTTGCATTGCATGGGTTCCTCTTTACTTGGACAGTAAGCCGCTATGTGTCCTGTTTCTCCGCAATAAAAAAACTTCCCCTTGATTGCTGCCTCTTTGACAAGGTTCTTCAGGAATCACCCATTCTGCGTTGTTTAGAAGCTGAGTTTTTTTCACTTCTGGGTACAGTTGTCTGTGTCCGGTTCCCGACCTTCTCATCCAGTTAGAGGTTTGAGCCTTTGGGTGATTAGGCCACCTTTGAATACTGTAGTATTCAAGGTCAGAAAAATTCATTCATGGCCAAATATCGTTCTGGCAACTAAATGAATTCATCTGGTTTCTTCAGCTCATTTTGTCTTACCCATTCTCTTATGCTTGGGGGTAGACTCCTCAAATAGTGATCCATTACCAGTAGTTCCATAATTCTCCCTGGTCCATTAGTTTCAGGGCGTAGCCATCTTTGGGCTAAGTCCAGCAATGCAAACATTTGTGATCAAGGGTTCTTGTTCTCCACAAACTTCCATGAGTGGAATCTCTGTGCCCTAACGCTTATGGTAACTTCCGCTCTGGCCAGGATCTTGGCTTTTAGACTGGCATAATCCATTGCTTGCTCTATGTCCAGGTCAAAATATGCTTTATGAGCCTCCCCACACAAATACGAAGCAACTATACTGGCCCAGTGTCTTTGGGGCCACGCTTCTCTGACAGCAATTCTTTCAAAAGTCAGGAGAAATGCTTCCACGTCTTTATCTGGGTTCATTTTCTGTAGAAACCGATTTGGGTTGATGTTTCCACTGGTTTCCGGCATCGGGGTAGGTTTTGCAGGTATCAGGTGCTGTAGCTGGGCAAGCAAGATTTGGTTTGTTTCCCGCTGTAGCTTTTGGTCTTCTGCAGCTTGGACCTGTTGTTCTGCCAGGACTTGTGCTGCCTATTCCAAGTGAGTTATCAGCAATCTCCTTCAGCTGGGTTATTTTCAATAGGTTTCTGTAGTATGGTATTCTCTGGTGCACCCCAAGCTTGGAGCTCGGACTCTGGAGAATGTAGATTTGGATGGTTTTTAGTAACGCCAACAACAGTTCCACAATGATTTAGTGGGTTAAAATCCTGGAAGTCACTACTACCACTGCTTGTGTTCATTTTCCACTGTAAGAATGTTAAACAGTCCTACCACAAAGAGCACTCCCTTTTAAAAAAAACAATGCAATGAATGTTTCTTAAGAGGCATTTTATACAGCTATCTTGGGAGAAGGGCTAGGAGCTATCCTGTGATCTGTTGGTACTATCTGACCACAATATATGCAGAAAGCTGATTGAAATAAAACTTAAATATTTTCACAGTTAAGAAATTCAGAAGCAACGCTGATGAATGAGTCTCTGAGGTAGCAGCTGTCAACAGTTCTACCTCCCACAGTATATATACAATAAAGATTATCAAGCAGAATTGTCACTGTATAAAGTTCATAACTGAAAAATATATATATTTCAGGGGCCTTGTCACCGGTGTCCCTGGACAATTTGCACTTCAGAATGTATTTATGTTTTTTTATTCAACTATTGGTTTTCCTTACTTCAAACTCTCAGTGAACTGTATTGATTTGCTGAAGCACTCACTTTTCTAAATGGCCATTTCTATAGTTTCTTGAATTCCATCGTACCATTATCAGGTTTACTATTTATTCAAGCATTGCATTTATTTTCAGTGACGTAAACCCCCAAAATATAGAGCCTCGTTCAATTGCAAGGCAGCATCTTGCGACATTTAGGCCGTATGTCTGCGAGCCTGCTGCAGGCTCGCCATCTGCTACAATTTCGGTGCTATTGAATTGAACAAGGGAGCAAGCTACGGGCCGAAGCCTCAGGCCCGCAAACCCTGGTTTCACATTTAACGCTTCCAGATATCCACTCCGATGAAGCGCGCCAAAATCAAGCAAGCCCGTAATTTGCAATCCCGTTACAGGTCAATAGGAACTGGAGAACGCCAATTAACGTAGAGGAAATGGGTTTAAAGGCTGTGAAAATCATACATCCCTGATTATGCTGTAACTGAGAAAGTCATTACAGAGGTCTACTCGTTGGTGGGTTTTTGAACAAGATATAGATAGAGAGAGGAACCACAATCACCAACGCAAGGAGGAAGCAGGCCCATCAGCAACAAGACCATTGTGGGGAACACCAACCGGGCCCTCACATGGTCACGTTCCCAGCGATTTGAACCAATTGACATGTCATGGAGCCATCAACCACCTGCAGGGATGTCGAGGTCCTGGGGACCACTCTCAACAAGCCCACCACTTCCACCCGGTGAGATGCAATGGATGCGGTGGCCGCAGCCCAATGCTTCCACTCCTGACCGGGCCCCAATAGCCACCCCAGTTGGAGACACCCCTCAATCCAACAACTCCTGGCTGTGGTAGAGGGAGGAAGCGCCCGGCCACGCAAGGTGTGGGCCCAGTGCTGTCTACAGAGTGCACGTATGGTTATGTTGAATATTTATGCAATTGATGTTCAATGTGGATTGCCATTGCGATGAGGTGTTGCAGTCAATCAAAATAGTGTTTTAATAGCCCACTACCATGATGGCATGTTCCTCAAATATCTATCTATTCCTTAATATGTGAAAACACACTGTGTGTGGAATAGATTTGTATGACATTATCCATGATTATTTTCATCTGTTTAATTGAGCAGATATAGACAAGTTGTAAGTGCTATGCACATGACTGGTTTCTTCATTTAAATGGAGTTGTTTCTGATGATCCTTTTTAGTCATAAGATTCCGGTTGCAGTGGTTTAGTTAACAAGTGTGACATTACCACCTTTAGGTATCCCCGTATTCCCAAAAACTACCCCTTGCCCGTCCGGGATCTACCCACACCACGTATGCTGATAAACATGTACTCTGTGTATCTAATAAACTATGGTATTTGTATACTGTTATCACTGTTTCTGTGTGTTTGTAATGTTCCATGATTGTCATCCTCCAGATTAATTATAAAAAAAAAAAAAATTGTATTTTGTACATAGATCTTCCTTTAATATACCCATCCTGTGTTCATGTAGGGTTGAGGTAGGGTTGAGGTAATAGCTCTGTCACTAGTGCAGCTGATGGTGGAGGTAATGTTCTTGAGTTTGATTCCAGCCCCAGCAATGTATGACACATGGAGATATGTATTCATGTTATATATTAGAGCATATGTCAGTATAAGGTGAAGTTGTCTAATGTTTATGTGTATGTGTAGATTAATATATCTGTTTTCACAGTTGTTATAATTTTATATATTCTGTATATATATATATATATATATATATATATATATATATATATATATATACACAAAATAGATCATATGTTTACATGTTATTTAGTGAGATCTCAAACAAGCTACTCATCTGGCAGATCTAATTACTCATGATGTGGGAATATCACAACTATTACACATTGATGCATCTTTGGAGATCCACGTGTGGCGTTTTACCTTGAATGTGGTCAAGAGGATATCTACAAGGAGATCTGTTCCCCCAGGACACGTCCGCAGGGTATGATTATGTTTTCTGACTGCTTCAGCAATGCATATGGGATGTCTTTGGGTAAAGAAAGATAGGCCCCCAATAATTAAGTTGTTATTTATTTCTTCTTCTGCATAAATGTTTTCTGCAAATACTTACAATGTAGTCGACGTTGATGTAGATGATATTCTGTTGCTGTACATGTTTTTCTTTGTCTGTGTGGTTAAACTTCTGTAATGGCAATATTATGAGATTATTAGAGTCACACATATTGTAATCATTTTGATTTCAACATTGATTTCTACTTTAATAAATTATCACATCTTTTGGACCTTTCCTGTTATCTGACCGTGCCTGCTGGTAGCAGCATTTTAGATTACGTAACAGTAAAGATACCTTCTTTGCATCCCATTTTGTAACATTCATTATCATTTCAAGTATGCTGGTATGTTAATATTTCCAGATTGCTATTAATTGCATTGACCTCTATTCGATGTGTATTACTGTGAAGAGGTTTTCATAAAAGATTGTGGGGTCCATATACATTGACATTGTGGAATACATAATCACATCAATTTAGCTTAGTTTTTGGAGGTTTGCTGATATCAGAACATATGATGTGTACGGCAATGTGTGCATACTTACCTTTAACGGAGAGCATAGCATGTTCTAGTTGACCTAGTGTTAATCAATAATGCATCATGAGACATACATCATATCAGAAAGCTCTCCTCTATTGTGGACTGTTTGATATACTGTATGACAATGGGGAAGGAGAAAATAGTTGTATTACTTATGCATAATAAAACTACATTATAGTTGGATGTTATTTGTTTTTTACTTACATGTGAAGTACTCACAAATGATGCAGGCACGTTGTTGTGACCCCCGAACATTATCCACAACAGGGAGAGGTACGGGCGTAATGGCCTGTATTGCTATATTGTGCAGACAACAGCAGGCCGTGATTATCTGACAAACCTTATCTGGGGTATAGTGTAGCGCACCTTCTGTGGAATGTAAACATCTGAAGCGCATCTTAAGCACACCAAAGGTGCACTCTATTAAATTCTGGCATGTGGCATGGGCCGCATTGTATCTCTCCTCCGTCTGTGTGTGAGGATTGTTCACAGGGGTCAACAACCACGACAAACATCCATATCCTGCATCACCTGAAGTAAACAAAATGGGAGATGTAGATATTAATGTGATGTTGTGTTGTTTGTTAAAGCGTATAAATGTGTACATAATGATTCATGTGATGTTAATTTATGGATATGTGGGTCTGAACTTGATACTCCTATTACCAGATCACACAGGGTTATGCACAGCAATAAGCAATGATGCTATGGCTCAGGCAGTCTTACTCCCTTAGTCACATGTGAACGTCAGAGCAATAAGGTGGAACATGATGTATATGTGAGGGTATTCTCTCTTGGTAAGATATGCTTGCCTGTGATTACTTATCCAGATGGAGGTTTGGCGCAGGATATGGGTATCGTGAGCACTTCCAGGGAAGCTTGCAAACACACTTTGTATGCGCATGTTTGCAACACAAACAACCTGTACATTGATAAAATGATAGTGTTTGCGATTTCTGAAAAGTGCTTCCTTATCTTTAGGAGGTATCAATGCTACATGTGTGCAATCAATAGCACCCTGTGGGTGTTGCTGTGCAGGAGCCAGCACTTCAAGGGCACCCTATTGGTTTGGACCCACACCTAGTTCCTCCACAACCGGGTTATTTGGTTGTAGCCCCCAAAAGCTGATCACCCACTTCAATGTCATCTTCCCTGCAGGTGCTTCTCTATCCTTCTGTCCCTGTGCCACTAGCACTCTGTCCCATACCTGCCCCCCCCCCCCCCCCCACCATTATACTAGGCATATACTGTGGTAATTCACTTGCCTGGCTTAGTTCTGAACCACAACGGATCACATTAGAATGCTCACCCACATTAACTCCCAGCCGCACCTCTCTGCCACTCCTCAGCAGCCACTCCTCATTTGCACGCCTTGCATCAGGGTCTCCATGCCGCCACATTCTGTACCAATATGCATGCTTCCTACGGCACTGTCTCCTCACATGCATATACACATCAATCAAATGACAGCAATCCATGATGGGTCAGACTTGCTGATGGCTTATTGGAGCTGGGGTTATATAGCTTGTTAATATCCAGGTGGATTTCAGGTTTGGAATTGCTCATATGTGTACTTATATGGTATTACAGCTGATTTAGATTCTGGGGGTCTCATTCAATTGTGATTTGGCCAATTGAATAGAGCTCTATATAAGCACATAGCATATTTTTTTACAGACGTTTTTAGTTAGTGAACTTCTGTCCAAAAGCAAGGTCTTCACTAACTAAAAACTTCTGTAAAAAAAATATGCTATGTGCCTATATAGAGCCCTATTCAATTGGCCAAATCGCAATTGAATGAGGCCCCCATGGCTATGGGATCTTGTGCATGATAATCTGATGTAGGCCAAAACATTCTAGGTTACAAATAAAACTGGGAAAAACAATACAAAAGTAGTTTTGTATTGTTTTTGCCAGTTTTATTTGTAACCTAGAATGCTTTGGCCTACATTAGTTTTTGCTCCCCTGGCAGCATGACTTTTCATATTGGCATTTGCCAAATAAAAATTCATTTTTTAAGCTATTTGATAATTGGGAATTGTTGTGTAATGAATTATAATGCCTTCCATTGCTTTGCCCATAAGTATTGGAGTGTTTTTATTGTGTTTTGCAGTGTTACAAACTAGTTTGTAAACCCTTTGTGGGTCCTATTTGCAACCCGTAAGATTTTGGCAAACATTTGCAGGCTTAACTGCGTTTGCGGTCTTGAGGGATTTTAGCAATTGAACAGTGATTTGCGATTTTAGCGAGCGTAACTCTTGAGGACGTGAGAGATCAAAGGGTTTGATGGGCTGTAAGTTACGATATAGTTGTGAGCATGCGAGTTGTTGCTAACGCTTGCGGGCTCGCGTAGCAAGCCCGTGGCTCGCATAGCGAGCCGCGTGCCTCGCAAAGCGAGGGCCTTGGCAAAGCGAGGGCAGTGGGTGAGGGCCTCAGTTGCTGGTATGCTGTGAAGCGAGGGCCGCAGTTGCTGGCATAGAGCGCCCAAGGCGCTCCGTGCCAACAACTGCGACCCTCGCAAACTTCACGTCGCAACGCAAACAACACGACACACCAATTACGACACTTGCTAAATTTTACGATCAATGCAAACAACATACGACCAACGTTAACACACATTACGGCACATTAACGCACGTTAACACACATTACGGCCGCGGGCCTCGCGTAGCGAGGGCCTCAGTTGCTGGCATGGAGCGCCGAACGCGCTCCATGTTAGCAACTGAGACCCTCGCTAAGGCGCTCCATGCCAGCAACTGCGACCCTCGCAAACTTCAAGTCGCAACGCAAACAACACGACACACCAATTACGACACTCGCTAAATTTTACGAGCAACGCAAACAACATACGACACACGTTAACGCACATTACGGCCTTGCAACACTCGGACGCAACTCGCGAACATTACAAAATGCATAACACAATACATACACACAGCACATACATAAAAAGCTTACCTACAGCAAGAGGTAGCATCCAGGACCTCAAAAATGCAACTTACACCTTCATTTCACTCAAAATAAAAGAGTTTAGACACTAAACAATTTGCTAAGCGACAGAAAAAATGGCCGCCGAACAAAACGAAAACGAGGCTACACACGCAAACACTATACGAGACACATTACCAGACATTACGACCTCGCAAACATCGGACGCAACACGCCGACATACAAACATTTAAAACACAATAAATACACACAACACACACATAAAAAGCTTACCTACAGCAAGAGGAACCATCCAGCACCTCAAAAAAACAAGTTACACCTTCATTTAAATAAAAATAGACACTAATAAAATCGCTAAGCGAGAGAAAAAATGGCCGACGAACAAAACTAAAACGAGGCTTAAGACGTAACTATACTACACTGAATCGCAAGAATGAAATACATACTATGCGTAACGTACCACACTGATATTAAACACCATTTTGACCACTACTACGCACAAAATGGCGGATGGAATGCAAATTGTAAGCTGGAACGCAAATAGCGCATGCGTATTGCGTTCTAACGGTCTGAGTTTCCAGAAATTTCTACAAGTTTATAAATACTGCCTACTTTTCACAAAAATCTACATTTCTACCCAGGTGATGAACGGAGTGACTTCATAGTTAACTGCTGCTGTTACTTGAGAACAGAATTGTTTCCTAATTTACTACTTTACATTGTGTAAATTACAACTGAGAGGTAAGCTATAATATATTACATGTTATTATCAAGACAGGACACATTTTTTTTATAATTTTTAAGTATGAAAATGTGATTTATGTATAGTGACATGTGGCACTCACATTTATGTGTATAGACCCTGCAACAAACTAATCTTTAAATGACATTACCAAAAATTAATAATTGAATATTAAAATAGGATTTATGTATAGTGATATGTGACACGCACATATGAGTATCATGTATAGTCACATGTCACACACACATTTATGTGTGTAGGCCCAAAAAAAAACATTATGTTCATTTAACTATTAAAATATGATTCCTGTATAGTGATATGTGACACGCACAAAAGATAAATACATTTAACTATGAAAATGTGCTTCATATATGTGACATGTCACACGCAGATTTCTGTGTATAGTCCCTGCAAATAACTAATATTAATCCAAACTCATTAAACAACTAATCAAAACTAATTAAACAATATATTTTAATGACAGTAAAAAAAAGTTTTTTTTATACTGATATGTGACACGCACATATATGTGTATCATGTATAGTCACATGTCACACGCACATTTATTGTGTAGCCCCAAAAACTGAGTCATGTTCATTGAAAGTAATTACAGAAGTATATCTTTACATAACATTAATTTATTGGAATTCAATATATAACCTAAACATCAATCTTTCTCCTTTTTTTTACTACAGACTCTGCATCAACAGCGTCACTCAAGAATTTGCACCATGCACTGTGACCCACAATCCCTTTTAAACAACTCCAAGAAAGAACAAGAGGTAAGATAGAAAAATACATTACATGCTGAAAAAGACCATGCTTTGCTAAATCAAAAAGAAGAAATATACAATTAACCATTTCACTTTCTTTTTCAAACAGACACTACAAGAAGACCGGCGGATTAAGATTGGCAGGAGGGGACCCTCTGTCATTCAACACTTCAATCAAGGTAAAGTATAAAGTATAAAAAAGAAAACAACTATGAGCTTCATTCAATTCCGAGTTGCCCAATTGAATAGGCCTCTATATAAGCACATACAAAAAAATTTCACCAAACTTTTTAGTTACTGAACTTCTATCCAAAACCAAGGTTTTCACTAACTAAAAACTTCTGTCAAAAAAATATGTTATGTGCTTATATAGAGCCCTATTCAATTGACAAATTTCAAATTGAATGAGGACCTATATATGTTTAATGGCCGCCAATATAACAAATGCAGCAACCAAAAGGCCCTCATTCAATTGCTATTTTGGACAATTGAATAGGGGCCTCATTCTATTATCGGACGTAAAACGGCCGCAAAGCTGCGATTCCTTGCGGCCGTCTTACGGCCCCGTGTAGAGCTACCTTTACCTTGCAATTCAATTATACGGCGCCGCAAGGATATCCCCTTCCGGCCGGCCGCATATCATGCAAACGCCCGTAAATCTTGTTTTCCGGCCGCAAAGTCCGAAAACTGAAAATGCAAATATAAAATCGAGAATGCACTGTAAAGGTCCGTAAATGCTAGGCATCATAATGGGGGACATGAGGATTAATAGCAACACCCTCTCAAGCTTGCACATCAGCCCAAATACGATATATTATTTACGGATTACTTTACATCCCGTAGTTCCGCGGGCTGATCCTTGTTCAAACCCGTACGGGTTCGGAGATGAAGGGCCGCAAACCAAGCATTGTAATAGCCAATATATATTCAATCCAGCACTGCAAAGCCCTGTAAATGATGGGGAACATAATGGGGGGGCATGAGGATTACTAGCCAAACATTCTCAAGCTTGCACATCGCCAAATTGTACTTTGATTTCAAAATCCGTACAAGTCCCACGGACTTCAATGACCAAGCCCGTAGCTCCGTATTCAAGCCCGTGCGGGCTGTCCTCCAAGCCCGCAGCTCGTTTTTAAAGGCCGTACGTGCTTGGAGGTTAAAGGTATCCATTTTGTTACGGTTTTTGCAGTCTGCATGGTTTAAGCCTGTAACCCTAAAATGGAGGCCCAAGCATTACAGCCTCCAAATTAACAATAGTTCAAATTAGTTTAATATTCCTCATATGTTTGATTGATCAGCACACATACAGGTTCCACTGTAGCCTCTAAAACAGCCCTATAATAGAATATGTCACCCCAACATTGGCACGCACAGCAAATGTGTTTTGACAACATGTAGCTGACATGAGCGGTCCCACATCATTGCGCAGTTGTAATATTTTTGACTAGTGCGTGTCGATGAAAGGGCGCAAGTGATATGACCTAATGCCATAAACCCTTCTAACCCTTGTAGCCGCAGCCTAATCCTAACCCTTACACCCCACAGCCTAATCCTAATCATTAGATCCGCTAGCCTCCTGTCGGGCCTGCTGTTGTTGATGCACGCATGTGTCGGTGCGCAGATGACAGCGCACATTCGATGCACGCTATATGGTTGATCAACGATAGAATACACATCTCGCTCATCACATCTACATTAGAGAATACAAATAGTGGCCAAATCAGACCGCCACTTGGCATATATCAAGTACCAGGGGAATATTTCATTATATGTGGTTAAGTTCTTCAGTTGTGTCCGACTCTCCGTGACCCTATGGACTGCAGCACATTCAGCTAGGTCCCTGCCTGTGCTGTTCTCCAAAGTTTGAAGGCCAAAGAGATTGGAGTGGGTTGTCAGTTCCTCCTCTAGTGGATTGGGATTTGTCTGATCTCTCTGCTATGACCTGCCCACCTACAGTAGCTCACAGCTTCATTCAGGTACACAAGCTGCTTCACCACCACCACCACCACTTAGCAAGCCTCACCCATGTAAATTGATAAATAGCAGAACAGTTTGGAAGTTCACCAAATGGGAATAACTAGACACCTGGCACATGGCTCCCACCAGGATGGGCGTAGCAGAGATTATGCCTGATGGCGGTGAGTTTGCTGTTGATCCCGGAGCTTGCGGCCCTTCCTGATGGGTCAGAGTAGATATGGGTGGTGTATGTTCCCCTGGTCCCCTTCAGCATTGCTAAGTGGTGTGAAGGGGCTTGTGTACCTGAATGAAGCTGTGAGCTATAACATGTAGGTCCACTGTAGGTGGGCACATCATAGCAGAGAGATCAGACAAGGTCCAATCCACTTGAGAAGGAACTGACAAACAACACCAGTATATTTAGCTTGGAAACCGTGGATAACAGCACAGGCAGAGACCTAGCTGAATGTGCTGCAGTCCATAGGGTCATGGAGAGTCGGACACAACTGAAGAACTTAACCACATATAATGAAATATTCACCTGGTACTTGATATATGCCATGTGGCGGTCTGATTTGGCCACTATTTGTATTCTCTAATGTAGATGTGATGAGCTAGATGTGTATGCAATTAGATAGAGATTTAAGGGATCACAATAGAGCTCATGTGCGTGGCAAAGGGTTCATATGACCTAACTCATGTTTTACTCTTGCTATTGAATTGGGTAGTGTGGCTTCAATCATATTATGCATGTTGCAGCATGGTTTGTCAGATTGGCATGTGCATGGCCATTACAACATATGATAACCAAAGGATATTTAGCCAATGCATGTTCATTATTGGGCAACATATATTCACACATATGCTAAGTGATGTGGGTGAAGGAGTTTGTGTACTTCAATGAAGCTGTGAGCTATCCTACATAGGGCCAGTGTAGGGGGGTATGTCTTATCAGAGAGGTCAGACTAATCCCAATCAACTAGAGAAGGAACTGGAAAAGCACTCCAGTGTCACCTGTCCTATTCATTGTAGGCCCTCAGGGGAATGTTCCTACTCCACAGTATCGCTAATCAGACTTGTCATGGGTATTAACCCTATATTAGTAGTAGATATGATATTTGGGATCAGATGATATCTAAAGCTATTCTGACTCCTCAACAGTTTTACATGTATTGATCTATTGCATGTTAACTATGGCTCATCAGTTTACATTTCTAGGAATGTGACACTAATGTAATGCATGTGGATTTCACAGAACCAAATATATTCATAACACATGGACGCAGTCAGAAAGGTCTAACAAAGCTTTATTTTTTACACAGACCACAATCAGCAGTGGTCAAGATTGTGCATTCGCATAACAGTATAACAAAGCTTTATTTGATAGACAGACCACAATCAGCAGTGATCAAGATTGTGCATTCACATAACAGTATAACAAAGCTTTATTTGATAGACAGACCACAATCAGCAGTGGTCAAGATTGTGCATTCACATAACAGTATAACAAAGCTTTATTTGATAGACAGACCACAATCAGCAGTGGTCAAGATTGTGCATTCACATAACAGTATAACAAAGCTTTATTTTATAGACACACCACAATCAGCAGTGGTCAAAACTGCATTAATATCATGGGTGTAGTGTGGGTGGGTCCTTGAAGAGCAAGAGGCTGGAAAAAAGGGGAAACCTACAGGGGTCAATCTAATAGTCTAGAATAAGCATGATGCATAGCACCTACCAGGGTCACATGCTGCAACCGGAACCAGAAATCTCTCCATTTAACTGAAGAAACCATTTATGTGCATAGCACTTACAACTTGTAACTAGATCTGCTCAATGAAACAGATGATTCAACCTTTGGACTGTGTAATCCAATCCAGTTTCACACATACAGTGTGTTGACCAAACAAAAATCTGAAATAAGTGTTCAAATCAAAAAATGCGGAGGAGGATCCAAAACAATTTAGAATCACAATGTATGTACAGTACAGTTCTAAATACTGTACCAATATACCAACTCACCTGATTCCCATCTGCAAGCATTACTAACTATTAGCTAGGTCTGTGGATAATCAGAAATATGGTCAAATAGCCATTATTATGGAAAGGACACAAAGGTCAGCAGCCAGATTCACTGTTTCTTACATCAGACCCAAAGATCTGTTCTCAGACTGCTATTGAGGTCAGGATCACATGCGTCACTAGTGCATATATTAATGCTGGCTGTTATTAACATGCCATTGTGAGACTTTGCAAGTCCACCGCCATAGCGGTATTAGTCTACATTTAAGCTACCAACAATCATGTCGGATATCTGGCTATATGATAGCTGTAAGATTGTGGGAGCTACATGTTAAGGGGGCTGCCATTGAAGGCATGTCTACCTGAGAGGCACTGGGAAAACCCTCCACCTCATAATTCCTCCACAATACTTGCAGATGCAGGAGATGCCTTCATGGACCTAAAAAAAAAGCAAAAAAGACAAAACCTAAGAAATAAGGCCTGAAAACATCATAGAGCCTGCAGCATCTCTTCTCAACAGCACTCCTTAGTGACAATGTATTGGTCACACTACTAATTAACAGCCTCATTAAATTGCTATGTAACAAATTGAATAGGGCTCTATATAAGCACACAGCATCTTTTTGCAAGCAAGTTTTTAGTTAGGGAACTTCTATGCAAAAGCCAGGTCTTCACTAACTAAAAACTTCTGTAAACAAAATATCCTATGTGCTTATATAGAGCCCTATTCAATTGCCCAAATCACATTTTAATGAGGCCCTTTGTGTTCTGTTTAACCTGTCACCAATTGATGGTCACTGAGGAGTGTTGTTGAGAAGGCTAAAACATGTCTGCAGACCCTATGGGCGTCATTCAATTGCGATTTGGCCGATTGAAAAGGGCGCTATATAAGCACAGAGGATATATTTAGTTACAGACGTTTGTAGTTAGTGAAGACCTTGCTTTTGGAGAGAAGTTCACTAACTACAAACATCTGTAGAAAATATGCTCAAATTGATCCCTTAGCAATCGTCCACATTGCAATTAAATGAGGCCCTATGTCCTCCTCCGCTTGGGCCCAGGACCCACATGACCTGTGCCCATCCTCCGTCTACCCTCTGGACGTGATGGTGGGGAAGGGGGGGCGGGCGGTGCCAGGTAGCGGTGGTCTGGGCGGTGGCGGACACATGGGAGGAGAGGAGGGGCCAGGCTGCTCTTGGCTGGGGGATTGGGAGATCCCCGTTGATGTTGGTGAGGGGACCATCGCGTGTCTGAGCAGCCTGACCTGAAGGTGCTCCGATGTCATGTGCTGCCTCCTCACCTCCCTGGACAGCCTGGCCAGGCTATGGGTTATATGTGACCGGAGGGCAGAGATGCTGGCCTCCATCCGGAGCTGGTTGGCCTCGATCCTCTGGGTGCTTGCCAGCAGCTCCTTCATGACGGCCAGCATCTCCACCTGCACAGCCTGGCTCTGTGGCGACGACACCGCTGGGTGGACGTGGTGAGGTGTAGCGGGGAGGTCCACAGCTGGAGCCTGTGTTGACAATGTGCCCGGTGGTGACCAGGCCAGCACACTGTGTGGGGAAGGAGGTGCTGTCCCTTGGGCGGGGGAGGGCCCCAGAGCAAGTCTTTCGAGGATGGGCATAGGCCCAGGGCTTGTGGCAGGTGACCCTGCAAGGTCAATGACCAGCCAATCCTCTCACCCAGAGCCCTCCGATCTTCCTTCCTCCTCCCCCTGTGCTGGAAGATCCTGGTACGTGGCTGATGGCCCCGCCTCCTCTCCCTGGTCACAGGACCCAGAGCTCCTCCTGGATGATGAGAGATAGAGAAGAAAGGTACATGTCATTAGTATGTTGATTAGCGCATTGATATGTGTTCATTTCTAATTATCTGACATCAAGCCTTGAATATGGATGATTCTCTGATTAGCTATCTTATACTAGCTGTTATCTATTCTTTCTATCTGTTTCTGTTCTTGATGGTTCTCGGCTCACAACGGTATCTGTATTACGGCTGCTGTCTGTAACTGCATAGGCTGAACGGGCAAACCAATACATGGACTCTCTATTACAGGGGTGTCCAAACTCTTTCCTGGATTGGAAGATATCCTTTCTGTGCACATGTGAGTCAATCAGGATGACTGAAGAAGCGATTGACTCACCTGTGCGCAGCAGGGTTATCAAATCCAGGCATGTGTGTGGCCCACCAGGACCGAGTTTGGACACACCTGCTCTATTGCTTGATTACTGTTGTGTTGACCAGGAATGACAGTGATTTGTCAGCTTCATGAATTTAATGATGCATCCATCTATCCCTTGTTATTTCATGGAGTTGACATGTCAGTATCATGTCCATGTGTAGTGTGTGTGATGCACATGTGGTGGCATGTTGCTGTATGTCATATTCACCTGCCATGGAGGCTGGGTCCTGCTGCTCCACCGGGCCTGATGCTCCAGCTGCGTCGGAGGGTGCAAGCATGGCCCTTGCAATCCGTTCATGTGCAAGGTACTTGACCCTCCGCCCCTCGGCCTCCTGCGCCATCTTCTTTCTCACCACGGCCCTGATGTCGTTGAAACGGTGCTTGATGGACCGCAGACTCCGTCCACGGCCCGCCACACCATTCACCAGATCCACCACCTGCTGCCAAGCATTAGCCCTGAGCCCAGTCTTGACTTCCCTATCCCCCGAGGTGATGACGGGGCGGGCACGGATGGCCTCCAGGAGGACCCTGTTCTCCTCCCGGCTATAATTGTGGGCCCTGGACCTGCCGCCAGCCTCTTGCTCTCCAGACTGGGGATGAGGACCCTCTCCACTCTCCTCCTCCTTCCTCCTCCTACTCTCCTCTCCTCCCTCCTTCCACTACTCTCCTCCCTCCTTCCTCTACTCTCCTCCCTTCTCCCTCCTCCTCTCCTCTCCTCCCTCCTTCCTCTCCTCTCCTCCCTCCTTCCTCCTTCCCTCCTCTCCTCCCTCCTTCTCCTCCTCTCCTCCCTCCTTCCCCTCCTCTCCTCCCTCCTCCTCTCCTCCCTCCTTCCTCCTCCTCTCCCGTCCTCCTCCTCTCCTCCCTCCTCCTCCTCTCCTCCCTCCTCCTCTCCTCCTCCTCCACTACCTCCTCCTCTACTACCTCCCCCTCCTCAAGTAGTACCTCCTACTCCTTACTCCTCCCCTCCTCTTCCCCACCTCCACGCCCCGGGACTCTCTGCCACTCCTCTCCCCTCTGCTCCTCTCCCTCCATCACCACCTGAAAAGAAAAGAAAGAGAAATAAAGAAATGTTTTAGTGGGTTTGCCTGCTCCACGCTCGTCCCCCATTCTGATCGCCTCTAACACTATTTCTGCTTGGATATCAATGTTGTAACTAACTGCAGTAATCAACCTTAAGTGGACAGAGCCTTTGACAGCAGTGGGAGGGGTGTACAGCACCTCTCACTCTGGACCTGAGAGGCGCTGATGAAACACGCTAGATCAATACTTTCCTAAACAATGTGGAAGGGTCAGTTACAGTTTGCATATATACAAGTTATGCGGCTATTTATTGTGTGCTTCTATCATGTTTGGGGAGTGGCCCATGTCTGAGGCCACTAATATCCTATCTGCATTATACTCTGTGCGTGGTACCTATCCTAAAGCCATCTTCTGTACCAGAGGTAGTAGGAACGACATGGTCCTGCTGTTCTCGGCTGAAAATAAGTTCTTGTCAAGCCCCATTGAAGAAGCAGTTTGGAACACCTATGTGTATTGCAAATATGTGTAGAAATCTCAATCAAACTCAAACTCAAACTGAAAATCAAACTCAATCAAACTCTCAATCAAACTCAATCAAACTCAATCAAACTCAAAATCAAACTCAAAATCTCAATCAAAATCAAACTCAAACTCAAACTCAAACTCAATCAAACTCTAAATCAAACTCAATCTCTCTCTCTCTCAATCTCTCTCTCTCTCTCTCTCTCTCTAGATATATATATATATATATATATATATATATATAGAGAGAGAGAGAGAGAGAGAGAGATTGAGACAGAGAGAGAGAGAGATATTCAGATATAATACGAAACAGAAAAATATTAATAACTTACCTCCCTCCACAAAACTCCTCTCCCCACAACAAAAAACTCTCCAAACCTATAGGCCAACAGCAAAAAAAACACAATTGTACTTCTCGCCAGTGTATTCAGTAAATATATAAATTGGCATAACATACAAATAAAAGACAGCTTGATAGGATGAAAAGCATGTACAATGCAACTTACCTCCCTCCAAACCCCTAAGGGCCGGATCAAAGATCCAAAATACTCCAAACACCTAGAAACAAGCAAAAAACACAATTGTACCTCTCGACAGTGTATTCAGTAAATATAGAAATTGGCATAACATACAAATAAAAGACAGCTTGATAGGATGAAAAGCATGTACATTGCAACTTACCTCCCTCCAAACTCCTATGGGCCGGATCAAAACTCCCACACAAGCAAAAATACTCCAAACACCTATAAACAAGCAAAAAACACAATTGTACCTCTCGCCAGTGTATTCAGTAAATATAGAAATTGGCATAACATACAAATAAAAGACAGCTTGATAGGATGAAAAGCATGTACAATGCAACTTACCTCCCTCCAAACTCCTACGGGACGGATCTAAACTCACACACTAGCAAAAATACTCCAAACACCTATAAACAAGCAAAAAACACAATTGTACTTCTTTACATCGGCATCCGTAAATGTAGTAACGGATTCCCGTAAAAAGAACTAAAAACGCGACTTGATAATAAAGCAACTTACCTCCTCTCAACCACCAAGCTCCTGGAACCGCGTGCTACCTCGAGGCGTGGGCGCGTGTCATTCCTATTTATTCACTCCCACTGTCAATCAAATGGTCTATCGTAAGTGATTGGCTGTGCGACCTGTGGGGCGATGCGTGATTCCGCTATTGGATGGTTCGTGCCGGGCGCGGCTAGTCCGTCCCCCTTCCAGCTTGCGTGCAAGCCTAAACGTCACGGCCTTCCTACATTCTGAAGGCCGCGATTCGCGCCTGGCTAGATTTAATTTACGGCCACATCCGTTGAAGTCCACACGATGCACTTACGGCATTGTAATGAAACCGGGCTGAAAGGGCCCTAAAAGTATAAAGGAAGCAATAAAAGGCATTCGAATTACTGTAAAAACAATCCCCAATGATCAAATATGTTAATAAAAGATATCATTTTATTGTCATGTACATCCTCAATATGGCGGCCAAATTAACCCTTTAGCACTCAGAATGGCTAGAATGTGTCCCCGAAACATATCAACATTATCTGATTTACATCTCTTTTATCACATCTACATTTTTGAACACAAATATTGTATATATTTCCACGCCACATTACATAGATCATGTAGCATGGGCCCAAATTCAAATGTGGGTCAGAATATTAGGGGTTACTAATTAAAATGGCTAAACAAATCCATAATCAGGGAACTTCATAACATGATGAAGCTTAGATACACCAGTGACCTTTTCCATTTGTGAAATCCACCCTGGTAATCACATCTGGGGTAATTAGCAAGCTATATAACCACATCATCATCCATGAATTAGCAAGTCTGAACCATCGTGGATAGCAGCAACCTGAGTGCGGCGTATAGGTATGTGAGGAGAGCGCAGCGTTGTAGGAATGGAGATTTGTTTTGAATGTTGCAGAGTGGAAACCGGGCTGTCAGGCGTGCGACTGAGGAGTGGCTGAGGCGTGACAGAGAGGGGCGGCTGGGAGTGAATGTGGGTGAGCGTGCTGATGCAATCCATGGTGGTCCGGAACCAAGCCAGGCAAGTGGCTCATCACAGGATATGCCTAGGGTCATGGTGGGGGGTCAGTTAGGGGAGAGAGCTCCAGTGGCACAGGGACAGGGGGATATGAGGGCAGGGAGGAGGACCTTGATGTGGGTGATCAGCTGATGGGGGGGCCAGATGAGAGACCCCTAGAGGGTGTGGCACATGAAGTGGGGGCTCCTGCACAGCCAGACCCACAGGGGGGTGAGCAGGCCCAGGAGCCTGCCAGGAGGATTCGTGCACCCAGGGTGTACAGGGAGAGAGTTACATTAGAGGGGTTAACTGATGTGGAAGTGTATGAGCGTTTTAGGCTAACCCGTGCCAGCCTGGAGGAGCTCTATGCGGTCCTGAGGGAGGACATGGAGCCTTCCTCACGGACCAATAGAGCCATCCCAGGTATGACACGGATGTTAGCCGCCATACACATCCTATCATCTGGTAGTTTTCAGAACACTGCTAGCATAGTAGGAGGAATGTCTCAGGCAAGCCTTTCAAGGTGCCTGAGCACATTCCTCCATGCTATCGTTCCGAAAACTGCCAGATACATCAGTTTTCCCCACACTGGGGAAGAGATCTTGAAGGTGAAAGCAGATTTCTTTTGAATGGGAGGTATCCCCAATGTGCTCGGTGCTATAGATTGTACACATGTAGCATTGATACCTCCTAGAGAGCAAGAAGCGCTGTTCAGAAATCGCAAACACTATCATTCCATCAATGTCCAGGTTGTTTGTGATGCAGACATGCGCATACAAAATGTGGTTGCAGGCTTCCAGGGAAGTACTCATGATGCCCATATCCTGCGTCAGTCATCCACCCATCTATATTTTGAGTCTGGAGAAGCTCCACCTGGGTGGCTACTGGGTGAGTACCCATAAAGGATCCCCTAAAATATACATCATGTTCCACTGTAATGCTATTCCATTGTTGCGTGAAAAATGTGCAACGATTCATGCGCCAACAGACAAAATAGAGTCCCTCAACAGCACGCACAACATCTGTGCGCAGGAGTTGAGATAAGGATTTAAGGGTGGACTTAGGGGTTTTAGGCTTAGGGGTCTTTTGGCTAAGGCTTTGGATTATGAGTGTTAGTGTTAGGCATGGGGTCTCAGTGGTTTGGGTTAGAGGGTTTTGGCCCATTAGTCAATAGATTCTACAACTTGCGCTCTTTGATGGACGCACATTTTGGCACACAATTTCCAACAGTGCGATATTGTCGCCTGCTTCTGTCATCGCCGTATTGTCCGCGCTCATTTGCCGTGCGCCATAAAGAAGGTGTGCCGACTGAGCCATTGCATCGTGGCTTGTTGCTGTGCCTAACCCGATGTGACATGGTCATAGGAGTATGAAGTTCCAACCCAGAGATCCCTAAACTAACGTCACATTAATCATTGCGTATATTTACAGATGCTTTAACGAGCAGCACAAACTCACATTCATATCTACATCTCCCATTTTTGTTTCCTTCAGGTGATGCAGGATATAGGCGTTTGCCGTGGTTGTTGACCCCTGTGAACAATCCACGCATATCTGTTAATGGTAAGTATGCGCACATTCCCATACACATCATATATATTGATATCTGCCAACCTCAAGAAGCTAAGCTAAATGGATGGTCTGATGTATTCCACAATGTCAATAAATATAGGCCTCACAATCATATTTGAAAACATCTTCACAGAACAGTAATGTTCCCATTGTCTGATCATGCTATTCCACATCCCATGGAGGTCAATGCAATTCATAGCAATCTGGATATATTAACATACCAGCATATTGTAAACCATAATAAATGTACCTCATGGGATGCAAAGAGGGGATGTCCCCTGTTCTTTGTCAGCGAATGCTGGTAAAAGCATTCTCAGTCAGATAACAGGAATAGTCTCAAGGATGTGTTAACTAGGAATCATTGTGTCAACACATTGTTTACCCACACAGACATGGGAAACGACCTGGCCAGCAACAGAACATCAGCTACATCAATGTCGTCTACATTGTAAGTGAGTATTTGCGGGAAACATGTGCATGTATGCATGAGAGGAAATGACTAATAACTCCAGTAATGTAGGCCTAACTTTCGTTTTCCCAAGACATCCCCTATGTATTGCTGAAGCGGTCCGAAATGTTTATCGGACCATGCAGACGTGTCCTGGGGGAACAGATCTCTTCGTTGAATACTCCACTTGATCTATCCAAGGTAGAGAACCACATGTGGATGTCCGAATGTCACTTTCACTTTTAATAAAAGTACAGGATGGCTTTTCTATGCTACGACTTGTAAGTTAGCCCTTTACGACCCGTAGGTCTATTTTACCCATTTACGGACTTGACGGAGGCTAATCCCGCAGCCTTTGCGGGTCTGAGGTGCTCCAAGCCCTCTGGACTTTGTCCACGGATATTTGACAAGAATTTGAAAATACAAAAATTACGGATTTGAGTATAGGGGACTGTTGTGCTATTTTTGCTAACACCTACAATCACTTTATAGTCTCCTCAGAGTGCAGGATGGCTTTATTTCGGCTTTATTATGTGCCTAATTGGTGCTAGCGGGACCTTTTTGGTGCAAGTAAGCTGCGGCTCGGTTTTAGCCTTGCAGAGAGGTTTCCCGTAGCAATTGAATAGCAACCGGGGCTTTCTTGCGGCCGAAACTCTTGCGGCCGTTTTAGATCAAAGGCTTTTCTCCGGCGCGAGCGGCCGCAAGGGATAGCAAGGCGCCAGCCGCAAGCCTGCCAGAGCCCCCGGCCGGAAGGGAATAGAATAGCCGAATAGCTTGAGGCCGGTCCTTGCGGCCCCGCATCTCCTACGGCTGTTAATAGAATGAGGCCCTAGGGGTCTAAATAAACATATTAACATAACATATTTTTTTTAAGTAAGTTTTTACTTAGTAAGGTCCTCATTCAATTGCAATTTTGCCAATTGAAGAGGGCTCTATATAAGCACATAACATATTTTTTGACCAAAGTTTTTACTTAGTGAAGACCTTGATTTTAGATAGAAGTTCAGTAACTAAAAAGTTCTATATAAAAAATATGTTATGTGCTTATATAGAGCCCTATTCAATTGGCCAACTCGCAATTGAATGAGGCTCTAAGCATCTATCTAAAAGCAAGGTTTTCAAGGACTAAAAGCTTATTTAAAAAATATATGTTATGTGCTTATTTAGAGCCATATTCAATTGGCAAAATCGCAATTGAATGACGGTCTAATTAAGTAAATCAAGGCCCTCATTCAATTGCAATTTGCCCAATTGAATAGGGCCCTAAATAACCACATTACATATATTTTTGAAAGAAGTTTTTTGTTAGCAAGCATCTATTCAAAAGAAAGGTTTTCACTGACTAAAAACTTCTTTAAAAAATATATGTTATGTGCTTATTTAGGGTCCAATTCAATTGGGCAAATTGCAATTGAATGATGCCCCAACTATGCACCATATGGTACACACAAAATAGGATTGGACACAAAAAACACTAATAAATAACAAACTAAATTCATATTCTTCTTTAATGTTTAATATCCTATAAGCCTTACAAACAAGCCTAAATAATGATACCAAAAGTGGTACACACAAAACAGGATTTTACCAAAATCACACAAACACATAGCAAACTAAATTCATATTCTTAGTTAATGTTTAACAACCTATAAGCCTTACAAAGAAGCCTACATAAGTATACCACAATTGGTGCGCACAAAACAGGATTGTACTAAAACTCACACAAACACATAGGAAACTACATTAATATTCTTCATTAATGTTTAACAACCTATAACCATTACAATGAAGCCTAAATAAGTATACCACAAGTGGTGCGCACAAAGAGGATTGTACTAAAACTCACACAAACACATAGGAAACTACATTAAGATACTTCTTTAATGTTTAACAACCTATAACCATTACAATGAAGCCTAAATAACTATACCACAAGTGGTGCGCACAAAACACGATTGTAGAAAAACTCACTCAAACACATAGAAAACTAAATTCATATCTTTCTTTAATGTTTAACAACCTATAAGCCTTTCAAACAAGCCTAAATAAGTATACCACAAGTAGAGCGCACAAAACAGGATTGTAGAAAAACTCACACAAACACATAGCAAACTAAATTTATATTCTTCTTTAATGTTTAACAACCTATAAGCCTTACAAACAAGCCTAAATAAGCATATCAAAAGTGGTGTGCACAAAACAGGATTGTCGAAAAATCACACAAACACATAGCAAACTAAATTAAAATTCTTATTCAATGTTTAACAACCTATAAGCCTTTCAAACAAGCCTAAATAAGTATACCACAAGTAGAGCGCACAAAACAGGATTGTAGAAAAAGTCACACAAACACATAGCAAAATACATTAATATTCTTCTTTCATGTTTAACAACCTATAACCATCACAATGAAGCCTAAATAAGTATACCACAAGTGGTGCGCACAAAACAGGATTGTAGAAAAAATCACACAAACACATAGCAAACTAAATTAATATTCTTCTTTAATGTTTAACAACCTATAACCATTACAATGAAGCCTAAATAAGCATAACAAAAGTGGTGCACACAAAACAGGATTGTAGAAAAAATCACACAAACACATAGCAAACTAAATTAATATTCTTCTTTAATGTTTAACAACCTATAACCATTACAATGAAGCCTAAATAAGTATAGTACAAGTGGTGGGCACAAAACAGGATTGTAGAAAAAATCACACAAACACATAGCAAACTGAATTAATATTCTTCTTTAATGTTTAACAACCTAGAAGCCTTACAAAGAAGCCTAAATAAGCATGACAAAAGTCATGCGCACAAAACAGGATTGTAGCTAAAGTCAGACAAACACATAAGAAAAATTCACCATAACAGAGACAATACACCAAAATTAAGACATTTTTGCTTTATTTCAAAGACATTTAACTCAAACAACATTTTCAATTTTATTTTACAACAGATACTGCGTGAAGACAAGCGGACAAGGACTTTCAACAGAGGACCACAACATCGGAAGCGGGCTATCGCCAGAGGACAACACCATCGGAACAGGACTTTCAACAGACGACCAGACCATAGGACGAGGATTTTCAACAAAGGACCACACCATCGGACGAGGACTTTCAACAGAGGACTACACCATCGGACGAGGACTTCCAACAGAGGCGCAGACCATTGGACAAAGATTTTCAACCGAGGACCAACAAACATTCGGATTCAAATCACACTTCAACCAAGGTACAGTATAATAAGTACAAAAGGAGAAAACTAAAGAAACATGTTTCATCTGCATCCGTGTCAACAGAAAAAAAAAAATAAAAAAAAATAACTATGTCCCTTATTCAATTTCAATTGGCACTATGCAATACATGTGTAAATAACCACATCAATGTTTTTTTTTGCAAATAAGTTTTTACTTGGTAAACATCTAGCCACAAACAAGGTTTTAAATAAATAAAAAACGTAGTGACAAGATAAAGGGAGGACAGGACAGATATCCTTTAAAGATTACAGTGCACACCCTCTGCCCAAATAACAATATAGAGCAGCTAGGGGTTCTAAAACTTAACTTTTATTAATCATGTATAAAACTGGATATTAAAAAATGGTTAAAATATGGAAATTCTGACAAGATTAGGTAAGTAGGGATGGTTGAAAATTATTCTGGACTCTGAAAATTGTAACTGATTATGGAACTGTGAGTGTACCAGGAATCCTTGATTGACTTGTTAAAGTATAATTCCCCAAAAGTGAATTTGGTGTAATATTAGTGAGCAGCAGAAACAAAGGTCCAGAAATTGGACTTCTGTGTTTGCACTTCTATATTAATTGCACCTATAAAAGTGTCTAGTGCTATTAATGGGAACTGTCAGAGTATACCATTAGTATAATATGATATGACCTCTATGAGGTTAGATATTGCACTGTGATAAAGTGTCTAGTGCCAATATACAAAAATTGATAATACTGATAATAAATAAGACCAGTGGTAATAGATGCAGTGAAAAATAAAGTGCAAGTGCTTCGTGAGGTACAGGGATACTAGCCAGTCTTATATTTAGACAGACAGAGTCCAGTATTGTTACATAGTTACATAGTAATTAAGGTTGAAAAAAGACTTTCAGTCCATCAAGTTCAACCTGTTAAGATCCCCTCTGATTTGCAATATGCGGATTAGTTATTAATTAAATTATTGATTAAATAATTATTAATAGTATAGTATTGGAGGATGAATAGAGTTAGTCCATCAAGTTCAACCTTTTTAGATCTCTATTGATCTTTTTAATTTGGACTATTTATTATTATTGTTAATTAATCCAGAGGAAGGCAAACATAAAAAAAACCCCATTGAAACTTTGCCAATTGTCTCATAAGGGGGAAAAAAAGCAAAATTCCTTCCTGACCCCAGAAACTGGCGATCAAATTTCTTCCTGGATCAATATTCCTTGCTAGTTATCTAGGATAGCCTTGAATGCCCTCTTTATTCAGAAATATATCTAACCCCTTTTTGAAGTTGTCTATCGAATTCGCTGTCACCACCTCCTTTGGTAGAGAATTCCACAGTTTAACCACCCTAACTGTGAAGAACCCTTTTCTTTGTTTAAGGTGAAATCTTTTTTCCTCTAACCTCAACGGATGTCCTCTTGTCAGTTGAAAATCTCTTGCTACAAAAAGTTCACTTGACAAAGCCTTATATTGACCCTGGATGTATTTATATAACGTAATCATATCTCCTCTTAGACGCCTTTTTTCTAGCGAAAATAAGTTTAATTTTGTTAGTCTTTCTTCATAACTTAGCCTCTCCATTCCCCTTATTAGTTTTGTAGCCCTTCTCTGTACTTTTTCCAGCTCTAAAATGTCTTTTTTATGAGGTGGTGCCCAAAATTGTACTCCATATTCCAAATGAGGGCGTACTAGAGATTTGTATAGTGGCAGAATTATATTTGCTTCCCTGGCTTCTATACCCTTCCTAATACATGCTAATATTTTATTTGCCTTTGCAGCCGCTGCTTGGCTTTGAGCGCTGTTACCTAGGTGGTTGTCCACAAGCACTCCCAAATCCCTTTCAATATCTGATACCCCTAGATTTGCTCCATTAAGATTATAGATTGCTTGGCTATTGTTCCTTCCCAAATGCATAACCTTACATTTATTTGTATTAAATCTCATCTGCCATTTAGCCGCCCATTTCTCTAATTTATGCAAATCCTTTTGTAGGGAAAGTACATCATTATCTGATTTTATTACCTTGCACAACTTAGTGTCATCAGCAAAAATGGAGACACTACATTCGAGTCCTACTTCAATGTCATTAATAAATATGTTAAAAAGGAGAGGACCCAATACTGAGCCCTGAGGAACCCCACTTATCACCTTAGACCAATCGGAGTATGTTCCATTTACAACAACCCTTTGCTTCCTGTCTTTTAGCCAGCTCTCGATCCATGAGCAGATATTTACTGCAATTCCTGTATCCCTTAATTTGCTCACTAGTCTTCCATGTGGCACTGTATCAAATGCCTTTGAAAAATCTAAAAAGACTACATCCACTGAGTTGCCCTGATCCAAGTTCCTACTAACCTCCTCATAAAAACTAATTAGATTGGTCTGACACGACCTTTCCTTCATAAATCCATGTTGACTGCTACCTATGATCCTGTTCAAATAGACATATTCTTGTATTCTGTCCCTTATTAACCCTTCTAAAAGCTTCCCAACTACAGAAGTGAGGCTCACTGGTCTATAATTCCCCGGATTTGCTCTAGATCCCTTCTTAAATATAGGTATCACCTCTGCTTTTCTCCAGTCATCTGGTAGAGTCCCTGTAGTGAGTGAGTCTTTAAAGATTAGATATAATGGTTTGGCTATTACAGAACCCAGCTCCCTCAGTACCCTTGGATGTATTCCATCAGGACCTGGGGCTTTATTAACATTTATTTTCTCCAACCTCTTTTGTATTTCTTCCTGCGTTAACCAATTATTTAGTAAAGGTAGTGTAGCCCCATTATGTTGCAGTGTCCCAACCACTGGTACCTCCCTTGTGTAAACCGACGAAAAGAACCTATTTAGCTCATCTGCCTTTTCCTGGTCACTAATTATCAGATAGCCTGTGTCACATTGTAATGGTCCACATTGTAATACTATAATAATAATATTATTCTTCCTCTACTAAACTTAGGAGCTAGGGGTTAAGTTATCAGATACCATGCATTTTATAGTCATCAAAATGAGTGCTTTGTTATTTATGAACAGGTATCGATAGTTTAAATATCATTTAGTAATCTGGGTAGTCTCAGTGATAGTGAAACGCCAGAGCTCCTAAACTACCCGCGTGTCGTCCATGCGTCTACGTGGTGACGTCATAGAACGGCGACGCGGCGTAGTGCGTGCAACCCGACGCACGTTTCTGATAATTTCATCAGGAGTTACCGGCTAGGTGTCAGACAGGCCATTTATACACACTGGTTGGCATGGCAACCTTACAAGCTCGTGGAATAGCTTAAATTAAAAATATACATATGCAATTGAAATGAACTAAAATATAGCTGTATAATTGTGGGAAGTAAATAAAGAAAGAATATCAATTGTGCTTATATTAGCCAGAATGAACATTGCTGGAATAGAGAAAAGAACATGATTTGTCATAAAGTGCAACAGACTATTGACAGTACTTATGAAAGTACAAGGTTATATGACTTTTTGTAATATCCCTGAGGGCAAAAACAGTATTGCTAAAGATAAAATTAGCAAGGGGCAAAGTGAAAGAATATATATGTATTATGATGCATTCTATGGCTAGATCTATTATGGTCAGGTGCACTTAACATTGCATTCTTATCATTATAGTAGTGTTTGGGAATATAAGAAATAGTTCCAAACATCTTATTGAACAAAAAATAGATCATAGATCTTAAGTTCCATAAGTGGTATATTTATTACCTTTGCCTCTTAAAATATTAGCATAGAGGGCTTAGGTAAATGAGAACAAGGAAAATTAAATTCCCCCATTTACCCCAATCAATCCACATCTATACATAATGTGATATGGCGATGATATATATATAGTCTTTTAATTAAATGAATGGTGTGAAGGTAAATCCATCATTGAGGCCCCATGGTTTTTTGGTCTTTAATGTAAAAATCCAGTAGGCCTCCTTTTTTAGTAATTCTCTATCAATGTTGCCCCTTCTGATATTCTGTTTAATACCATCAATGGCTATAAAAGTTATATTTTTAAGGTCTCCATTGTGTTGAAGGTTAACATGGTTGGCCACTGGTGTGTCATATTCTTTAGCAATGCTGTATACATGTTCTAATATTCTCCGTCTGAATTCTCTACAAGTTTTCCCTACGTATTTCATACCACATTTGCAGAGCATCAAATATATAACTCCTACAGTTTTACACGTTATTAGTTGTTGGATCTTAAAATTGCCCACTCCCCCCTTGTAGGGAAATGTTTTAGTGGTAGTTACAAATTTGCATGCTTTGCATGATAGGCATTTGAAGCAGCCCTTGTTCTATTTAGCCAGGTATTACTTTTGGTTCCTTCTAGATGACTTTTAGATAGCATATCTCTCAGGTTAGATGATCTTCGGCTAGTGATTTGGGCCCGACTGCTTAGAAATGGCCTCAGATCTTCATCATCTAGAAGAATCTTCCAGTTGTCATTGAGTATTCTTCTAATTTCATGCCATTTGCCATTGTAAGTGCCTATGCATCTAACCATTTCATCTTGTTCTTTATTTTTGTTAGATAGTAGTAGATCTCTATCTACTGTCCTTGCTCTTTGATATGCTCTTTTCAGAGGTTTGTTTTTATATCCCCTCTCCTTGAACCGGTTCTGTAATTCTCTGGCCTCAATTTCAAAGTTGATTTGACTGGAACAGTTTCTTTTGATTCTTAAATACTGTCCTACTGGTATCCCATCAATTAATGATTTGGGGTGGCTGCTATCCGCCTGCAACAAACTATTCGTGGCTGTGGGTTTCCTGTATGTGGTTGTTTGTAATTTACCACCATCTAGTTTAGTGATTTTCAAATCCAAGAAGGTAATTTCATTCTCACTCATTTCTGAAGTTAAGAAAAGTCCCATATTATTTTCATTGAGTATTTCAATGAAAGTTTTTAAATCTTTTTGATTTCCATTCCACACTACCAAGATATCGTCAATGAATCTTAACCACAGTTCAATATACTTAGTATAGTAGTCCAATTGGTCAGTGAAAACAACTTGTTCTTCCCACCAGCCTAGATATAGGTTGGCATATGTCGGGGCACATGCTGTGCCCATGGCTGTGCCACATATTTGCTGGTAAAACTTATTAAGGAAGACAAAGTAGTTGTGCGTTAATATGAACTCAAGTAATTCAAGTATGAATTGGTTATGATTGAGATATTGAGTGCCTCTTTTAGATAGAAAATAATTCACTGCTTCTATGCCTCTTGAGTGTTGTATATTGGTGTATAAAGATTCAACATCTAATGAGACCAGAAGTGCTTTATTACTGACTGTGATGTCATTTAATTTCAATAATACATCTTTTGTGTCTTTTACATGTGATGCCAATGTAAATACAAATTCTTGTAACATGGAATCCACATATTTGCTGGGATTTTCTGTGACACTCTCTATGCCTGACACAATTGGTCTACCTGGAGGTTTTATAGGGTTCTTGTGAATTTTTGGAATGGTATAAAAAGTGGCTATTTTTGGGTTCGGATTCAAAAGGAAGTCAAACTCAGATTTACAAATGGCCTTGATGTCTAGACCACTTGTTAGAATGTTTTTAAGCTCCTCAATAAAAGCATCAGTAGGATCTTTTTCTAGTTTTTTATAACTTTTTTTATCTTTCAGGAGTCTTTCACATTCAAAAATATAGTCTGTTTTGTCAAGTATAACTATATTACCTCCCTTGTCTGAGTTTCTGATAATAATATTATTATCATGTTGTAATTGTTTTAATGCCAATCTTTAAGATTTAATCAAATTATGGTTGACACTACTTTTGTTGGACATATTTGTCATATCTCGAACCACATTGTTAACAAATAGCTCTATGCTGGGACTTATACTTAAAGGTGGTGTATATTTACTTTTTGGTTTGAAGGCAGAGTAGGCACCTGTAGATTGAAATTCTTCATTTTCTGCTAATAGACTTTCTAAACTTCTCAAAGTCTTGGAATGCATTGGTTCTATTTGGCTTCTGTTTTTCTTTTTAGAAAAAAACTTCTTTAAAGCCAATTTTCTGGCGAATAAATGAATATCCTTTACCCATTCAAAGAGGTTAAAATCCCCTGTAGGTGAAAAGTTTAGGCCTTTTTTGAGTACTGCTGTGTGTTCATTTGATAAAATTGTGGTTGATAGGTTGAATATTTGTAAAGAGTCTAGTTCTTCCGTGTTCTCTTTTGTTGGGGTTTGTAAGTGTCTTGGTTTTTTCTTACCCCTCCTGGTCTTATACTTTGATCTAAAAAAGTTTTGGTTGGTCTTTTTACCATTAAGGGGTTAGTTGACCCTGACATATCATTTGTTTCCAAGTCAGACCAATCTGATTCAGATGTAGTATTATCTACATGTGTTTTTGGAATGTAATGTTTTCTAGATCTTCTAAAAATATTGCCACTTTGGAAATCATTTAAGTCCCTTTGGAATTTCTTTTGTTTCCTATTAACCAACATCTTTTTGAAATTTTCTATGTCTCTTTGAAGTTTGTTTTCTAATTCAATGAAATTGGGGTCTGTATTGTGTTCTCTTATTTTTTCCACTTCTTTTTTCAATTTTGGATCTATTTCCTTGAGTTGAGATTGTTCCCACTCCAGGATTAGACTCATAAGTTCCTTGGAACATCTTAACAATACAGAGTCCCATTTCTTAACAAACTCCTCAGGTAGGCCTTGAATTGTGGGGAATAAATTGATACGTAACCCTCTGGGTACTAGATTGTTCGCCAGATAGTTCTCCAAGCTTGCTATCTCCCACCATATTCTATATTGTTGTTTGTATAATTTGTTCAGTTCAAAGAACTGATTCTTTAGTATGGGCTCTTTATGTTGACCCAGATTTAAATCTTTATTGAATATACTTTTGGCTTCATTTAGCCAACTTTCTTGATTCCAATTTTGGAATAGGAATCCTGTAGCAGGTTCCATATTTTAGAAATATATAATTGTATATTCTGATACCGAGCTTAACACCTCAGATAGAACTTGGTTCAAAGAATAATGATAGGTACAATGAAAAAATAGGTGGCTCTAGGTATAAATAAATACTGGGAGTAACGCAAGGGGTGCTACATAAGGATAATATTACTAAGTGACAAGATAAAGGGAGGACAGGACAGATATCCTTTAAAGATTACAGTGCACACCCTCTGCCCAAATAACAATATAGAGCAGCTAGGGGTTCTAAAACTTAACTTTTATTAATCATGTATAAAACTGGATATTAAAAAATGGTTAAAATATGGAAATTCTGACAAGATTAGGTAAGTAGGGATGGTTGAAAATTATTCTGGACTCTGAAAATTGTAACTGATTATGGAACTGTGAGTGTACCAGGAATCCTTGATTGACTTGTTAAAGTATAATTCCCCAAAAGTGAATTTGGTGTAATATTAGTGAGCAGCAGAAACAAAGGTCCAGAAATTGGACTTCTGTGTTTGCACTTCTATATTAATTGCACCTATAAAAGTGTCTAGTGCTATTAATGGGAACTGTCAGAGTATACCATTAGTATAATATGATATGACCTCTATGAGGTTAGATATTGCACTGTGATAAAGTGTCTAGTGCCAATATACAAAAATTGATAATACTGATAATAAATAAGACCAGTGGTAATAGATGCAGTGAAAAATAAAGTGCAAGTGCTTCGTGAGGTACAGGGATACTAACCAGTCTTATATTTAGACAGACAGAGTCCAGTATTGTAATACTATAATAATAATATTATTCTTCCTCTACTAAACTTAGGACCTAGGGGTTAAGTTATCAGATACCATGCATTTTATAGTCATCAAAATTAGTGCTTTGTTATTTATGAACAGGTATCGATAGTTTAAATATCATTTAGTAATCTGGGTAGTCTCAGTGATAGTGAAACGCCAGAGCTCCTAAACTACCCGCGTGTCGTCCATGCGTCTACGTGGTGACGTCATAGAGCGGCGACGCGGCGTAGTGCGTGCAACCCGGCGCACGTTTCTGATAATTTCATCAGGAATTACCGGCTAGGTGTCAGACAGGCCATTTATACACACTGGTTGGCATGGCAACCTTACAAGCTCGTGGAATAGCTTAAATTAAAAATATACATATGCAATTGAAATGAACTAAAATATAGCTGTATAATTGTGGGAAGTAAATAAAGAAAGAATATCAATTGTGCTTATATTAGCCAGAATGAACATTGCTGGAATAGAGAAAAGAACATGATTTGTCATAAAGTGCAACAGACTATTGACAGTACTTATGAAAGTACAAGGTTATATGACTTTTTGTAATATCCCTGAGGGCAAAAACAGTATTGCTAAAGATAAAATTAGCAAGGGGCAAAGTGAAAGAATATATATGTATTATGATGCATTCTATGGCTAGATCTATTATGGTCAGGTGCACTTAACATTGCATTCTTATCATTATAGTAGTGTTTGGGAATATAAGAAATAGTTCCAAACATCTTATTGAACAAAAAATAGATCATAGATCTTAAGTTCCATAAGTGGTATATTTATTACCTTTGCCTCTTAAAATATTAGCATAGAGGGCTTAGGTAAATGAGAACAAGGAAAATTAAATTCCCCCATTTACCCCAATCAATCCACATCTATACATAATGTGATATGGCGATGATATATATATATAGTTTTTTAATTAAATGAATGGTGTGAAGGTAAATCCATCATTGAGGCCCCATGGTTTTTTGGTCTTTAATGTAAAAATCCAGTAGGCCTCCTTTTTTAGTAATTCTCTATCAATGTTGCCCCTTCTGATATTCTGTTTAATACCATCAATGGCTATAAAAGTTATATTTTTAAGGTCTCCATTGTGTTGAAGGTTAACATGGTTGGCCACTGGTGTGTCATATTCTTTAGCAATGCTGTATACATGTTCAAATATTCTCCGTCTGAATTCTCTACCAGTTTTCCCTACGTATTTCATACCACATTTGCAGAGCATCAAATATATAACTCCTACAGTTTTACACGTTATTAGTTGTTGGATCTTAAAATTGCCCACTCCCTCCTTGTAGGGAAATGTTTTAGTGGTAGTTACAAATTTGCATGCTTTGCATGATAGGCATTTGAAGCAGCCCTTTGTTCTATTTAGCCAGGTATTACTTTTGGTTCCTTCTAGATGACTTTTAGATAGCATATCTCTCAGGTTAGATGATCTTCGGCTAGTGATTTGGGCCCGACTGCTTAGAAATGGCCTCAGATCTTCATCATCTAGAAGAATCTTCCAGTTGTCATTGAGTATTCTTCTAATTTCATGCCATTTGCCATTGTAAGTGCCTATGCATCTAACCATTTCATCTTGTTCTTTATTTTTGTTAGATAGTAGTAGATCTCTATCTACTGTCCTTGCTCTTTGATATGCTCTTTTCAGAGGTTTGTTTTTATATCCCCTCTCCTTGAACCGGTTCTGTAATTCTCTGGCCTCAATTTCAAAGTTGATTTGACTGGAACAGTTTCTTTTGATTCTTAAATACTGTCCTACTGGTATCCCATCAATTAATGATTTGGGGTGGCTGCTATCCGCCTGCAACAAACTATTCGTGGCTGTGGGTTTCCTGTATGTGGTTGTTTGTAATTTACCACCATCTAGTTTAGTGATTTTCAAATCCAAGAAGGTAATTTCATTCTCACTCATTTCTGAAGTTAAGAAAAGTCCCATATTATTTTCATTGAGTATTTCAATGAAAGTTTTTATATCTTTTTGATTTCCATTCCACACTACCAAGATATCGTCAATGAATCTTAACCACAGTTCAATATACTTAGTATAGTAGTCCAATTGGTCAGTGAAAACAACTTGTTCTTCCCACCAGCCTAGATATAGGTTGGCATATGTCGGGGCACATGCTGAAGTTAAGAAAAGTCCCATATTATTTTCATTGAGTATTTAAATGAAAGTTTTTAAATCTTTTTGATTTCCATTCCACACTACCAAGATATCGTCAATGAATCTTAACCACAGTTCAATATACTTAGTATAGTAGTCCAATTGGTCAGTGAAAACAACTTGTTCTTCCCACCAGCCTAGATATAGGTTGGCATATGTTGGCTGTGCCACATATTTGCTGGTAAAACTTATTAAGGAAGACAAAGTAGTTGTGCGTTAATATGAACTCAAGTAATTCAAGTATGAATTGGTTATGATTGAGATATTGAGTGCCTCTTTTAGATAGAAAATAATTCACTGCTTCTATGCCTCTTGAGTGTTGTATATTGGTGTATAAAGATTCAACATCTAATGAGACCAGAAGTGCTTTATTACTGACTGTGATGTCATTTAATTTCAATAATACATCTTTTGTGTCTTTTACATGTGATGCCAATGTAAATACAAATTCTTGTAACATGGAATCCACATATTTGCTGGGATTTTCTGTGACACTCTCTATGCCTGACACAATTGGTCTACCTGGAGGTTTTATAGGGTTCTTGTGAATTTTTGGAATGGTATAAAAAGTGGCTATTTTTGGGTTCGGATTCAAAAGGAAGTCAAACTCAGATTTACAAATGGCCTTGATGTCTAGACCACTTGTTAGAATGTTTTTAAGCTCCTCAATAAAAGCATCAGTAGGATCTTTTTCTAGTTTTTTATAACTTTTTTTATCTTTCAGGAGTCTTTCACATTCAAAAATATAGTCTGTTTTGTCAAGTATAACTATATTACCTCCCTTGTCTGAGTTTCTGATAATAATATTATTATCATGTTGTAATTGTTTTAATGCCAATCTTTAAGATTTAATCAAATTATGGTTGACACTACTTTTGTTGGACATATTTGTCATATCTCGAACCACATTGTTAACAAATAGCTCTATGCTGGGACTTATACTTAAAGGTGGTGTATATTTACTTTTTGGTTTGAAGGCAGAGTAGGGACCTGTAGATTGAAATTCTTCGTTTTCTGCTAATAGACTTTCTAAACTTCTCAAAGTCTTGGAATGCATTGGTTCTATTTGGCTTCTGTTTTTCTTTTTAGAAAAAAACTTCTTTAAAGCCAATTTTCTGGCGAATAAATGAATATCCTTTACCCATTCAAAGAGGTTAAAATCGCCTGTAGGTGAAAAGTTTAGGCCTTTTTTGAGTACTGCTGTGTGTTCATTTGATAAAATTGTGGTTGATAGGTTGAATATTTGTAAAGAGTCTAGTTCTTCCGTGTTCTCTTTTGTTGGGGTTTGTAAGTGTCTTGGTTTTTTCTTACCCCTCCTGGTCTTATACTTTGATCTAAAAAAGTTTTGGTTGGTCTTTTTACCATTAAGGGGTTAGTTGACCCTGACATATCATTTGTTTCCAAGTCAGACCAATCTGATTCAGATGTAGTATTATCTACATGTGTTTTTGGAATGTAATGTTTTCTAGATCTTCTAAAAATATTGCCACTTTGGAAATCATTTAAGTCCCTTTGGAATTTCTTTTGTTTCCTATCAACCAACATCTTTTTGAAATTTTCTATGTCTCTTTGAAGTTTGTTTTCTAATTCAATGAAATTGGGGTCTGTATTGTGTTCTCTTATTTTTTCCACTTCTTTTTTCAATTTTGGATCTATTTCCTTGAGTTGAGATTGTTCCCACTCCAGGATTAGACTCATAAGTTCCTTGGAACATCTTAACAATACAGAGTCCCATTTCTTAACAAACTCCTCAGGTAGGCCTTGAATTGTGGGGAATAAATTGATACGTAACCCTCTGGGTACTAGATTGTTCGCCAGATAGTTCTCCAAGCTTGCTATCTCCCACCATATTCTATATTGTTGTTTGTATAATTTGTTCAGTTCAAAGAACTGATTCTTTAGTATGGGCTCTTTATGTTGACCCAGATTTAAATCTTTATTGAATATACTTTTGGCTTCATTTAGCCAACTTTCTTGATTCCAATTTTGGAATAGGAATCCTGTAGCAGGTTCCATATTTTAGAAATATATAATTGTATATTCTGATACCGAGCTTAACACCTCAGATAGAACTTGGTTCAAAGAATAATGATAGGTACAATGAAAAAATAGGTGGCTCTAGGTATAAATAAATACTGGGAGTAACGCAAGGGGTGCTACTTAAGGATAATATTACTAAGTGACAAGATAAAGGGAGGACAGGACAGATATCCTTTAAAGATTACAGTGCACACCCTCTGCCCAAATAACAATATAGAGCAGCTAGGGGTTCTAAAACTTAACTTTTATTAATCATGTATAAAACTGGATATTAAAAAATGGTTAAAATATGGAAATTCTGACAAGATTAGGTAAGTAGGGATGGTTGAAAATTATTCTGGACTCTGAAAATTGTAACTGATTATGGAACTGTGAGTGTACCAGGAATCCTTGATTGACTTGTTAAAGTATAATTCCCCAAAAGTGAATTTGGTGTAATATTAGTGAGCAGCAGAAACAAAGGTCCAGAAATTGGACTTCTGTGTTTGCACTTCTATATTAATTGCACCTATAAAAGTGTCTAGTGCTATTAATGGGAACTGTCAGAGTATACCATTAGTATAATATGATATGACCTCTATGAGGTTAGATATTGCACTGTGATAAAGTGTCTAGTGCCAATATACAAAAATTGATAATACTGATAATAAATAAGACCAGTGGTAATAGATGCAGTGAAAAATAAAGTGCAAGTGCTTCGTGAGGTACAGGGATACTAGCCAGTCTTATATTTAGACAGACAGAGTCCAGTATTGTTACATAGTTACATAGTAATTAAGGTTGAAAAAAGACTTTCAGTCCATCAAGTTCAACCTGTTAAGATCCCCTCTGATTTGCAATATGCGGATTAGTTATTAATTAAATTATTGATTAAATAATTATTAATAGTATAGTATTGGAGGATGAATAGAGTTAGTCCATCAAGTTCAACCTTTTTAGATCTCTATTGATCTTTTTAATTTGGACTATTTATTATTATTGTTAATTAATCCAGAGGAAGGCAAACATAAAAAAAACCCCATTGAAACTTTGCCAATTGTCTCATAAGGGGGAAAAAAAGCAAAATTCCTTCCTGACCCCAGAAACTGGCGATCAAATTTCTTCCTGGATCAATATTCCTTGCTAGTTATCTAGGATAGCCTTGAATGCCCTCTTTATTCAGAAATATATCTAACCCCTTTTTGAAGTTGTCTATCGAATTCGCTGTCACCACCTCCTTTGGTAGAGAATTCCACAGTTTAACCACCCTAACTGTGAAGAACCCTTTTCTTTGTTTAAGGTGAAATCTTTTTTCCTCTAACCTCAACGGATGTCCTCTTGTCAGTTGAAAATCTCTTGCTACAAAAAGTTCACTTGACAAAGCCTTATATTGACCCTGGATGTATTTATATAACGTAATCATATCTCCTCTTAGACGCCTTTTTTCTAGCGAAAATAAGTTTAATTTTGTTAGTCTTTCTTCATAACTTAGCCTCTCCATTCCCCTTATTAGTTTTGTAGCCCTTCTCTGTACTTTTTCCAGCTCTAAAATGTCTTTTTTATGAGGTGGTGCCCAAAATTGTACTCCATATTCCAAATGAGGGCGTACTAGAGATTTGTATAGTGGCAGAATTATATTTGCTTCCCTGGCTTCTATACCCTTCCTAATACATGCTAATATTTTATTTGCCTTTGCAGCCGCTGCTTGGCTTTGAGCGCTGTTACCTAGGTGGTTGTCCACAAGCACTCCCAAATCCCTTTCAATATCTGATACCCCTAGATTTGCTCCATTAAGATTATAGATTGCTTGGCTATTGTTCCTTCCCAAATGCATAACCTTACATTTATTTGTATTAAATCTCATCTGCCATTTAGCCGCCCATTTCTCTAATTTATTTAGATTTAAATCTTTATTGAATATACTTTTGGCTTCATTTAGCCAACTTTCTTGATTCCAATTTTGGAATAGGAATCCTGTAGCAGGTTCCATATTTTAGAAATATATAATTGTATATTCTGATACCGAGCTTAACACCTCAGATAGAACTTGGTTCAAAGAATAATGATAGGTACAATGAAAAAATAGGTGGCTCTAGGTATAAATAAATACTGGGAGTAACGCAAGGGGTGCTACTTAAGGATAATATTACTAAGTGACAAGATAAAGGGAGGACAGGACAGATATCCTTTAAAGATTACAGTGCACACCCTCTGCCCAAATAACAATATAGAGCAGCTAGGGGTTCTAAAACTTAACTTTTATTAATCATGTATAAAACTGGATATTAAAAAATGGTTAAAATATGGAAATTCTGACAAGATTAGGTAAGTAGGGATGGTTGAAAATTATTCTGGACTCTGAAAATTGTAACTGATTATGGAACTGTGAGTGTACCAGGAATCCTTGATTGACTTGTTAAAGTATAATTCCCCAAAAGTGAATTTGGTGTAATATTAGTGAGCAGCAGAAACAAAGGTCCAGAAATTGGACTTCTGTGTTTGCACTTCTATATTAATTGCACCTATAAAAGTGTCTAGTGCTATTAATGGGAACTGTCAGAGTATACCATTAGTATAATATGATATGACCTCTATGAGGTTAGATATTGCACTGTGATAAAGTGTCTAGTGCCAATATACAAAAATTGATAATACTGATAATAAATAAGACCAGTGGTAATAGATGCAGTGAAAAATAAAGTGCAAGTGCTTCGTGAGGTACAGGGATACTAACCAGTCTTATATTTAGACAGACAGAGTCCAGTATTGTAATACTATAATAATAATATTATTCTTCCTCTACTAAACTTAGGAGCTAGGGGTTAAGTTATCAGATACCATGCATTTTATAGTCATCAAAATTAGTGCTTTGTTATTTATGAACAGGTATCGATAGTTTAAATATCATTTAGTAATCTGGGTAGTCTCAGTGATAGTGAAACGCCAGAGCTCCTAAACTACCCGCGTGTCGTCCATGCGTCTACGTGGTGACGTCATAGAGCGGCGACGCGGCGTAGTGCGTGCAACCCGACGCACGTTTCTGATAATTTCATCAGGAGTTACCGGCTAGGTGTCAGACAGGCCATTTATACACACTGGTTGGCATGGCAACCTTACAAGCTCGTGGAATAGCTTAAATTAAAAATATACATATGCAATTGAAATGAACTAAAATATAGCTGTATAATTGTGGGAAGTAAATAAAGAAAGAATATCAATTGTGCTTATATTAGCCAGAATGAACATTGCTGGAATAGAGAAAAGAACATGATTTGTCATAAAGTGCAACAGACTATTGACAGTACTTATGAAAGTACAAGGTTATATGACTTTTTGTAATATCCCTGAGGGCAAAAACAGTATTGCTAAAGATAAAATTAGCAAGGGGCAAAGTGAAAGAATATATATGTATTATGATGCATTCTATGGCTAGATCTATTATGGTCAGGTGCACTTAACATTGCATTCTTATCATTATAGTAGTGTTTGGGAATATAAGAAATAGTTCCAAACATCTTATTGAACAAAAAATAGATCATAGATCTTAAGTTCCATAAGTGGTATATTTATTACCTTTGCCTCTTAAAATATTAGCATAGAGGGCTTAGGTAAATGAGAACAAGGAAAATTAAATTCCCCCATTTACCCCAATCAATCCACATCTATACATAATGTGATATGGCGATGATATATATATATAGTTTTTTAATTAAATGAATGGTGTGAAGGTAAATCCATCATTGAGGCCCCATGGTTTTTTGGTCTTTAATGTAAAAATCCAGTAGGCCTCCTTTTTTAGTAATTCTCTATCAATGTTGCCCCTTCTGATATTCTGTTTAATACCATCAATGGCTATAAAAGTTATATTTTTAAGGTCTCCATTGTGTTGAAGGTTAACATGGTTGGCCACTGGTGTGTCATATTCTTTAGCAATGCTGTATACATGTTCTAATATTCTCCGTCTGAATTCTCTACCAGTTTTCCCTACGTATTTCATACCACATTTGCAGAGCATCAAATATATAACTCCTACAGTTTTACACGTTATTAGTTGTTGGATCTTAAAATTGCCCACTCCCTCCTTGTAGGGAAATGTTTTAGTGGTAGTTACAAATTTGCATGCTTTGCATGATAGGCATTTGAAGCAGCCCTTTGTTCTATTGAGCCAGGTATTACTTTTGGTTCCTTCTAGATGACTTCAATAAAGATTTAAATCTGGGTCAACATAAAGAGCCCATACTAAAGAATCAGTTCTTTGAACTGAACAAATTATACAAACAACAATATAGAATATGGTGGGAGATAGCAAGCTTGGAGAACTATCTGGCGAACAATCTAGTACCCAGAGGGTTACGTATCAATTTATTCCCCACAATTCAAGGCCTACCTGAGGAGTTTGTTAAGAAATGGGACTCTGTATTGTTAAGATGTTCCAAGGAACTTATGAGTCTAATCCTGGAGTGGGAACAATCTCAACTCAAGGAAATAGATCCAAAATTGAAAAAAGAAGTGGAAAAAATGAGAGAACACAATACAGACCCCAACTTCATTGAATTAGAAAACAAACTTCAAAGAGACATAGAAAATTTCAAAAAGATGTTGGTTGATAGGAAACAAAAGAAATTCCATAGGGACTTAAATGATTTCCAAAGTGGCAATTTTTTTAGAAGATCTAGAAAACATTACATTCCAAAAACACATGTAGATAATACTACATCTGAATCAGATTGGTCTGACTTGGAAACAAATGATATGTCAGGGTCAACTAACCCCTTAATGGTAAAAAGACCAACCAAAACTTTTTTAGATCAAAGTATAAGACCAGGAGGGGTAAGAAAAAACCAAGACACTTACAAACCCCAACAAAAGAGAACACGGAAGAACTAGACTCTTTACAAATATTCAACCTATCAACCACAATTTTATCAAATGAACACACAGCAGTACTCAAAAAAGGCCTAAACTTTTCACCTACAGGGGATTTTAACCTCTTTGAATGGGTAAAGGATATTCATTTATTCGCCAGAAAATTGGCTTTAAAGAAGTTTTTTTCTAAAAAGAAAAACAGAAGCCAAATAGAACCAATGCATTCCAAGACTTTGAGAAGTTTAGAAAGTCTATTAGCAGAAAACGAAGAATTTCAATCTATAGGTCCCTACTCTGCCTTCAAACCAAAAAGTAAATATACACCACCTTTAAGTATAAGTCCCAGCATAGAGCTATTTGTTAACAATGTGGTTCGAGATATGACAAATATGTCCAACAAAAGTAGTGTCAACCATAATTTGACTAAATCTGAAAGATTGGCATTAAAATAATTACAACATGATAATAATATTATTATCAGAAACTCAGACAAGGGAGGTAATATAGTTATACTTGACAAAACAGACTATATTTTTGAATGTGAAAGACTCCTGAAAGATAAAAAAAGTTATAAAAAAACTAGAAAAAGATCCTACTGATGCTTTTATTGAGGAGCTTAAAAACATTCTAACAAGTGGTCTAGACATCAAGGCCATTTGTAAATCTGAGTTTGACTTCCTTTTGAATCCGAACCCAAAAATAGCCACTTTTTATACCATTCCAAAAATTCACAAGAACCCTATAAAACCTCCAGGTAGACCAATTGTGTCAGGCATAGAGAGTGTCACAGAAAATCCCAGCAAATATGTGGATTCCATGTTACAAGAATTTGTATTTACATTGGCATCACATGTAAAAGACACGAAAGATGTATTACTGAAATTAAATGACATCACAGTCAGTAATAAAGCACTTCTGGTCTCATTAGATGTTGAATCTTTATACACCAATATACAACACTCAAGAGGCATAGAAGCAGTGAATTATTTTCTATCTAAAAGAGGCACTCAATATCTCAATCATAACCAATTCATACTTGAATTACTTGAGTTCATATTAACGCACAACTACTTTGTCTTCCTTAATAAGTTTTACCAGCAAATATGTGGCACAGCCATGGGCACAGCATGTGCCCCGACATATGCCAACCTATATCTAGGCTGGTGGGAAGAACAAGTTGTTTTCACTGACCAATTGGACTACTATACTAAGTATATTGAACTGTGGTTAAGATTCATTGACGATATCTTGGTAGTTTGGAATGGGAATCAAAAAGATTTAAAAACTTTCATTGAAATACTCAATGAAAATAATATGGGACTTTTCTTAACTTCAGAAATGAGTGAGAATGAAATTACCTTCTTGGATTTGAAAATCACTAAACTAGATGGTGGTAAATTACAAACAACCACATACAGGAAACCCACAGCCACGAATAGTTTGTTGCAGGCGGATAGCAGCCACCCCAAATCATTAATTGATGGGATACCAGTAGGACAGTATTTAAGAATCAAAAGAAACTGTTCCAGTCAAATCAACTTTGAAATTGAGGCCAGAGAATTACAGAACCGGTTCAAGGAGAGGGGATATAAAAACAAACCTCTGAAAAGAGCATATCAAAGAGCAAGGACAGTAGACAGAGATCTACTACTATCTAACAAAAATAAAGAACAAGATGAAATGGTTAGATGCATAGGCACTTACAATGGCAAATGGCATGAAATTAGAAGAATACTCAATGACAACTGGAAGATTCTTCTAGATGATGAAGATCTGAGGCCATTTCTAAGCAGTCGGGCCCAAATCACTAGCCGAAGATCATCTAACCTGAGAGATATGCTATCTAAAAGTCATCTAGAAGGAACCAAAAGTAATACCTGACTCAATAGAACAAAGGGCTGCTTCAAATGCCTATCATGCAAAGCATGCAAATTTGTAACTACCACTAAAACATTTCCCTACAAGGAGGGAGTGGGCAATTTTAAGATCCAACAACTAATAACGTGTAAAACTGTAGGAGTTATATATTTGATGCTCTGCAAATGTGGTATGAAATACGTAGGGAAAACTCGTAGAGAATTCAGACGGAGAATATTAGAACATGTATACAGCATTGCTAAAGAATATGACACACCAGTGGCCAACCATGTTAACCTTCAACACAATGGAGACCTTAAAAATATAACTTTTATAGCCATTGATGGTATTAAACAGAATATCAGAAGGGGCAACATTGATAGAGAATTACTAAAAAAGGAGGCCTACTGGATTTTTACATTAAAGACCAAAAAACCATGGGGCCTCAATGATGGATTTACCTTCACACCATTCATTTAATTAAAAGACTATATATATATCATCGCCATATCACATTATGTATAGATGTGGATTGATTGGGGTAAATGGGGGAATTTAATTTTCCTTGTTCTCATTTACCTAAGCCCTCTATGCTAATATTTTAAGAGGCAAAGGTAATAAATATACCACTTATGGAACTTAAGATCTATGATCTATTTTTTGTTCAATAAGATGTTTGGAACTATTTCTTATATTCCCAAACACTACTATAATGATAAGAATGCAATGTTAAGTGTACCTGACCATAATAGATCTAGCCATAGAATGCATCATAATACATATATATTCTTTCACTTTGCCCCTTGCTAATTTTATCTTTAGCAATACTGTTTTTGCCCTCAGGGATATTACAAAAAGTCATATAACCTTGTACTTTTATAAGTACTGTCAATAGTCTGTTGCACTTTATGACAAATCATGTTCTTTTCTCTATTCCAGCAATGTTCATTCTGGCTAATATAAGCACAATTGATATTCTTTCTTTATTTACTTCCCACAATTATACAGCTATATTTTAGTTCATTTCAATTGCATATGTATATTTTTAATTTAAGCTATTCCACGAGCTTGTAAGGTTGCCATGCCAACCAGTGTGTATAAATGGCCTGTCTGACACCTAGCCGGTAACTCCTGATGAAATTATCAGAAACGTGCGTCGGGTTGCACGCACTACGCCGCGTCGCCGTTCTATGACGTCACCACGTAGACGCATGGACGACACGCGGGTAGTTTAGGAGCTCTGGCGTTTCACTATCACTGAGACTACCCAGATTACTAAATGATATTTAAACTATCGATACCTGTTCATAAATAACAAAGCACTAATTTTGATGACTATAAAATGCATGGTATCTGATAACTTAACCCCTAGCTCCTAAGTTTAGTAGAGGAAGAATAATATTATTATTATAGTATTACAATACTGGACTCTGTCTGTCTAAATATAAGACTGGCTAGTATCCCTGTACCTCACGAAGCACTTGCACTTTATTTTTCACTGCATCTATTACCACTGGTCTTATTTATTATCAGTATTATCAATTTTTGTATATTGGCACTAGACACTTTATCACAGTGCAATATCTAACCTCATAGAGGTCATATCATATTATACTAATGGTATACTCTGACAGTTCCCATTAATAGCACTAGACACTTTTATAGGTGCATTTAATATAGAAGTGCAAACACAGAAATCCAATTTCTGGACCTTTGTTTCTGCTGCTCACTAATATTACACCAAATTCACTTTTGGGGAATTATACTTTAACAAGTCAATCAAGGATTCCTGGTACACTCACAGTTCCATAATCAGTTACAATTTTCAGAGTCCAGAATAATTTTCAACCATCCCTACTTACCTAATCTTGTCAGAATTTCCATATTTTAACCATTTTTTAATATCCAGTTTTATACATGATTAATAAAAGTTAAGTTTTAAAACCCCTAGCTGCTCTATATTGTTATTTGGGCAGAGGGTGTGCACTGTAATCTTTAAAGGATATCTGTCCTGTCCTCCCTTTATCTTGTCACTTAGTAATATTATCCTTAAGTAGCACCCCTTGCGTTACTCCCAGTATTAATTTATACCTAGAGCCACCTATTTTTTCATTGTAAATAAAAAACGTATTTCAAAAAAAGATGTTACCTGCTTATTTACAGCAGTATTGAATTGGCCAAATTGTTATTCAATGAGGCCAGGCCCTATAACTTTTAACAAAATATAACTGATACATTAATGATTTACCTCTTATTTCTCTATTATGGACAATAATAATTAACAGTAATTACAAATTTCAATATACCCAATTACATTTCTTTTTTTGCCTTTACAGATTACCATGGCTACTAACGAGAGCAAACAAGAGAAGAAAAGACGTCAAACTAGAGAAAGACAAGAGAGATGGGCCAGCCAGCAGACACCAGAGGAGAAAGAAATTCAACGAGAAAAAGAATGCAAAAGACTTTCGAGCAAAAGACTATCAGCTGCAAAAGTGAAAGATACGCCAAAAAAACTACAAAGCAAATAAAGCATTTACAACCTGTTTCTCAAACATCAGATGACATTTTACAAGATAAAATTAAAGACATACCAAAAAAAGCAACTAAAAAAACAAAGCATTTACAACCTGTTCCTGAAACCTTACAGGCCATTTCAACAAAACCAGGACAACATATACCAAGAAAAGCCACGAAAAAAACTAAGCATTTAGAACCTGTTGTTCAAACATTCCATGACATTTCACCTGATGAATATGAAAGTCAAACTCCTATATGCTTTGCAAATTGTCCTTTACTCAAGTCTTTAGCAGTAGAGGTTCATAGTTGTCGGGACATGACTACTCAATGTCAGTTTTGTGAGGCTTATTATTTTAAACAGGAGAGACCCAGAGATGGCCAATTTATTAGTTGCTGTCAAAAAGGCAAGTTCAAACTTCCAGAAAGGAAAGAATTTCCGATCTATTTACAAAATATTATGACTGAACATACTTTTCCAAACTACAAAATTTTAAGACAAACATAAGATCCTACAATAGTGCCATATCCTTTACATCTATGGGGGCAACATTAGCTGCTAATGTACCAGGACATGGTCCTTACTGTTTTAAAGTCCAAGGCCAAATCTATCATCGTACTTCCCATTTACATCCAGAGGACGGAGAGCAAAGAAAATTCGCTCAACTATATGTCCTAGATACAATGGAAGCTGTTGACCAACGTATGCAGATGGAAGAAAATAAAACATGCTTACACAGTGTTTTTATAGAGCTAAATAACATTATGGACAATAATCCTTACAGTAAAGCATACAAAAAATTGGCAGAAGTAGAAAATGAACAACTACTTCATGCACAAAGACATCAATTACCAATGCCAAAGGTTAATATGGTGCTTAAAAGAGAAAGACATACAGATAAACGTTGTTATAACTTGCCAACATCAAATGAGGTTGCAATGGTGTTTCAAAATGATGAAGGAGAACCACCATTTCAAAGAGACATTAGTATATATCCCAGAAATGAGGAGCAACCATTTATTAATATGAATATCTTAAGTCCAAATTTAGATCCAATGACATCTCCTCGAAATATGAGAGAAAGATACAATGATGCTATGGCTATTGTCACCAAATTTGGCAAACCCGATTTATTTCTGACATTTACATGTAATCCACAATGGCCAGAAATTACACAAAATCTACTTCTTGGACAAACTGCTTCCGATCGACCAGATTTAGTAGCCAGAGTTTTTAAGATTAAATTAAATGAATTAATACGTGACTTCACTATAAACTATGTCTTGCTTATGTATATACCATTGAATTTCAAAAAAGAGGCCTTCCACATGCACATCTTCTCATAATACTTCAAGAGAAAGATAAATTAGATACTTCGGACAAAGTGGATGCAGTCATTGTTGCTGAACTACCAGACCCAGAACTATATGGTAGACTATATGAGATTGTTACTCATCGCATGATTCATGGACCCTGTGGTGAACTTAATCCACAATCACCATGTATGGAAAATAATAAATGTTCCAAATAATTTCCAAAAGATTATAGAGACAAAACATATGCAAATTGTGATGGCTATCCACTTTATAAAAGAAGAGAAGGAGATAGTGCCATTATTCGTAGAAAAAAAGTGGACAATAGATATGTAGTACCCTACAATCCACATTTACTCATGAAGTACAACGCCCACATCAACGTAGAAGCCTGCACTTCCATCAAATCCATTAAATATGTGTACAAATATATTTACAAAGGCTACGATGCAGCTACTGTAGTCGTCAAAAGTGCAGACAACCCTGAATGTAGTGAGTTAGTACATGATGAACTTGCATCTCATGTAGATGCTCGCTATGTCAGTGCGCCAGAAGCTATGTGGCGGCTTTTAAAATTTGAAATGCATGATAGATCACATGCAGTATAAAGATTAGCATTACATTTGCCACAACGACATTTAGTCTATTTCAATGCTGGAAATGAAATGAATGCATTGGCCCAAAGTGAAGATCGTCACACTACACTAACTGCATGGTTTGAATTAAATTCCACTGATCCTGAAGCAACACAATACTTATATATTGAAATTCCATATGACTATGTTTTTGTGAATGGATTATGGAAACCAAGAAAAAGCAGAGGCAATAAAATAATTCCAAGAATTTACACAGTCAGTCCAAGAGATGTTGAACGTTTTTGCTTACGGATATTACTTTTAAATGTTCCAGGAGCACAACATTTTGAACACTTAAGCACTGTTAATGACATTGTATATGAATCCTTCCATTTAGCTGCAAGACATAGAAACTTACTCACTGATGATACAGAGTGGGAAAGATGTTTAGAAGAAGCAGCACAATGTCAAATGCCATGACAGATGAGTGAACGGTGGCGATTTTAGACAATTTGCTTTTATTTGTATCTTCTCAAATGCTCCAAATGCATTTGCTTTGTGGGAGACTTTTAAAAGTAATATGGCTGAAGACTTTATGCGACGATACAATGAACCCATTGCACACTTAAAAGCGTTAATGGAAATCCAAGAAGTATTTTTAACTCATGGATTAAGTTGTGCAAGTTTTAATTTGCCTGATCCAGGTCTTATAGATGACATAAACTTTGAAGACTATGCCATTCAACTACAAGCAGAAAGAACAGAAGAAAGACTTGCAACTTTAAATACATTACAATTGCAAGCATTTCATGCCATTAAAAATGCAATAGATGATGACATGGTGACAGAGCGTTATTTCTATCTTGATGGACCTGGCGGATCAGGAAAAACCTATCTGTATAATTTATTAATGCGTTCAGTACGAGCACAAGGTCAAATAGCAATGGCGTTTGCCACTACTGGAATTGCTGCACTTTTGTTAGAAGATGGAAGAACTGTTCATAGTGGATTTAAACTGCCAGTGCCTATTTTAGAAACTTCTGTGTCAGATATTCGCATGACATCATTACAAGCAAAGAAATTGAAGAAATGTAAATTAATTATAATAGATGAGGCCACAATGATGTCATGCTATGCCCTCCAATGTATTGACCGTTTGCTTTGTGAAGTCATGGATAATACTTTTCCATTTGGTGGAAAGGTAATGTTGTTGGGTGGTGATTTTAGACAAACATTACCTGTCGTTGTACATGGAAATCGTACTGACATTATCGAAACCTGTATAAAGTCAAGCACAGTATGGAAACATTTTACCCATCTTCAACTGCAACAAAATATGAGATCAGAAGGCCAAACTGATTTCAATGATTGGCTTATTAAAATTGGAGAAGGCAGAACAGAAAAAATACTACATTTAGCTGACGACACTGTAGAGATCCCACCTCATATGATTTGTCAACAAGATATTATATCGGCTATATTTGAAGGGAGCATAAATAACGAAGAATATTCCGAGCTTGCCAACCAAGTCATACTACTGGGTAAAAATAAAGATGCATTAATCCTCATTAATGAAATCTTAAAAAAAATGAATGCACCACAAAGAAATTATCATTGTGCTGATTCTGTACTTGCTGATGACAATGAAAGTCAGGCTAACTTTTCTACTGAATTCATAAACTCACTAACTCCTTCTGGAATGCCACCACATATTTTGAAGCTAAAGAAAGGTGCAATTATCATGTTACTGCGAAATACGACCCACAAAAAAGGCCTATGCAATGGGACAAGATTAATTGTTCAACAATTAAAGGACCATTTTATAGATGCTGAAATTTTAACTGGCACCCATAAAGGAGAGAGAGTTTTCATACCAAGAATAGATTTAGCACCAAGTGAAAGTAGTCTCCCTTTTATATTTCAAAGAAGACAATTTCCCATTATTATGGCATTTGCCATGACCATTAATAAATCACAAGGTCAAACTTTCAAATCTGTGGGTATTTTCTTGGAAGAACCAGTATTTGCAAATGGTCAATTGTACGTTGCGTTGTCACGGTGCAAAAATCCACAGGCTATTACAGTTTACATTGAAAAGAATGAAAGTCAAGGTGATTTATTAGAAGATGGATGTATTTTTACTAAAAACATTGTCTACTATGAAGTACTATAACTTTTCAGCCAAGAAATAAAACACAAGCAAAAGAAATTTAAAAGCATTCAAAAATACTAAACAAGAAACAATTTCAGTCATAATTTATGGAATTACTCTTTATGGATGATTTGCCTCACAAAACACTTGCCTTGCATTATTTATACAAATTATGTTAAAATGTTAATTAACTAAGTTACTGTTTCTAATGTTACAAGTTGGAAAACAATATTTTAAAGTTCTTTACTTCAACATATTACAAAGTTTATCTTAAGAGATCAACCACGTTTTAAGACAAAATGAAAATATTGTCTGTTATGTTAAGATTACTCCCTGTATTAAGGTTTATCGACAGTTCATGTGGTCAGGAAGGAATTTATTTAATTGGGTACATTTTAAAGAGCGTTTTTAGTGTTTTCCTTCCTCTGCATTCAATGTATATTGAAGTTAACAATTATTCGGATAGAAATTGCATGTTAAAAAACCATTGCCTCAAGTTTACAATATTTATTACTTTAAAGTTAAACTGTTTTTACATTCAAATGTTAATACTTTTAATACAAAATTATGTTAAAATATGAATTCACTATGTTACTGTTTATAATGTTTCAAGTTCAATTAACAATAATAATATATAGTCCACATTAAAAAGATCAAAAGAGATCTAAAAAGATTGAACTTGATGGACTAACTCTTTATTCATCCTCCAATACTATACTATTAATAATTATTTAATCAATAATTTAATTAATAACTAATCCGCATATTGCAGATCAGAGGAGATCTTAACAGGTTGAACTTGATGGACTGAAAGTCTTTTTTCAACCTTAATTACTATGTAACTATGTAACTATGTAACTATGTAAGTTGTAAAAATGTTTTTTACAGTTCAAAAGTTACACATATAAGAAACTTGAAGTTTAAAAACATATTTTGTCAAGTTTCTTAATTAAATATATTACAACGTTCATGTTAAAATTGGGTACGTTTCAAGGAGGGTTTTTTACTGTTTGTTTTTCTCGGGATTAAATGTATAATATTGAAGTTAACAATTCTTCACATAGAAATTGCATGTTAAAAAACCATTACCTCAAGTTTACAATACTGATTAGTTTAAAGTTAAACTGTTTGTACATTCAAATGTTATTACTTTTAATACAAAATTATGTTAAAAAATGTATTCACTATGTTACTGTTTATAATGTTCAAAGTTATACAAATGTTTTGTCAAGTTACAAAGTTACAAAAATAATAAAGTTAAAGTTTCAAAAAATATACTTTCAAGTTTCTTACTTACATATATTACAAAGTTCAGGTTAAAATTGTGAACGTTTCAACAAGCCTTTTTACTGTTTGCTTTCCACGGGATTTCATGTATATTGAAGTTAACAATTCTTCACATACAAACTGCATGTTAAGAAACCATTGCCTAAAGTTTACAATAATTATTAATTTCAAGTTCCACTATTCTTACATTCAAATGTTAACAATTATTGTTCACCAAGAGAACATTTTACAAAACTAAACATGTTTTAATATCACAATACAACTGTCACATATATATATTAATAACTAAACAACTTTCCAAACATACACATCTCATTGCCATCATTTTTTGACGGCAAGTCGCTAGTAATATATAATTTGTAAGATTGTGTCCAGAGTTTATGAAATCAGATCTATTATAACCATAATACAAGTACATTACTATTTTACAAAGTCTAATCTGTATAACATTGTAAATAATCAATAATGTGATAGTGACTCCTTTCAGGACAGCCCCCTGGACAGATGCTCTCTGTCCTTCTGGACACATAATATAGGATGGAGATCAATAGATCTAAAAACTGAACTTCAAGCATTGATTTTTTTCTTCAAATATAGGCAGCCCCTGGAGACTGCCCCTAGCGTAGTGCTGGGTAGTCATTGTCTAGTTCAGAAGTTAGGTGGGGTTTATGAGGTTACAGAGGGGAGTGGTTTCCTGCCCTTTATGACTCACCAGTTGCTGAGCAACAGAGCATACCACCATATGGCGTCCCCTATCGTGGATAGTCTAATTGAACAGCTGAAAGCCCAGGTAGCAGTAAACTGGCCTGGATGGCTGTAGTCACTAGTGGCTAACATTCCTAAAGATGTACCCCCAAATGAGAGCCAGGAGCAAAGTCCAGATCAAGGCCCTGCTTGGGGCAAGTGCAGAACCAGGGTCGCCCAGCACGCAGAGCAAGGCCACCAGATAGATTGAGCCCATCTATGGACACCCACAAAAAAAGGGGGAGAAGCATGAATCCAAGGAGGAGAGGGAGGAGCCCCAGAATAGTGCCAGCTAACCAAGGGACCCACAGACAGCAGCAGGCGCAGAAGGGACAAGAAGCACTTACCCGTCATTGCTATGCCTTTCCCCATCACATTCAAGGCAGCAGCAGCAGCATTGCAAGAGGTAAGTCAGCCTGTTCTCTGAGTGAGAGGGTGATGAGGTGGTGCAGATTAATGCTCGCATGAGGAGCCGGCGTGGCAGCGCAGATCAGAAGAGGGAGAAGCTGAAGGTTAAGGAGTGGCTCGCTGCATCGCCTGAAGGCAGGTCTAATCCAGGGGTATTCAGGAGGACATGGTCAGTGTCGCTGACGTCTGAGAGGCAACATGGCTGCCCAGAGGGTGAACTACCATCTGAGAGGTCTGAGAGGGAAGATGCAGGGGATATACACATGGGGCACAGCACAGATGAGGCTGTGGGGGAACAGTGGGAAGGGCAGGGAAAAAACGCACATTGGCAGGAGCTAAGCAGAGCCAGCAGAAGAATACGATGAGGGCACAAAGAGGAAAGAATATACCTAGACACTGGTAAAAAGAGCTACATCTCTAGGCCTCAGTCTCTGCTCTCCCACTCTCTCTGGAACTACAAGCAAACACACTGTCTGCAGTTTTGCTGAAGCCTCTACAGTATCTCTAGGCCTCAAACTCTGCTCTCCCACTCTCTCTGGAACTACAAGCAAACACACTGTCTGCAGTTTTGCTGAAGCCTCTACAGTATCTCTAGGCCTCAGTCTCTGCTCTCCCACTCTCTCTGGAACTACAAGCAAACACACTGTCTGCAGTTTTGCTGAAGGTATCTAAAGACACTGTGGATCCATTTCAACTTGTACTATATGTAATATTATCAATATTTGTATGAATGTTTCTGTGATATAATTTCTGATGAGATAGAAACTTTTAGTAAGCAAATATATACCTTTGCATTTGTCTGAAACCCCCCTTACCTTGCCTGCTCCCCCACCCCCAAAGCCTGGTTTTATTGCTTCTTATCTGTGAAATAACATTTGTCCATCCTTCTCATATTCTGTTGCAGCCTCTACATGGTCTGGAGACAGCACATGGTGGTTGGCAGGAGGAGAGGAGACAGCTGTACCGTCAGCAGGAGATCCTATTATAACCGGCATCATCTGAATGATCCCTAACTCCAGGCAACAGGGTGCGCAAAGGGTAACAAGTGTACAAGATAGGAACAGAAGCGGTAAGGAAGGTCGCACAAGTTTCTGATCTGCAATATGCAGATTAACTGTTATCTGATCCAGAGGAAGGCAAACAGAAAAAAAAAACCAAGTGAAACTTTGCCAATTGTCTCAAAAGGGAAAAAATGAATTCCTTCCTGACCCCAGATAAAGACGATCGGATTCCTCCATGAATCAATACTCCCTCTCTAATTAACCAGGATAACCCTGAATGCCTTTATTTAAAAAATATATCCAATCCCTTTTTAAAGTTATCTATTGAATCCACTGTCACCACCTCCCTTGGTAGAAAATTACACAGGTTAACCACCCTTACTGTGAAGAACCGTTTTCTTTCTTTAAGGTGGAATCTTTTTCCTTATAACCTCAAAGGATGTCCTCTTGTCAGCTGAAAACCTTTTGGCACAGAAAGCTCCCTTTACAAATCTTTATACTGACCATGGATAGATTTAGGGTAATCATATCCCCTCTTAAACTTTTTTTTTTTCTAGAGAAAATAAGATTCATTTGCTTTGTTTTTCTTCATAACTTAGCCCCTTCATTCCCCTTATTAATTTTGTATTTCTTCTCTGTACTTTTCCAGTACTAAAATGTCCTTTTTATGGAGTGACGCCCAAAACTGTACTCCATATTCCAAATGAGCTTGTATTAGGGAATTGTATAGTGGCAGAATTATATTTGCTTCCCTTGCTTCTTTATCCTTTTTAATACATGCTAATATTTGATTTGCTTTTGCAGATGCTGCTTGGCATTGATAACTGTTAAGTAGGTGGTTGTCCACAAGCACTCCCAAATCCATTTCAATATCTGATACCCCTAGATTTGCTTCATTAACTTTATAAATTGTAGAGACATTGGTATTATAGATGCAAATACCACAATTAATAAGCTTTCAAATAAATGGGAAAAATGGGAACAGCTAAAAGATAAAAGGGAAAGATGGGAACAGCTAGAAGATTGTTGATGTTCCTCTTCAATAGTATGTCTATGTATGTCTAAATGCTTTGTATACTTTTGTATAACTTGGAAGATATGCTGCTATTGCACTACAAAATTAATGTATTATTTTGATATCTTCATAATAAAAAAATAAAAAGTTTATAAATTGCATGTCTATTTTTCCTTCCCAGATGCATAACCTTATATTTATTCATATTAAATCTCATCTGCCATTTAATTGCCCATTTCTCTAATTTATGCAAATCCCTTTGGAGGCTAAGTACATCATTTTCTGATTTAATTACCTTGCACAACTTAGTGTCATCAGCAAAAATGGAGACGATACTTTCTAGTCCTACTTTTAAGTCGTTAATATATATGTTAAAAATGATGGTACCTAATATTGAACCCTGAGGAACTCCACTTACCACATTAGTCCAATCTTAGTATGTTCCATTTACAACAACCCTTTGCTTCCCGTCTTTTAGCCAGCTCTCAATCCATGTGCATATATTTACTGCAATTCATGTATCCCATAGTTTGCACAATAGTCTCCCATGTGGCACTGTATCAAAAACCTTTGCAAAATCTAAAAAAAACTACATCCACCGAGTTGCCTTGATCCATGTTCCTACTAACCTCCTCGTAGAAACAAATTAGATTTGTTTGACTTGACAAATCCATATTGGCTCATACTTATAATCCTGTTTGAATATACATATTCTTGTATATTATCCCTTATTATCCCTTCTAAAAGCTTTCCCACTACAGAAGTGAGGCTTACAGGTCTATAATCTTTTGATTTAGCTCTTGCTCCCTTCATAAATATAGGTATCACCTCTGCTTTTCTCCAGTCATCTGGTAGCTACCCAGTGTTGAGTGAATCTTGAAAAAATAGATATAATGGCATGGCTATTACAGAATTCAGTTCTCTCAGTACCCTTGGATGTATTCCATCAGGACCTGGGGCTTTAACAACATTTATTTTTCCAACCTCTTTTGGATTTCTTTCTGCGTTAACCAATTATTTGGTGAAGGAAATGTAGCCCCAATATGTTACAGTGTCCCAACCACTGGTACATCCCTTGTGTATACAGAAGAAAATAACCTATTTAGCTCATCTGCCTTTTCCTGGTCACTAATTGTCAGATGGCCTTTTTCACATTGTAATGCCCCTTTAGCTTCCTTCCTGGCTTTCTTTCCATTAATATACTTAAAACATATTTTAGGGCTAGCCTTACTCTCTTTTGCAACTAATTTTAGATTTTCTATTTAAGACTAATTGCTAAGAGTTCTTTTTGGCCCCTTACAGTTTTTTTTTTATTCAATCTCAAATGACACTGTGTTGTGATCACTGTTTCCCAAAGGTTGCCCTATATCAACATTTGATACCATATTAATATTACTTGTGATGACTAAATCCAAGATAGCTTAATTTCTAATAGGCTCTTGTATAACCTGGGTCATATAATGATCCCTGAGTGTACTCAAGTACCTGCTTCCCCTCAGACTGTTCACTGGGGGGCTGAACCAGAAATGAGTCTTCCGTCAGAGTAAGGCTGATGTAAGGATGGTGAGGAGGCAGCATGCACTGGTGTCCGCCATCTTAGCTCTCTGCTACCCCCTAAATACTACTAGACCCAAGCCCAAGTGCAGATCCCCTACCTGCGAGATTGGAGGAGCTGGACCCAAACACCTGGTAAGCTCCTGGTAGCTGTAAGTGCACGCCAAGACAGCAGTAGCAGTGCTGTGTAATTTACCCATGACAACAAAAGGGTGAGCGAGCTTCCAGAGTAGGGAGAGGGAGTAAGGAGTTGGAGTTGAGGCTCGACCTGAGTACTGTGAGCAGAGGATATCGATCTAGGGGTGAACCTGGGACGCCAGCAGTTGAAGCGGCAGTGTTAACTTGGATTCAACAGTCAATCAATCACTGGATAAGACCTCCCAAATGTCTAGTGTGAGGATTATATCCCTTCAGGAGGATAAAAATGTGACATGCTCAAAAATGATAGAACTTTTTCATGAATTTGAACTAAACTTTACATCGAAATTGACAAAACAGATAACCGACAACACTCAATCCATCAAAGAAGTCAATCAAAAAAATGGAAATATTAGAAAGTAAATGCAATAAATTGATTATTGATAATCAGTCATTATTGAAATATACTTCCTCTCTAGAAAACAAAATTGAAGAACTAAATAAAAAAAATCTTTAGTCTGGAAGACCAGAAGTAACAACCTCCATATAAGAGGAATTCTGGAAAATAATAAAGGCAAAGATTTAAATGACTATGTAGCAGATATGTTTAAAAAATTGGTTCCAGCCTTCTTGAAAGAAGATTGTAATATATCAGCTTATACATTAGCTAATAGAAAATAATATTCTGTAATAACCCAAGTGTTGAGACAGAAAGAAATAAAATATAAATGGTATTACCCAAATGGGATCTCTATTTATGGAGATGTTAACACGGTTCAGGAGGGAATAACTCTGTTGCAGAGTTGGAAGTTAGATTTGAAGGATATAATGGAAACGTTATAAATCCTGTTTTGGTATCTAAAAATCCAGATTGGCAAACAGTTAAATAATTTACCAGTGGGGAACTTGTTAATTGATAATATGTCAGGCTGAGACTCATAGATAGTGCGTAAATAAGATTTACATGTTCACGTGATGAGATTTAATTCAAAAAATGCTTTGAATTTAATAGATATCTTTTGATAAATAAGGCACTAAATTAGAATATAATAAAAGTTTTTAAATCACTGAGGAATTGAGCAGCTATGCCTCTATGGAGGAAAGTTTATTACCCCCTTTCCAGCACATATGGTTGTAATATATGCATATAAAGCACTAAATTGTGAATAAATAGCTGAGAATAGGCTCCGAGAGAGCTACGTAGTAACACGCAGCCATAAATCTATTAGGTGAATCTCGCACCTCGGAAGAATCCCTACGGGCACAAAAAAGTTCCAGCAAGGGCTCTTAAAGCCTATACGTGCTGCCTCGGAGCAGACCGATACTGCTGTTTGATGCCCCCCCTGCTAAACACATCCCCATGCTGCAGGGGGCTCTATAGAGACCCCTGCAGCCTCCCCACATTAACCCCTTGCATCGATCGACATCGATCAGGCCCCCGCTACATTTAAAAATGTCAAATTACCTGCTGTGGGTCCTTAAAGGGCCCGCGGCACACAATTAACCTATCCTGGCCGCGGCACCTAAAATTAACCACCCTCTATGCTGGGGGTCCTAATCGGGACCCCCAATTTGTCCCCACCTTAATCCCTTGCTGCGGGGGTCTATAAGGACACCGATTGTGACCCTGCTGCATTTTCGATTTCAAATTTCCCCCACGTCTGTCCTTAAAGGACCCGCTAAAAAAAATTAACCCCTGCCTCGGGGGGTACTATAAGTACCCCTCCAGGCAACTAAAATTAACCCCTATCATTCATGGGGCTCTAAACAGACCCCCATAAGCCTTATTTAACCTTGTCACTCATGGGGGTCAATACAGACCCCTATAAGCCTTAATTAACCCTGTCACTCATGGGGGTCAATAAAGACCCCCATAAGCCCGTAATTTACCCCATAACTCATGGGGGTCAATACAGACCCCCATAAGACCTTAATAAACCCCAAAACTTCTGGGGGTTAATACAGAACCCTATAAGCCCTTAATTTATCCTGTCACTCATGGGGGTCAATACAGACCCCCATAATCCCCTAATTAACCCCATAACTTTTTGAAAAATTAGATAACAGCATACTTTAGAATTAATAAAGACTCAGTAGAATCAGCAAAAGTTTTATGGTGCTTTTATAAAGCCTATGTTAGAGGTTTACTAATTTCCCAATCAGCAGAATTGTTTAAACTAAGAGGGAAACCCCTTAGACAACTCTATATAGAATTAGATAAATATCATCGGGTTAACAAATTGACACATAATAAAGTGATTGGGAAAATACTAAACAAAATAAATAAGCAGATACAAAAAATATCACAAAGCCAGGTAGCTAGTCTACTATGGAAATACCAGCAATCACAATTCCTATTGGGTAACAAATCAGGCAAATTCTCTCTATAATGAAATTAAATGCACAGGGAAATAACTGTAGAACTCTGAGAGACCAAAATTGTTAATATCTTAAAACAAGGGAAAAAAACAGAGGAATATAAGAACTATCATCCTATTTCCCTGATAAACATAGGCGTCAAAATCTATGCAACGATTCTTGCAAATAGATTAAAAGAGATCATTTCTAAATTAGTCCATACTGACCAGACAGGGTTTGTATTTGGAATATGTAAAGAGGAAAGATCTTCCTACACAGATCCTGTCAATTAATCCCGAAAAGGCCTTTCACAGGGTCAGTTGGGATTTTTTGGAGGCTGTTCTCCAGAAAAATGGTTTTGGAGAATTTTCGTCAAAATCAATTAGGGCCCTATATTCTAACTCGACTGCTAACATTGCTGGCCCGGACTATGAATACAAGAAATTTTGATTAGCAATGGCACTCACCAAGGATGTTCCCTTTCTCCCCTATTGGTTTTTTTTATCTTGGAATCTTTAGCTGTGTCCATAAGAGACACATAGGATATTAATGGTGTGATGATAAGCAAAGAAGAATATAAGATAATGTGCTTTGCTGATGATATCATATTGACTTTAACCAGCCTTAAATAGTCATGTTTTCATTTACATCAAATGTTGTCAGAATTTAGTAGATTATTGTATTTTAAGATTAACTTTTCCAAGATTGATATTTTGATTACGGGTTTAACAAAAAATGTGAAAGAAGTATTGGAAGATCGGTATCCTTATAATTGAAACTCGCTTTAAATAGTACTTTTAGGAATAATATTTTCTTTCCAGCTAAGGAATTTATTGAAAGATAATTTAAAAGTCCTAATGAAACACATTAGATTAATGTTATATGAATGGAGATCATTGAACCTCTCTTGGCTGGTGAGAATATCAGCAGTCAATATGTGCATCATACCAAAAATAATGATTATGAGGTGTATACCTGAAAAAGTTCCTATTTGTACCCTTCAAATTATGCAAGCTCTACTGGATAATTTTATATATGTGGGAAAAAAGTGAGAATACTGAAAAGCATTCCCTGCAGTAAATTTGACAAAGGAGGACTGGGACCCCCTCAATAAGAGCTATACATGATAAAATAGCAATATCTCATGTAATTTGCTGGAATTTCCAAAATAAAAAACCTGGGTGGATACATTTAGAAGATGCTCTTTGGGGCAATGTTTCTATACAGACTTTTTTGTGGTTTCCAAAGTATAATCCATCATTATTAAACCAAGTCATTATTTCCCAAGTGGTATAAGATCACTGCTAAAATTTTGGTATAAAAATCGAGTTAAATTACATCTGTGTCAGTTTCCATCTCTAGCAACACCTTTAGATTTAGTTTTGGTTAAAGGAAGTTGCCCAGGTATAGAAAATGAGAAAAATAAGGGAGTAAGATTTATTTCAGAATTATTCGATAAGGGAAACCTTTTAGAATTGAGAGAAATTCTGAATAAATTTGGAATAAATAAATTATCATGGCTGAATTATGAAGTTATAAAAAAGAGATTATCCCTGCTGGGATATAAAAATTCCAACATGGCTATACTTACGAAAATTTAAGAATTTATAACGAAAAGAGTTGATACACATAGCAAAATAATTTCGGATAATATTCTGCTTATAAAAAGTATAGGTATAAGGTATAAAGCATTAGAACATACAATTATGCACTACATTTCTTAGATTAATAAAAAAAATGGCAGTTAATGCTCCATATATTGAATTCTTTTTTTTTAATACTTCAGAAGTGGCACTATGTTCCAACAACTATGAGAAAAACGAGTTTACAGGCAGATGGTAGTTGTTGGTAAATTGTGGTCATCAAGGCACCACCTTACATGTATGGTGGGAGTGTGAAAAGGTGAGAATGCTGCTCTAAATTAACAAAGATGGTTGGGATACAAATACCTTGTACCCATCAGGTAGTCCTATGACATATGCATTTATATTATATAGTGCCAAGGGAGAAATATCTGATATCTCACATATTTTTATTTGTTAAATGGCTTATTGTTAAGTACTGGAATCAACCTCTTACTCCATCTTGGATCAAAGTGAAGAAAGTTATCGGCCTTAACAGAGAACTGATGAGAGGGGACTTACACTTCAATTCACTAAAAAGAGGTTCAATTTTTAATTGGCAACTCTGGGACCAATACTTGGCCTCGCTTTAGAGATTCAAAAGTAGGATGTGGGAGAAGATGTGTCAAAAGCTAAATTATTCTCTGTCCTATTATTCAATATTAGAAGCTCTTAATATTTGTGTTGTAGTAAGTACAGTGGAGGAAAAAAGTATTTGATCCCCTGCTGATTTTGAACGTTTGTCCAATGACAAAGAAATGATCAGTCTATAATTTTAAGTGAGAGACAGAATAGCAAAAAAAAAACAACAACAAAAAACAAACAAGAAAAACACTTGTCAAAAAAGTTATAAATTGATTTGCAGGTCAATAAGGGAAATAAGTATTTGACCCCTTCGGTTTAGTACTTGGTGAGAAAACGGCTGTTTGCAATCACAGAGGTCAGACGTTTCTTGTAGTTGGCCACCAGGTTTGCACACATCTCAGGAGGGATTTTGTCCCACTCCTCTTTGTAGATCCTCTCCAAGTCATTAAGGTTTTGAGGCTGATGTTTGGCACTTGAACCTTTAGCTTCCTCCACAGATTTTTTATTGGATTAAGGTCTGGAGACCTTAATCCACTCATTTGTTGACTTGGCTGTGTGTTTTGGGTCATTGCAATGCTGGAATACTGATCCACAACCCATTTTCAATGCCCTGGCTGAGAGAAGGAGGTTCTCACCCAAGATTTGACGGTACATGGCCTCGTCCATGGTCCCTTTTATGCAGGGCAGTTGTCCGGTCCCCTTGGCAGAAAACACCCCCAAAGCATAATGTTTCCACCTCCATGTTTGACGGGTGGCTGGTGTCCTTGGGGTTATTGGCATCATTCCTCCTCCTCCAAACAGGGCAAGTGTAGTTGATACCAAAGAGCTCAATTTTGTTTTCATCTGATCACAACACTTTCACCCAGTTCTCCTCTGAATCTTCAGATGTTCATTGGCAAACTTGAGACGGGCCTGTACATGTGCTTTCTTGAGCAGCGGGACTTTGCAGGCACTGCTGGATTTCAGCCCTTCATGGTGTAGTGTGTTACCAATTGTTTTCTTGGTGACTATGGTCCCAGCTGCCTTGAGATCCTTAACAAGATCCTCTCATGTGGTTCTGGGCTGATTCCTCACCGTTCTCATCACACAGACCCTTCTAGTATAGTATAGTATTTGAGGTTGAATAAAGACTGTTAGTCCATCAAGTTCAACCTTTTTAGTTCTCTCTTGATCTTTTTAATATGTGAACTATTTGTTATTAATTGTTAAATGATCCAGAGGAAGGTAAACAGAAAAAAAAAAAAACATTGAAACTTTGCCAATTGTCTCATAAGGGCAATGATCATTGAAACTCCACGAGGTGAGATTTTGCATGGAGCATCAGACCAAGGGAGATTGAGAGATCTGTGTTTTTTCCTTTTGCGAATAATCGCACCATCTGTTTTCACATTCTCACCAAGCTGCTTGGCAATGGTCTTGTAGCCCATTCCAGCCTTGTGTAGGTCTACAATCTTGTCCCTGACATCTTTGGACAGCTCTTTGGTCTTGGCCATGGTGGAGAGTTTGGAATCTGATTGATTGATTGCTTTTATGGACAGGTAACAAGCTGAGATTAGGAGCACTCCCATCAAGAGCTTGTTACCTGTACAAAAAGACACCTGGGAGCCAGAAATCTTGATGATTGATAGGGGATCAAGTAATTATTTCCCTCACTGACCTGCAAATCAATTTATAACTTTTTTGACATGCGTTTTTCTTGTTGTTTTTTAGTTGTTGTTGTTCTGTCTCTCACTGTTAAAATACACCCACCATTACAATTATAGACTCATCCAGTTTATTTCAAGGTAGTTAAAATCTCCCATATTTAGAACTTGCCCATGCTTAGCTGCATTTCCAATCTGTAATAATTATTGGATTTCCTCACTTTCAATTATATTTGGGAGTTTATAGCATACTCCTACCAATATTCTTTGCTGCTCCACTATTTAACTCTACCCACAAACATTCAATATTAACACTAGTTCCAGCATAAAGATATTCTCTGACTTTAGAATTAAATCCAGACTTAACATATATTGCCCCTATCTTTCCTAAATAGGTTATAACCATCCAGATTAACAGTCCAGTCATGAGAGTCATCCCACCATGTTTCAGCAATGACTATTAAATCCCATTTATGATTAATTGCTAATAATTACAACTCTCCCTTTTTCCTGGCAATCTTCTGGTATTAGCAAACACACACAGATTACAAAAGCAGAAGATCACCACTAGGAGGCCATCCCCGAAGCACACAAACGACTTCACCTGGTTACAGGAGCAGATGTCCGCCCTCTTCCCAGGGGAGGTCCCGGTCAAGGAGGTAGCCACTACATTGGTCAAGTCATTATGGTGAGCAAAGAAGGGGCGAAAGGGGCAGACAATGGAATTATTGTCATCACAGGAGCGGTAAAGACACAAGAGAATATAAGGACCAGAGACTGCCTTCCAGAGAGGACTGGAGAGTACAGGAGACAATGAGAAAGGAGTCATAGAACACTGGGAGCAGGCAACTTCCCTCCTCTAATCATGCAAGGGATCAGAATCAGCATCATCATTGTCCCAGATAGGAGGCATAGTGTTGAGTTTACAGAAAATGCACAATCTGAGAATGTTACATATACTATTCTGCTAAGTTTTGTTGCAAGTTTAAGAAGTTTGATGCCTCAACTTGAAAATGGTAAGGGTTGGGGACCCGGGGTGTCATGCATAAGTCCTGATAGACATTCTTGTCATATTCTGCAGGGTAGTCAGGTTTCTCTCTGTAATTTGACCAGGGGAGACATTAAGGAAGTAGAGGGCGCTTCAGTGGGGGCCGTAGGAGTGGGAAGGTCAACAAAGGCCAGCTCTCAGGAGGTAGTTGCAGAATCAGTGTTTAAAGCTGCTTATATAGTTATGAATAAATCTGCTGTATGTTCCATAGTTAAAAGAAAAGGAATGGTTCTCGTTACTCCAATTGGATAGTTTCATAGAGATAAAACCAGATGAGAAGAAAGAGTACTCTAAGAAGGAAGAGGATGAATGTAGGCATATATACAGGAAGACACCTAAGACCTTCAGTAACTGGTTACAAGCTTATGTTATCTTTGCCAGTATAGTGGTGGAAAAGAACCCAGAGTTTTGCTCTGCATTGTTTTGTTACTTGGATGCGATTAAAGGGATACATATGACTTATGGAGGCCTAGCTTGGTGGGCTTCTGATGAAAAATGTAGGCAAAAACTGGCGGTTAGACCTTCCATGCAGTGGGATGATAGGGACATGGAGAGTTGGCTAAAAATTGTGTCCCCTTTACACCCGACAATAGGAACAGGGCAAAAGCCAGCAGTGGCTAGCAGAAGTAAAAAAGGCATTTGTTTCGAATGTGGGAGTGGACATCCTCTTTTTCTTTGCTTTAAGAAAGCAAAAAAGCAGAAAGCCAGTGAGTCTGTTGTTAAAGGGGAGGATCTTGTGCGGCTAGAAAGGATGTCGGGGAGGTTAAAATTATGAGCTAAGAGGCCGGCTAGTGCGGACGACGCTAGGTTGCTTATGGAAGGTTTTGCAGTTGGTTTTACAATCCCATCATTAGCCTCAGCTCCTTTGGGGCAGCCACCAAATCTGTGGTCAGCCAGAGATAATCCATCGTTAGTGGGGAGCAAGTTATTGAGTCAGGTGGAAAAAGAGAGGATGTCTGGTCAGCTTGATACTGTTCCTATTAAGGATTTAAGGATATCACCATTGGGCCTTACCCAAGGGGCTTTTCGGTTAATGATGGGATTGATAGAGTACTGTCATCGGTTACTTATGCGTCTGTGAAGCAGGCAGTGAAGTTAGTGAGGAGGGCTGGTATGGGGCTACGTTAGCGAAAGTGGATATAAAGTCACTGTTTTGCTTGCTACCTGACCATCCAAATTCTTGACTTGAAGAACAATGGGCTGTTGGTTATGACCGCTAAAAAAGTGACGTTGTGGTCTATGCAGTCGTTGTTAGGTAAGCTTAATTTTGCTTAACTTTGATTATTCTAATGGGCAGCATTTTTTCTAGGAGGCTATCCCTAGCTACTGCAGGAGCGTGCCAGCTGGTGATGGTTCATCACATAAGAGTTACAACCGAACACAAAGCGGACCTCCGCATATGGTATGTTTTTCTTCAAGATTTTATTGGTTGCACTAGGATTTTGAAGGAGCCAGTCTTTAATTAAGTCTTGGAACATTATACCGATGCAGTAGGTGCATCTGGTTTTCGAAGCAAAATAGTTGGATTAGGAGCTTAACATTTTTGGAGTTGTTTCCTATTGTGGTGGCACTAGTCTTATGGGGAGATAGTTTAAGAAATCATGGTGTTCCACTGTGATAATATGAGAGTGGCACAGGCCATCAACTCCACTACTGCCTCTTCACCTCCAGTAGTAAGTTTATTCAGGCAACTGGTACTAAAATATCTACAATTCAATATTCTGGTTAGGTTTTCTCACATAGCAGGAGTAAAACATTTACTCGCTGACGTACTGTCACAATTTAAGTGGGTGAATTTTAGGGAGGTAGCACCGTTAGCAAGTGTAAACCCTATGCCATTTCCGCCTGAATTGTGGAATTTAGGGCTATAGTAGTAGTATAAAATAGATCACATCACCCTTTATCACGAGATTGGGGGTTTCACTATTAGGCATAAAGATTTAGTGACTCCCGAGGCTCACACTTTCTTCTTAAGTGATGGTGTACATCTTAATGAGGTGGGGCTCCCATTATTCAAGTATACGTTGAAGGAGGGTATTGTCCAGGCCATGGTGAGTTTTGGCGGTGCTGAGCCAGTAGGGCTTGCCGGTGGCGAGGGGGCTGCATCACATTAGGTTGGAGCTCATTAGCTGGTGAGGTATCTGGTTTTGGGCAATGCCAGAGGTCTCTTAGGCACAGGGTTCCATTTGGGCCTCTGGCTGGGATGAGCTACTTTCCCGGGAAGGTGTACAGCTACCTCTTGTTATATGTTCCATGTTAGGTTAAAATAAAGCTGTGGTCTGGTAATATCCAAAAAGTATTTGTGTCTGTCATTATTTTGGTTTAGTGGTTTTCAGCATTGATTTGAGCGGACCATGTCACGTATGCATAGGTCAAGGCAGCCCCTAGAGACTGCATAAGGAGAAGAGGCTTTTGACCTGGCATACTGCTGTGTAGTCATAGGCTAGTTCAGAAGTTAGGTCGGGTTTATGAGGTTACATAGGAGAGTGGTTTCCGGCCTTTTATCACTCAACAGTTGATGAGCAACAGAGCATCCCACCCTCCCTCCATATTCTTTTAATGTTATATGTTGCCTCTATTTATATCTTCTATGTTATCACATATATAGTTGTGAGCGTACGGGCCGTTGCTCACGCTACGCGAGCCCGCAAGAACTGCGTCCCTCGCAAAGCGAGGGACGCAGTTCCCCGCAAGTGCGGGTCCTCGCGAATCGAGGGCCCGCATTTGCGGTGGTGGGAGCATACCAACGTCCCCGCAAATGCGGATCCTCGGGAAGCGAGGGTCCGCATTTGCGGAGGTGGAGGCTCAACGTCGGCTGTGAACACAGACAAACACGCGACTTTTTAACAAAATAAACCCAACCTCCTAGCCAACAAAAACCCAACAACGTCCCCGCAAATGCGGATCCTCGCGAAGCGAGGGTCCGCATTTGCGGTGGTGGGAGCATCCTAACGTCAGCTGTGTTAACACACACATACACACACACGACTTTTTAACAAAAAAAACCTCAAAGGCCCCTCACACCCGCTTACACCCAGAAACACACACACGCAAGACTTAAAAAAAAACCAGCAAAAAAGGGCCCTTCACACGCTCTTAACACACATACGCACGACTTAGAAACAAAGACACTGCGTCGTACACGTAAAAGCTACCTGCGTCTATCGCAAAAAAATACGGCAGCATCGCAACAAAATAAGGCCGCATCGGAAAAAAAAACGGCCGTGAAACGACCCATTCCAAACGCCGTGCATCAAAACATCACAAACACAAGAAATAAACACAACGAACACATAAAAAGCTAACTTACAGCAAGGGGGGGCATCCGGCACCTCCAAAAGTTAATTTACACGTCCATTTAAGTAAAAAACAAAGAGTTTAAACATCGCCTAAGCGAGAGAAAAAATGGCCGCCGAACAGAACGAAAACAAGGCTTCAGACGTAACTACACTGCAGTAACTCGGAAGAATGAAACACATAGGCCCTCATTCAATTGCAATTTGGCCAATTGAATAGGGTTCTAAATAAGCACATAGCATTTTTTTTTAAAGAAGTTTTTAGTTAGTGAAAACCTTGCTTTTAGATAGATGCTTACTAACTAAAAACTGTGGTGAAGTGCCACCAGAGGGCAGAAGAGAGCTCTTCAAGACTTTTCCCCAGGAATGAGAGAGTTAACAACCTGCTCAAAAGGCAGGGGTGTGGCTGCAATCAGGACCAGCGGTCGCTGTCTCCAGGGGGGAAGCTGTTTGACAGTGCTGGAGCGTGGAAGTGTGCAGGACCGAAGTCAGAGGCTGCACTGAAAGCTAATGGAACAAAGCCAGAAGCTTTTAAGAGAAGGTACGCAGATGAGAGGAACAGAAAGTCCCTCAAGGTGATGACCGCAGGAGGGATCTGCTTTGGGAAGAGAGGCCGGAGATACAGAGCCTAAGAGAGGTGAGAGGAAAAGACACCTCTGCTACTGTTGTATGGACTGTATGTTTGCACGCCTACATAAGACAGTAAGGGAAACTACAGTTCAGTTATGCAGGGCTTCAATGAGAAGCTAGGACTTATTTTCTGTTTGGTTTTATTTTCTGTTGTATGCTGACAAATAAACAGCCCCAATCTACTAAACATTTAAAAGGCTCCAGAGTACTCCATTGTGGTGCTGGAAAACAAGGCACGGATCCTGAGAGTGGCAGTGAATCTGTCACATTTATGGTGGCAGTGGTGGGATAGAAAATTGTCTGTGTTTAAGAAGACAGCCCACAGTACAGTACAACAATGGAGGAACTATTGAAAGCCCTGGCAGATGCCACTACATGCCAGAAAGTGGGCGGGGCTTGTCAGCAAGAAAGCCAGCAGAAAGGGCTGAAAGAAATTGCAGAAGACAGATCCCTTGCTGCAAATGATGCTCGACTAAGAGATGCTGCTGCATGTCTGAGAGAGGCCACAGAGAAATGGCAGAGACAAGCAGAAAAGGACATAATCCGCATACGTGAGGCCACAGAGAAGTGGCAGATACAAGTGGAAATAGACAGAGTCCACATGAGAGAATCATTGGAGGCACAGAAAGTGCAGCTGCAGAAACTGAGGTCTGCAAATAATACTGTGATTACAGAAGCAAGTGGAAGCATGAATCCTAATCGCTTCCTAAAGATGATGACAGCTCAGGATGACGTTGGAACCTATCTCCTGAACTTTGAGAAGATTGCCACTAGGGAAGGTTGGCCTAAACAGCACTGGGCGACAGTCCTGGGTCCCTATCTGTGTGGAGAAGCCCAGAGAGCATATTGTGATCTGCCTGAAGAAAAGGCTACAAAGTATTGTGTTCTGAAGGAAGAAATCCTTTTCAGACTGGGAGTGAAAACCGTACAGAGACTGCACTCCTGGGATTTTTTTGACAGACCGGCTTATTGCTATCCAACGAACATGCCTGTCTGCCCAAGTTTAAAATGCAGTTTCCCTGTTAAGGGCTGGCAAATCAAACCTGATGAAGAAAGAAATCAGGAGTTAGAAACCTGGTGGGTAGCAGAGCGAGTGCAACAAGCCACCAAGAGAGCGTCAAAAAAGACTGCAGAGCAGGCGAGAGAGACTGCAGAGCAGCCGAGAGAGACTGCAGAGCAGCCGAGAGAGACTGCAGAGCAGACGAGAGAGACTGCAGAGCAGACGAGAGAGACGGCAGGAGCCGCTGCAAGTGAGACGGCAGGAGCCGCTGCAAGTGAGACGGCTGAGAGCGCCGCAGAGAGCGCCACTGTGACGGCTGGGAGCGCCGCAGAGAGCGCCACTGTGACGGCTGGGAGCGCCGCAGAGAGCGCCACTGTGACGGCTGGGAGCGCCGCAGCGAGCGCCACTGTGACGGCTGGGAGCGCAGCAGAGAGCGCCACTGTGACGGCTGAGAGCGCAGCAGAGAGCGCTACTGTGACGGCTGAAAGCGCAGCAGAGAGCACAAGTGAGATTGCTGAGAGAGCAAAAGAGACCGATGATGCTGATAAAGTCATTGGGGAAGAAGGGAACCCAAACAGATGCGGAAATCTTGTGGACAAGAGCGAGGAGAAGGCCTCCATAAGAGACCTGGACAGACACAGCCACCTGTCCTTGGTGAATACTCCTGAGCGGGAGAGTACTAGAGAAAGAAAGTGCCTGACAAAGATCTCTGACCTAGAGAAAGGGGAGACCAAGTGGAAGATTATAGCCAGTGTTTTTAGAAAGGAAGAATGTCATAAAAATGATAAAGAAACTGGAAATCTTTCCAAAGTAAAAGATAGGGAAGAAAAGGGTCTGGAGATTGAGACGGAGAAAGACAAACCACTGTCTCTGAGAGAACATATGAAGCAGGGCATGGAGATGTGTCCTTCTAAAACTATTAAGTGTCCCGAGAGCATTCTGTCTCAGTTTGCCATAGAACAAAGTGCTATGGATAAAGAGAAGCAAGACGGGAAACAAGTGAAGCAAGGAGTACAGTTGAACTCTATCCCAGTGGGTTTCAAAAAGCCGGAAGTAGAAGACAGGCAAGTTGCTACTGAAATCAAGGGGATCAGGATGATGCCAGGTTATATCCCTGAATGGAGAAGGAAGCCTGCGTTTGAGGACAACAGAGTGTCCTATAGGAAGAAGAAACCGATGTCTAATTGGGAGCAGTGGAAGAGTCCCCCCAAGTACAAGATGAATGAGAGAATTATGCAGAAGTGGCTGCACAGTGGTGAACAGGTGAAGCGAGACCTCCTCACTGACCGTAAATCCCAGAGGGAAGCAGCTGTAATAGAAAAGGAGCTCCTGTTCCATACTCCAGAAAAGCAGAGGGTGAGCACACTCCCTGATATTGAGGCACAGTTGAAGCAGAGTGGAGTTGGTTCAGAAGAGACTAACCCTGATCTTCAGGAACTGTGTGCACAAGATGCTACCTTTAATGAAGAGCGATACTTGCAGAAAGCTCATATGCGAGGCATAGTGAAGGAGCTTGTACAAGAAAGACAGAATGGTGAAGAAAACACGGCTGAGCAGCCAAAGATATTCGGGGACGACCTGATAGAAGAGTCAGAGGAGGTTCCTCTGTTGATCATGCAGCAAAAGATCCAGTTCAAGCAAAGTCAACTGGATTTGCAACAAGCTAATGAGGAGAAACTGGTGCTGACGGAAGCCAAAGACAATGAAAAGCTGGAAGCCTTGGAGGCAAAGCAAGTGGACAAGCCACTAAAAGAAGATATAATACGGATGAAGGCTGAGGATGCCGGAAATAAAAGTGTTTTCCAGGAATCTAGGATTCAAGAGGCCACTAAGAAGTGTACTGGCCTATCTGCTGAGTGCCAGCCTGGAGTTGGTGAACAGCTGGAGATATTCCAGAAAAACCCAACATCTGAGAGATCTTTCCTGGCAGAGGTAGAGAGTTGCAGACCTTACAGGACTGAAAGCACAGTGGTAACGAGTAGTCCTGCTGTGAACCGCAAGAAAGAGGAGGTGCGGACCCAGGCACAAGAAGCAGCCCTGAGAGAGGACATGCTTGTGGAGCCTCTTAAGGATGCTGTACCAGAAAAGAATAAGATGATGGGTCTAAAAGAAAAGGTGCATCTGGTGAAAGACAAGGTCACAGAAACCTGTGATGTACCCCCAGGGAAGCGACTGTATGGAGAAACATACTCTCATACCAAAGTACAAGAAGTACTTTTCAAGGGTCCCTGGGACAGGACACTCGGAGAGATGGGCGGGCCGGTGTCCTACCCTCAAAGTTTAAGTGACAGCAGGCCGAACGGCAAAGAAAGCAGAAAATATGAAGTGAAAGGAAGAGCGGGAAAAAGAATTGTCTCTTCACCCAGAAAGAAAACACGGTTCCAAGGAAAGACAAAGGAATTTGAAAGCAGTGATGAAGAAGGTAAGCTGCGAAATGGAGATGATGATGATCCTAACGAAAGAGTATTGGAGACCCTACAGAAAGGTCTGAAGGGAGCCCGACAAGCTCAAGCGGTCACGGAGGTTGACCAAGAGTTGTACAGATCGACCAAAGAGAACCAGCTGCTATCTGAGCCAGACACAAGTACCCAAATGGGTGAGTTGAAAGCGCAAATAAAGAAAGTGGAAAAGTGTGCAAGGTGGAAAGCAGCCAAAATTCCTACAATGGAGAATACCCTCAGCGATGGAAGACCAGAGGTGTCACAGATGTCGCAGAGTGAAGTTAGGGATGCCAAGATACAAGTTGAGGCTCCGAAGATTCACGGAGCGATAGTGAACCAAGAGGTCACGATCACTAGCAGATCGCAGGAGGTATCAAAGAGAACACTGATGATACAGAGGATGCGTTGGATTGCGGATACGGCCTCACGGCGTTGGACGCTCAACCCCATGGTGTCGAGCTGGGGTGGGGGATATGTGGTGAAGTGCCACCAGAGGGCAGAAGAGAGCTCTTCAAGACTTTTCCCCAGGAATGAGAGAGTTAACAACCTGCTCAAAAGGCATGTGTGTGGCTGCAATCAGGACCAGCGGTCGCTGTCTCCAGGGGGGAAGCTGTTTGACAGTGCTGGAGCGTGGAAGTGTGCAGGACCGAAGTCAGAGGCTGCACTGAAAGCTAATGGAACAAAGCCAGAAGCTTTTAAGAGAAGGTACGCAGATGAGAGGAACAGAAAGTCCCTCAAGGTGATGACCGCAGGAGGGATCTGCTTTGGAAAGAGAGGCCGGAGATACAGAGCCTAAGAGAGGTGAGAGGAAAAGACACCTCTGCTACTGTTGTATGGACTGTATGTTTGCACGCCTACATAAGACAGTAAGGGAAACTACAGTTCAGTTATGCAGGGCTTCAATGAGAAGCTAGGACTTATTTTCTGTTTGGTTTTATTTTCTGTTGTATGCTGACAAATAAACAGCCCCAATCTACTAAACATTTAAAAGGCTCCAGAGTACTCCATTGTGGTGCTGGAAAACAAGGCACGGATCCTGAGAGTGGCAGTGAATCTGTCACAAAACGTATTTAAAAAAAATATGTTATGTGCTTAGTTAAAGCCCTATTCAATTGGCCAAATTGCAATTGAATGAGGGCCATACTATGCGGAACCTACCACAGTCACAGTTAAACACCATTTTGAACACTACTGCGCACAAAATGGCGGATGGAACGCAAATTGTAAGCTGGAACGCAAATAGCGCATGCGTATTGCGTTCTAACGTTCTGAGGCACTTGAAAGTTTAAAAAAATACTGCCTACTTTAGAGAAATTTCTACAAGGTTATAAATACTGTCTACTTTCCAGAAATTTCTACAATTCTACTCAGGTGATGAACGGAGTGACTTCACAGTTAACTGCTGCTGTTACGTGAGAAGATAATTATTTCCTAATTTCCTACTTTACATTGTGCAAATTACAACTGAGAGGTAAGCTGTAATATATTACATTTTATTATCAAGACAGGACAAAAAAAAAAATAATGAACTATAAAAATGTGATTCATGTATAGTCACATGTCGCACACACATTTATGTGTGTAGGACCACAAAAAAAATAAGGTTCATATAACAAAAAAAAAACAAAAAAAATTTCAATATCAAAAAGGGATTTATGTATAGTGACATGTGACACGCACATTTATGTGTATAGACCCTGCAACAAAATGATCTTAAAACAAACTAATTAAACAACTACATTTAAATGACATTAGAAAAAATAAGAAATTGTAATATTAAAATATGAGTCATGTATACTAATATGTGACACGCACATATATGTGTAGCATCTATAGTCACACACATTTATGTGTGTAGGCCAAAACAAAAAATAAGGTTCATTTAACAATTAAAATATGATTCATGTATAGTGATATGTCACACACACAAAAAAAAATGACATTGAACTCTGAAAATGTGCTTTATGTGTGTGACATTTATGTGTGTAGCCCCCCCCAAAAAATAATGTTAATTGAAAATAATTACAGAAGTATATTTAAATGACATTAATTTATTGCAATTCAATATATTACCTAAAGATCAATCTTTCTACTTTTTTTAATATTCAAACAGACTCTGCATCAACAGCATCACTCAACAATTTGCACTGTGCATTGTGAAGCACAATTCCTTTTAAAGAACACCAATAGTGATGTCGCGAACCGGCGAACATCGGCGAACCGCCATAGACTTCAATGGGCAGGCGAATTTTAAAACCCACAGGGACTCTTTCTGGTCACAATAGTGATGGGAAAGTTGTTTCAAGGGGTCTAACAACTGGACTGTGGCATGCCGGAGGGGTATCCATGGCAAAACTCCCACGGAAAATTACATAGTTGATACAGAGTCTGGTTTTAAGCCATAAAGAGCATAAATTACCTAACATTCCTAAATTGTTTGGAATAACGTGCTTTAAAACATCAGGTATGATGTTGTATCGATCAGGTAGTGTAAGGGTTAGGCCCGCTTCACAGTGACAGACCAAACTCCCAGTTTAACGCACCGCAAACAACCTCAAACAGTCCATTTGCACAACCGCAAACAGTCCATTTGCACAACCGCAAACTCCCCATTTGCACAAGGTTGGATACCAAGCTAGCCATGTCCCGTTCCTTGTCCTCACTGATGTCATTGAAGGTCTCTTCCTCCACCCAGCCACCAAGGGTCCCCGAAAGGTGACAACAGGCCCCCCGGGACGCCTGCTGTGTTTGGTCTTCCACCTCCTCAAAGCCACCTTCCTCCTCTGACTCCTCTTCTTCAGACTCCTCTCACTGCATTGCCTATCTCTGCATTATTATAAGGTGTGTTAAGTAGTACTACTCTTATCAGTTTAAAACCTGTTACAGCACCTATCAGGGGGCGTGTATAAGGCCTGGATTTTTAGAACCGGGAGATGGAAAAAGATGCTTTGTTGGTCTTATCACTTCAATTTTGGGTCACGGCACGTGCAGTCAAAGGTGCCACCAGATAGGAGTGGCGTGTTTGTAAGTACTACTCTTATCAGTTTATTACTTGTTACGTTACCTATCAGGGGGCGTGTATAAGGCCTGGATTTTTTGAACCGGGAGATGGAAAAAAAATGCTTTGTTGGTAGTATCACTTCAATTTTGGGACACGGCACGTGCAGTCAAAGGTGCCACCAGATAGGAGTGACGTGTTTGTAAGTACTACTCTTATCAGTTTAATACTTGTTACGTTACCTATCAGGGGGCGTGTATAAGGCCTGGATTTTTAAAACCAGGAGATGGAAAAAGATGCTTTGTTGGTCGTATCACTTCAATTTTGGGGCACGGCACGTGCAGTCAAAGGTGCCACCAGATAGGAGTGACGTGTTTGTAAGTACAATTTTTATCAGTTTAATACTTGTTACGTTACCTATCAGGGGGTGTGTATAAGGCCTGGATTTTTAGAACCAGGAGATGGAAAAAGATGCTTTGTTGGTCGTATCACTTCAATTTTGGGGCACTTTGTGACATTAGCTTCTTACGCTCAAACATGTCCTTTACAGGCACCTGGCTATGGGCAGATGAGCAGGAACTGCTCAAGGCGAGAGACGGAGTGGCGGATGGGTGAGAGGGGGCAAGGAGGACAGCAGTGGTTGATGTGCCTTATGATGCTGCACCAGGAGGAGGATGGCGGCTTTAAATTTGTGTGCTGCTTGTACTCATGTGTTGGTCTGGAGTCACCCAAACATTAGGTCTCAACCTGTAGAGGATAAGGGAAGCAGGCTACTCTAGACCTCATTCATCATTACAGGTTTTGACAGATAGGTACTATGCGTCCAAGCTACTGTGACAACAGATATGAGTGGCACTGTGCACTTGCAGAAGTTGGTAGAGTAGACGCTGTAGGTCTGACACACACGCTTGCAGACAACTAACTGCTATGCAATCTATTACAGTAGAATTTTTTTGTGTTTTAAATGTACACTACTGTTACACCAGATATGAGTGGTGTGTTAAGTAGTACTACTCCTATCAGTTTAATCCCTGTTATGTGCCTTTTTTTGGGGTTTGGTTGTTAAAGCCACAGTGCAGCACCGGAGGCCAGAAAAATTAGGCATGTACACATGCCTGAAAAATTAGATATTGTTGATCTTGCAGCGAGCAGAGAAGAAGGTAGGCCTGATTCAACGCCCCATCCCTGCATATCCACACTCAGAGATTGAGGGGGCGACCCTTACAAGGCCACTGGCCGGAGATATAAAGGGGGGCCATCCCAAATAAGCACACAAGCGGGGACAAAGGTAGTGAAGGGGACATAGAGGCCCATGGACTGACGGTCGCCATCTTGGCAGGAAAAGGGCCCAGCAATTAAGCCAAACTGACCCAGCACAGGCAGCTACTTGAGTCAAACGCTGTACAATTACACCTTAATAAAGCTGAAACATGCAGCAGCAGGGATTCTAAACGGCCACACAGGGACAAGGAGGCTAACAGCCCCCACAGTCTCTGCACCAGATAACCCAAGGGGCTAACCAGGGACCTTGCCCCCCCAAAAAAAAGCAGAATTTTATTGGAGGAATTATTAGTGTCTTTACCCCCCAAGAGAGGACATAATATACAGTATCTTTAGACTACCTGATGGCCAAACCTCCTTTAGCCCCAATGCTATCCAAGAAACATTTCAAAACTTCGATCAGACCATATATTCATCCCAATCCCGCTGCAGCGGATCTGACATAGAGTCCTTCCTACTACAGCAAGAAGTCCACAAAATACCTGTACCTCAATTGGACAGCTTGAACCTAGACATATCCCAAGAAGAAGTTAAATCTACAATCCAAGATCTTAAATTTGGCAAGTCCCCAGGGCCAGACGGTTTTACTTATCTGTACTATAAGAAATTTGAGCCCTTGCTTACCCCCGCACCTAACATCTTTGTTTAACGCTATACTAAATGGAGAACCTATGCCCCCTTAATTGAATCAGGCCGACCTCATAGTCTTTCCAAAAGAGGGTAGGGACCCGAATCTCAAACTGTATTACAAGGCAGTGCAGCTGGCTTTCATTCCTCTGGCGCATTCTCCAAAACACATCAGCCGCTCTGGGTATTTATGGAAAATGTAAGCATGTCACCTTATACATGGGATACAGTAATATGGATTCCAGGCCTGTATACTTTTTTGAGAAACTTGAAAAACCCATTGATTAAGCACTCATTAAAAATATGGACGGAGATAAACTGGACACAAAAACTGGACACTCGGGTATCAGATCTTACCCCTATAGTACCCAATCCCCACTTTAAGATACATCTTCCGGAAAGCTCTCTCAGTTGGTGGAAGTCTCAGAACCTACTGAGGGTTGGTCCATGGTGGCATGACGACAAAATAATGACCTTTGAGTGGGTGAGAGATAGATACAATTTACCCCTGGCTGAACACTATAATTTTTGCAGGATACATCATTTTATATATACGATAAGTGATAGGGGAACCCCCCAAAGAAACACCTGGCTACTCAAAAAATGTAGGGATTCCCCCTTTCAGCCTGGTATTATTAGCCTCATGTATGAACTATTTAATGAAAACTCATGGGCAAACAAACCAGACTATACCAAAGCCTGGGAGAGGGATTTGGGCACTGAGTTGGCAGACAGCACATGGGATAAAAGTTGGCAAGGCTTAAGTAGGGGATCTTTAAATTATAGTCTGCTTGAGACTTCAATAAAGGTCCTACACAGGACATATATTACTCCTTTTAAGCTAATAAATGGGATCCAAAACGGAGCAGCTCATGTTTTAGGAACAGTGGTAATGAGGCTACATTTATTCATGTCTGGTGGGAGTGTTCGGCAGTCATAAGACTATGGGAAGAAACATGCTTACTAGCTTCTAAAATGTTTAAGATTGACCTAATAAAATATTTTTTGAAAGAAAAAATACACATAGCTAGTAGTTGGAAAACCCCAAATTAAAACTTTCAGGAATTAATAAAAAAAATCAACTATTTACTGCTCAACGAGAGATTTAACCATGTAGTCTTGGATAGAATCACCCAGTTCCAGACAATTTGGGATCCCTGGATAACATCCCCATTTAGTGCCCCCCTAATATAATAAAACATCTGTTAATGGTTGAAGCGACTCGGGGGGAAGGACCGGAGTGGGGGAGCCCTGGAGGAGACCCTTCAGAAGCAACCGGCGGCAAAATCATCCGAGGAAAGGAGAGGTCGCCTACTGAAGCCTGCCCTAGGGTAACCCAAGGGCGATTGAGCAGGTTAGATATTGTAAATAATAAGCTACTGCTGGAGTGATGATAGATAATAGGACTTTACTATTGTCTGTTTTACCATGTCTTAGGTTTCTCTTAAAAATTGCAATCACAGTAAAAAAAAAGAAAATGTATTAACCAAAAAAGTAAAAAAAAGAAGGCCTAGCCACCTAATTTTAACAAAATGTCTTCATTGTAAATATGTATTTTTGCACAACTGTTGTGTTATGCAAGACTGTTCAATATGCTTGCTTTTCCATTACATGCCATACGCCTTCTGGCATAAAAATTGAAATTCAAAAATTAGATATTGTTGCAGCCGCTGCTGTTGCAGCGGCCAGAAAAACTGACCTTTGTTCCCCAGGCAGAAAGTGCCATAAAACATTGCCTCTTCTTGAACCCTAGTTGGTGGCGGATAATTCACGCAAGTCATCCGGCATTCACAGATAACATACAGCAGCGTGTGGACCATTTATAGCCGAAGGCAGCTCATCTCATCAGGCCTTTTTCAGTCGAATGTATCGCCCAGTGTCAGTGCCTTCGGGATCCATCCCTCATTCATCTTTATAAAGGTGAGGCAATCTAGACTTTTTTGCCCTAGGCGACTTCTCTTCTCAGTGACAAAACCTCCTGCTGCACTGAAGGTCCTTTCTGACAGGACACTTGAAGCGGGGCAGGCCAGAAGTTCAATTGCAAATTGGGATAGCTCAGGCCACAGGTCTAGCCTGCATACCCAGTAGTCAAGGGGTTCATCGCTCCTCAGAGTGTTGATATCTGCAGTTAAGGCGAGGTAGTCTGCTACCTGTCGGTCAAGTCGTTCTCTGAGGGTGGATCCCGAAGGGCTGATGCGATGCGTAGGACTGAAAAAGGTCTGCATGTCCTCCATCAACAACACGTCTTTTAAACGTCCTGTCCTTGCCGGCGTGGTCGTGGGAGGTGGATTACTTTCACCTCTTCCCCTTTTATATTGCCCTTGTGCTGTGACATCACCCTTATATGCTGTGTAAAGCATACTTGTTAATTTGTTTTGGACCTGCTGCATCCTTTCTGACTTGCGGTAATTTGGTAACAAATCAGGCACTTTCTGCTTATACCGGGGGTCTAGTAGCGTGCACACCCAGTTCAGGTCGTTCCCCTTCAGCCTTTTTATACGAGGGTCCTGTGACAGGCACGACAGCATGAAAGACTCCATTTGCACAAGGTTGGATGCCGAGCTAGTCATGTCCCGTTCCTCGTCCTCAGTGATCTCGCTGAAGATATGTTCTTCCCCCCAGCCACGTACAACACCACGGGTACCAGATAGGTGACAATGAGCACCCTGGGATGCCTGTTGTGATTGGTCTTCCTCCTCCCCCTCAAAGCCACATTCCTCCTCTGACTCCTCTTCCTCACAATCCTCTTCCAGCGTTGCCGCAGGTCCAGCAAGCGATGCTGATAGGGCTGTTTCTGGTGGTGATGGTGACCACAACTCTTCCTCTTCCTCGTCACGCTCATCTACGGCCTGATCCAGCACTCTTCGCAGGGCGCGCTCCAGGAATAAAACAAATGGTATGATGTCGCTGATGGTGCCTTCGGTGCGACTGACAAGGTCTGTCACCTCCTCAAAAGGACGCATGAGCCTACAGGCATTGCGCATGAGCGTCCAGTAACGTGGCAAAAAAATCCCCAGCTCCGCAGAGGCTGTCCTAGCACCCCAGTCATACAAATACTCGTTAATGGCTTCTTCTTGTTGGACCAGGCGGTCGAACATTATGAGTGTTGAATTCCAACGTGTGGGGCTGTCACAAATCAAGCGCCTCACTGGCATGTTGTTTCGCCGCTGGGTATCTGAAAAATGCGCCATGGCCGTGTAGGAACGCCTGAAATGGCCACACACCTTTCTGGCCTGCTTCAGGATGTCCTGTAAGCCTGGATACTTATGGACAAAGCAGTGTACGATCAGATTACACACATGTGCCATGCACGGCACATGCGTCAACTTGCCCAAATTCAATGCCGCCAACAAATTTCTTCCGTTGTCACAAACCACTTTGCCAATCTCTAGTTGGGGCGGAGTCAGCCATTGATCCACCTGTGCGTTCAGGGCGGACAGGAGTGCTGGCCCGGTGTGACTCTCTGCTTTGAGGCAAGTCAACCCTAAGACGGCATGACACTGCTGTATCCGGGATGTGGAATAGTATCTGGGGAGCTGGGGGGGGTGCCGTTGATGTGGAGCAAGACGCAGCAGCAGAAGAGGACTCAGCTGAGGAGGTTATGGAAGAGGATGGAGTAGGTTGAGTAGAGGAGGTGGCAGCAGGCCTGCCTGCAAGTCGTGGTGGTGTCACCAACTCCTCTGCAGAGCCACGCATTCCATGCTTGGCAGGCGTCAGCAGGTTTGCCCAATGCGCAGTGTAGGTGATATACCTGCCCTGACCATGCTTTGCAGACCAGGTATCAGTGGTCAGATGGACCCTTGCCCCAACACTGTGTGCCAGAGATGCCATTACTTCCTTTTGCACAATTGAGTACAGGTTGGGGATTGCCTTTTGGGCAAAGAAATTTCGGCCGGGTACCTTCCACTGCGGTATCCCAATCGCTAAAAACTTTTTGAACGCCTCAGACCTTTTTTACCTTGTATGGTAAAAGCTGGCGGGCCAAGAGTTCAGACAAGCCAGCTGTCAGACGCCGGGCAAGGGGGTGACTTTGTGGCATTGGCTTCTTACGCTCAAACATGCCCTTGACAGACACCTGACTGTGAGGAGATGAGCAGGAACAGCAAGAGGCGAGAGACGGAGTGGTGGAGAGTTGAGAGGGGGCAAGGAGGACAGCAGTGGTTGATGTGGATGAAGATGCTGGACCAGGAGGAGGATGGCGGCTTTGAGTTTGTGTGCTGCTTGTACTCATGTGTTGATCCCATTGGCGTTTGTGATGTGACATCATGTGCCTTCGCAAAGCAGTTGTACCTAGGTGGGTGTCAGACTTCCCACGACTCAGTTTCTTTTGGCACAGGTTGCAAATGGCATCGCTCTTGTCAGAGGCAGACACACCAAAAAAATGCCACACTGTTGAGCTCGGCGGTGACGGCATTCTGGTGGTGGCAACAGCATGCGTTGATTGGCGTGCTGTCTGGCTGACCCCGGGTGCTGATGCATGCTGTCTGACTGTGCCACTAGCTCGTTGCGATGACCTCCCTCTACTTCCAACTCGTCTCCTCCTCCTCTCTGTGTCCCCATCTGAACTTTCCCCCTGTTCTTCTTCTCTTCTAGCAGGCACCCACGTGACATCCACGGACGCATCGTCATCATCATCACCCGCCTCACTTGTATATGACAACTGAACAAAGGAAGCAGCAGCGGGTACATCATCATCATCACATCGTACGTACATGTGTGTAATGCTGCCTGACTGAGACATATCCCTGTTATCTACATTCTCTGTAAATAATGGTTGCGCATCACTCATTTCTTCAAACTGATGTGTAAATAACTCTTCTGACTGATCAATTGAATTGGCTGTGGTACTACTGTTGGTGGTGGCGGCAGGCGGGTGAGTGGTAACTTAAGAGGTGCCCGAAGCTAATCTGGAGGAGGATGGTGCGTCAGTGTTCCAAGCGGAAGCTGTAGAAGATTGGGTGTCCTGTGTTAGCCAGTCAACTACGTCCTTTGAACTTTTTAAGTTCAGGGTAACTGGCCTCTGAACACTGGGCATTATTGTAGGACCAAAGGGAATCACAGCACCACGACCACGACGGCCTCTGCGGGGTGTCCTGCCTCTGCCTGTCATTTTTTTTAAATGTGGACTGTTGGTACCCCAACTAGACTGGATTGGTTGAACTTGGCACAGTACTTGAAAGCAGGACACACACTATGGGTAGCGGTCAAGCAAATGAACCTTGATTGACGGTTATGCAAATGCACTTAGATTTAATAAAAAAAAAGTTTGGGTTTTTTAAATGTGGACTTTTGGTACCCCAACTAGACTGGATTGGTTGAACTTGGCACAGTGTATTTTAAAATTATGAGAAAAACTGTTCTGTAAACGAAAGAAAAATCATTTTAGGAGGTTGAGAGATAAAGAAACCGGATGGGGGGATACCGAGCAGAGCACACCATCTAAAGCCCACTGGGAGACAAACTCATCCATTCCCCCAGTGGACAAAGCCAGGTGGTACTCTGCCCGGATACGGGAGCGCACCAGCACCCGGAACATGGCCTCAGGTGACAAGGGAACCCCCCCTATCAAACACTGCTTCCTGGACTTATATATAGCCAATTTGGCTAATGCCATGAGCAGGTTGACGAGGAGGTCCTGGCCTTATTGCCCCGAGACACTGGGCGCCCAAAAATAAAAATGTGAGGGGAGAAATGCAGCCAGAACTGCAGGAGGAGGCCCCTCAAGAGTGACAAGAGGGGCTGCAGTCTGGCGCAACTAAAATAAATATGATACACGGACTCTCCCTTGCCACAGAATGGACAAGTGGAGGGAGAGTCCGTGAATTTAGCTAAGTACTCTCCCGTGCTCAGTGCACCATGGAGCACTCTCCAACTCAAGTCCCCGGTGGGTCGTGGAACTAAATCAGAATAAAGTTCCCTCCACCGGGGCCTCTTGCCCTCGTCAGCTGGTAGGACCCGCCTCCAGATGGTATCGGGACGGGTCACGAGGGCAAGGAAGTGCACTGTATGGAGCACGAGAGAATATAAGCTCTTCCTCGGCATGCCGCGAAAGCATGCCGAGGGTATGTCCCTCAACTTCGAGAGGTTGGGGACAGGAGGAGCCTGAGGGGAAACACGGGGCTTGTGTCCAATGCAAACAGCCGGAGCAGGGGTATTGAAAGGTGCATGTGGCACTCTGGCCTGCAAAGCCCCGCGAAGGAAGGTGCGCGAGTCGGGGGAGATGGCATCCCTAATCTCCTGGAGCAAGCGCCCTGAGACTTTGGACGTCACATATCCCAAACGGAGCGCAAGCTCCTGGGGTGACACCCAATCGGAACGCCCGTATTCCAGGAGATCCCCGACTCGGGTCATCCGTGCATGACTAAGGCGGCGGATGATACTGGGCGACTGTAACATTAGAGCCCCCACTGCTGGATTAAATAGCAGGGGCTCCGTGAATATTTCATCCCCCAAAGGCACGCCCTGCCTGGTCACGGTGACCATGCTCCAGGCCTTGAGGGTTTCCTGGTAGTATGCCGGCAACACCGAGAGGTCTCTCCCAAACCCCTCGGGCCTGATCAGAAATAATTGCCGGTCATACCCCAGGTTGCGCAACTGGCGATAAAAGCTGGATGCCAGTTCGCATCACTGCGGAGAGGGATCTGCATATAGGTATCTCTGCAGGTACTGAAGGCGGAAGGTGGACAACTGGGAGCACACACAAAATATTCCCTGTCCACCCTCCACCAAAGGTAAACTTGCCACCCCTGCAGAGACCCAATGCCTTCCCATCCAGAGGAAATCTAACAAATTCCTCTGGATATTGGTGACAAACTCGGGGGTCGGACTCAGACAAATCAGCCGGTGCCAGATCTGAGAAGCCACCAGCTGATTCACCACTAGAGTCCGCCCCCTAAGGGAAAGCATTTTTGCTAGACCCCTCCATCGTCCCAGACGAGAGAGGACACAGCTGAATATACCTCCTGGCACTGTTTTGCCAGCTCAAGATCAACTGGATCCTGGGCCACAAGGAGCACATCGTCAGCATAAGCTGAAAGGACAATCTGCATGTTTGGATCTTTTAGCACCAGCCCTGTGAGCCTTTTCCTCAGTAGGCAGAGGAAAGGCTCGATGGCCAGTGCATATAACTGTCCAGACAAGGGACATCCTTGACGCACCCCTCGTCCAAATACCAAAGGTGCTGTTAGGGACCAATTGATTTTAAGTAAACACTCTGCAGAGGCGTACAGCATTCTTATAAAGCCCACAAACTGTGGGCCAAAGCCGTACGCTTGCAGAGTGGCTATGAGGTAATCATGGTCCACCCTGTCAAACGCCTTCTCTTGATCTAAAGAGAGAAAGGCGAGTGACAGACCAGTCCTGCGAGAATAATGCAATAGATCCCGGACCAGAAAGATACTATCAAAGATAGTCCGGCCCGGGATCGCATAGGACTGGTCAGGGTGAACCAATTCTGCCAGCACAGACCCAAGTCTAAGCGAGATGGCTTTAGCTACAATCTTGTAGTCCGTGCTGAGCAGAGAGACCGGTCGCCAGTTCTGAATAAGCCGGAGATCCCCCTTTTTGGGCAGCAGGGCAAGTACTGCCCTGCGACAAGACAGGGGCATCTCCCCGGTCTCCAGGGCTTCCCCAAGGACCAGATGGAAATCAGGTCCCAGAGTCTCCCAGAAAAATTGGAAAAACTCTACAGTCAGTCCGTCCAGTCCTGGAGACTTCTCACAGGACATGGCACGGAAGGCTTCAGAGAGCTCTTGAAAAGATAGTGGTATATCAAGCCGCTCTCTTACACCCTCACTGACTGTGGGGAGCCCCTCCCATAGCACCCTGCAGGCGTCTGGAGAAATGGGATCCGGAGAGTAAAGATCTTTATAAAAGTTCCAGGCTCTGTCCCGGATACTCTCCGGATCTGTAAGGGGGGCACCATCTTCATCTAGAAGACAGGTGATGTGCCTACTGTTACCCCCCTTTTTCTCCAGTGAGTAGAAGAGGCGCGAGCCGTGGTCTAGATCTTTGAGAAAACCTAAGCGGCTGCGCACGTATGCCCCCTTGGCCTGGTGTCGTTCCAGGTCACAGAGGACACCATTCCTCTCTACATACTCGCTCTGCAGGGATTGGTCCCTACAAGTGAACAGCCTCTGCTCCAGATGGAGTACCTCCCCCCGGAGTGACTCCAACTCAGCTTCGCGCTGCCCACTCGCACCCTTGGTATATTCCTGACACAGAAGTCGCAAATGAACCTTGCCCACGTCCCACCACAGTTTTAACGTGGCAAAGTCCCCCTTGCAACCCCTCCAGTCCGTCCAAAACTCCCGGATCAATGTCACGAGCCCCTGGTCCTTCAACAAAGCATTGTTGAAGTGCCAATAAGCGGCTCGTGGCGCTGTTGGCGTTAGCGCCACCGTCACAGACACACAGTTGTGGTCTGTGAACGGAGCCAGCCTAATGGCACAAGAACCAACTCGTGACATGTAGTGACTAGATATATATAGTCTGTCGATCCGGGAGTGGGACACCAGACCGGCTCTCACCCTGACGTAGGTGAAACCATCTGATGCCCCTGGGTTCTGCTCTCGCCATATGTCCTCCAGGGAGAAGCGGGCGATGAGCTCCCGCAGGGCTGACGCAGAAGGCGGGTGCGGCTCTGGACTATTCCGGTCCAGAGCGTCGAGGGTGCAGTTGAAATCACCCCCGAGTACCAAACACTCATCTGCGTCAACCGTCTCCAAAAACTGGGACAGTCTGGCGAGGAACCTCACTCTCTCGGGCCCTCCAGCAGGGGCATATATATTAACTAAGTTAATGATGCTACCCTGCTCTCGGACCCGGAGGTGGATTAGACGGCCTGGGATAACAACTTTCACAAGCAGCAGCTCTGGCTGAAAAGACTCTGAGAACAGGGTCACCACTCCACATGACGCCGATGTGAAGTGACTGAAGAAGACCCTGCCTCTCCACTCCAGTTGCGACGAGGCCTCAGCCTCTGGAGTGGTGTGAGTTTCCTGCAGGAAGCTCACAGAGTACCCTCCCTGATATAAATAGGAGAGTACCTGGAACCTGCGGAAACTGTCTTGACAGCCATTGGTATTTAGCGTGCTGATGTGCAAAGCCATTACTGCGTGTCAGGAATTGTGCGTTCCTCAGACCCTTGAGACTGCTGATAGGACACGCACATTTTATAGAATTTCCGGACGCGGAGATGCTCCGCAGTCCCAGAATTCCTGGCCCTAGTGCTGACCACTAGATATTGCTGGAGAGAGTGGAGAATAAACGACATATTCTTCCACCTCTCCAAGGCCAGCCGCACCTTCCTTTTCTTTTGTCCATGAAGGGTGCTCTTAAGGAATAGATCTATTTCCTTGACAGGGATAACCCACCCAGAATCTGATGTTCCTTCTAGTGGGTCACCCCTGGGCTCCTCTTGGCTGAGGGCTTTTACTCCATCCTCCCCGGCTGGAGTCAGTTTCCTCAGCTTTATTCTCAGGGACCCCCTCTCAGATGATACAGAAGGAGTCCCTTTAGCACCCTTCAAGGTAAATAATGGACCCTTGGATTGCTGCTGCACCCCTGTAGCTTCAGGAGTGCATTCAGGGGAAGCTGGCTGGACAGCAGTGGCTGGCATGGCTTCCTTAATGGAAGCCTTGGAGGCTTTATATGCCTCCTCTGCCAGTTCCACCGCTGCTTGCTCAGGATTGGATGGCACCAATGTTAGGGTCAGTGGACGGCTGAGGAGGGTAGACAGGCTCTCCCATGATGTTAACAGGAAAACCTGTTTTATCACCCTCCCCCATTTCCACTTCCCCTTGTGCCACATCCCCCCTGACAGACAAATCCATGGGGTCCTGAATGGGGGTCATGCCTATATTCCCCGCCTCCAGTAGTGACTCGGCCTGGGGCTCTGACAAAGCCCGAGGTACGTCACTAGAGAGTGACACTGGAGGAGGAGACTGACTGGTGCCCTTGAAGCTCAGCACCTCAGGGACACTGACTACCCATTCAGCAGGGGCTTTATTGGGACCCCCCTCAAAGGCCAGAGGCAGAACCTGATCTTTCTTGTCTACCCCTGCCTCACTTGGGAGACCCTCTTGCCCCTGCTTTTCCTCCAGACCCTTTTCCACATTAACCCCTATAGGGTCTGGAGAGAGAGATGTGTGGTCTGGCACCGGCTGGCTGAGTCTAATAACCGGGCCAGACAATGTCACCGGATGAGGAGGAGATGTTTTGTTCCTCTTCTTGCTTTTAGAGGGAGGTGCTCCACTATAGAGCACTTCCCACTTATCAGCAACCTCCCTGTTGGTTTTATGCTTCCTCTTCCTGGGGACGTCACTCCTGGAAGAGGAGCTGCAACTAGCTGCCTCCCCTGCAGAGGGCTTATTATCCCTCTGCTTACACTGTGCCCCCACACTAACTGATGTAATTATGGTGGGGGCAGATTGGGACTTGGGAGATGCAGCTGTGGCACTGGGAGGACCGGTGACATTATTCCCCTTTTTCCCTGTGTCTGCAGTCTTGCTGGAGACCACAGACACAGATGGCTTTTTTGGGGAAGAAGGGGGTTTGGAGGCCGTGGTGATGGCTTGAGGAACAGCCTCCTTGCCTGAGCTCTGTGGGGGGGCTATGACCCTTGAGGTCCCCGCTGTTATGGGCTCAGAGGGGATGGGTGCTGTACTGACGGAGGTGCCATTTGCTGGGGCTGGGGCATGATGCTTTACATTAGGACAATTCCTACGTGTATGCCCCAACCCCTTGCAATGATAGCACTGCACCTCCGTAGTGCTGTAAAAAATCCTGTACAGCACCCCCTCAAATGGAACCCCAAAAGACCCCTCAATGTTTTCTGCGCCCTGAGGCAGGCACATTTGTACCTGCCTCTTGAAAGAGAGCGCATGACGAAGTGCTCTCTCTCTGCACCCCAGGGGAATTTTAATAAATGGTGTTTTTACTTCCCCTAGGGTTAGCAGGTGGGGGCGCAGGAGGGAGTCTGGTAGGAAGGGGGGCACATTAGAGAGTGTTACTTTTGTGCCCAACCCTTCCAGGGGTTCTATTGGGACATATAATCCCCCCACTGTGATGCCTCTCTGTATAAGTATGTGAGCAGCAGCCAGCGTACGGGTAAAGAAAACTGCTTTCCCGTACATTTTGCTGGCTGCTCCTATAATAGAGGGGCTGATGACATTAGCTGCAGCATGCAGATAGATATCGATGCTGTAGACCCCAGACATCTGACATTTAACCCCATGCTTCCTGGTGATCTGCCCCTCAGCCCCAGCGGTGGTATTACTGGGGCCAGCAGAAACCACCTGTGACCAGGTATTAGCCACAGGGGTAGGTCTGCTGGCAGAACCACCAGGAGCTGGGGCTGCCTTATCTGCCTGGGGCCTATGCTGTGCAGTGCTGCAGCTAGAATTTTCAGGGGCCATTATTCCCCCTTTTGACCCCTGAGGCTTCTTAATGGTCTTATCCCTCATGTTTAAACCCTTTTGTTTTAGTTTATTTGTTTTATTTATTTTTATTTTTTGTTTTATGATTTTTTACTGTTTTCTTTTTTTAAAAATATAAAAATGTGAAAAAGAAACAAAAAGACAAATCTAAGGGAGACAAAACTAAGTGAGAGAGAGAGATGATGTTTGGCAGTGGAAGGGTTAATGGCTTGTTGCAAGGTGTTGCTAATTGCAACAACACAGAGAATACAGAGGCTTTTTAACCCCTCTGTGTCTCTGTGTCAGATGTTAAAAAAGCCTTTTAAACAAAACTTGTTTCCCCCCCCACTGCCTACAAAGATGTTACTTGTCTTCTCTCCCCCCAAAACATAAAACCCAACACCAAACAAACAAAACTTTAACAAAACCTGAAAAACTTTTAAAAAAAGTCAAAGTAAAAAAAGCTCCAAGAGTGAAGGTGAAGTGCTAAGGGAGGGGTGTGGCAAAGTATCCAGGAGACAGCTCACTCTCCTGGGATAGAGAGCTGAGCCTGACTCCCAGAAAACTAAAACTTAAATTAAACTAAGAAAAATACCACAAAAACTCCCAAAAATGAACAACAACGTGCACAAAGTGCTTATTAACAGAAAGGTGTTAAAATAAAACTTGTTTTTGAGGGACTAAGACCCTAAAAAGCCTTTTGTTTAGAGCTCAAGCATGCACACAACATGCTCTCTGGCACAGTACTTGAAAGCAGGACACGCACTATGGGTAGTGGTCAAGCAAATGAACTTTGATTGACGGTCAGGCAAATGCACTTAGATTTAAGAAAAAAAAAGTTTGGGTTTTATAAAAGTAGACAACTAGTAAACAATATTATATTGTATGCGTTGTGCACACACAGTATAAGCTGTGAGCCTGACACACACACTTACAAGCAGGGGCTGGCAGGGAGACAGGCAAATGAAGTTAGATTACACAGAATACAAGCAGGGGCTAGCAGGGAGACAGGCAAATGAAGTTAGATTACACAGAAAAAAAAAAAAAAAAAAATGATGTTATAGCCCTAAAAAGGGCATTTTGGGGTGCTGTGTTTACAGCAGAGATCTGATGAGTCCTTCAGCACTGCACTGGACACTGAATAAACTTGCCTAGCTATGGTTTTCCCTATTGATGCAGTATCATCCAAACTGTCCCTCCTGCAAGTTAGTTCTGATTCCAAAATGGCTGCTGTCCATGAGGTTGAAGGGTGTGGAAGGGAGTGTATGCTGCTGATTGGCTGGAATGTGTCTGCTGACTGTGACATGCAGGGTCAAAGTTTGCTCAATGATAAAGTATTGGGGGTCGAATCTCGTATATGTTCGCTGTTCGCCGCGAACGCGAACATGCTATGTTCGCCGAAAAAAGTCCGCCGGCGAACTATTCGCGACATCTCTAAACACCAACAAGGAAGAACAGGTAAGATAGAAAAACACATTACATGCTGAAAAAGACCATGCTTTGCTAAATCAAAAAGAAGAAATATACAATTAACCATTTCACTTTCTTTTTCAAACAGACACTACAAGAAGACCCGCGGATTAAGATTGGCAGGAGGGGACCCTCTGTCATTCGACACTTCAATCAAGGTAAAGTATAACAAGTAGAAAAAAGAAACCTATGAGCCTCATTCAATTGCGAGTTGGCCAATTGAATAGGACTCTATATAAGCACATAACATATTTTTTATACAGAACTTTTTAGTTACTGAACTTCTATCCAAAATCAAGGTCTTCAATAACTAAAAACTTCTGTCAAAAAATATGTTATGTGCTTATATAGAGCCCTATTCAATTGGCAACATTGCAATTGAATGAGGACCTATATATGTTTAATGGCCGAGGGCCTCATTCAAATGTGATTTGGCCATTTCAATAGGGCTCTATATAAGCACAGAGCATATTTTTTTACATAAGTTTTTAGTTAGTGAAGACCTTGCTTTAGTATACAAGTTCACTAACTAAAAACTTCTGTAAAAAAAGATGCTCTGTGCTCATATTGAGCCATATTCGATTGCCCAAAATGCAATTAAATGAGGCCCCGACAATATAACAAATGCAGCAACCAAAGGCCCTCATTCAATTGCTATTTTGGCCAATTGAATAGGGCTCTAAATAAGCACATTTAGAGCCCTATTGAATTGGCCAAACTGCAATTGAATGAGGCCCAAAGTATGCAACATATGGTACACACAAAGTGGTACACACAAAACAGGATTGTAACAAACTCACACAAACACATAGGGCCTCATTCAATTGTGATTTGTGCAATTGAATAGGGCTCTAAATTAGCACATAGCATATTTTTTTTAAAGAAGTTTTTAGTTAGTGAACTTCTATCCAAATAAAAGGTCTTTGCTAACTAAAAACGTCTTTAAAAAAATATGCTATGTGCTTATATAGAGCCCTATTCAATTGGCCAAATAACAATTGAATGAGGCCCATAGCAAACTAAATTAATATTCTTATTTAATGTTTAACAACCTATAAGCCTTTAGAAAAAAGCCTAAATAAGCATACCAAAAGTGGTGCGCACCAAACAGGATTGTACAAAAAGTCACACAAACACATAGCAAAGTAAAATAATATTCTTATTTAATGTTTAACTACCTATAAGCCTTAGAAAAAAGCCTAAATAAGCATACCAAAAGTGATGCGCACCAAACAGGATGTTAGAAAAATTTACACAAACACATAGCAAACTAAATTAATATTCTTATTTAACTTTTAACTACCTATAAGCCTTAGAAAAAAGCCTAAATAAGCATACCAAAAGTGGTGCGCACTAAACAGGATTGTAGAAAAACTCACACAAACACATAGCAAACTAAATTAATATTCTTATTTCATATTTAACAACCTATATGCCTTAGAAAGAAGCCTAAATAAGTATACCAAAAGTGGTGTGCACAAAATAGGATTGTAGAAAAACTCACACAAACACATAGCAAACTAAATTTATATTCTTCTTTAAAGTTTAACAACCTATAAGCCTTAGAAAAAAGCATAAATTAGAATACCAAAATTGGTGCCCACCAAATAGGATTGTAGGAAAACTAACACAAACACATAGTAAAGTCAATTAATATTCTTATTTAATGTTTAACAACCTATAAGCCTTCGAAAAAAGCCTAAATAAGCATACCAAAAGTGGTGCGCACCAAAAAGGATTGTAGAAAAAATCACACAAACACATAGCAAAGTAAATTAATATTCTTATTTAATGTTTAACAACCTATAAGCCTTTAGAAAAAAGCCTAAATAAGCATACCAAAAGTGGTGCGCACCAAACAGGATTGTACAAAAAGTCACACAAACACATAGCAAACTAAATTAATATTCTTATTTCATATTTAACAACCTATAAGCCTTAGAAAGAAGCCTAAATAAGCATACCAAAAGTTGTGCGCACCAAACAGGATTGTAGAAAAACTCACACAAACACATAGCAAACTAAATTAATATTCTTATTTCATATTTAACAACCTATAAGCCTTAGAAAGAAGAATAAATAAGCATACCAAAAGTGGTGTGCACCAAACAGGATTGTAGAAAAACTCAGACAAACGCATAGCAAACTAAATTAATATTCTTATTTAATGTTTAAGAACGTATAAGCTTTACAAAGAAGCCTAAATAAGCATACCAAAAGTTGTGCGCACCAAACAGGATTGTAGAAAAACTCACACAAACACATAGTAAACTAAATTAATATTCTTCTTTAATATTTAAGAATCTTTAACTACCTATAAGCCTTACAAAGAAGCCTAAATAAGTATACCAAAAGTGCTGGACAGAAAATAGGATAATGCTAAAACCAGTGCAATCATATACAAAATAATTGACAAAAAAATAATTACAGTATAAAAAAATAATGTATGGAATATAAAAATACATTTCAAGTATTTTTAAAAGGTTGCACAAAAAACTAAATAGCAGAAAAATTCACCATAACACATACAATACACAGAAATAATGTCATTTTTTAGTTAATACAAATACATTCAAATCAAATAACATTTTCATTTTTATTTTACAACAGATACTGCGTCAAGACCATCAGACCAGGAGTTTCAACTGAGGACCAGACCAGCGGACGAGGTCTTTCAACAGAGGACTACACCATCGGACGAGGACTTTCAACAGAGGACCAGACCATCGGCCGAGGACTTTCAACAGAGGACTACACCATCGGTCGAGGACTTTCAACAGAGGACCAGACGATTGGACGAGGACTTTCAACAGAGGACTACACCATCGGACGAGGACTTTCAACAGAGGACTACACCATCGGACGAGGACTTTCAACAGAGGACCAGACGATTGGACGAGGACTTTCAACACAGGACCAGACCATCGGACGAAGGCTTTCAACACAAGACCAACAAAGATTCTGATTGAAATCAAACTTCAACCAAGGTACAGTATAACAAGTAAAAAAAGAGAAAAATAAATAAATATCTTAGCTTTGTAACTATAACTTTAAAAAAAATATAACTAACACATTTTTCATCTATCTCTTATTTGTCTTTTAGGGCCAATAATCTTTAACAGTAAATAAAAACTTCAATGTAGCCATAAAAAACAAATTGCATAGTCCAAAAAAGGCTCAAAACACAGACTCTATACAATTTGTCATTGGACATTTCCAGTCCTAGACCCTCATTGAATTGCCATTTGACAAATTGAATAGTGCTGTAAATAAGCACATAACATATTTTTTTAAATAACTTTTTAGTTAGGGAAAAACTTGCTTTTGGATATATGTTTACTAAATAAAAACTTCTTTAAAAAATTATCTCATGGCCTTATTTAGACCTCTATTCAATTGAACAAATTGAAATTGATTAAGTATAAAACGTAACCACACTGTTGATAACAATTTTTGCTGAAAACAAACTTAACATCTCAAAATAAACTAATGATACATTATTTTATTTTTACAGATTAACATGGCTGATAACGAGAGTAAACAAGAAAAGAAAAGACGCCAAGCTAGAGAACGACGACAGAGAGCAGACAGCCAGCAGACACCGGAGAAGAAGGAAATTCGACGAGAAAAAGAACGCAAAAGAATTGCAAGCAAAAGACTGTCACCTGCAGAAATTAAAGATATGCAAAAAAAAGCGACCAAGCAAAGAAAGCATTTACAACCTGTTGCTGAAACATCAGATGACATTTTACCTGAAAAAATACAAGACATACCAAAAAAAGCAACGAAAAAAACAAAGCATTTAGAACCGGTTCATGAAACATTACATGACATTTTACCTCAAACAATACAACATATACCAAGAAAAGCCACAAAAAAAACAAAGCATTTAGAACCTGTTGTTGAAACATTATATGACATTTCACCTGATGAATATGAAAGTCAAAATCCTATATGCTTTGCAAATTGTCCTTTACTCAAGTCTTTAGCAGTAGAGGTTCATAGTTGTGGGAACCTGACTACTCAATGTCAGTTTTGTGAGGCTTATTATTTTAAACAGGAGAGACCCAGAGATGGCCAATTTATTAGTTGCTGTCAAAAAGGCAAGTTCAAACTTCCAGAAAGGAAAGAATTTCCTATCTATTTACAAAACATTATGACTGAACCTACTTTTCCAAACTACAACATTTTTAAAACAAACATAAGATCCTACAATAGTGCCATATCCTTTGCATCTATGGGGGCAACATTAGCTGCTAATGTACCAGGACATGGTCCTTACTGTTTTAAAATCCAAGGACAAATTTATCATCGCACTTCCCATTTAAATCCAGAGGAAGGAGATCAAAGAAAATTCGCTCAACTATATGTCCTAGATACAATGGAAGCTGTTGACCAACGTATGCAGATGGAAGAAAATAAAAAATGCTTACACAGTTTTTTTATAGAGCTAAATAACATTATGGACAACAATCCCTACAGTAAAGCTTATAAAAAATTGGCAGAAGTAGAAAATGAACAACTACTTCATGCACAAAGACATCAATTACCAATGCCGAAGGTTAATATGGTGCTTAAAAGAGACAGACATACTGATAAACGTCGTTATAACTTGCCAACATCAAATGAGGTTGCAATGGTGTTTCAGAATGATGAAGGAGAACCACCATTTCAAAGAGACATTAGAATATATCCCAGAAATGAGGAGCAACCATTCATTAATATGAGTATTTTAAGTCCAAATTTAGATCCAATGACATATCCCATCTTTTTCCCACACGGAGAAGCAGGTTGGCAAACAAAATTAACACTTCCCAGTTACCCAAATGCTAAAGCCAGAATCCGAAATAATGTTTCTATGCTTGAATTTAAAGTAGCTCAAATTGCCATTCGAAATACATTTAATCCAATTTTATGTGGTGGAAAACTAACCCAACAATGGATTATTGATTCTTATTTGCAAGTTGAGGGAAATTATTTAAACTTTATCAAATATCAACAAGATAAACTCTGTGTAGAAAAATATTCTGGGCTAATGGACTATGTTGCTGACGTGGCTACAAGCAGAGACAGCTGGCAAAGCAATCATTTTACCATTTTCCTTTCAAGGATCTCCTCGAAATATGAGAGAAAGATACAATGATGCTATGGCTATTGTCACCAAATTTGGCAAACCCGATTTATTTCTGACATTTACATGTAATCCACAATGGCCAGAAATTACACAAAATCTACTTCTTGGACAAAGTGCTTCAGATCGACCAGATTTAGTAGCCAGAGTTTTTAAGATTAAATTAAATGAATTAATACATGACTTCACTATAAATCAGTTATTTGGCAAATGTCTTGCTTATTTATATACCATTGAATTTAAAAAAAGAGGCCTTCCACATGCACATCTTCTAATAATACTTCAAGAAAAAGATAAATTAGATACTTCGGACAAAGTGGATGCAGTCATTGTTGCTGAACTACCAGATCCAGAAATATATGGTAGACTATATGAGATTGTTACTCATCGCGTGATTCATGGACCCTGTGGTGACCTTAATCCACAATCACCATGTATGGAAAATAATAAATGTTCCAAAGAATTTCCAAAAGATTATAGAGACAAAACCTATGCCAATTGTGATGGATATCCACTTTATAAAAGAAGAGAAGGCGATAGTGCCATTATTCGTGGAAAAAAAGTGGACAATAGATATGTAGTACCCTACAATCCACATTTACTCATGAAGTACAACGCCCACATCAACGTAGAAGCCTGCACTTCCATCAAATCCATTAAATATGTCTAAAAAATATATTTACAAAGCTACGATGCAGCTACTGTAGTCGTCAAAAGTGCAGACAACCCTGAATGTAGTGAGTTAGTACATGATGAACTTGCATCTCATGTAGATGCTCGCTATGTCAGTGCACCAGAAGCTATGTTGCGGCTATTAAAATTTGAAATGCATGATAGATCACATGCAGTATATAGGTTAGCAGTACATTTGCCACAACGACATTTAGTGTATTTCCATGCTGGAAATGAAATTAATGCATTGGCCCAAAATTAAAGATCGTCACACTACACTAACTGCATGGTTTGAATTAAATTCCACTGATTCAGAAGCAACACAATACTTATATATTGAAATTCCATATCACTATGTTTTTGTGAATGGATTATGAAGACCAAAAAAAAGCAGAGGCAATAAAATAATTCCAAGAATTTACACAGTCAGTCCAAGAGATGTTTAACGTTTTTGCTTACGGATATTACTTTTAAATGTGCCTGGAGCACAAAGTTTTGAACACTTAAGAACTGTTAATGACATTTTATATGAATCCTTCCATTTAGCTGCAAGACATAGAAACTTACTATCTGATGATACAGAATGGGAAAGATGTGTACAAGAAGCAGCACAATGTCAAATGCCACGACAGATGAGAGAACAATTTGCTTTTATTTGTATCTTCTCAAATGCTCCAAATGCATTAGCTTTGTGGGAGACTTTTAAAAGTAATATGGCTGAAGACTTTATGCGACGATACAATGAACCCATTGCACACTTAAAAGCGTTAATGGAAATCCAAGAAGTATTTTTAACTCATGGATTAAGTTGTGCAAGTTTTAATTTGCCTGATCCAGGTCTTATAGATGACATAAACTTTGAAGACTATGACATTCAACTACAAGCAGAAAGAACAGAAGAAAGACTTGCAACTTTAAATACATTACAATTGCAAGCATTTAATGCCATTAAAAATGCAATAGATGATGACATGGTGACAGAGCGTTATTTCTATCTTGATGGACCTGGCGGATCAGGAAAAACCTATCTATATAATTTATTAATGAGTTCAGTAGGAGCACAAGGTCAAATAGCAATGGCGTTTGCCACTACTGGAATTGCTGCACTTTTGTTAGAAGGTGGAAGAACTGTTCATAGTGGATTTAAACTGCCAGTGCCTATTTTAGAAACTTCTGTGTCAGATATTCGCATGACATCATTACAAGCTAAGAAATTGAACAAATGTAAATTAATTATAATAGATGAGGCCACAATGATGTCATGCTATGCCCTCCAATGTATTGACCGTTTGCTTCGTGAAGTCATGGATAATACTTTTCCATTTGGTGGAAAGGTAATGTTGTTAGGTGGCGATTTTAGACAAACATTACCTGTCATTGTACATGGAAATCGAACTGACATTATTAAAACATGTATAAAGTCAAGCACACTATGGAAACATTTTACCCATCTTCAACTGAAACAAAATATGAGATCAGAAGGCCAAACTGATTTCAATGATTGGCTTATTAAAATTGGAGAAGGCAGAACAGAAAAAATACCACATTTACCTGACGACACTGTAGAGATCCCACCTCATATGATTTGTCAACAAGATATTATATCGGCTATATTTGAAGGGACCATAAATAATCAGGAATATTCCGAGCTTGCCAACCAAGTCATACTAACGTGTAAAAATAAGGATGCATTAATCCTCAATAATGAAATCTTTAAAAAAATTAATGCACCACAAATAAATTATCACAGTGCTGATTCTGTACTTGCTGATGACAATGAAAGTCAGGCCAACTTTTTGACTGAATTCATAAACTCACTAACTCCTTCTGGAATGCCACCACATATTTTGCAGCTAAAGAAAGGTGCAATTATTATGTTACTGCGAAATATGAACCCCAAAAAAGGCCTATGCAATGGGACAAGATTAATTGTTCAACAATTAAAGGACCATTTTATAGATGCTGAAATTTTAACTGGGACCCATAAAGTAGAGAGAGTTTTCATACCAAGAATAGATTTAGCACCAAGTGAAAGTAGTCTCCCTTTTATACTTCAAAGAAGACAATTTCCCATTATTATGGCATTTGCCATGACCATCAATAAATCACAAGGACAAACTTTCAAATCTGTGGGTATTTTCCTGGAAGAAACAGTATTTGCACATGGTCAATTGTACGTTGCGTTGTCACGGTGCAAAAATCCACAGGCTATTAAAGTTTACATTAAAAAGAATGAAAGTCAAGGTGATTTATTAGAAGATGGACGTATTTTTACTAAAAACATTGTCTACTATGAAGTACTATAACTTTTCAGTAAAGAAAGAAAACACAAGGAAAACAAATTAAAAAACATTCAAAAATACTAAACAAGAAACAATTTCAGTCATAATTTATGGAAAGACTCTTTATGGATGATTCGCCTCACAAAACACTTGCTTTGCAACTATATATGTGATAATTATGTTAAAATTTTCATTAACTATGTTACTGTTTCTAATGTTACAAGTTGGAAAACAATATTTTAACGGTCTTTACTTCAACATATTACAAAGTTCATGTTATCAGCTCAACCACGTTTTAAGATACAATGTAAATATTGTCTGTTATGTTAAGATTACTCTCTGTATTAAGGTTTATCGACAGTTCATGTGGTCAGGAAGGAATTTATTTCATTGGGTACATTTTAAAGAGAGTGTTTACTGTTTGCCTTCCTCTGCATTCAATGTATATTGAAGTTAACAATTATTAGGATAGAAATTGCATGTTAAAAAACCATTGCCTCAAGTTTACAATACTGATTACTTTAAAGTTAAACTGTTTTTACATTCAAATGTTAATACTTTCATTACAAAATTATGTTAAAATATTTATTCACTATGTTACTGTTTATACTATTTCAAGTTGTAAAAACGTTTTTTACAGTTGAAAATGTACACAGATAAGAAACTTGAACTTTAAAAATATATTATGTCAAGTTTCTTACTTAAATATACTACAAAGTTCATGTTAAAATTGGGTACGTTTCAAGCTGGGTTTTTACTGTTTGTTTTCATTGGGATTAAATGTAAAATATTGAAGTTAATAATTTTTCAGATACAAATTGCATGTTAAAAAAACATTACCTCAAGTTTACAATAGTTTAAAGTTAAACTGTTTTTACATTCAAATGTTAATACTTTTAATACAAAATTATGTTAAAAAATGTATTCACTATGTTACTGTTTATAATGTTCAAAGTTATACAAATGTTTTGTCAAGTTCCACAGTTACACAAATAATAAAGTTAAAGTTTCAAAAAATATACTTTCAAGTTTCTTACTTACATATATTACAACGTTCAGGTTAAAATTGTGTACGTTTCAACAAGGGTTTTTACTTTTTGCTTTCCTCAGGATTTCATGTATATTGAAGTTAACAATTCTTCACATACAAATTGCATGTTAAGAAACCATTGCCTAAAGTTTACAATAATGATTAATTTCAAGTTCCACTATTCTTACATTCAAATGTTAATACAAAATGCTTTAAGAATTATTGTTCACCAAGAGAACATTTTACAAAACTAAACATGTTTTAATATCACAATACAACTGTCACATATATATATTAATAACTAAACAACTTTCCAAACATACACATCTCATTGCCGTCATTTTTTTACAGGCAAGTCGCTAGTGTTAAAATAAAGCTGTGGCATGGTAATACCCATAAAGTATTTGTGTCTGTCATTATTTGGTTTAAGTGATTTTCAGCATAGAATTGAGCTGACCATGTCATGTATTCATCTGTCAAGAACTTATTATAATCAGTAACTAAATAATGATTTTATTTCCGCTATATTTCCCAGTGTCACCTAATTTCTCAATTTTTATCTCATATGCCTGTGGTGTACAACATGCAACCATGAGTTGGGGTGCAGATTATTTCCTTTAAAAGAAAACTGGAGATCATGAAAAAAGACAATTGTTTATCACAAATGTACAAAACTAACAATAATAGTAGTTGTGTAATCTGGGCACATTTTTGGGAGGGGAAATCTGAATTTTTAAAGACTGTTTATCATTACAAGAAAACTGTCTGTGTTTGTTACATCACATCCTAAAAGCTGGATGATGGGAGTTTGTAGTTATCAGTGGGTGGAGGGTGCAGAGGAGGAGGGAACAGGCAGAATTCCAGAGCCTTTGATTAATAATTTGATAGAATTGAAACCACACCCCTTCCCCCTCACTGGCATCTCAGCTCTCCGGAAATGTAAGTGCCCCTCTCACACGCACACTTACACCGATATATCATGGATCCCTCCAGTAACCTCCAGTGGCATCAACATTTAAAAAAAATTGCTGCATGACTTTTTTCGTGATTAATTATGCTCAGAATTTTCTTTCCACGCAAATAGCATATCCCTGTGATCCCAGAGAGGGAAATATGCATGTATATATATGAAAAGTGAGGTTTCTGTGAGATTCCAATAATCCAGATGAATAATCAGAGTATTGCAATATGTAGTGAGACTTTTTTTTATTGGACAAACATATTCATAAATATTATGACAAGCTTTTGAGAGCTTCTTCTCTTTGTAAAGTCAAAAGCAATACTAATTGTAGATTTCAATTGAAATAAAGAAATTACAGGTTTCATAAAAAAAAATTCTGTTCAGTCAGCTGTGCACAAGTCTGCATAAGTATAGGTCAGAGTAAATTAACAAGGTTGTAAATATCTTATACTTAGGTTGCCTATCCCTCCTTGCAGATCAGGTACACCCATATATGTTGATTGGCTTCCCTGGAACAGATGGAATCTTCCAGCCGGACAATGCAAAACATCACATGGCCAGAATTGTCTAGGAGTGGTTGGAGGAATACAATGAAGACTTTCAAGTACTTCTCTGGCCTCCAAATTCCCCGGACTTGAACACCATAGAGCACCTGTGGGACCACCTCAATCACCAGGTTTGCCATATGGATCCTCCATCACTCAATCTTCAGCAGCTGTCGGACACACTGTAGTCTGCATCGTTCCAGATAATCTTGCCAACCTTCCATCATCTCATTGACTCACTACCACCCTTCTGTCCATGCTGCACACTGCCGTTACTCAGGATTTTAGCTCTACTGTCTATATATATACAGTGGATATAAAAAGTCTACACACCCCTGTTAAAATGTCAGGTTTCTGTGCTGTAAAAAAATGAGAGAAAGATAAATCATTTCAGAACTTTTTCCACTTTTAATATGACCAATAAACTGTACAACTCAATTGAAAAACAAACTGAAATCTTTTAGGTGGAGGGAAGAAAAAAAAAAAGAAAAATAATGTGTTTGCATAAGTCTGCACACCCTCTTATAACTGGGGATGTAGCTGTGTTCAGAATTAAGCAATCACATTCCAAATCGTGTTAAATAGGAGTCAACATACACCTGCCATCATTTAAAGTGCCACTGATTAACCCCAAATAAAGTTCAGCTGCTCTAGTTGGTCTTTCCTGACAATTTCTTAGTTGCATCCCACAGCAAAAGCCATGGTCCACAGAGAGGTCCAAAGCATCAGAGGGATCTCATTGTTAAAAGGTATCAGTCAGGAGAAGGGTACAAAAGAATTTCCAAGGCATTAGATATACCATGGAACACAGTGAAGACAGTCATCATCAAGTGGAGAAAATATGGCACAACAGTAACATTACCAAGAACTGGCGCTCCCTCCAATATTGATGAAAAGACGAGAAGAAAACTGGTCTGGGAGGCTACCAAGAGGCCTACAGCAACATTAAAGGAGTTGCAGGAATATCTGGCAAGTACTGGCTGTGTGGTACATGTGACAACAATCTCCCGTATTCTTCATATGTCTGGGCTATGGGGTAGAGTGGAAAGACGAAAACCTTTTCTTACGAAGAAAAACATCCAAGCCAGGCTACATTTTGCAAAAACACATCTGAAGTCTCCCAAAAGCATGTGGGAAAAGGTGTTATGGTCTGATGAAACCAAGGTTGAACTTTTTGGCCATAATTCCGAAAGTTATGTTTGGCGCAAAAACAACACTGCACATCACCAAAAGAACACCATACCCACAGTGAAGCATGGTGGTGGCAGCATCATACTTTGGGGCTGTTTTTCTTCAGCTGGAACTGGGGCCTTAGTTAAGATAGAGGGAATTATGAACAGTTCCAAATACCAGTCAATATTGGCACAAAACCTTCAGGCTTCTGCTAGAAAGCTGAACATGAAGAGGAACTTCATCTTTCAGCATGACAACGACCCAAAGCATACATCCAAATCAACAAAGGAATGGCTTCCACAGAAGAAGATTAAAGTTTTGGAATGGCCCAGCCAGAGCCCAGACCTGAATCCGATTGAAAATCTGTGGGGAGATCTGAAGAGGGCTGTGCACAGGAGATGCCCTCGCAAGCTGACAGATTTGGAGTGTTTTTGCAAAGAAGAGTGGGCAAATCTTGCCAAGTCAAAATGTGCTGATAGACTCATACCCAAAAAGACTGAGTGCTGTCATAAAATCAAAAGATGCTTCAACAAAGTATTAGTTCAATGGTGTGCATACTTATGCAACCATATTATTTTATTTTTATATTTTTTCTTTCTTCCACCTAAAAAATTTCAGTTTGTTTTTCAATTGAGTTGTACAGTTTATAGGTCACATTAAAGGTGGAAAAAGTTCTGAAATAATTTATCTTTGTCTCATTTTTTTACAGCACAGAAACCTGACATTTTAACAGGGGTGTGTAGACTTTTTATATCCACTGTATAACTGTATATATATATATATATATATATATATACTAGCGTATTGCCCGTCAAAAAATGACGGCAATCAGATGTGTATTTTTTAAAAGTTGTTTAGTTATTAATATACACATGGAACTGTAAGGTAGCTAATGTTTTTTTTTGTGTACTACTGAAATATAGAATTCAAATGAATAAATGAATTTACATATTTTTATGCATTGTGTTGAAGAGCTGGCAATCTGAGTTGATGTTGCTGCAGCATTAGTGGTGTGGAGCTGCTGTGTAAGCGTTAGCGTAGTTGTGTAGTTCCGCATTATCCTAAAATGGCGGATAATGTGTTTTATGCGTCTTCGCAGATTATCGGTACGTGTTTTGCGTTTTTATAGTGCTGTAGCCTGGTTTTCGTTTTTTTCGTCCGTCATTTTTTCTGCGTCGCTCATTGCCAAAGTACTACGGTTTAACGGCTCGCCTCGCTGCGCGAGGCTCGCCAGGCGATGATCGCCTGCGGCGCTCATCGCTAAGCCCGCTAAAGTACTACGGTTTAACATTAAATTTGTTTGCCACACAACATGACACTACATTTGTCCCTTTTTTTTTTTCTTCAAATAAATACAATTTTTTTTTTATAAAATTAATATTTTTGTAATTTGCAACTTATATTTCATCAAATTCGTTGGTTTAGGTGGGAGATCCGATGTTGCGCGAGACAAAGTCGTTAAATCTGTGTTAATGCGTAAATCTGTAATTTCGGATCGTAAAATGTACTCGCTACTGTCTTTTTACTCATTGCGCGGTTAATCTGCATCCTTTATCTCATATTTTTTCTAACACGTACGTCTATGGCTGTGTTTTACGCAGTTCGTAGTAGTATAGCCTCGTTTTCATTTTTTTCGGCAGCCATTTTTTTCTCGCTTAGCCGATTTTCGATCTTTGTAACTCGGCAAAATCGCTGTAAATTGGAGTTCCAACTCACTTCCAGACGTCCTGCCTGCTTCCCCATGCTGTAAGTGACCTTTATTTTATTTTTTAGTGTGTATTTAGTGTTTTTTTTAGTGTTTTGTTTCCGCCGCTTATGTCGTAAGTGCTACGAAGTTACGGCTCGCCTCGCTACGCGAGGCTCGCCTGCAATGAGCGCCTGCGGCGCTCATTGCCAAAGTGCTACGAAGTTACGGCTCGCCTCGCTATGCGAGGCTCGCCGGGCGATGAGCGCCTGCGGCGCTCAACGCTAAGTCGTACGCACTGCGCAACGGAGCGTGACGACGTCTCGTAGTTAGACAATTATAATATGTGATATATATATTCAGGATTCTCTTCCTCTGAAAGAAGACATGTCGGCAGGGGATAAAGATCAATGAACTCCTCTGAATCATCATTCTAAGAAAATCAATGAAAGAGGCTGAAGGGCCTAACGGAGCCTGGTGAGGCTGTGGCGGAGAGGGGTACAGTGTGGGTCTTGGGATAGAGGACTTGAGGCTGTGGGATGGGGGCCCTACACTATGAAATTAAATGCAAATACATTGCTCTGGGGCCTTCCCAGAGGAGGGCCCCGGTGCAGTTCACCATCTTTGCCAGTGGTAGATCAGCCCCTGCACCCTCATATTTCAACTCTGAGGAAGTGATGTAAACAGAATTGAAAAATTCAAATTGTGATTTTTTTTGTGTTCCCAGTAATGCAAATTTGTATTTGGGATGGTGGAAACATTATAATATATTTGATAAATCTGTGATGGACTTTACTGAAGGTATACTAATGTGGAAAAGATACATTGAGGATGTGATTCATATTTGGACAAAGAGACAAAAAAAATATAACCATTTCATGCAAATTATCAATAAAAATAATTTAGCATTGAGATTCACCTCATTCATTGATGAGAATGAACTTGTGTTTCTAGTTCTCATAATAAGCAAAGATGTGAAAGGCAATCTGAGTACCTCAGCACATCGCAAGGTTTTGGCTTCTAACAGTCTATTACACTATTATGGTATCCCTGAAGCCTTTCAGAAAGGCAATATTTGAGAAAAGCTGATGAGTTACAAACAAGATTTATAAAACAAGGTTATCAAGGTTAAAAAGCAAATAACTGTACGAGAACGGATCTATTAAAGCAAAAGAAAAAATTATGGTGACAAACTGATAAGGTTATAGAAACCTGTATAAAAGAATGACGTGACATTAGTTCTATTCTTTCTGATCACTAATATAATTTCCGTAGTGTGTAATGCTGTTTTAGCGCATGTGCACTACAGAAACTATAAAGCAATGCACAGCACATGTGCAGTGCACTGTTCTAGCCACACACACGCATTGCATGTTAATGTGAGGTGCTAGCTGAGCACTGCAAGAGGGGGGAGGGGTAGAGGGTGGGAGAGAGACAGGGGAGGGAAAGAGTAGGAGAGTGACATGGGGAAGGGATACATTGGGGGGAGCAGTGGAATAGAGACAGGGGAAAAACAAGGGTGAGACAGAGACACAGGGGGAGACATAGGGGGAGCAGTGGGAGATGATGGGAGAGAGACAGGGAAGGAAAAAGGTGGGAGAGAGACACAGGGAGAGACACTGGGGCAGTGGGAGAGGGTTGGAAAGAGACAGGAGAGGGAAAGGGTGGGGTGAGAGACACAGGGGAAACATAGGGTGGGAGCAGTGGGAGAGGGTGAGAGAGAGACACAGGGGGAGAGAGACAGGGGTAGTGACACAAGTGGGTAAAGAGACAGGGGAGGGGGTGGGAGAGAAACATGGGGGAGGGCAACAGGTGGAGAGGGAAGAGACAGGGTAGAGGGTGGGAGAGTGACACAGGGAAGGGAGACCTGGGGGTTAGCCGTGGGATAGAGACAAGGGAGAAACAAGGGTGAGACAGTGACACAGGGGGAAGACATAGGCGGGAGCAGAGGGAGATGGTGGGAGAGAGACAGGGAAGGAAAAGGGTGGGAGAGAGACACAGGGGGAGACACGGGCAGCGAGAGAGTGGGAGAGAGATGGGAGGGAAAGGGTGGGGAAGAGACACAGGGGAAACATAGGGAGGGAGAAGTGGGAGAGGGTGTGTGAGAGATACAGGGGGAGAGAGACAGGGGGTAGAGACACATGTGGGTAAAGAGACAGGTGAGGGGGTGGGAAAGAAACATGGGGGGAGGGCAACAGGTGGAGAGGGAAGAGACAGGGGAGAGGGTGGGAGAGTGACACAGGGAAGGGAGACCTAGGGGGTAGCAGTGGGATAGAGACAGGGGAGAAACAAGGGGGGAGTGAGACACAGGGTAAAAACATAGGGAGAGCAGTGGGAGGTGGTGGGAGAGAGACAGGGAAGGAAAAGGGTGGGAGAGAGACACAGGGAAGACACAGGGGGCAGAGGGAGAGGGTGGGAGAGAGTGGGAGGGAAAGGGCGGGAGAGACTGGGAGGAAAAGGGTGGGAGAGAAACAAAGGAGGGAAAGAAATAAAGGGGGGAGCAGTGGAAAAGGGTGGGAGAGAGACATGGGGGAGAGACACAAGGGGGTAAAGAGACAGGGGAGGGTGTGGGAGAGAAACATGGGAGGAGAGCAACAGGGGAAGGGAGAGAGTCAGGGGAGAGGGTGGGAGAGAAACATGGGGGAGAGAGATAGAGGAGATACATTGGAGGGAGAGAGACATGGGAAGAGAGAAGGAGCAGAGGAGGGAGAGAAAAGAAGAAGGGGAAGGGGTAGAAAGAACAAGGAGGGGGGGACAGAAAGAAAGATTGAGAGACAACCGCGCACACGCATTGCGTGGGAACGCGTGGTGCTAGCTGTGCACAGTCATTGTGCATGAATGCGAGGTGCTAGCCATGAGGTGCGAAGGGGGGAGTGGGAGAGGGAAAGGGTGGGAGAGAGACACAGGGGGGAAGAGACACATGGGGGAACAGTGGGAGAGGATGGGAGAGAGACAGGGGAGGGATAGGGCAGGAGAGTGAAAGGGGGGGAGACATTGGGGGAACAGTGGGATAGAGACAGGAGAGAGAAAGGGTGGGAGAAAGACAGAGGGGGAGAAGACATAGGGGGAGCAGTGGGAGAGGGTGAGAGAGACAGGGGAGGAAAAGGGTGGGAGAGAGACACAGGGTGGGCGAAACATACAGGGGAGCATTGGGAGAGGGTGAAGGAGAGACGGGGGGGCTAGAGGCACAAGGGGGAAGAGAGACAGGGGTGAGGGTTGGAGAGAAACATGGTGGGAGAGTAAGAAGGAGAGGAGGGGAAAGAGAGAAGAAGGAGGGGGAAGAGAGAAGAAGGAGCGAGGAAGAGAGAACAAGGAGGTGGACACAGAAGGAGGGATGGAGAGACAGAAGGAGGGAGAGAGATGGAAGGAGGGACAGAGAAGGAAAAAGGGAGAGAGAAAGAGGAAGGGATGGAGAGACAGAAGGAGGGAGAGAAGGATGGCGGGAGAGAGAACGAGGGAGAGAGAGATAGGGCACAGACAGACGGCTCACAGAGAAAGATGGAGAGGATGCACAGAGAGAGAGAGGGTGCAGCGAGAGATAGAGCACATCATATATTATACCGCCATTTATGATGGGCAAATGACTAGTCACTAACATAGTTTTTGTACTGCGAGTTAGTTTAAAAAATTACTTTTAGTCCATCAAGTTCAACCTTTTCAGATCTTCTCTGATCTGCAATGTCTGATATCCCTAGATTTGCTCCATTAAGATTATACATTGCATGGCTATTGTAATTAGGTTTTTTTGACATGACCTATCCTTCATAAATCCATGTTGTCTCCTACTTAGAATCTTGTTTAAATAGACATGTTCTTGTATACTATCCCTTAATAACCCTTCTAAAAGCTTTCCCACTACAGAAGTGAGGCTTACAGGTCTTTAAGTTCCTGGATTATCAGCTCTGCCCTTCTCCGGCCACCTCTGCCCTTCTCCCGCCATATATCTATTTGAACAGGATTATAAGTAGAAGTCAACATAGATTTATGAGGGATAGGTCATGTCAAACAAATCTAATTAGTTTCTATGAGGAGTAGAGATGTCGCGAATAGTTCGCCGCCGGACTGTTCCCGGCGAACATAGCATGTTTGCGTTCTCGGCGAACTGCGAACATATGCGATATTCGACCCGCCCCCTATACTTTATCATTGAGCAAACTTTGACCCTGCATGTCACAGTCAGCAGACACATTCCAGCCAATCAGCAGCATACACTCCCTTCCAGAGCCTTCTACCTCATGGACAGCAGCCATTTTGGAATCATAACTAACTTGCAGTCTTACTGAGAGGAGGCTGAGTGTAGGTGATACTGCATCAATAGGGAAAACCATAGCTAGGCTACTGTACACAGTGTTCAATACAGTCCTGAAGGACTCTTTTGATCTCTGCTGCAAGGACACCCCTGTGTCTCTTCCCCCCCTTATCATCATCCTCCCCTCACCTTAGCACCCAACCCTAACACCCCTCAAACTTATCCATAACACCCATCAACCTAACACCTAACCCTAACACCCCTCACACTTATCCCTAAGACCTAACACCCCTCACACTTATTCCTAACATGCTTTACCCTAATACCCCTTACACTTATCCTTAACACCCCTCACCCTAACACCTAACCCTAACACCCCTCACACTTATCCCTAACACCCCTCACCCTAACCCTAACACCCCTCACACTTATCCCTAACACCCCTCACCCTAACCCTAACACCCCTCACACTTAACACCTAACCCTAACACCCCTTACACTTATCCCTAACACCCCTCACCCTAACCCTAACACCACTCACACTTATCCCTAACACCCCTCACCCTTACCCTAACACCCCTCACACTTATCCCTAACACCCCTCACCCTAACACCTAACCCTAACACCCCTCACACTTATCCCTAACACCCCTCACCCTAACCCTAACACCCCTCACACTAATCCCTAACACCCCTCACCCTAACACCTAACCCTAACATCCCTCACACTTATCCCTCACACCCCTCACCCTAACCCTAACACCCCTCACACTTATCGCTAACACCCCTCACCCTAACACCTAACCCTAACACCCCTCACACTTATTCCTAACACCCATCACCCTAACCCTAACACCCCTCACAATTATCCCTAACACCCCTAACCCTAACCCTAACACCCCTCACACTTAACACCTAACCCTAACACCCCTTACACTTATCCCTAACACCCCTAACACTAACCCTAACACCCCTCACACTTAACACCTAACCCTAACACCCCTTACACTTATCCCTAACACCCATAACCCTAACACCCCTCACACTTATCCCTAACACCCCTCACCCTTATCCTAACTCCCCTCACACTTATCCCTAACACCCCTCACCCTAACACCTAACCCTAACACCCCTCACACTTATCCCTAAGACCTAACACCCCTCACACTTATTCCTAACATGCCTCACCCTAACACCCCTCACACTTATCCCTAACACCCCTCACCCTAACACCTAACCCTAACACCCCTCACACTTATCCCTAACACCCCTCACCCTAACCCTAACACCCCTCACACTTATCCCTAACACCCCTCACCCTAACACCTAACCCTAACACCCCTCACACTTATCCCTAACACCCATCACCCTAACCCTAACACCCCTCACAATTATCCCTAACACCCCTAACCCTAACCCTAACACCCCTCACACTTAACACCTAACCCTAACACCCCTTACACTTATCCCTAACACCCCTAACACTAACCCTAACACCCCTCACACTTATCACCTAACCCTAACACCCCTTACACTTATCCCTAACACCCAGAACCCTAACACCCCTCACACTTATCCCTAACACCCCTCACCCTTATCCTAACTCCCCTCACACTTATCCCTAACACCCCTCACCCTAACACCTAACCCTAACACCCCTCACACTTATCCCTAAGACCTAACACCCCTCACACTTATTCCTAACATGCCTCACCCTAACACCCCTCACACTTATCCCTAACACCCCTCACCCTAACACCTAACCCTAACACCCCTCACACTTATCCCTAACACCCCTCACCCTAACCCTAACACCCCTCACACTTATCCCTAACACCCCTCACCCTAACCCTAACACCCCTCACACTTATCCCTAACACCCCTCACCCTAACCCTAACACCCCTCACACTTATCCCTTACACCCCTCACCCTAACCCTAACACCCCTCACACTTAACACCTAACCCTAACACCCCTTACACTTATCCCTAACACCCCTAACACTAACCCTAACACCCCTCACACTTATCACCTAACCCTAACACCCCTTACACTTATCCCTAACACCCATAACCCTAACACCCCTCACACTTATCCCTAACACCCCTCACCCTTATCCTAACTCCCCTCACACTTATCCCTAACACCCCTCACCCTAACACCTAACCCTAACACCCCTCACACTTATCCCTAAGACCTAACACCCCTCACACTTATTCCTAACATGCCTCACCCTAACACCCCTCACACTTATCCCTAACACCCCTCACCCTAACACCTAACCCTAACACCCCTCACACTTATCCCTAACACCCCTTACCCTAACCCTAACACCCCTCACACTTATCCCTAACACCCCTCACCCTAACCCTAACACCCCTCACACTTATCCCTAACACCCCTCATCCTAACCCTAACACCCCTCACACTTATCCCTAACACCCCTCACCCTAACCCTAACACCCCTCACACTTAACACCTAACCCTAACACCCCTTACACTTATCCCTAACACCCCTCACACTTATCCCTAACACCCCTCACCCTAACACCTAACGCTAACACCCCTCACACTTATTCCTAACACCCCTCACCCTAAACCTAACACCCCTTACACTTATCCCTAACACCCCTCACCCTAACACCTAACCCTAACACCCCTCACACTTATCCCTAACACCCGTCACTCTAACCCTAACACCCCTCACACTTATCCCTAACACCCCTTACCCTAACCCTAACACCCCTCACACTTATCCATAACACCCATCAACCTAACACCTAACCCTAACATTCTCACACTTATCCCTAAGACCTAACACCCCTCACACTTATTCCTAACATGCCTCACCCTAACACCCTTTACACTTATCCCTAACACCTCTCACCCTAACACCCCTCACACTTATCCCTAACACCCCTCACCCTAACACCTAACCCTAGCACCCCTCACACTTATCCCTAACACCCCTTACCCTAACCCTAACACCCCTCACACTTATCCATAACACCCATCAACCTAACACCTAACCCTAACATTCTCACACTTATCCCTAAGACCTAACACCCCTCACACTTATTCCTAACATGCCTCACCCTAACACCCCTTACACTTATCCCTAACACCCCTCACCCTAACACCCCTCACACTTAGCCCTAACACCACTCACCCTAACACCTAACCCCCTCACCCTTATCCCTAACACCCCTTACCCTAACACCCCTCGCACTTATCCCTGTGTCTCTTCCCCCCTAATCATCAAGGGAGGATGATGAGGGAGGGGGGAAAGAAACACAGGGGAGGATGATGAGGGAGGGGGGTAAAGACACAGGGGAAGATGATGAGGGAGGGGGAAAAGAGACACAGGGGAGGATTATGAGTGAGGGGGGAAAGAGACACAGGAGAGGATGATGAGGGAGGGGGGAAGAGACACATGGGAGGATGATGAGGGAGGGGTTAAAGAGATACAGGGGAGGATTATGAGGGAGGTGGGAGGATGATGAGGAAGGGGGGATGAGACACAGGGGAGGATGATGAGGAAGGGGTCAAAGAGACACAGGGGAGGATGATGAGGCAGGGGGTAAAGAGATACAGGGGAGGATGATGATGGAGGGGGATGTTAGGTTATTTATGCCCTTTATGGATTAAAACCAGACTCGGCATCGACTATGTAATTTTCCGGCATGCCACAGTCCAGGTGTTAGTCCCCTTAAAACAACTTTTCCATCACTATTGTGGCCAGAAAGAGTCCCTGTGGGTTTTAAAATCCGCTTGCCTATTGAAGTCTATGGCGGTTTGCCGGGTTCGCCGGTTCGCTAACATTAGCGGCGGTTCAAGTTCGCGGTTCGCGAACCAAAAATGTTATGTTTGCGACATCACTAATGAGGAGGTTAGTAGGAACCTGGATCAAGGCAACTCAGTGTAGTCTTTTTGGATTTCCAAAGGCTTTTGATACAGTGCCACATGGGAGACTATTGTGCAAACTAAGGGATACAGGAATTACAATAAATATCTGCTCATGGATTGAGAGCTGGCTAAAATACAGGAAGCAAAGGGCTGTTGTAAATGGAACATACTCCGATTGGACTAATTTGGTAAGTGGGGTTCCTCAGGGATCAGTATTAGGTCCTCTCCTTTTTAACATATTTATTAATGACTTAGAGGTAGGATTGGAGTGTGGTGTCTCCATGTTCGCTGATGACACAAAGTTGTGCGAGGTAATTAAATCAGATAATGATGTGCTTTCCCTCCAAAGGGATTTACATAAAATTGAGGAATGGGCATCTAAATGGCAGATGAGATTTAATACAAATAAATGTAAAGTTATGCATCTGGGAAGGAAAAATAGCCATGCAATTTATAATCTTAATGGAGCAAATCTAGGTGTATCAGATATTGAAAGGGATTTGGAAGTGCTTGTGGACAACCACCTAGGTAACAGTGCTCAAAGCCAAGCAGCAGCTGCAAAGGCAAATAAAATATTAGCATGTATTAAGAAGGCTATAGAAGCACGGGAAGCAAATATAATTCTGCCACTATACAAATCTCTAGTACGCCCTCATTTGGAATATGGAGTACAATTTTGGGCACCACTTCATAAAAATGATGTTTTAGCGCTGGAAAAGGTACAGAGGAGGGCTGTAAAAGGTACAGAGGAGGGCAACAAAACTAATAAGGGGATATCAGATATTGAAAGAGATTTGGGAGTGCTTGTGGACAACCACCTAGGAAACAGTGCTCAAAGCCAAGCAGCAGCTGCAAAGACAAATAAAATATTAGCATGTATTAAGAAATGTATAGAAAAGCAAGGGAAGCAAATATAATTCTGCCACTATACAAATTTCTAGTACGCCCTCATTTGGAATATGGAGTACATTTTTGGGCACCACTTCATAAAAAGGACGTTTTAGAGCTGGAAAAGCTACAGATGAGGGCAACAAAACTAATAAGGGGAATGGAGGGGCTTAGTTATGAAGAAAGACTAACCAAATTAAACTTATTTTCTCTAGAAAATTGGTGTCTAGGAGGAGATATGATTACCTTATATAAATACATCCAGGGCCAGTATAAAGATTTGTCAAGGGAGCTTTTTGTGCTAAGAGGTTTTCAACTGACAAGAGGACATCTTGTTAGGTTAGAAGTAAAATGATTCCACCTTAAAGAAAGAAAAGGGTTCTTCACAGTAAGGGTGGTTAATCAGTGGAATTCTCTACCAGAGGAGGTGGTGACAGCGGATTCGATAGATAACTTTAAAAGGGGACTGGATTTATTTCTAATTAAAAAGAGAATTTATGGTTATTTAATTGGAGATACAGTATTGATCCAGGTAGAAATCCGATCGCCGGTTTCTGGGGTCAGGAGGGAATTGATTTTTTTTTTCTTCGGTGTGATTGGCTAAATCTCCCTTGGTTTTTTTTCTGTTTGCCTTCCTCTGGATTAATTAATAATAAAAATTAAAAAAAATTGATTAATAAGTAATTAACAACAAATTAATTAATATGTAATCCGCATACTGCAGATCAGAGGAGATCTTAAAAGGTTTAACTTGATGGACTAAGAGTCTTTTTTTAAACCTTAATTACTATAGGCCTCATTCTATTATCGGCCGTAGGAGATGCGGGGCCCGCAAGGACAGGCCGCAAGCTATTTGCCTATTCTATTCACTTCCGGCCCCGGACTTCGGCAGGCTTGCGGCCGGCGCCTTGTTATCCCTTGGGGCCGCACGCGCCGGAGGAAAGCAAATCCCGGTTGCTATTCAATTGCTCCGGGAACCCTCTCTGCAAGGCTAAAACCGAGCCGCAGCTTACTTGCAGCAAAAAGGTCCCACAGGCACACAATTAAGCACATAATAAAGCCATAATAAAGCCATCCTGCAGTCTGAGGAGACTATAAAGTGATTGTAGGTGTTACCATTCATAGCACAACATTCCCCTATACTCAAATCCGTAAATAATTTTTATTTTAATTTATGTCAAATATCCGTGGAAAAAGTCCAGAGGGCTTGGAGCACCTCAGACCCGCCCACGCTGCGGCCGGAAAATAAACAGTTAATGAAATCTTGGATTTGGGCTGATGTGCAAGCTTGAGAGGGGGTTGCTATTAATCCTCATGTCCCCCATTATGATCCCTAGCATTTACAGAGCTTTACAGTGCCGTCTTGAATTTATATTTGCTTTTAAAGATTTCTGAGCTTACGGCCGGTTGCAAGATATGCGGCCGGCCGTAAGGGGATATCCTTGCAGCGCCGTCTATTTGAATTGCAAGGTAACGGGAGCCCTGCAAGGAATCGCAGCTTTGCGGCCGATTTACGGACGATAATAGAATGAGGCCCTATGTAACTATGTAACTATGGTCCATTAGTTAAGTTTGAACATCTGTTCCCACTTTTGGTGGTCCCATGTGACTCCTAGATCTAAATCCCATTGTCTAATAAATTTTGTTTTTTTGGTTGGTCGGAGTATGATTTTGAATTGAATAAAGGATCCCTTTGGTTAGTGGGGCTTTATTGCAAATACAAGATAGCCAGGAGGATTGAGGTATTTCCGAAGCCTGAATCAAAGAGGTGATATGATGTCTGATTTTGTTAAAGTTGAAGAATTCTTTTGGGGAAAATTAATATTCTATTTTAGAGTAGTTGTTCATCTAGGAACAAGCTTCTAGTCTATCTAGTTTATTAATACACCACCATGCTTTGGATTCTTCTCCCATTCTTTGTGTTTTAGTTGAGTTCTCGAGTTGGCCCAAGCACAGTTTTTAAGGATAACTTAATCATGTGGTTGGTAAGTCTAGAGCCTATGGTAGGAATTGTGGGTGACCATATTAATGAATCCCATTGAAATGGTGTAATTTGGAGATTTTCAAAAAAGACCCATAATGGTTGATGTTCTTTTGAATGTGCCTGAGGGATAAAGGAAATTTGTGTGGCTCTAAAATATAAGTTAAAGTTGGGACAGGATAACCCTCTGAATTTTTTCATGTCGATGCATAAGAGCTTTGTTTATCTTTGGACTCTTATTTTGCCAGATGAATCTAAAGGCTTGTTTTTGAAGTTTCTCTATATCTTTTACATTCATTGGAATGGGTACTGATCTGAAATAATATAATATTCTAGGTAATATGTTCTTTTAATGGCGGTTATTCTTCCTGCTCAAGAGATCTGAAATGTATTCCATTCAGAGAGGTCTGCTGACCGTTCTTTCAATAGGGGTGTGTAGTTGGCTTTACATCGATCGGATAATTCCGGAGTTATATTTAGGCCAAGGTATTTAAGGTGGGAATTCGTCCATGAGAATGTGTATTCTTCCTTAATTTGCATTTATATGGTTTGGGATTTGAGCTCATATAACCTCTGTTTTTTCAAGGTTTACCTTAAGGCCAGAAATCTGACCAAAGGTTTCAAGGGTAGCCATTAAGGCTGGAATGGAGTTTACATGGTCTGTAAGTCTACACAATATGTTGTCACATTTGAATTGATATAGGCCTGTTGTAAAACCTTGTTTTTCGGATAGCTTGGGCTAAGGGTTCTATAGCTAAGGCGAATAATAAAGGAGATAGGGGGCATCCCTGTCTTGTCCCTCTTTCAATTTGAATTTGATCGGTAAGTTTGCCTGGTAATTTGAGGTATGCTATTGGACCCTGATAATATGTCATAATTAATGAAATTTCCCTTGATTCCTAATTTAGTTAATACTCATGTAGATAGGGACACTCAGTGGAATCACAGGCTTTTTACAAATCGAGGGCTAGAGTGCATGGTGGGGTATGAGTAGATTTAGCTAGATGGAATATATTTAGTATTCTCTGGATATTGTCTCCCACTTGTCTAAATGGTATAAAGCCGACTTGATCATTATGGATCAGTCTGGGGAGAAATTTGGCCAGCCTTATTGACATTATTTTTGCTAGTATTTGTATATCTCCATTTAATAGAGATATTGGATGACATTTTTTAATGTTGAGTGGATCTTGTCCTGGTTTAGGAAAAAATATTAAATTGGCATGATTTAGTTCTGGAGGCATTATTTGGCCTTGCAGTATAGCATTAAATAGTCTAGTCAAGTATGGAATAAGAATGTTAGAAAAAGTTTAATAGTAAACATTTGAGTAACCATCAAGTCCTAGTGATTTCCCTAATTTAAGATTGTTAATGGTTTTGCTAATTTCTTTATCAGTAACTGCATTTAGTAGGTTAAGTTCCTACAATTAAAATACTTTTTTATTGTAGTTTTACTCATGGAAATATTCCCTTCTGGGGTTTTTATTTGATAAATGTGATTATAACTTTGTTTACTACTGAATTTTTTAGCCAACATGTGTGAAGGTATATTTACTTGGGTATAGAATTTTTGGCGAGTTTTCATAATGGCTTTTTTGGATTTATCTGAAAAAATAATGTCTAATTCTATTCTAGTTTTTTAAATGATATGCCTAATTATGGTGGAATGTTTACTTTGTTTGTTTTTTTCGAGGTGATATAATTCTTTAAATACTTTAGTTTCTTCTAGATTTAGTTTTTTTTTTTTTATAGGTAGTTGCTAGCCTAATAAGAGTGCCCCTGGTGAAGGCTTTATGGGTAACCCAAAGAGTTTGGATGGATTTGAGATCAAGATTTGAGATCAGCATTTCATTTAGTCTCCAGTTAAATTTTGTAATAAGGTTAAGGCATCTATCCTAGAATCTGAATTATGGATATGGGAAAAGTATGTATATTCTTTGTTGTCAGGATGATGTCCCCTCCATGCATCTATAAACTCTAGTCTATGCAGAAGAGTGTTGATTAGTTTTTTTTTTTTAGAATAGCGTGTATCAGTGAGATATTTGGATCTATTTACACTACTATCTACTTCTTTATCTTTTATTGTATTCTCAAGTTTCTCCAGCCTTTTTGGTTTCTTGATTGCAAGTATAAAAATTAGGGTAATATTTGTATAGGAAAGAAGGAGCTTTATTGTTAGCAAAATGGGTGTCTTGTAGAAAGATTACTAATGGTTTAAAACATTTACAATAAATAAAGGCTTTCCTACGCTTGAAGGGGAAGTTGTACCCTCTCACATTGTGGGTTAAGAATGTGTAGTTAATATTTGTTATGGGGTCGGTTGGTGAGTGTTAGAATTACTGATATTTTAGTTACCTGATGAGGGTTAACCCATTTGTAAAGGGCTATCAGCTTCCCCGGATTCCGCTGTAGATCCTCTTAGCCTCTGGTTTATTTTGAAGGTCTTCGCAAAGCAAAAAATACAAAAACATGAGAACAATTTAATAACAAACTGGTTAAATATGCATATAGATTCTCCCTACATGCATTTGAGTATTCATTAATTTAGGGTGGGGGGTCATAACAAAATAGACATTAAGGTCCCTAAAGGAAAAATAATACAAATTAAGTTATCAAGTATATCAAGTATATCCAGTGTAAAATATCCATTGGTAGTTAATAATTCAGGTTTTTATCAGGGCTTTTGCTATGGTCTTGATTTATTACCTTTTTAAGATTGTAAGTTGTTCTATATATAGTCTTGTGGGGACTTTAGAACATTACAATATTCTTTAGCTAGGTTTGTTTTCAGTTATGTGTGTTATTAATAGCAGTGTAATATCAACCATTAAATAACCAAGTGACTTTTTATCTGTATTAACCATTGTTTTGACTATATTAAAGAAGCAAATTTAGTCAAGTGTAAACATTCAGAGACATTTTGATAATAACAGGTGTATAAATTACATTATCAACGTTCTATAAATCTACTTTTTTTAATTCAAATAGATATTACTCAGTAAAATTTAAGAATATGGTATACATTTTTGTAAAATATAAACATTTTAATCTAATAGGAATTAAAAGTTCCACCACCAAAGTTCTGAATCATAAAAATTGATGCTTAGCAACACTTTTTCTTAAGTTCTAAGTATTAGGGGTCTGAGACTTTCTTAGATTGTTTGTTTTTCGTAAATTATGTCCATATCTGGCTCGGTCTATTCACATGAGAAGTATCAGTTTGTTTTGCTTGACCTTGTGCATAGTCGTTAATTAAGTAGTAGGTTCGTGCCTTCTTCTTGTGAGCTTTATATGCATATCATTTTTGTAGATGGTAGTGTTATAAATGATTTATATATAGAATATGTTAGTTTATTTTGTATGCTTATTGGTAGCCCTTTTGGGGTTATTTTTAGGCCATATTTGATAGGGGTCTTGTCTATTGGTTAGGCATGTAAAGTTTTTTTAATCCAGATTTTATTTGAATTCAGATCAATTTGAATGACATGTTTTTTTTTCAACTGCAAGTGTGCAAATGTTATCTATGTGGCAACATGGATTTGCAAAAAAAAATATCTAGGCAAAACTTTACGCCAACTCAGAAGAAGGATTCTTGAGCATGTTATGGCTATTTGCAGTAAGTTAGATACAATTGCCAGGCACATTGGCAGGCAGTTGTAATTGTAATGTTAGTGTATTGTTTTCTACTTTACCTACACCATAGCTTCATATATATTCATTTCATATTTGTACATTGTGTTACAAATGTTAAGCCACAATTTAACAGGACATGTGTTTATTTGTCACCGAATTTGGAGGCTGTCATGTTTTTTCAATCTGTATGCATTAAGTATACTTTAACATTTATTCCTGTGTGTTTACCTTACACGCGTTTACATTAATTGAAAACAAGTTTAAAAGCCAGTGAATAATATAAAGGCAAAGTCTAGTTCCCGCCTCCCCTGACAAAAGCACTTAATGGGGTGAAACTTACATCGGAATTAACTGCACCCCACACTATTCTGCCGGTTTGTTATATACATATTTTGCCGCTCTTGTCCTAATGCACGATTGCTGAAGCCAACACCAAAGGAACGTAAACATTTGTGGTGACAATTTTATATTGTGTAGTGATTTTGCTGCTATAACTCTGAAACGTAGGACATTTAGCTAGTTTTGGGGCAGTCACATGGCCGCGCTTCCAGATCGAAAGAGGTCTTAGCACTTTGATTTTTTTATCGTTGTCTTCCTGACTTTATTATCTACTGTTTGTCTATTTTTAGAGGCTTTCTTATTAAAAGTTATGCTTTAGGTTTTGATCACATATTTTCTATATAATTAATTGGGTGTTCAATCACCTAGGATATACAGACATCTATTTTTGACTACTTTGCATCAATTCTGTATATACAAGTGTCTTTTTTCTTGAACTGCAGTGCTTCTTTAAGGTCCTAGGCAGAGAGGTTTTTTGTTCTGTATAGCTTCCACATTGCATTCTGCTGGATTGGAAAATTCAATGTTAAACTGCCACATATGAAGTTTCTCTCATAAACAGTATGAAAGACTGAAACTATACAGCGCAGATAGCAATAAGGAGACAACAACTACAGAAAATTATGTTTTCAACACGTCTTTCTAAGTAGTGAGAGTTTTAATAGGATACTACTGACAGAGCCCATGGGCTTTGCAGAGCATTTTTACAAAAAAGCTATGATAAACCATTATGAATGCATGCAGAGCATCATAATGCAGTGGGCTGTCAATTTCTGCAAGTTTTGCTATGTGGTTTCAAATAAATCTAAATTAATATTGGATAGAATAATTATTCCTTGTTTTCAAAGCAGATGAAGCATACATAATATGTTCCGGCACACTAAATATGTTAGTAAATCAAATGATCATAGAACAATAGAAAGATACAATAGAATTCCTAACACCATATTAGTTATTTTAATTTTAATTGAGCATGAAATGATTAATAATGAAGTATTATAACATTTCTATAGTATATAGAATGGCTGCTGAAAGTTCATATAAGGCTGTCATATTAGTATAGAATATTTAAGCAAAGAAATGGATGTAATAAAGATAGTAATATATGAAGAAATAGGAAACGTTATAGTGAACAGTTTTAAAGAGGCAGACAGAGTTAGAAGGAAAGGTTATATGAAGAGTTAGGGATAATTTTGTGGGACATCTGAGGAGAGATATAAAAAGTCATATTGGGTTCCTGCATCAAGAATTAGAAGGTGCTCATTTAGAGGGTGCATAGAGACATCATTTAATTCATTACATGGGAAATAACCCATCAATTGAATTTGCATTTTATCTATCCAGTGTAAAGAATGTATGCATAATAAATAATATATGCTTGGAGTCCATAGACAGGATTATCTTATTTGCCAGGAATTAATTTATTTGTGGTTTGTGGTATATGGTTTAATGCTAGGTTCAAGTTCGATTTTTAGAAATAACGATCTTTTGACATGTAACATATAGCTTATACAAACATACCAGGTTGTTGTCAGGTAGTATGTCCGTTTCCTTATGGACACCCAGTGTTACATAGTGGATGTAGTCATTTTGGATTTTGCAAAGGCGTTTGATACAATGCCACATGGAAGTCTATTTTGCAAACTAAGAGATGCAGGAATTGCAATACCTATCTGCTCATGGATTGAGAGCTATCCAAAAGAGAGGAAGCAAAGGGTTGTTGTAAATGAAACATACTCAAATTGGACTAATGTGGTAAGCGGGGTTCCTCAGGGTTTAGTATTAGCTCCTCTCCTTTTTAACATATTTATTAATGACATAGATGTTGGACTCGAATGTATTGTCTCCATTTTTGCTGATGACACAAAGTTGTGCAAGGTAATTCAATAAGAAAAGGGTGTACTTTCCCTCCAAAGGGATTTGCATAAATTAGAGAAATGGGCAACTAAATGGCAGATAAGATTTAATATGAATAAATGTAAAGTTAAGCATTTAGGATGGAAAAATAGCCAGGCAATTTATAATCTTAATGGAGTAAATATCTGGGTATGAGATATTGACAACCACCTAGGTAACAGAGCTCAATGCCAAGCAGCAGCTGCAAAGACAAATATAATATTAGCATGCATCAGGAAGGGTATAGAAGCAAGGGCAGCAAATATAATTCTGCCACTATACAAAATCCTAGTATGCCATAATTTGGAATATGGAGTACAGTTTTGGGCACCACTTCATAAAAAGGACATTTCAGAGCTAGAAAGAGTACAGAGAAGGGCAACAAAACTAATAAGGGGAATGGAGGGGCTAAGTTATGAAGAAAGACTAACCAAATTAAACTTATTTTATCTAGAAAAAAGGTGTCTATGAGGGGATATGATTACGTTATATAAATATATCCAGGGTCAGTATAAGGCCATGTCAAATAAACTTTTTGTTCAACTTAAAAGAGGACATCCTTTGAGGTTAAGTAAAAAATTACACCTTAAAGAAAGAAAAGTTTTTTTCACAGTAAGAGTGGTTAAATTGTGGAATTCTCTACCAAAGGATGTGGTGACAGCGGATTTGATAGATAACTTTAAAAAGGGATTGGATACATTTCTAAATAAAAAGGCATTCAGGGTTTTCCTGGTTAACTAGAGAGTGAGTATTGATCCAGGGAGGAGTCAGATTGCCAGTATCAGGGGGCAGGAAAGTATTATTATTTTTTCCCCCTTTTTAAACAATTGTCATGTTTCACTTGTTTTTTTTTCTGTTTGCCTTCATTTGGATCAATAAACAATAATAAATAATCTGCAGATCAGAGGAGATCTAAAAAGGTTGAACTTGATGGACTTACAGCCCCATTAAATTTGAAGCATCGGCACACACGCAAAGGCTGCAGGCTTGAAATTCGGCGGCGTTACAGAGCTATTAAGTTGAATAATGCAGTGAGTAACGGGCCGTTGACACAAACCCGTAAACCATTCTTGCGCACTTTGCATGTGCGGCCGTGAACATGATCAATTAGTTAAACCAGTAGTTATGGGTTTAGACGGAGCCAATGGCAAATGAGATCTGACTAATACCATTAGAACTAACGGAGAATCGGTATTGCCACAGATCACTGCTTTCATTGGTGGTAGGTAAGTACCATTCCTCAGGGCCACAGTTTTTTCTTATCTTATTAAGCTTTGTCCCCCCGAGATTTTTTGAGGCTTCTATGCCTATGGTCTAGCTATTTCATGACATTTCACATTACCTTCTCAATGTGATTGTAACCCCTCCTTGATTGTTAATACAGTCGGACAGCCCTATTAAATTTGAAGCCAGTAGCGGCATCTGCACACCTACAAAGACGGTGGGCTTGAAATTCATTACAGAGCTATTAATTTAGACCATGCCGCGAGTAATGGGCTTAAGACGCAAACTCGTAAACCATTCTTGCTCTCGTTGGATAAGCGGCTGTGAACATGATCAATTAGTCAAACTGTAGTTATGGGTTTAGACAGAGCCAATGACAAAAGAGATTGTCATCATTACGTCACTGAAAAATGGAGGTTAGATTTCAAAGCCTTACAGGTTTCAATTATACGTTTCTATCGGACACATCCCAGAAATAATGCAATATTAATAAATCAGTAAATATGATATTCTAGTCCATGCAAGTTCCATTATATGTATTAACACATCGCTATAACACAGAAATTAAACATAAGAAAATGTATTTTATATTGCAGATTTGCGAGCTTGAGAATGTTGTGCTATTAATTTTAATACCTAACATCACGTTCCCTTTAAGTATGAGTACAGTAGTGTGTGTATATTTGCATTTACAGTGCTGCAGATAGGACTTTAACCCCCTTGCGGGTCCTCTCTAGTACCCATTGGATTTGTTGCTCTATTTGTCAGTTAAGGGTTGGTACGCCAGTCGATGTAGACTTTTTGAATTCTGCAAATGCTTTTGATACATTGGGAGCAAAGGGTTATTATATCAGCTAAAGAAAGGGTTTTAGGGGTGCCTTTGGACCACCACCTATATAATGCCAAGCAGCATCTGCAAAGGCAGAAAAAATAGCATGCATTCAGAGGAGTATAGAAGCAAGGGAAGTAAATATAATTCTGCCATATATAAATCCTTAGTACATCCTTGTTTGGAATATGGAATACAATTTAGGCACTACTTCAATAAAAAAGGGGATATGGTTACTGTTACGATCTGCTTTCTTCAGTCGGGCTTGATAAGGCTGTTGTGGCCAAACCCACCCAGCAGACCTTTCAGGTTATTTTGGTCCCTTCACCAAGACAGCTGATATTTTTAAATAAATAGTGCATACATGGTTATGTTGGATAACTAGAGAAAAGGGGATATTGATCCTGGGTAGTAATCTCGATTGCCAGACTTTTGGGGTCAGGAGGGAATTTTTCCCTCTTATAAGCCAATTTAACAATGTTTTTTCATTTACCTTTCTCTGGATCAATTATCAATTAACAACTAATTCACATATTACAAGAATCAGAGGCGATTTAAAAACTAAACTAAACTTGATGGACTGAACGTTTTTGTCTTCAGTTACAATGTTATTTTAATGAGTTAGAGTTGATAAATGCAAGAGAGGCCGTGAGAGCTTTATGACAGAAGTCAGTGAAACTAGTTTATAGCTTTTACATATAAAAAAAACTTTAGTAAATGCTATAATATTCTCACATATTAAAAAGCACAAATCTTTTGAAGTACATAGGACCCCGTTACAATAGGATATGTTGGTACGTTATATTTCAAGTTGACACATAATTACCAATGTATTAATCCAAATCAAACAAAATGTCATTGCTGTGTGAAGCCAACGCTGAATAGAGTAAAATGAATTGCATTGGCAAGTTAGTTATCTACCACAATGAATTTTTCCCACAGCTTATCCCAATCACAGAAAACAATCCTCACTCAAGTTACTGACTGTTCATAAGGCCTTATAATATAAGTTTATTATATCCACAGAGCACAGTCTTAAATGTAGCAGACCATGCATTATTATAATTGGTGTGGTGCAATCACTACCTAGGAAGACAGGAGGATATACAAATGTGAGCCAGAGCACATCAGAGAACTGAAAGCAGTCATGTACATCACATTCATTGGAAGGTATGTCATGTCCACAAGATTGTTGAGTATTAGACACCAGGGTGTGAGAAATGTGATAATGGACAGCCAAGGGCTAGAGAGAGATAGTTTGGTACTGATTGTGCGTCAATGGGGGCCTGTAATCCATTCTGGAGGTGAACCTTTAAAGGGAAATGACCATTTAGTATAGGCTTTGCACATGGTTATGTTAGAGGAGGAGGTTTAGGACAGAGTTTAGTGGCACAGGGACATGGTACATGGGGATATCAGGCCATATGCTGACAAGGAGGAATACATTGATGTGAATGAGATGTTGAGGAATGTCAGCAAGAGCCCAAAAGGCTGTGTAGAGGCAGAAGGAGCCCCATGAAACCTATCTCCATCAACTCCATAATCCAGTGTTCACCTGTCCTGTTAAGTCCCCACCATTCCTTTTGTGCATGTGAGAATATGTATACATTTAATAAATATGTTAAAGTTAACCTAGTTTTTGTGTATTTATATAGCATAACAATAAAATCAATTTGTTCACTTCAGCGTAATTGTGATTCAGAACAGTGATCTCATGTAAACACTGTAGTATCATCTCCATAAATAAGTATTACTGTTACTCATATATAATGTAGAAATCTGTGCTAACAATGTATAAAGTACTACATGAACACTCTTCGATCACACCATTTTATGCAACATCTTAATAACCTCACCTGTGTCATTGTTGTGTCCGGCCCCGATCACATAATATGAACATGTCTCTGATAGATAATAAGCCTAAATATATTATTTTAATGACCACAATTAAAGCATATTTTAGGGGAGGAGAAACATGTAGGGAAAGAGACACAGGGGAGGGGGGAAGAGATACAGGGAGGGAGCGGGGGAAAGAGCACAGGGGAAGGAGAGGGGGAGGGAAGATACACAGGGGAGGGAGAGGAGGGGAAAGAGACACATGGGATGGAGAGGAAGAGACACAGGAGAGGGAGGGAGAGGCAGAAAGAGACATAAGAGAGGAGAAAGTAACACGGGGAGGGAGAGCGGGAAAGAGACAAAGGGGAGGGGGGAAGAGATACAGGGGAGGGATGTGGGGGAAGTAGACACAGGGAAGGGGGAAAAGACACAGGGGAGGGGCAAATACACAGGGGAGGGGTGAGAGACACAGGGGAAGGGGTGGGAGAGACACAGGGCAGGGAGGAAGGGGCAAAGAGACACAGGAGAGGAGGAAAAGAGACACAGGGGAGGTGGGGAAGAGACACAGTGGATGGGGAAGTGACATGGGGGAGAGACACGGGGGAGAGACAAGTGGGGAGAGACACAGGGGAGGTGGGGAAGAGACATGCAGGGAAAGAGACACAGGGGAGGGGGAAGAGACACAGGGGAGTTAGCAGGGGGAAAGAAACACAGGGGAAGGAGAGGGGAAGGGAAGTGACACAGGGGAGGGATAGGAGGGGAAAGAGACACAGGGGAGGGAGAGGCAGAAAGAGACATAGGGGAGGGAGAAGGTGAAATTAGACACAGGGGAGGGATAGTGTGGAAAGAGAAACAGGGGATGGAGGAGGGGGAAGAGACATGGGGAGGAGAAGGGTAGAAAGATACACAGGGGAGGGGGAAAGAGAAACAACGAGGGATGAGGGGGGAAGAGACCCAGGGGAGGGGGAAAAGACACAGGGGAGGGGGAGAAGACAGAGGGGAGGGGGAGAAGACAGAGGGGAGACACACATCAAATATTATTCCGTCAATTTTGATGGGCAAGTTACTAGTATATATTTAGTAAATAAATAGTACATTTGTGTTCACATTTGAATGTCTAAAACAGGATAAAAAAACTTGTTTCCTGCTCAGAATTCTGAGAAATACAGCTATTACACTGCATTCTGGGAACCTTGGCAGGGGCATGCAAATGTGCAAACAAAGGCAGCGCTTTTATAATTTAATATCATTTTAAACATAATTTTCTTTAAGTATTTGCCTGCTGTATTACACAGCTTTAAGAAAAGCTCAGGAGGGATTATACACAAGCCAGGAAACCTACCCATGTACAGCTGTTTCAAGATTACTGCCTCTCAATCAGTGTGGTGCCGGTTCTTAGCTTGTGTAGTAGATTTCATTGGGAGTTAATTTACCACAACAATCATTTAATTTATAGTGGGCAAATGAAAGATAGAAGCCCTCCACCATACAGTAATACAGTAAATATATAGTGCATTTGCATTCACATTAAAAAATTTATGTATATATATATATATATATATATATATATATATATATATACTAGCGACTTGCCCATCAAAAATTTCGGCAATAAAATTTGAAGCTGGGCAATGCTGTTTGCCACACATTGCGAGGATCTCCCCCCCTCTCACTTGCTGGCCTCGCGATGAGCACTTTTGGCGCTCATTGCGAGCCTCTCCCCCCTCTACTTTATGATCCTCATGATGAATGCCTTCGTCTCTAATTGCAGGCCCTGCAATGAGCAGCTTTGCCGCTCATTGCAGGCTGCAGAATGCTCAAGTCCGTAACTTTGCTACTCTTGGCAGGCCTTGCCGATGAGCACCTTCCGCTCTCATTGCGAACCTCTATCAACCAGTATGTCTATTTCCTCCTTCCCTCCTATGCCAATACCCCCTCCCTCCCCTGTGTCTCTTCCACCCCCTCTCCCTCCCCCTCTCTCTCCCTTGTGTATCTTCCCCGTCTCCCTCCCCTGTGTCTCCTTCCCCATATCCCTCCCCTATGTCTCTTTCCTCCCCTCTCTCTCCCTGTGTCTCCTTCCTCCCCTCTCCCTCCCCTGTGTCTCCTTCCGCCCTCTCCCTCCCCATGTATCCTTCCCCATCTTTCTCCCCTGTGTCTCCTTCCCCCATCTCCCTCCCCTGTCTCTCCTTCCCCATCTCCCTCCCCTGTGTCTCCTTCCCCTATCTCTCTCCCCTGTGTCTCCTTCCCCATCTCCCTCCCCTGTGTCTCCTTCCCCATCACCATCCCCTGTGTCTCCTTTCCCCCTCCCCTATGGATCTTTCCTCCCTCACTCCCCTGTGTCTCTTTCCCCACTCCTGCACCGTGTCTCCCCCATACTCTTCCCCCCTTCTCCCTCCCCTGTGTCTCCTTACTCCTCCACTCCTCCTTTATCTCTTTTCTCCCTCCCTCTCCCTCCCCTGTGTCTCCTTTCTCCCTCCCTCCTGCTCCTAGCGCGCATGCCCCGGGCACAACGCACATGCACTACTTTTGCGCGCATTGCTTGACTTGCGTTGTAATGCGCATGCGTGGCTTACTCTGCATATTGCGCATGCGCAACTCACAACTTGTGAGTTATAGTTGTAGTAATTGCAAGTTTACTGACAAACTCAAATATATATATAAGATTATACGTTTATTATATCCACAGAGCACAATCTTAAATGTAGCTGACCATGCATTAATGTTGTTCGTGTGATGTAAACGCTACCTAGTAGGACAGGAAGATATAAAAATGTGATCATGTGTTGGCTGAACACTGTATAATGATAATGCATAGCATTTACTAGAGTGACACGTGGTAATTACACCACAAAAAATATGGGGAGTAGAACAATCTAACAAATATATGTACATTACAGTGCTTTATTCAGTCACTGTAACAATAAACGGAGTTACCTGATTTTCAGCAACAAGCAGTGCAAACAATGCTGTATCTGTCATGAGAAATTTGATGTTATCACCAATTGCAGACATTTAGCAGTGATGTGGTTTCTCACATGGAATGCTTAGCTGTGACCTATAAATTGAGGCATACATGGACAAGCTGCAACACCTGCAAAATAATCAGACTGCAATTCTGTAAATAAATCTTGATCTTCAGCAGAAAGCACTGGCAAGAATAGGATCCACCACTTGTGAGCTGTCCTCAAGTCACAAAATGGTCTAGCCAATCACCCACTGTCTCAATGCTTGCGCCATCAGCTATGCCTCTATCTGCGTCTCCGTCAGGAGGCCAAGAGTACTATCACTATTTCTATATTATATTGTTTATCCACATTGATATTACATGTTAAAGGTATTTAGGTGTTATCATAGGATAACTGTTTTTTGTTCTGATGTCTAAACATGTAGACATGATTATTGTTGCCAAACAAAACTCGTCAACCTTTAATTAGATCAGTTAAGCAAATCTGGTCTCTTGTTGTTAAGAAGGATGACATGCTTAGCTCAGTCATCTATAAGTGCTGGGTTTGTTTAACATATTAGTGTACGACTATGCCATTCCACAGCCATATGTGCATATTAAAAGTAACATAAATCATGGTGCTTAGAACATGCTATATTTGTTTATTATGGAGTTTGAGATCCCTTCTCATGGGGGATGTCATAAATACAATGGCTATATGATAGACACTGTATATAGTTTACTTACAGTATTTGGTAGCACTGCTTGCAGATGAACAAACTGCCCCTATGGATGTAAAATTTGCAGCTGATCGATCTGTGGGAGGAGGGGGTCAGTGGGGTTAAAATCAACCCTGATGGCTGATGGCCTTGCAGGTGCCTCTCATTGTTCACATATAACTATCCTCCGCATATGCTGGGTACTCCTTTGGCTAATGTTCCTCCTCCTGGTACTGCTGCTCCTTCTCTGCATATGGCTCCTCTTCATACCAGGGATTCTGATGTGTCTCTATGTTTTACTGTATTCATGACTTCATGATGTGTTGATCATGGATGGTAAAATTAATTTGCTGTATAAGGAGTTTGTATTTGCTAAGATGTCATTGATTTAATGTATATGTGCAATAGGCCCAATGCACAAATTTGTAAATTACAGTTTAGAATTTAAAGAAGGTATATTGCAATCGTTCAAAATCAAACAATGTCTAACACATTGATAGCCTTACAATTCTTAGAATTGGAGCAGTAATTGAATTGCAAAGCAACAATAATAAACATACATTTGTCAAAACAACATATCTACATAGGATGGTACATTATAGTACAATGTATGGAAAGATAAAGGGAAGCACACATTAATTTCCTTCCTGTTGGGGGTGTCCATTTAAATGGATATACAACTATTTTAGATTTTTCTAAATATGTAATACTAGTGACTTGTCCGGCAAAAATGACGGCATAAAATTGTAAAGCCTTGAAATGCTGTTGTTTGCCACACAATGTGAGCCTCTCCACCCCCCCTCTACTTTACGGGCTTCGCCCATTGTATTGGCGCTCATTGCAGGCCTTGCAATGAGTGGTTTCGCTTATCGCAGGCTGCAGCATGCTCTGTGAGCATGCGCAAGCCCGTACTTTTGTGATCGTTACATGTAAACTCTCCCTCCCCTGTGTCTTTTTCCCCCTACCCTGTGTCACTTTGCCGCCCTCTACCTCCCCTGTGTCATCCCCCCCACTCCCTCTCCAGTGTCTCTTTCCCCCCTCTCCCTCCCATGTCTCTTTGCCCTCCTCTCCCTGCCCTGTGTCTTTTTCCCCTTATCTCCTTACCTCCCTTTGGCGCTCATTGCGCAAAACCACAATTTGCAAGCAATACTGACAAATCGTAATTAGGACAACTATATATATATACTGTATATATGATACCTTCTTACCTTAATGTAGTTTGTTGTATTAAATGTTTATCAGCTCTGATTTTACAACTTCATAACAAACCAATATTCTGCTGGGATTTGCCCTCTGCATCTCATAAAGACACAGACTCTGCCATACTTGCAGTACAGTGTCTCATACTAACCAATCTGTGACCATTTCTCAGCAAGATACTGCAACATGCTGCTGAGACTTGGTCCCTGATAGGCTAAGACACTGCACACCCTACACTGACTATTGATTTGATATTTATTCAGAAGGTTCAAGCCCCTCCCCTTCTGTCCCTACATGTGTCTAATGCTGGGGTATCTCTTCCTCCCTCCACTGACCACTTCTCTTCTCCCTCTCTCCCCTTCTCTCACCGTTCCTATCGCTACACCATTCCATGTCTCCACACCTCTCCCTCACACCTCCTCCTCTTTCTACACCTCTCCTTTCCACATCTCTCCTTGTCTCCACTCCCTTATGCGTTAAGCATAGGGCCCATAGTAAGGGACATTTGGATTTAGTATAAACCTTATACTGTATGCTATATTTTCTTTACAGCCATAGAGAAATGCCTGCTTGCACATATTTAACCAGGCTTTCAATATAAATTTAACACATAAAGAGTATTCAAGCTTATAATAGCTTGCATGGAACCATAGGTATTAGGTTACATGACATCTCAGACTCATAGCGAAGCCTATGTGCATGCGTTACTCATTTTCACTCTGCTCATTATCATTAAGCAACAGTAATATTTCATATCGTCATATTAATTGCCATATACAGTATTTAAAAGTCCCTGGCTCCTACTCAAATGGTGACTGTGTCATGCTTTATTAGTTCACACACAGGTCTTAGACGAGATGGTGACATATTTTGTGAGAAAGAGATAAGGAGAGAGATAAGGACAGTAGGTATTGTTAATTTTCATATTTCTACCTGTAGTTTGCCATAATTTATTATTATATATCCACATATCTACAAGTCTCACGTATCTTATTGATTAACACTACGCATCAACAAAACAAAACCAATCCTATACACCGCCACCCTATACCCCCACCCCATACACTTATCCTAACACCCCCACATATAGCTTACACATAGAAAGACACATAGCACACACATAACTTAAGTAAATATTATACACATGAAACAAATTATTTATTTTATTACATCTCATAGTTGAAGGGTGGAGGGAGGAGTGAGGAAGGGAAGGGGACGTGACTAGGACTGGAGATGAGAGAAAAGAAGTGTGGGAGAAATAAAAGGAGCCCCCGGGACAAGTGGAGGAAGAGGAGGTAAGTGAGGGAGAGAGGGGAGAGCTGATGAGAGAGGGAGAGAAGGGAAGAGAGGTGCTGAGAGAGGGAGATGTGAGGAAGAGAAGTGAGGTGGCAGAGGAGAAGTAGAGGGAGGGAGTAATAATCTAGTGCTAGACATACAAACTGCAGGACCAGAGAGGGAGGTCCCTGGACCCAATCGTAAGTTGAGAGCTGGGGAGAATCAAACCTCAGGATAAGACCAGGGATGGTCAGAACCCCCAACACACCCAGGGGGGCCATTAGGCTGGAAAGCTCAAAGCCCTCAACTACCCCCATGAAAAGTTCATGGTGGTCATAAGTGCCATACGTGATAGGTCTCATATATTACATGATGGAAGGGATGTCAGGACTGTACAGAGTACACAAATGTACACAAATGTGGAGAGAGGTAGATCAACAAATCAGTGATGTGGGGTGTATCTATGTGATGTTAAATGTGTTAGATATTGTTATGCTGACTTGCAGTAGAAGGTGAAGAGGGAAATGGGACATGAGGCAGCCAGTGCAAGTGGTAGTTCCCCAACAATCATCCACTGCAATGAGTGTGATCAAATACTCAAGACAGAATGTCCACAACGAGTGTAGTGGGAATCCCAGAGCTCTGTGACACATAGCCCCATTAAAAAAAATTCTGCTGCGTTACAGAGCTATTACATTTAATCATGTCACAAGCTACAGATTACACATAATTGCAATATACAATTTAAACAACACACATAAAAACATCTAGAGCTAGTTCATTCCATACACTCCCCCTATCCCAACCCCAACACCTCATCCCCCAACAGTTATTAATTACACATAATACACAACTTTTTTTCCCCATAATACAGTATATTATTTTTATTTATTGTTCTATTATTTTGGGATTGATATAGAGGGAGGAGAGATGAGTGTAGAGGAATGGAGAGGTGGGGAGGAGGAGAAGAGGAGAGACGTGGAGGAGAGATAGGAGAGAGACGTGACCCTGGGGAGTAGTGGTGGAGAGGAGGAGGAAGTGAGAAGTGGTGGAGGAGAGCAGGAGGAGGAGGAGGTGGAAGATGAGGTGGTGGAGGAGCAGGAATAGGAGGAGGTGATGGAGGCGAAGGAGAAGGAGGAGGAGGTGGGTAGTGGCAGGGCGGTCAGAGCAGCAGGAACAACTAGGAGAGGGACAGTGGGGAAGGTGCTGGATCCCGGGGGGGGGGGGGTTGTAGTTTGGGGCAGGGACAGGCCTGGGGGACAGGTCATGGAGGCAAGGATCCCCATCCACAGTTAGGAGGGCAAGAGGCTAAGGGCAAGAACAGGGCCCACAATGACACGCACCAGGATAATATGGCCATTCTTGGTGCTATCCGTGGCCACCCTGTGATTCTTACACGGGGGAGGGAAGTTAGGCCAGGGCCTAGGGCTCAGGCATGTAAGGAATTTGCAGCGCCAAGGGATGTAAGGTCTGCGCCAAGGGATGTAAGGTCTGCCAAGCACCAGTTTGACAACATCAGGGCCAAAGTGAGGAGGATGATGACTAAGGAGGACAAGAACCAGATTGTGACCTATAATGAGTGGCAGAGGGTCGAAAAGGACCTTCTGAGACACGTGCCCACCTCTGGTGCTTCAGGCCTGGTGGCCCAGCCGGACCCAGCCTCCATGTCAGGTGAATATCACATACACCAATATGCTACCACATGTACATCACACACACTACACATGTACATGATGACCAACAAGGACACTGACATGTCAGCTCTTTTAAATCCATGAAGCTGCCAAATAATTGTCATTCCTGGGCAAAACAACGGTAATCAACCAATAGATAGTGCATGTATTGGTGTGCCCACTGCAGCCTATGCAGTTACAGAATGCAGCCTGAATAAAGATAGCATTAGGAGACAAGAATGCTCAAGACCAAGAGCCAAAGAATAGATCACATCTAGCAAATGATAGCTAATCTGAGTCGAAATTAGGAGTATCATCCAGGTTTAAGACCAGATGTCAGATAGTTAGGAATGCACACAAATCAATATATTAAAACAAATTATTGACCAGAAGTCGTAAATCTAAATTCTCTGAAACTTAAATCTTCCAAATACGGACTCCATCCGGTCTCCCTACTATAAGCCGAAACGAGATTACCTTTAAAAACGTTTACCAAAACATTTACTCAACCCAAACCTCAGCCCCTGACAAAGTGATTACCTAATACCTAAATTCATCGGATCTCCCCTCAATTTCTCCTCTAGACCTTCAAAATTTAAGCAGAGAAGTAACTTGCGAGGAGTAGTGATGTCCCGAACAATTCGCCGGAGAACTATTCGCTGCGATTTTCGCATGTTCGCGTTTTTGTGTGTAATCTATGCCTGCCTGCCAGAGTGTGTGTGTGACAGGCTAACACCTAACAGCTTATATTGTGCTTATTTTCACTACTCATACATGGTGGTGTAACATACATTGAAAACAACCATTTTTTTCCTGTAATCTAATTTCAGTTGCCTGCCTGTGTCAGGCTCACTGCTTATATTGTGCTCAGTGACATAAAACAACACTTTTTTGACTGTAATAGATTGAATAGCAATTGCCTGCCTACATGCATGTGTGAAGCCTATTGCATCTACTCTGCCAACTATTGCCAGTGCACAGTGATACGTCATATCTGGTGCAACCGTAGTGTACAGTGACATAAAACAACACTTTTTTGACTGTAATAGATTGAATAGCAATTGCCTGCCTACAGGTGTGTGTGTGAAGCCTATTGCATCTACTCTGCCAACTTTTGCTAGTGCACAGTGATACGTCATATCTGGTGCAACCGTAGTGTACAGTGACATACAGCTTATATTGTGCTTATTTTCACTACTCGTACCTGGTGATGTACCATACATTGAAAACAACCATTTTTTTCCTGTAATCTAATTTCAGTTGCCTGCCTGTGTCAGGCTCACAGCTTATATTGTGCTCAGTGAAATAAAACAACACTTTTTTGACTGTAATCGATTGAATATCAGTTGCCTGCCTACAGGTGTGTGTGTGAAGCCTATTGCATCTACTCTGCCAACTTTTGCCAGTGCACAGTGACACTCATATCTGGTGTCACAGTAGCTTGCACGCATAGTACCATTAATCGGAAAAAAAATGACAGACAGAGGCAGGCTACCCCGCAGGGGCCATCGTAGTCGTGGTGCTGTGATTCCCTTTGGCCCTAGAATAATGCCCAGTTTTCAGAGGCAACGTACCCTGAACTTGAAAAGTTCTGAGGACATGGTTGACTGGACACCCAATCTTCTACAGCTTCCGCTCGGAACCTAGACGCACCTTCCTCCTCCAGCTTAGCTTTGGGCACCTCTCCAGTTACCACTCGCCCGCCTGCCGCCACCACCAACACTAGCACGACAGCCGCTGCACTTGATCCGTCAGCAGAGTTATTTACACATCCGTTGGAAGAAATGAGTGATGCACAAACATCAGTGCCAGAGGATATAGATAACAAGGATATTTCCCAGTCAGGCAGCATTACACACATGGACATACGGTCTGATGATGATGATGATGTTGTACCCGGTGTTGCTTCCTTTGTTGAGTTGTCAGATGCAAGTGAAGCGGTTGATGATGACGATGCGTCCGTGGATGTCATGTGGGTGCCCGCTATAAGAGAAGAAGAACAGGAGGAAAGTTCAGATGGGGAGACAGAGAGGAGGAGGAGACGAGTTGGAAGCAGCTTGAGGTCATCGAAAGTAGCTAGTGGCACAGTCAGACAGCATGCATCGGCACCCGGGGTCAGCCATACAGCACGCCAGTCAACGCATGCTGTTGCCACCAGAAGAATGCCGTCATTGCAGAGCTCAGAAGTGTGGCAATTTCCCGATCCAGGACCTCGAAAACTAGAGGAGGGGCGGAGACCGGAAGTGATGTAGTTTGCCGCGAATAGCGGCTGGAGGTGAATGGAGGCAGCTACTCTCCTGCCTGAGGTAACAGGCACCTGAGAGAGAGGAATTATAAAGTCCCCTTAGCCCTTTCAGCCTCAGGCAAAATTGCATAACCCCCACTCACCACTCAGGAGCAGGAGCACCAAACGAAGGGGGCTAATATAGCCCAGAATACCATCACAGTGAATCTGCAGGTCTGGGAGAAAGAACAAACTCTGGAGACTAAGGACTCACACTATGAGACATCAGATGGCTGACAGGCTGAGGAAAGCAGCGGTGGGTGAGTGATGGGATTGATATTAGTCCCTGGGGCACTCCCATTATAACAAAATACGCTGTATTTATCTTATGCCTGAACACATATCATAAAGGAAACTCCTGTATCTTAAAAAATATATCCAGACAAAAGCAAGAAACTGTAGAAGGAAAGGACTATAATGGTGAGAGTGGCTTCTCATTTTCTGGGATACTTCACATGGCTGATTGAAATGCGGACTGATTTGGTAACAGGTTTCTTAAAGAAACAGAGCCAGATAAAAAAAAAAAAAAGCAACATTACTTGAGAGGACTTTCAGCCTCAGGCGAAATTGTATAGCCCCCACTCACCACTCAGGAGCAGGAGTACCAAACGAAGGGGGCTAATATATGGGGGTGCAGACCAGAGTAAGTAAATTGGGGTCGTAAATAGTTTTACATCTAAGGAACCATAGGGCTGTAACCAAACTCAGGATGAAGGCAGAGAACAAATGTTTGTCCAATAAAAAAGGTATCACTATATACTGCAATACTCTGATTATTTATCTGGACTACTGGACATTCACGGCTACCTCACTCTTCATATATATATATATATATATATATATATATATATATATATATATATATATATATATATATATATGATGAAAAGGGCTTGTTAATACATTTCCCTTTTCCGTTTTTGGGTTTGTGTCTCTTTTTTTTTTTTTCTTTTTTTTTTTTTTTATGTTTGTTCCCTCAAATTCTGAGGTAAAGATTCTGTCAGAAATGCTTTAATAATCCTGCATAGATAGATGCTTATAGGTTTTTGAGAGACTGGGAGGTAGCTGCCTCCATTAGAAAGGTTCACCTACCACTTCTAAACATTGGCTAATCAGCCCGTAGGAATTCGACCCAACATGAGAGATAGGATGGGTCATATTCGGTATGTTTGTAGTCAGTATGTATGTTTAAAGGAACAGAGAAATTTAAATAGTGAGGATAGGAAGGGGAAACATAGGTTAAGAGGAATTAAGGAACTAAAAGGGGTTGAAACCTATGGTAAAATAAGAAATTGGAGAAAAGAACCTCTGATTTTAAAAGATAAGATATATATAGAAGAAATAAGAACAGCTATCAGAGAATTTATGCGCTTAAATATAGATTCAGTATCATCTCCTTCACTCATATGGTGTACACTAAAAGCATTTGTTAGAGGCATTCTAATAGAAAAAGAAGCGCGAATGAAGAGAGCTAGGGGAACAACCCTAAGAACTCTTTATATTCAGTTAGATATATTACAGAATAGCAATAAAAATCTTCCATCTATGCAAATGATGGAAAACATTAAAGATATCAATTTACAAATTAAAAAGATCTTTCAGTTAATTCAAGATAGAATGGTTTGGAAAGCACAACAAAACAATTACCTCATGGGAGGAAAAATGGGGAAATATTTGGCCAATAAAGTTAAGAATCAAAAAATTCAAAACCATATCCAGGGACTCAGGGGAGAAGATAATCAGCTATATAACCATCCAGAAAAAATTGGCAACATATTTTTCCAATACTACTCAGAATTATACAATATTGAGAAGCAGAAAGATTTTCAGAAACCTAGTTTGAGTGAGATAAAAAACTTTTTGAAGGATATTAAATTCCCTAAGATATCAGAGGAAGAACTAATATATCTAAATGAACCAATAACGGAGAAAGAGATAATAAAGGTTATTAATGAAACAAAAAACAATAAGGCCCCTGGTATTGATGGCCTAGATAAACTATTCTATACAACGTTTAAAGACCAGCTGGCCCCTTTATTGGCCAGTATGTTTAATGAGATTAAGAACAGCGGCATTATTAGAGAGGAGTTAACTGAAGCAAAAATTATAAATATACTAAAAGAAGGAAAAGACCCGGAAGATAGGAAGAGCTATAGACCTATCTCTCTTATTAATTATGATTTAAAAATATATTCTAAGGTGTTAACTAATCGTTTGATCCCTTTAATTCCGCAGTTGATTAATTCAGAGCAGACAGGATTTGTTGAGTCCCGCAAGGAGGGGATAATATAAGAACATTGATAGATATTCTCTCTATAGGGAGGAGTGATGGGGGCCCCAGTTTGGCTCTGTCGATAGATGCAGAGAAAGCCTTCAACAGAGTCAGCTGGGACTTCCTTAAAATTGCCTTGGAATGTTATGGACTAGAGGAATTTGCTTCTAAAGCAATTATGGCTCTTTATATTAACCCTACAGCTAAGATTATTGGGCCTAATTATGAAACATCTTTTTTCCCCATAAAAAATGGAACTAGGCAGGGCTGTCCCTTGTCTCCCATATTATTTAATCTTTATGTGGAGTCTCTTCTATTGAAAATAAGGGAAGCAAAGGATATTGAGGGAGTAAAAGTCAGTCTTAAAGAGTATAAAATTGCTATATATGCAGATGATCTGATAGTTATTTTGAAGAACCCTATCCAATCTTTGGGAGCTCTTGATATCATCTTTAAAGAATTTGGAAGACTCTCTTATTATAAGGTCAACCATGAGAAATCAGATATTATATGGAGATATCTCTCCTTTGAAGAAATTACAAGTTTAAAAAGCTCATTTAATTTTAAATGGAACTCTAATAAAATAAGTCATCTGGGTATAGACCTATCATTCAAGGTTAATAAGATTTTTAAATCTAATCTAGAAAAGATATGGAAACAGATTCAGAAAATCCTCTTAGAGTGGAAAGATGTAAAATTTTCATGGTCAGCTAGAATCGCAATTAGTAAGATGATATTGATCCCTAAAATCACTTATATCCTTAGAACAATTCTGGAAGTTCCGCCAAAATATTGGATTGTTAAACTGCAAAGAAGTATAGATGCATTTATTTTGGGTGGTAAAAGAACTAGAATCTCTCTTTCAATTACCAAAAGACCCATGCTTAAGGGTGGATTGGCATCACCCTCTATAAGAGATTTATATAATGCTATTGCCCTCTCTCAAATTATGATATGGAGTACTCCTGCCATTAATCCAGGTTGGAAGTCCTTAGAATACGATATATTAAAAATAGACACTCCAAATACATTGCTGTGGATTGATGGGTTAAATGATGTCAAGAGTGAACGGCTACCCAGAGGAGTAAGAACATTGTTAAAATTCTGGGTGACAAATAGAGATAAATTGAACCTTTCGAGATATCCTTCGTTAGGTGCCCCTATAGAGTGTCTCTTATCACCGTTCAATGTTGACTTAATAGGTGGATGGAAATTGCAGGGAATATCCCTTATAGATGATCTCTACGCATCTGGTGTCCAACTATCCTGGTCTAACTTGAAACAAAAATATAAACTTAAGAACAACCAATGGTTGGCATTTAGATCTTTACAATCCTTGGTGAAAGCAAAGGGATATGGTAAAAAGATTAGCTATTCGATGACTGACTTTGAAAGTATGCTATATCAGAAGGCGTTACCGCATAGAATTTCAAGATGTCATAAGATTCTAATGCAACAGTATAAAGTAAATCCAACGAAAGGTATGTTAGAGTGGCAGAAAGATCTACATATATTAATGGACAGAGATAAATGGGAGAAGGCTCTAAAAATCGTAAAAATCTCTTCCTGCTCTAGTAACTATATTGAATTATATTTCAAGTTGATCAATAGATGGTATTGGACACCAGATGTGATTAATAAATTTGCACAGAACAAAGGGAATACATGTTGGAAGGGCTGTGGTATAAACAGTGATTCACTCCATGCTTGGTGGAACTGTACAAAAATAAAGCCTTTTTGGAGAGCTTGTACATATCTGATTGAGGATATATGTGAGGTAGAGGTTCCTTTTGTTCCAGAGCTGCTCCTATTACATATAAACATAAGGGAGACTTTTCCAAAAGTCTACCTCCTGGTCTCTCATATTCTTTTGGTTATTAAAATGTATATTGTGAAATATTGGAAATCAGAGTTCTCCCCATCTCTTCAAGAAATTATAAATTGTGTTATAAGAAATAGAAAGTTTGACGTCCAAGGAGAGAGCTTAGTCAAGCGAACTGGGAGAAAAGGACTAGACAGATGGTCTGTTTGGGATAGTTATTGCAATAGAAAGGTTAATATATGAGAAATTATGTTTGATAATTGGTTATTATTGGTGTTATATGCCTTTGCTGTTACATCAGATTTTCTCTTTCCCTTTGCTTTTCTCCGTCTCTCTTTCTCCCTTCCTTTTCTTTTCTCTTCTCTGGTCCTATTGGAGTGGGGGGAGGGAGGAGAGGGGGAGGGAGGGAGGAGGGGAAGGGAAGAGGAAAGATATTTTGTTTTTTTGTTTTTTATTTTCCTTCTTCACCCGGGTCTCCCCAGAAGCACATGATTTCTGTGCTAAACTGTTAGCTATATTGAGAGTAGTGCCGGTTCCTCTGTATGCTTGGTGGAGGTATCAAGTTAAGTGACCTTGCTATTAGGGAATTGCCTTACCATCAGGAGTACAAGATATTACATAAAAATTGGTATTCAAAAAGATGGGAGGGAGGAGATTTTAACAGTGTATTTATACATATGCAATTGCTAAACTGTTGAATTACTGATACCTCTGGAATGTATGATTGTTTTGTTTTGTTATGTTTTTGATGTTTGTTAAAGAAAAACGAGAAAAAATAAAGTATTTAAAAAAAAAAAAGAAGTGTGGCAAAGTTGTGGGAAGTCCAACACCCACCTGGGTACAACTTATTTGCGAAGGCACATGATATCACATCACAAACGCCTATGTGATCAACACATGAGTCCAAGCAGCACACAAAGACAAAGCCGCCATCCTCCTCTTGGTCCAGCATCTTCAGCCACGTCAACCACTGCTGCCCTGCTTGCCCCCTCTCAACCATCTGCCACTCCGTGTCTCGCCCTGAGCAGTCCCTGCTCATCTGCTCACAGTCAGGTGTCTGTCAAGGACATGTTTGAGCGTAAGAAGCCAATGTCACAAAGTCACCCCCTTGCCCGGCAACTGACAGCTGGCTTGTCTGAACTCTTAGCTCCCCAGCTTTTACCATACAAGCTGGTGGAGTCTAAAGCGTTCAAAAAATGTGTAGCTATTGGGACACCGCAGTGGAAGGTACCCGGCTGAAATTTCTATGCACAAAAGGCAATCCCCAACCTGTACTCGATTGTGCAAAAGGAATAATGTCATCTCTGGCACACAGTGTTGGGACAAGGGTCCATCTGACCCTTGTCAGGGCAGGTATGGTCATGGCAGGTATATCACCTACACTGCGCATTGGGTAAACCTGGTGACGGCTGCCAAGCATGGAATACGTGGCTCAAATTTGAAGTGGGAGGACCGACCAAGCATCTTTTTCCATCTCCCGCTTCCAAAAATCCATGCCATATACACGTCCCCTGATAGTGGACGTAACAGGGATTAAACCAATAGGAATAGTACTACTTAACAGTACACACCTTATAATAACGCAGACAGAGGCAACGCGTATAATCTTCCATGCTGTGCAGTGGAAGCCCCCAGACTCTGACCTGTGTATGATCTTCCATGCTGTGCAGTGGAAGCCCCCAGACTCTGACCTGTGTATAATCTTCCATGCTGGGCTGTGGAAGCCCCTAGACTCTGACCTGTGTATAATCTTCCATGCTGGGCAGTGGAAGCCCCCACACTCTGACCTGTGTATAATCTTCCATGCTGGGCAGTGGAAGCCCCCAGACTCTGGGAGTCTGAAGAAGAGGAGTCAGAGGAGGAAGGTGGCTTTAAGGAGGTGGAAAACCAAACACAGCAGGCATCCCAGGGGGCTTGTTGTCACCTTTCGGGGACCCTTGGTGGTTGGGTGGAGGAAGAGACCCTCAATGACATCAGTGAGGACAAGGAACGGGACATGGCTAGCTTGATATCCAACCTTGTGCAAATGGGGAGTTTGCAGTTGTGCAAAGGGACTGTTTGCGGTTGTTTGCAGTGCATTAAACGGGGAGATTGGTCTGTTACTGTGAAGCGGCTGTAACCCTTACACTACCTGATCGATACAACATCATACCTGAAGTTTTAAAGCATGTTATTCCAAACAATTTAGGAATGTTAGGTGATTTATGCCCTTTATGGCTTAAAACCAGACTCTGCATCAACTATGTAATTTTCCGTGGGAGTTTTGCCATGGATCCCCCTCCGGCATGCCACTGTCCAGGTGTTAGTCCCCTTGAAACAACTTTCCCATCACTATTGTGGACAGAAAGAGTCCCTGTGGGTTTTGAAATTCGCCTGCCCATTGAAGTCTATGGCGGTTTGCCGATGTTCGCCCGTTCGCGAACATTTGGTAAAGTTCGCGACATCACTAGCGAGGAGGTCCAAGACACAATTAAGGACCTGAAATCAGGGAAATCACCTGGTCCACATGGACTTACCAATCTATATTATAAAAAATTCCCTAAGATCCTTGCTCCTTATCTATGTAATTGATTTAATTCAATACTCAGAGGTGAGGCAATGCCTCTGAAGTTAAGTCAAGCACACTTAACACTTTTTCCCAAAGAAGGGAGAGACACTATGGAAGCAAAAAACTACCGGACAGATTTTTGCTAAAAGAATTTCAAATTTCTTACCTGACCTGATACACATGGACCAATTTGATTTCATACCCCACAGACAAACAGGGGACAATATTAGGAAAATTTTAAATATCATACATTCTTCCCAAAAATCCAACTCCCCTCTCTGCCTGCTAGCACTTAATATCGAAAAGCCGTTTGACATGCTTGAATGGCCTTTCGGTTTATCAATATGCTACGTACATACAACTCCCCCAGGGCTAACCTAAAACTTCCAGGATCACAAATAGCATGCATTTCCATACAATGGGGCACCAGACAGGGATGTCCTTTATCACCCCTGCTCTTTGCTTTAGCTATTGAGCCCCTTGCCCAGGCCATCAGGGCCAATGCGGCGATTAAGGGCTTTAAGGTAGGACACCATCACCTCAAATGCTCTCTTTTTGCCCATTGGCAAACCCTGAGTCATCTATAGAGGCCCTGATGTCTACTATTGACCAATATAGTGCGCTCTCAGGTCTCTGCCTGAACCTTGACAAAACTGAAGCTCTCAGCTTAGGTCTCTCTCCAGAAACCCTGAATCATCTTATATCAACCTACAAATGAATTTACCTTGATGTTAATATAACTAACACAATATCAGACCTATACAAGGTAAACTATCCCCCTCTTCTCAAATGCATAACAAAAGACATGGGTACTTGGTCTAGATCGCACATTTCTTAGAGGGGCCATATTGCCTCTGTCAAAATGAATTTCTTACCTAGTGTTCTTTACTTATTTAGGACCTTGCCTATCCCAATAAAAAACAAAGAACTAATTAGTTTTCAAAACCAAGTTTTTAAATTCATTTGTTCATTTGGATGAATAGGCCTCCCAGAAACGTAAAATATTATGTTTCAACTCAAATCAAAGGGAGGTTTATATTGTCCTTATTTTTCATACTATTTTAAAGCAGCACAACTGGCATTCATACCTTTCGCCCATTCTACCAAACACCAGACTAGCTGGATATGTATAGAAAACTTTCAAATGGCCCCTTTATCCTGTGGGGAAATCTTGTGGTCCCCTTATCCTGACTCACTCAAGACCAATTCACTTTCAACCATGCAAGTCACCTTCTCAGCAGCCTCAAAAGCTTTTTGGACGTCTCTTAAATTAGATTGGGGGGATCATGGTTCATGAATAATAATTTCTTCAGATGATGCGACAAGACTTTAATATCCCCGGACAAGAACTCTTTAACTACACTAACCTTAGACACTGGGTTACTACAATGTATACAAAACATGGCCCACCAAAGGCTTCCTGGTTAATAGTAATTTGTAAAAATGTGCCCCTATCCAAAGGGATACTAGGGTCTCTATACAACATTTTTAACACTCCTCCAAACATTCAGAGGCCTTCCTTCATGTTGTAATGGGAGTTGGATCTGAACCAAAAGTGGGACAATAACAAATGGACCAAGGCCTGCTTGAACCTTACTAATTGATCGATAAGCTAATGTCTCTTAGACACTTCTATAAAGATCCTTCATAGGGCTTATATGACCCCCGTGCGGTTGTACAAAATCACTTCCAAGGGGAATGACACATTCTTCAGAGGATGCCAAGCACCGAGTGATTTCCTCCACACATGGTGGCTGTGCCCCATAGTTCAGGAAGTCTGGTCTAAGACTGTTAAACTAATATGAAGACTATTTAAGATTACATTACTATTGCCACTTGCCTGCTGGGTATTCACTTTACTAATTTGTACTCACAGGGTAATAAATTGGCTCAATTAATTATGCTGGAAGCTAAAAACATTATCACTAGAGATGTCGCGAATAGTTCGCCGGCGGACTGTTCCCGGCGAAGTGTTCCGGGCGAACATAGTATGTTCGCGTTCGCGGCGAACTGCGAACATATGCGATGTTCGATCCCCCCCCTATACTTTATCATTGAGCAAACTTTGACCCTGCACCTCACAGTCAGCAGACACATTACAGCTAATCAGCAGCATACACTCCCTTCCAGAGCCTTCTACCTCATGGACAGCAGCCATTTTGGAATCATAACTAACTTGCAGTCTTACTGAGAGGAGGGAGAGTGTAGGTGATGCTGATTGAATAGGGAAATCAATAGCTAGGCAAGTTTATTCAGTGTCCAGTGCAGTGCTGAAGGACTCATCAGATCTCTGCTGTAAACACAGCACCCCAAAAAGCCCTTTTTAGGGCTATAACATAATTTTTGTTTGTTTGTTTTTTTCTGTCTAATCTAACTTCATTTGCCTATCTCCCTGCTAGCCCCTGCTAGCAAGTGTGTGTGTCAGGCTCACAACTTATACTGTGTGTGCACAGTGCAAACAATACAATCTTGTTTACTAGTTGTCTACTTTAAAAAACCAAAACTTTTATTTTGTTAAATCTTAGTTCATTTGCCTAACCACCAATCTAAGTTCATTTACCTGACCGCTAGCCAGTGTGTGTGTCAGGCTTACAAGTATTGTGCCAAGTTCAACCAATCCAATCTAGTGGTGTACCAGCAGTCTACATTTAAAAAAAACAATAATTTTATTTTCTTAAATCTAAGTTCATTTGCCTGACCGCCAATCTAAGTTCATTTGCCTGACCGCTAGCCAGTGTGTGTGTCAGGCTTACAAGTTTTGTGCCAAGTTCAACCAATCCAATCTAGTGGTGTACCTGCAGTCTACATTTAAAAAACCAATAATTTTATTTTCTTAAATCGTAGTTCATTTGCCTGACCGCCAATCTAAGTTCATTTGCCTGACCGCTAGCCAGTGTGTGTGTCAGGCTTACAAGTACTGTGCCAAGTTCAACCAATCCAATCTAGTTGGGGTACCAGCAGTCTACATTTAAAAAAAACAATAATTTTATTTTCTTAAATCTAAGTTCATTTGCCTGACCGCCAATCTAAGTTCATTTGCCTGACCGCTAGCCAGTGTGTGTGTCAGGCTTACAAGTACTGTGCCAAGTTCAATCAATCCAATATAGTTGGGGTACCAGCAGTCTACATTTAAAAAAACAATAATTTTATTTTCTGAAATCTAAGTTCATTTGCCTTACCGCCAATCTAAGTTCATTTGCCTGACCGCTAGCCAGTGTGTGTGTCAGGCTTACAAGTACTGTGCCAAGTTCAACCAATCCAATCTAGATGGGGTACCAGCAGTCTACATTTAAAAAAACAATAATTTTATTTTCTTAAATCTAAGTTCATTTGCCTGACTGCCAATCTAAGTTCATTTGCCTGACCGCTAGCCAGTGTGTGTGTCAGGCTTACAAGTACTGTGCCAAGTTCAACCAATCCAATCTAGTTGGGGTACCAGCAGTCTATATTTAAAAAAACAATAATTTTATTTTCTTAAATCTAAGTTCATTTGCCTGACCGCCAATCTAAGATAATTTGTCTGACCGCTAGCCAGTGTGTGTGTCTGGCTTACAAGTACTGTGCCAGAGAGCATGTTGTGTGCATGCTTGAGCTCTAAACAAAAGGCTTTTTAGGGTCTTAGTCCCTCAAATACAAGTTTTATTTTAACACCTTTTTGTTAATAAGCACTTTGTGCACGGTGTTGTTCATTTTTCGGAGTTTTTGTGGTTTTTTTCTTAGTTTAATTTAAGTTTTAGTTTTCTGGGGGTCAGGCTCAACTCTCTATCCCAGGAGAGTGAGCTGTCTCCTGGATACTTTGCCACACCCCTCCCTTAGCACTTTACCTTCACTCCTGAAACTTATTTTACTTTGACTTTTTTTTAAAAAGTTTTTCAGGTTTTGTTAAAGTTTTGTTTGTTTGGTGTTGGGTTTTATGTTTTGGGGGGAGAGAAGACAACTAACATCTTTGTAGGCAGTGGGGGGGAAAACAATTTGAAGTTTTGTTTAAAAGGCTTTTTTAACATCTGACACAAAGACACAGAGGGGTTAAAAAGCCTCTGTGTTCTCTGTGTTGTTGCAATTAGCAACACCTTGCAACAGGCCATTAACCCTTCCACTGCCAAACATCATCTCTCTCTCTCACTTAGTTTTGTCTTTTTTGTTTCTTTTTCACACTTTTATATTTTTAAAAAAAAAAAGAAAACAGTAAAAATCATAAAACAAAAAATAAAAATAAATAAAACAAATAAACTAAAAAAAAAAAGGGTCTAAACATGAGGGATAAGACCATTAAGAAGCCTCAGGGGTCAAAAGGGGGAATAATGGCCCCTGAAAATCCTAGCTGCAGCACTGCACAGCATAGGCCCCAGGCAGATAAGGCAGCCCCAGCTCCTGGTGGTTCTGCCAGCAGGCCTACACCTGTGGCTAATACCTGGTCACAGGTGGTTTCTGCTGGCCCCAGTAATACCACCGCTGGGGCTGAGGGGCAGATCACCAGGAAGCATGGGGTTAAATGTCAGATGTCTGGGGTCTACAGCATTGATATCTATCTGCGTGCTGCAGCTAATGTCATCAGCCCCTCTGTTATAGTAGCAGCCAGCAAAATGTACGGGAAAGCAGTTTTTTTTACCCATACTCTGGCTGCTGCACACATTCTTATACAGAGAGGCATCACAGTGGGGGGATTATATGTCCCAATAGAACCCCTGGAAGGGTTGGGCACAAAAGTAACACTCTCTAATGTGCCCCCCTTCCTACCAGACTCCCTCCTGCGCCCCCACCTGCTAACCCTAGGGGAAGTAAAAACACCATTTATAAAAATTCCCCTGGGGTGCAGAGAGAGAGCACTTCGTCATGTGCTCTCTTTCAAGAGGCAGGTACAAATGTGCCTGCCTCAGGGCGCAGAAAACATAGAGGGGTCTTTTGGGGTTCCATTTGAGGGGTTGCTGTACAGGATTTTTTACAGCACTACGGAGGTGCAGTGCTATCATTGCAAAGGGTTGGGGCATACACGTAGGAATTGTCCTAATGTAAAGCATCATGCCCCAGCCCCAGCAAATGGCACCTCCGTCAGTACGGCACCCATCCCCGCTGAGCCCATAACAGCGGGGACCTCAAGGGTCATAGCCCCCCCACAGAGCTCAGGCAAGGAGGCCGTTCCTCAAGCCACCACCACGGCCTCCAAACCCCCTTCTTCCCCAAAAAAGCCATCTGTGTCTGTGGTCTCTAGCAAGACTGCAGACACGGGGAAAAAGGGGAAGAATGTCACCGGTGCTCCCAGTGTCACAGCTGCATCTCCCAAGTCCCAATCTGCCCCCACCATAATTACATCAGTTAGTGTGGGGGCACAGTGTAAGCAGAGGGATAATAAGCCCTCTGCAGGGGAGGCAGCTAGTGGCAGCTCCTCTTCCAGGAGTGACGTCCCCAGGAAGAGGAAGCATAAAACCAACAGGGAGGTTGCTGATAAGTGGGAAGTGCTCTATAGTGGAGCACCTCCCTCTAAAAGCAAGAAGAGGAACAAAACATCTCCTCCTCATCCGGTGACATTGTCTGGCCCAGTTATTAAGCTCAGCCAGCCGGTGCCAGACCACACATCTCTCTCTCCAGACCCTATAGGGGTTAATGTGGAAAAGGGTCTGGAGGAAAAGCAGGGGCAAGAGGGTCTCCCAAGTGAGGCAGGGGTAGACAAGAAAGATCAGGTTCTGCCTCTGGCCTTTGAGGGGGGACCCAACAAAGCCCCTGCTGAATGGGTAGTCAGTGTCCCTGAGGTGCTGAGCTTCAAGGGCACCAGTCAGTCTCCTCCTCCAGTGTCACTCTCTAGTGACGTACCTCGGGCTTTGTTAGAGCCCCAGGCCGAGTCACTACTGGAGGGGGGGAATATAGGCATGACCCCCATTCAGGACCCCATGGATTTGTCTGTCAGGGGGGATGTGGCACAAGGGGAAGTGGAAATGGGGGAGGGTGATAAAACAGGTTTTCCTGTTAACATCATGGGAGAGCCTGTCTACCCTCCTCAGCCGTCCACTGACCCTAACATCGGTGCCATCCAAGCTGAGCAAGCAGCGGTGGAACTGGCAGAGGAGGCATATAAAGCCTCCAAGGCTTCCATTAAGGAAGCCATGCCAGCCACTGCTGTCCAGCCAGCTACCCCTGAATGCACTCCTGAAGCTACAGGGGTGCAGCAGCAATCCAAGGGTCCATTATTTACCTTGAAGGGTGCTAAAGGGACTCCTTCTGTATCATCTAAGAGGGGGTCCCTGAGAATAAAGCTGAGGAAACTGACTCCAGCCGGGGAGGATGGAGTAAAAGCCCTCAGCCAAGAGGAGCCCAGGGGTGACCCACTAGAAGGAACATCAGATTCTGGGTGGGTTATCCCTGTCAAGGAAATAGATCTATTCCTTGAGAGCACCCTTCATGGACAAAAGAAAAGGAAGGTGCGGCTGGCCTTGGAGAGGTGGAAGAATATGTCGTTTATTCTCCACTCTCTCCAGCAATATCTAGTGGTCAGCACTAGGGCCAAGAATTCTGGGACTGCGGAGCATCTCCGCGTCCGGAAATTCTATAAAATGTGCGTGTCCTATCAGCAGTCTCAAGGGTCTGAGGAACGCACAATTCCTGACACGCAGTAATGGCTTTGCACATCAGCACGCTAAATACCAATGGCTGTCAAGACAGTTTCCGCAGGTTCCAGGTACTCTCCCTTTTATATCAGGGAGGGTACTCTGTGAGCTTCCTGCAGGAAACTCACACCACTCCAGAGGCTGAGGCCTCGTGGCAACTGGAGTGGAGAGGCAGGGTCTTCTTCAGCCACTTCACATCGGCGTCATGTGGAGTGGTGACCCTGTTCTCAGAGTCTTTTCAGCCAGAGCTGCTGCTTGTGAAAGCTGTTATCCCAGGCCGTCTAATCCACCTCCGGGTCCGAGAGCAGGGTAGCATCATTAACCTAGTTAATATATATGCCCCTGCTGGAGGGCTCGAGAGAGTGAGGTTCCTCGCCAGACTGTCCCAGTTTTTGGAGACGGTTGACGCAGATGAGTGTTTGGTACTCGGGGGTGATTTCAACTGCACCCTCGACGCTCTGGACCGGAATAGTCCAGAGCCGTACCCGCCTTCTGCGTCAGCCCTGCGGGAGATCATCGCCCGCTTCTCCCTGGAGGACATCTGGCGAGAGCAGAACCCAGGGGCATCAGACGGTTTCACCTATGTCAGGGTGAGAGCCGGTCTGGTGTCCCACTCCCGGATCGACAGACTATATATATCTAGTCACTATATGTCACGAGTCGGTTCTTGTGCCATTAGGCTGGCTCCGTTCACAGACCACAACTGTGTGTCTGTGACGGTGGCGCTAACGCCAACAGCGCCACGAGCCGCCTATTGGCACTTCAACAATGCTTTGTTGAAGGACCAGGGGCTCGTGACATTGATCCGGGAGTTTTGGACGGACTGGAGGGGTTGCAATGGGGACTTTGCCACGTTAAAACTGTGGTGGGACGTGGGCAAGGTTCATTTGCGACTTCTGTGTCAGGAATATACCAAGGGTGCGAGTGGGCAGCGCGAAGCTGAGTTGGAGTCACTCCGGGGGGAGGTACTCCATCTGGAGCAGAGGCTGTTCACTTGTAGGGACCAATCCCTGCAGAGCGAGTATGTAGAGAGGAAGGGTGTCCTCTGTGACCTGGAACGACACCAGGCCAAGGGGGCATACGTGCGCAGCCGCTTAGGTTTTCTCAAAGATCTAGACCGCGGCTCGCGCCTCTTCTACTCACTGGAGAAAAAGGGGGGTAACAGTAGGCACATCACCTGTCTTCTAGATGAAGACGGTGCCCCCCTTACAGATCCGGAGAGTATCCGGGATAGAGCCCGGAACTTTTATAAAGATCTTTACTCTCCGGATCCCATTTCTCCAGACGCCTGCAGGGTGCTATGGGAGGGGCTCCCCACAGTCAGTGAGGGTGTAAGAGAGCGGCTTGATATACCACTATCTTTTCAAGAGCTCTCTGAAGCCCTCCGTGCCATGTCCTGTGAAAAGTCTCCAGGACTGGACGGACTGACTGTAGAGTTTTTCCAATTTTTCTGGGAGACTCTGGGACCTGATTTCCATCTGGTCCTTGGGGAAGCCCTGGAGACCGGGGAGATGCCCCTGTCTTGTCGCAGGGCAGTACTTGCCCTGCTGCCCAAAAAGGGGGATCTCCGGCTTATTAAGAACTGGCGACCGGTCTCTCTGCTCAGCACGGACTACAAGATTGTAGCTAAAGCCATCTCGCTTAGACTTGGGTCTGTGCTGGCAGAATTGGTTCACCCTGACCAGTCCTATGCGATCCCGGGCCGGACTATCTTTGATAGTATCTTTCTGGTCCGGGATCTATTGCATTATTCTCGCAGGACTGGTCTGTCACTCGCCTTTCTCTCTTTAGATCAAGAGAAGGCGTTTGACAGGGTGGACCATGGTTACCTCATAGCCACTCTGCAAGCGTACGGCTTTGGCCCACAGTTTGTGGGCTTTATAAGAACGCTGTACGCCTCTGCAGAGTGTTTACTTAAAATCAATTGGTCCCTAACAGCACCTTTGGTATTTGGACGAGGGGTGCGTCAAGGATGTCCCTTGTCTGGACAGTTATATGCACTGGCCATTGAGCCTTTCCTCTGCCTACTGAGGAAAAGGCTCACAGGGCTGGTGCTAAAAGATCCAGACATGCGGATTGTCCTTTCAGCTTATGCTGACGATGTGCTCCTCGTGGCCCAGGATCCAGTTGATCTTGAGCTGGCAACACAGTGCCAGGAGGTATATTCAGCTGCCTCCTCCGCTCAGATCAACTGGTCCAAATGCACAGGCCTTTTAGAGGGTAATTTACAGGTGGACTCTTTGCCTCCCACGTTTCGTGACATCACGTGGGAGGCAGATGTCATTAAATATCTGGGGGTCTACCTGTCCGCTGCGGACGCTTCCGTCCCAGACAACTGGAGGGAGTTAGAGGGCAGTGTCCTCTCTCGTCTGGGACGATGGAGGGGTCTAGCAAAAATGCTTTCCCTTAGGGGGCGGACTCTAGTGGTGAATCAGCTGGTGGCTTCTCAGATCTGGCACCGGCTGATTTGTCTGAGTCCGACCCCCGAGTTTGTCACCAATATCCAGAGGAATTTGTTAGATTTCCTCTGGATGGGAAGGCATTGGGTCTCTGCAGGGGTGGCAAGTCTGCCTTTGGTGGAGGGTGGACAGGGAGTAGTTTGTGTGTGCTCCCAGTTGTCCACCTTCCGCCTTCAGTACCTGCAGAGATACCTATATGCAGATCCCTCTCCGCAGTGGTGCGCACTGGCATCCAGCTTTTATCGCCAGTTGCGCAACCTGGGGTATGACCGGCAATTATTTCTGATCAGGCCCGAGGGGTTTGGGAGAGACCTCTCTGTGTTGCCGGCATACTACCAGGAAACCCTCAAGGCCTGGAGCATGGTCTCCGTGACCAGGCAGGGCGTGCCTTTGGGGGATGAAATATTCACAGAGCCCCTGCTATTTAATGCAGCAGTGGGGGCTCCAATGTTACAGTCCCCCAGTATCATCCGCCGCCTTAGTCATGCACGGATGACCCGAGTCGGGGATCTCCTGGAATACGGGCGTTCTGATTGGGTGTCACCCCAGGAGCTTGCGCTCCGTTTGGGATATGTGACGCCCAAAGTCTCAGGGCGCTTGCTCCAGGAGATTAGAGATGCCATCTCCCCCGACTCGCGCACCTTCCTTCGCGGGGCTTTGCAGGCCGGAGTGCCACATGCACCTTTCAACACCCCTTCTCCGGCTGTTTGCATTGGACACAAGCCCCGTGTTTCCCCTCAGGCTCCTCCTGTCCCCAACCTCTCGAGGTTGAGGGACATACCCTCGGCATGCTTTCGCGGCATGCCGAGGAAGAGCTTATATTCTCTCGTGCTCCATACAGTGCACTTCCTTGCCCTCGTGACCCGTCCCGATACCATCTGGAGGCGGGTCCTACCAGCTGACGAGGGCAAGAGGCCCCGGTGGGAGGAACTTTATTCTGATTTAGTTCCACGACCCACCGGGGACTTGAGTTGGAGAGTGCTCCATGGTGCACTGAGCACGGGAGAGTACTTAGCTAAATTCACGGACTCTCCCTCCACTTGTCCATTCTGTGGCAAGGGAGAGTCCGTGTATCATGTTTATTTTAGTTGCGCCAGACTGCAGCCCCTCTTGTCACTCTTGAGGGGCCTCCTCCTGCAGTTCTGGCTGCATTTCTCCCCTCACATTTTTATTTTTGGGCGCCCAGTGTCCCGGGGCAATAAGGCCAGGGACCTCCTCGTCAACCTGCTCCTGGCATTAGCCAAGTTGGCTATATATAAGTCCAGGAAGCAGTGTTTGATAGGGGGGGTTCCCTTGTCACCTGAGGCCATGTTCCGGGTGCTGGTGCGCTCCCGTATCCGGGCAGAGTACCACCTGGCTTTGTCTACTGGGGGAATGGATGAGTTTGTCTCCCAGTGGGCTGTAGATGGTGTGCTCTGCTCGGTATCCCCCCATCCGGTTTCTTTTTCTTTCAACCTCCTAATATGATTTTTATTTAGTTTACAGAAAATGTTTTCTCCTAATTTTAAAATACACTGTGCCAGAGAGCATGTTGTGTGCATGCTTGAGCTCTAAACAAAAGGCTTTTTAGGGTCTTAGTCCCTCAAATACAAGTTTTATTTTAACACCTTTTTGTTAATAAGCACTTTGTGCACGGTGTTGTTCATTTTTCGGAGTTTTTGTGGTTTTTTTCTTAGTTTAATTTAAGTTTTAGTTTTCTGGGGGTCAGGCTCAACTCTCTATCCCAGGAGAGTGAGCTGTCTCCTGGATACTTTGCCACACCCCTCCCTTAGCACTTTACCTTCACTCCTGAAACTTATTTTACTTTGACTTTTTTTTAAAAAGTTTTTCAGGTTTTGTTAAAGTTTTGTTTGTTTGGTGTTGGGTTTTATGTTTTGGGGGGAGAGAAGACAACTAACATCTTTGTAGGCAGTGGGGGGGAAAACAATTTGAAGTTTTGTTTAAAAGGCTTTTTTAACATCTGACACAAAGACACAGAGGGGTTAAAAAGCCTCTGTGTTCTCTGTGTTGTTGCAATTAGCAACACCTTGCAACAGGCCATTAACCCTTCCACTGCCAAACATCATCTCTCTCTCTCACTTAGTTTTGTCTTTTTTGTTTCTTTTTCACACTTTTATATTTTTTAAAAAAAAAAGAAAACAGTAAAAATCATAAAACAAAAAATAAAAATAAATAAAACAAATAAACTAAAAAAAAAAAGGGTCTAAACATGAGGGATAAGACCATTAAGAAGCCTCAGGGGTCAAAAGGGGGAATAATGGCCCCTGAAAATCCTAGCTGCAGCACTGCACAGCATAGGCCCCAGGCAGATAAGGCAGCCCCAGCTCCTGGTGGTTCTGCCAGCAGGCCTACACCTGTGGCTAATACCTGGTCACAGGTGGTTTCTGCTGGCCCCAGTAATACCACCGCTGGGGCTGAGGGGCAGATCACCAGGAAGCATGGGGTTAAATGTCAGATGTCTGGGGTCTACAGCATTGATATCTATCTGCGTGCTGCAGCTAATGTCATCAGCCCCTCTGTTATAGTAGCAGCCAGCAAAATGTACGGGAAAGCAGTTTTTTTTACCCGTACTCTGGCTGCTGCACACATTCTTATACAGAGAGGCATCACAGTGGGGGGATTATATGTCCCAATAGAACCCCTGGAAGGGTTGGGCACAAAAGTAACACTCTCTAATGTGCCCCCCTTCCTACCAGACTCCCTCCTGCGCCCCCACCTGCTAACCCTAGGGGAAGTAAAAACACCATTTATAAAAATTCCCCTGGGGTGCAGAGAGAGAGCACTTCGTCATGTGCTCTCTTTCAAGAGGCAGGTACAAATGTGCCTGCCTCAGGGCGCAGAAAACATAGAGGGGTCTTTTGGGGTTCCATTTGAGGGGTTGCTGTACAGGATTTTTTACAGCACTACGGAGGTGCAGTGCTATCATTGCAAAGGGTTGGGGCATACACGTAGGAATTGTCCTAATGTAAAGCATCATGCCCCAGCCCCAGCAAATGGCACCTCCGTCAGTACGGCACCCATCCCCGCTGAGCCCATAACAGCGGGGACCTCAAGGGTCATAGCCCCCCCACAGAGCTCAGGCAAGGAGGCCGTTCCTCAAGCCACCACCACGGCCTCCAAACCCCCTTCTTCCCCAAAAAAGCCATCTGTGTCTGTGGTCTCTAGCAAGACTGCAGACACGGGGAAAAAGGGGAAGAATGTCACCGGTGCTCCCAGTGTCACAGCTGCATCTCCCAAGTCCCAATCTGCCCCCACCATAATTACATCAGTTAGTGTGGGGGCACAGTGTAAGCAGAGGGATAATAAGCCCTCTGCAGGGGAGGCAGCTAGTGGCAGCTCCTCTTCCAGGAGTGACGTCCCCAGGAAGAGGAAGCATAAAACCAACAGGGAGGTTGCTGATAAGTGGGAAGTGCTCTATAGTGGAGCACCTCCCTCTAAAAGCAAGAAGAGGAACAAAACATCTCCTCCTCATCCGGTGACATTGTCTGGCCCAGTTATTAAGCTCAGCCAGCCGGTGCCAGACCACACATCTCTCTCTCCAGACCCTATAGGGGTTAATGTGGAAAAGGGTCTGGAGGAAAAGCAGGGGCAAGAGGGTCTCCCAAGTGAGGCAGGGGTAGACAAGAAAGATCAGGTTCTGCCTCTGGCCTTTGAGGGGGGACCCAACAAAGCCCCTGCTGAATGGGTAGTCAGTGTCCCTGAGGTGCTGAGCTTCAAGGGCACCAGTCAGTCTCCTCCTCCAGTGTCACTCTCTAGTGACGTACCTCAGGCTTTGTTAGAGCCCCAGGCCGAGTCACTACTGGAGGGGGGGAATATAGGCATGACCCCTATTCAGGACCCCATGGATTTGTCTGTCAGGGGGGATGTGACACAAGGGGAAGTGGAAATGGGGGAGGGTGATAAAACAGGTTTTCCTGTTAACATCATGGGAGAGCCTGTCTACCCTCCTCAGCCGTCCACTGACCCTAACATCGGTGCCATCCAAGCTGAGCAAGCAGCGGTGGAACTGGCAGAGGAGGCATATAAAGCCTCCAAGGCTTCCATTAAGGAAGCCATGCCAGCCACTGCTGTCCAGCCAGCTACCCCTGAATGCACTCCTGAAGCTACAGGGGTGCAGCAGCAATCCAAGGGTCCATTATTTACCTTGAAGGGTGCTAAAGGGACTCCTTCTGTATCATCTAAGAGGGGGTCCCTGAGAATAAAGCTGAGGAAACTGACTCCAGCCGGGGAGGATGGAGTAAAAGCCCTCAGCCAAGAGGAGCCCAGGGGTGACCCACTAGAAGGAACATCAGATTCTGGGTGGGTTATCCCTGTCAAGGAAATAGATCTATTCCTTGAGAGCACCCTTCATGGACAAAAGAAAAGGAAGGTGCGGCTGGCCTTGGAGAGGTGGAAGAATATGTCGTTTATTCTCCACTCTCTCCAGCAATATCTAGTGGTCAGCACTAGGGCCAAGAATTCTGGGACTGCGGAGCATCTCCGCGTCCGGAAATTCTATAAAATGTGCGTGTCCTATCAGCAGTCTCAAGGGTCTGAGGAACGCACAATTCCTGACACGCAGTAATGGCTTTGCACATCAGCACGCTAAATACCAATGGCTGTCAAGACAGTTTCCGCAGGTTCCAGGTACTCTCCTATTTATATCAGGGAGGGTACTCTGTGAGCTTCCTGCAGGAAACTCACACCACTCCAGAGGCTGAGGCCTCGTGGCAACTGGAGTGGAGAGGCAGGGTCTTCTTCAGCCACTTCACATCGGCGTCATGTGGAGTGGTGACCCTGTTCTCAGAGTCTTTTCAGCCAGAGCTGCTGCTTGTGAAAGCTGTTATCCCAGGCCGTCTAATCCACCTCCGGGTCCGAGAGCAGGGTAGCATCATTAACCTAGTTAATATATATGCCCCTGCTGGAGGGCTCGAGAGAGTGAGGTTCCTCGCCAGACTGTCCCAGTTTTTGGAGACGGTTGACGCAGATGAGTGTTTGGTACTCGGGGGTGATTTCAACTGCACCCTCGACGCTCTGGACCGGAATAGTCCAGAGCCGTACCCGCCTTCTGCGTCAGCCCTGCGGGAGATCATCGCCCGCTTCTCCCTGGAGGACATCTGGCGAGAGCAGAACCCAGGGGCATCAGACGGTTTCACCTACGTCAGGGTGAGAGCCGGTCTGGTGTCCCACTCCCGGATCGACAGACTATATATATCTAGTCACTATATGTCACGAGTCGGTTCTTGTGCCATTAGGCTGGCTCCGTTCACAGACCACAACTGTGTGTCTGTGACGGTGGCGCTAACGCCAACAGCGCCACGAGCCGCCTATAGGCACTTCAACAATGCTTTGTTGAAGGACCAGGGGCTCGTGACATTGATCCGGGAGTTTTGGACGGACTGGAGGGGTTGCAAGGGGGACTTTGCCACGTTAAAACTGTGGTGGGACGTGGGCAAGGTTCATTTGCGACTTCTGTGTCAGGAATATACCAAGGGTGCGAGTGGGCAGCGCGAAGCTGAGTTGGAGTCACTCCGGGGGGAGGTACTCCATCTGGAGCAGAGGCTGTTCACTTGTAGGGACCAATCCCTGCAGAGCGAGTATGTAGAGAGGAAGGGTGTCCTCTGTGACCTGGAACGACACCAGGCCAAGGGGGCATACGTGCGCAGCCGCTTAGGTTTTCTCAAAGATCTAGACCGCGGCTCGCGCCTCTTCTACTCACTGGAGAAAAAGGGGGGTAACAGTAGGCACATCACCTGTCTTCTAGATGAAGACGGTGCCCCCCTTACAGATCCGGAGAGTATCCGGGATAGAGCCCGGAACTTTTATAAAGATCTTTACTCTCCGGATCCCATTTCTCCAGACGCCTGCAGGGTGCTATGGGAGGGGCTCCCCACAGTCAGTGAGGGTGTAAGAGAGTGGCTTGATATACCACTATCTTTTCAAGAGCTCTCTGAAGCCCTCCGTGCCATGTCCTGTGAAAAGTCTCCAGGACTGGACGGACTGACTGTAGAGTTTTTCCAATTTTTCTGGGAGACTCTGGGACCTGATTTCCATCTGGTCCTTGGGGAAGCCCTGGAGACCGGGGAGATGCCCCTGTCTTGTCGCAGGGCAGTACTTGCCCTGCTGCCCAAAAAGGGGGATCTCCGGCTTATTAAGAACTGGCGACCGGTCTCTCTGCTCAGCACGGACTACAAGATTGTAGCTAAAGCCATCTCGCTTAGACTTGGGTCTGTGCTGGCAGAATTGGTTCACCCTGACCAGTCCTATGCGATCCCGGGCCGGACTATCTTTGATAGTATCTTTCTGGTCCGGGATCTATTGCATTATTCTCGCAGGACTGGTCTGTCACTCGCCTTTCTCTCTTTAGATCAAGAGAAGGCGTTTGACAGGGTGGACCATGGTTACCTCATAGCCACTCTGCAAGCGTACGGCTTTGGCCCACAGTTTGTGGGCTTTATAAGAACGCTGTACGCCTCTGCAGAGTGTTTACTTAAAATCAATTGGTCCCTAACAGCACCTTTGGTATTTGGACGAGGGGTGCGTCAAGGATGTCCCTTGTCTGGACAGTTATATGCACTGGCCATTGAGCCTTTCCTCTGCCTACTGAGGAAAAGGCTCACAGGGCTGGTGCTAAAAGATCCAGACATGCGGATTGTCCTTTCAGCTTATGCTGACGATGTGCTCCTCGTGGCCCAGGATCCAGTTGATCTTGAGCTTGCAAAACAGTGCCAGGAGGTATATTCAGCTGCCTCCTCCGCTCAGATCAACTGGTCCAAATGCACAGGCCTTTTAGAGGGTAATTTACAGGTGGACTCTTTGCCTCCCACGTTTCGTGACATCACGTGGGAGGCAGATGTCATTAAATATCTGGGGGTCTACCTGTCCGCTGCGGACGCTTCCGTCCCAGACAACTGGAGGGAGTTAGAGGGCAGTGTCCTCTCTCGTCTGGGACGATGGAGGGGTCTAGCAAAAATGCTTTCCCTTAGGGGGCGGACTCTAGTGGTGAATCAGCTGGTGGCTTCTCAGATCTGGCACCGGCTGATTTGTCTGAGTCCGACCCCCGAGTTTGTCACCAATATCCAGAGGAATTTGTTAGATTTCCTCTGGATGGGAAGGCATTGGGTCTCTGCAGGGGTGGCAAGTCTGCCTTTGGTGGAGGGTGGACAGGGAGTAGTTTGTGTGTGCTCCCAGTTGTCCACCTTCCGCCTTCAGTACCTGCAGAGATACCTATATGCAGATCCCTCTCCGCAGTGGTGCGCACTGGCATCCAGCTTTTATCGCCAGTTGCGCAACCTGGGGTATGACCGGCAATTATTTCTGATCAGGCCCGAGGGGTTTGGGAGAGACCTCTCGGTTTTGCCGGCATACTACCAGGAAACCCTCAAGGCCTGGAGCATGGTCTCCGTGACCAGGCAGGGCGTGCCTTTGGGGGATGAAATATTCACAGAGCCCCTGCTATTTAATGCAGCAGTGGGGGCTCCAATGTTACAGTCCCCCAGTATCATCCGCCGCCTTAGTCATGCACGGATGACCCGAGTCGGGGATCTCCTGGAATACGGGCGTTCTGATTGGGTGTCACCCCAGGAGCTTGCGCTCCGTTTGGGATATGTGACGCCCAAAGTCTCAGGGCGCTTGCTCCAGGAGATTAGAGATGCCATCTCCCCCGACTCGCGCACCTTCCTTCGCGGGGCTTTGCAGGCCGGAGTGCCACATGCACCTTTCAACACCCCTTCTCCGGCTGTTTGCATTGGACACAAGCCCCGTGTTTCCCCTCAGGCTCCTCCTGTCCCCAACCTCTCGAGGTTGAGGGACATACCCTCGGCATGCTTTCGCGGCATGCCGAGGAAGAGCTTATATTCTCTCGTGCTCCATACAGTGCACTTCCTTGCCCTCGTGACCCGTCCCGATACCATCTGGAGGCGGGTCCTACCAGCTGACGAGGGCAAGAGGCCCCGGTGGGAGGAACTTTATTCTGATTTAGTTCCACGACCCACCGGGGACTTGAGTTGGAGAGTGCTCCATGGTGCACTGAGCACGGGAGAGTACTTAGCTAAATTCACGGACTCTCCCTCCACTTGTCCATTCTGTGGCAAGGGAGAGTCCGTGTATCATGTTTATTTTAGTTGCGCCAGACTGCAGCCCCTCTTGTCACTCTTGAGGGGCCTCCTCCTGCAGTTCTGGCTGCATTTCTCCCCTCACATTTTTATTTTTGGGCGCCCAGTGTCCCGGGGCAATAAGGCCAGGGACCTCCTCGTCAACCTGCTCCTGGCATTAGCCAAGTTGGCTATATATAAGTCCAGGAAGCAGTGTTTGATAGGGGGGGTTCCCTTGTCACCTGAGGCCATGTTCCGGGTGCTGGTGCGCTCCCGTATCCGGGCAGAGTACCACCTGGCTTTGTCTACTGGGGGAATGGATGAGTTTGTCTCCCAGTGGGCTGTAGATGGTGTGCTCTGCTCGGTATCCCCCCATCCGGTTTCTTTTTCTTTCAACCTCCAAATATGATTTTTATTTAGTTTACAGAAAATGTTTTCTCATAATTTTAAAATACACTGTGCCAAGTTCAACCAATCCAATCTAGTTGGGGTACCAGCAGTCTATATTTAAAAAAACAATAATTTTATTTTCTTAAATCTAAGTTCATTTGCCTGACCGCCAATCTAAGTTAATTTGTCTGACCGCTAGCCAGTGTGTGTGTCAGGCTTACAAGTACTGTGCCAGAGAGCATGTTGTGTGCATGCTTGAGCTCTAAACAAAAGGCTTTTTAGGGTCTTAGTCCCTCAAATACAAGTTTTATTCTAACACCTTTCTGTTTATAAGCAATTTTTGCACAGTGTTGTTCATTTTTGGTAGTTTTTGTGGTATTCTTCTTAGTTTAATTTAAGTTTTAGTTTTCTGGGAGTCAGGCTCAGCTCTCTATCCCAGGAGAGTGAGCTGTCTCCTGGATACTTTGCCACACCCCTCCCTTAGCACTTCACCTTCACTCAGGAGCTTTTTTTTACTTTGACTTTTTTTTTTAAAGTTTTTCAGGTTTTGTTAAAGTTTTGTTTGTTTGGTGTTGGGTTTTATGTTTTGGGGGGAGAGAAGACAAGTAACATCTTTGTAGGCAGTGGGGGGGAAAACAATTTGAAGTTTTTGTTTAAAAGGCTTTTTTAACATCTGACACAGAGACGCAGAGGGGTTAAAAAGCCTCTGTGTTCTCTGTGTTGTTGCAATTAGCAACACCTTGCAACAGGCCATTAACCCTTCCACTGCCAAACATCATCTCTCTCTCTCCCTTAGTTTTGTCTTTTTGTTTCTTTTTCACACTTATATATTTTTAAAAAGAAAACAGTAGAAAATCATAAAACAAAAAATGAAAATAAATAAAACAAATAAACTAAAAAAAAAAAAGGGTCTAAACATGAGGGATAAGACCATTAAGAAGCCTCAGGGTTCAAAAGGGGGAATAATGGCCCCTAAAAATCCTAGCTGCAGCACTGCACAGCATAGGCCCCAGGCAGATAAGGCAGCCCCAGCTCCTGGTGGTTCTGCCAGCAGACCCACCCCTGTGGCTAATACCTGGTCACAGGTGGTTTCTGCTGGCCCCAGTAATACCACCGCTGGGGCTGAGATCACCAGGAATCATGGGTTTAAATGTCAGATGTCTGGGGTCTACAGCATTGATATCTATCTGCGTGCTGCAGCTAATGTTATTAGCCCCTCTGTTATAGTAGCAGCCAGCAAAATGTACGGGAAAGCAGTTTTCTTTACCCATGCGCTGGCTGCTGCTCACATACTTATACAGAGAGGCATCACAGTGGGGGGATTATATGTCCCAATAGAACCCCTGGAAGGGTTGGGCACAAAAGTAACACTCTCTAATGTGCCCCCCTTCCTACCAGACTCCCTCCTGCGCCCCCACCTGCTAACCCTAGGGGAAGTAAAAACACCATTTATTAAAATTCCCCTGGGGTGCGGAGAGGGAGCACTCCGTCATGTGCTCTCTTTCAAGAAGCAGGTACAAATGTGCCTGCCTCAGGGCGCAGAAAACATTGAGGGGTCTTTTGGGGTTCCATTTGAGAGGGTGCTATACAGGATTTTTTACAGCACTACGGAGGTGCAGTGCTATCATTGCAAGGGGTTGGGGCATACACGTAGGAATTGTCCTAATGTAAAGCATCATGCCCCAGCCCCAGCAAAAAGCACCTCCATCAGTACAGCACCCATCCCCGCTGAGCCCATGACAGCGGGGACCTCAAGGGTCATAGCCCCCCCACAGATCTCAGGCAAGGAGGCCGTTCCTCAAGCCACCACCACGGCATCCAAACCCCCTTCTTCCCCAAAAAAGCCATCTGTGTCTGTGGTCTCCAGCAAGACTGCAGACACGGGGAAAAAGGGGAAGAATGTCACCGGTCCTCCCAGTGTCACAGCTGCATCTCCCAAGTCGCAATCTGCACCCACCATAATTACATCAGTTAGTGAGGGGGCACAGTGTAAGCAGAGGGATAATAAGCCCTCTGCAGGGGAGGCAGCTAGTGGCAGCTCCTCTTCCAGGAGTGACGTCCCCAGGAAGAGGAAGCATAAAACCAACAGGGAGGTTGCTGATAAGTGGGAAGTTCTCTATAGTGGAGCACCTCCCTCTAAAAGCAAGAAGAGGAACAAAACATCTCCTCCTCATCCGGTGACATTGTCTGGCCCGGTTATTAAGCTCAGCCAGCCGGTGCCAGACCACACATCTCTCTCTCCAGACCCTATAGGGGTTAATGTGGAAAAGGGTCTGGAGGAAAAGCAGGGGCAAGAGGGTCTCCCAAGTAAGGCAGGGGTAGACAAGAAAGATCAGGTTCTGCCTCTGGCCTTTGAGGGGGGTACCAATAAAGCCCCTGCTGAATGGGTAGTCAGTGTCCCTGAGGTGCTGAGCTTCAAGGCCACTAGTCAGTCTCCTTCTCCAGTGTCACTCTAGTGACGTACCTCGGGCTTTGTTAGAGCCCCAGGCCGAGTCACTATTGGAGGGGGGGAATATAGGCATGACCCCCATTCAGGACCCCATGGATTTGTCTGTCAGGGAGGATGTGGCACAAGGGGAAGTGGAAATGGGGGAGGGTGATAAAACAGGTTTTCCTGTTAACATCATGGGAGAGCCTATCTACCCTCCTCAGCCGTCCACAGACCCTAACATCGGTGCCATCCAAGCTGAGCAAGCAGCGGTGGAACTGGCAGAGGAGGCATATAAAGCCTCCAAGGCTTCCATTAAGGAAGCCATGCCAGCCACTGCTGTCCAGCCAGCTACCCCTGAATGCACTCCTGAAGCTACAGGGGTGCAGCAGCAATCCAAGGGTCCATTATTTACCTTGAAGGGTGCTAAAGGGACTCCTTCTGTATCATCTATGAGGGGGTCCCTGAGAATAAAGCTGAGGAAACTGACTCCAGCCGGGGAGGATGGAGTAAAAGCCCTCAGCCAAGAGGAGCCCAGGGGTGACCCACTAGAAGGAACATCAGATTCTGGGTGGGTTATCCCTGTCAAGGAAATAGATCTATTCCTTGAGAGCACCCTTCATGGACAAAAGAAAAGGAAGGTGCGGCTGGCCTTGGAGAGGTGGAAGAATATGTTGTTTATTCTCCACTCTCTCCAGCAATATTTAGTGGTCAGCACTAGGGCCAAGAATTCTGGGACTGCGGAGCATCTCCGCGTCCGGAAATTCTATAAAATGTGCGTGTCCTATCAGCAGTCTCAAGGGTCTGAGGAACGCACAATTCCTGACACGCAGTAATGGCTTTGCACATCAGCACGCTAAATACCAATGGCTGTCAAGACAGTTTCCGCAGGTTCCAGGTACTCTCCTATTTATATCAGGGAGGGTACTCTGTGAGCTTCCTGCAGGAAACTCACACCACTCCAGAGGCTGAGGCCTCGTGGCAACTGGAGTGGAGAGGCAGGGTCTTCTTCAGCCACTTCACATTGGCGTCATGTGGAGTGGTGACCCTGTTCTCAGAGTCTTTTCAGCCAGAGCTGCTGCTTGTGAAAGCTGTTATCCCAGGCCGTCTAATCCACCTCCAGGTCCGAGAGCAGGGTAGCATCATTAACCTAGTTAATATATATGCCCCTGCTGGAGGGCCCGAGAGAGTGAGGTTCCTCGCCAGACTGTCCCAGTTTTTGGAGACGGTTGACGCAGATTAGTGTTTGGTACTCTGGGGTGATTTCAACTGCACCCTCGACGCTCTGGACCGGAATAGTCCAGAGCCGCACCCGCCTTCTGCGTCAGCCCTGCGGGAGCTCATCGCCCGCTTCTCACTGGAGGACATCTGGCGAGAGCAGAACCCAAGGGCATCAGACGGTTTCACCTACGTCAGGGTGAGAGCCGGTCTGGTGTCCCACTCCCGGATCGACAGACTATATATCTCTAGTCACTATATGTCACGAGTCGGTTCTTGTGCCATTAGGCTGGCTCCGTTCACAGACCACAACTGTGTGTCTGTGACGGTGGCGCTAATGCCAACAGCGCCACGAGCCGCATATTGGCACTTCAACAATGCTTTGTTGAAGGACCAGGGGCTCGTGACATTGATCCGGGAGTTCTGGACGGACTGGAGGGGTTGCAAGGGGGACTTTGCCACGTTAAAACTGTGGTGGGACGTGGGCAAGGTTCATTTGCGACTTCTGTGTCAGGAATATACCAAGGGTGCTAGTGGGCAGCGCAAAGCTGAGTTGGAGTCACTCCGGGGTAAGGTACTCCATCTGGAGAAGAGGCTGTTCACTTGTAGGGACCAATCCCTGCAGAGCGAGTATGTAGAGAGGAAGGATGTCCTCTGTGACCTGGAACGACACCAGGCCAAGGGGGCATACGTGCGCAGCCGCTTAGGTTTTCTCAAAGATCTAGACCGCGGCTCGCGCCTCTTCTACTCACTGGAGAAAAAGGGGGGTAACAGTAGGCACATCACCTGTCTTCTAGATGAAGACGGTGCCCCCCTTACAGATCCGGAGAGTATCCGGGACAGAGCCCGGAACTTTTATAAAGATCTTTACTCTCCGGATCCCATTTCTCCAGACGCCTGCAGGGTGCCATGGGAGGGGCTCCCCACAGTCAGTGAGGGTGTAAGAGAGCGGCTTGATATACCACTATCTTTTCAAGAGCTCTCTGAAGCCCTCCGTGCCATGTCCTGTGAGAAGTCTCCAGGACTGGACGGACTGACTGTAGAGTTTTTCCAATTTTTCTGGGAGACTTTGGGACCTGATTTCCATCTGTTCCTTGGGGAAGCCCTGGAGACCGGGGAGATGCCCCTGTCTTGTCGCAGGGCAGTACTTGCCCTGCTGCCCAAAAAGGGGGATCTCCGGCTTATTAAGAACTGGCGACCGGTCTCTCTGCTCAGCACAGACTACAAGATTGTAGCTAAAGCCATCTCGCTTAGACTTGGGTCTGTGCTGGCAGAATTGGTTCACCCTGACCAGTCCTATGCGATCCTTGGCCGGACTATCTTTGATAGTATCTTTCTGGTCCGGGATCTATTGCATTATTCTCGCAGGACTGGTCTGTCACTCGCCTTTCTCTCTTTAGATCAAGAGAAGGCGTTTGACAGGGTGGACCATGGTTATCTCATAGCCACTCTGCAAGCGTACGGCTTTGGCCCACAGTTTGTGGGCTTTATAAGAACGCTGTAAGCCTCTGCAGAGTGTTTACTTAAAATCAATTGGTCCCTAACAGCACCTTTGGTATTTGGACGAGGGGTGCGTCAAGGATGTCCATTGTCTGGACAGTTATATGCACTGGCCATCGAGCCTTTCCTCTGCCTACTGAGGAAAAGGCTCACAGGGCTGGTGCTAAAAGATCCAGACATGCGGATTGTCCTTTCAGCTTATGCTGACGATGTGCTCCTCGTGGCCCAGGATCCAGTTGATCTTGAGCTGGCAAAACAGTGCCAGGAGGTATATTCAGCTGCCTCCTCTGCTCAGATCAACTGGTCCAAATGCACAGGCCTTTTAGAGGGTAATTTACAGGTAGGCTCTTTGCCTCCCACGTTTCATGACATCACGTGGGAGGCAGATGTCATTAAATATCTGGGGGTCTACCTGTCCGCTGCGGACGCTTCCGTCCCAGACAACTGGAGGGAGTTAGAGGGCAGTGTCCTCTCTCGTCTGGGACGATGTAGGGGTCTAGCAAAAATGCTTTCCCTTAGGGGGCGGACTCTAGTGGTGAATCAGCTGGTGGCTTCTCAGATCTGGCACCGGCTGATTTGTCTGAGTCCGACCCCCGAGTTTGTCACCAATATCCAGAGGAATTTGTTAGATTTCCTCTGGATGGGAAGGCATTGGGTCTCTGCAGGGGTGGCAAGTCTGCCTTTGGTGGAGGGTGGACAGGGAGTAGTTTGTGTGTGCTCCCAGTTGTCCACCTTCCGCCTTCAGTACCTGCAGAGATACCTATATGCAGATCCCTCTCTGCAGTGGTGCGCACTGGCATCCAGCTTTTATCGCCAGTTGCGCAACCTGGGGTATGACCGGCAATTATTTCTGATCAGGCCCGAGGGGTTTGGAAAAGACCTCTCTGTGTTGCCGGCATACTACCAGGAAACCCTCAAGGCCTGGAGCATGGTCTCCGTGACCAGGCAGGGCGTGCCTTTGGGGGATGAAATATTCACGGAGCCCCTGCTATTTAATCCAGCAGTGGGGGCTCCAATGTTACAGTCCCCCAGTATCATCCGCCGCCTTAGTCATGCACGGATGACCCGAGTCGGGGATCTCTTGGAATACGGGCGTTCTGATTGGGTGTCACCCCAGGAGCTTGCGCTCCATTTGGGATATGTGACGCCCAAAGTCTCAGGGCGCTTGCTCCAGGAGATTAGGGATACCATCTCTCCCGACTCGCGCACCTTCCTTCGCGGGGCTTTGCAGGCCGGAGTGCCGCATGCACCTTTCAACACCCCTGCTCCAGCTGTTTGCATTGGACACAAGCCCCGTGTTTCCCCTCAGGCTCCTCCTGTCCCCAACCTCTCGAAGTTGAGGGACATACCCTCGGCATGCTTTCGCGGCATGCCGAGGAAGAGCTTATATTCTCTCGTGCTCCATACAGTGCATTTCCTTGCCCTCGTGACCCGTCCCGATACCATCTGGAGGCGGGTCCTACCAGCTGACGAGGGCAAGAGGCCCCGGTGGAGGGAACTTTATTCTGATTTAGTTCCAAGACCCACCGGGGACTTGAGTTGGAGAGTGCTCCATGGTGCACTGAGCACGGGAGAGTACTTAGCTAAATTCACGGACTCTCCCTCCACTTGTCCATTCTGTGGCAAGGGAGAGTCCGTGTATCATATTTATTTTAGTTGCGCCAGACTGCAGCCCCTCTTGTCACTCTTGAGGGGCCTCCTCCTGCAGTTCTGGCTGCATTTCTCCCTTCACATTTTTATTTTTGGGCACCCAGTGTCCCGGGGCAATAAGGCCAGGGACCTCCTCGTCAACCTGCTCCTGGCATTAGCCAAATTGGCCATATATAAGTCCAGGAAGCAGTGTTTGATAGGGGGGGTTCCCTTGTCACCTGAGGCCATGTTCCGGGTGCTGGTGCGCTCCCGTATCCGGGCAGAGTACCACCTGGCTTTGTCCACTGGGGGAATGGATGAGTTTGTCTCCCAGTGGGCTGTAGATGGTGTGCTCTGCTCGGTATCCCCCCATCTGGTTTCTTTTTCTCTCCACCTCCTAAAATGATTTTTATTTAGTTTACAGATCATGTTTTTCTCATAATTTTAAAATACACTGTGCCAAGTTCAACCAATCCAATCTAGTGGTGTACCAGCACTCTACATTTATAAAAAACAACACTTTTTTTCTGTGTAATCTAATTTCATTTGCCTGTCTGCCAGCGTGTGTGTCTTAGGCTCACATCGTATACTGTGCCCACTTGCCGACTCAGTGCCACCACTCATATCTGTTGTAACAATCAGTAGTGCACATTTAAACAAAGAATACAATTTTGACTGTAATACATTGAATAGCAGCTACTTGTCTGCAAGCGTCTGTGTCAGGCCTACAGCGTCTACTCTGCCAACTTCTGCAAGTGCACAGTGCCACTCATATCTGTTGTCACAGTAGCTTGCACGCATAGTACCACTAATCGGAAAAAAAATGACAGGCAGAGGCAGGACACCCCGCAGGGGCCGTCGTGGTCGTGGTGCTGTGATTCCCTTTGGCCCTACAATAATGCCCAGTGTTCAGAGGCCAGTTACCCTGAACTTGAAAAGTTCAGAGGACGTAGTTGACTGGCTAACACAGGACACCCAATCTTCTACAGCTTCCGCTTGGAACATTGACGCACCATCCTCCTCCAGCTTAGCTTCGGGCACCTCTCAAGTTACCACTCGCCCGCCTGCCGCCACCACCAACACTAGTACCACAGCCGATTCAATTGATCAGTCAGAAGAGTTATTTACACATCAGTTTGAAGAAATGAGTGATGCGCAACCATTATTGCCAGAGGATGTAGATAACAGGGATATGTCTCAGTCAGGCAGCAGTACACACATGTACGTACGATCTGATGATGATGATGTACCTGTGCTGCTTCCTTTGTTCAGTTGTCAGATACAAGTGAGGCGGGTGATGATGATGATGATGCGTCCGTGGATGTCACGTGGGTGCCCGATAGAAAAGAAGAAGAACAGGGGGAAATTTCAGATAGGGAGACAGAGAGGAGGAGGAGACGAGTTGGAAGCAGAGGGAGGTCATCGCAACGAGCTAGTGGCACAGTCAGACAGCATGCATCAGCACCCGGGGTCAGCCAGACAGCACGCCAATCAACGCATGCTGTTGCCACCACCAGAATGCCATCACCGCAGAGCTCAGCAGTGGGGCATTTTTTTTGTGTGTCTGCCTCTTACAACAGCGATGCCATTTGCAACCTGTGCCAAAAGAAACTGAGTCGTGGGAAGTCCAACACCCACCTATGTACAACTGCTTTGCGAAGGCAATGGGATCAACACATGAGTACAAGCAGCACACAAACTCCAAGCCGCCATCCTGTTTTATTATATCCTCTGCGGAGCTGTGGATTTTTTTGCCACGTTACTGGACGCTCATGCGCAATGCCTGTAGGCTCATGCGTCCTTTTGAGGAGGTGACAAACCTTGTCAGTCGCACCGAAGGCACCATCAGCGACTTCATACCATTTGTTTTCTTCCTGGAGCGTGCCCTACGAAGAGTGCTGGATCAGGCCGTAGATGAGGGTGACGAGGAAGAGGAAGAGTTGTGGTCACCATCACCACCAGAAACAGCCTTATCAGCATCACATGCTGGACCTGCGGCAACGCTGGAAGAGGATTGTGAGGAAGAGGAGTCAGAGGAGGAATGTGGCTTTGAGGGGGAGGAGGAAGACCAATCACAACAGGCATCCCAGGGTGCTCATTGTCACCTATCTGGTACCCGTGGTGTTGTACGTGGCTGGGGGAAAAGAACATATCTTCAGCGAGATCACTGAGGATGAGGAACAGGACATGGGTAGCTCGGCATCAAACCTTGTGCAAATGGGGTCTTTCATGCTGTCGTGCCTGTCGCAGGACCCTCGTATAAAAAGGCTGAAGGGGAACGACCTGAACTGGGTGTGCACGCTACTAGACCCCCGGTATAAGCAGAAAGTGCCTGAAATGTTACCAGAGTCGGAAAGGATGCAGCAGGTCCAAAACAAATTAACAAGTATACTTTACACAGCATATAAGGGTGATGTCACAGCACAAGGGCAATATAACAGGGGAAGAGGTGAAAGTAATCCTCCTCCCACGACCACGCCGGCAAGGACAGGACGTTTAAAAGACGTGTTGTTGATGGAGGACATGCAGACCTTTTTCAGTCCTACGCATCGCAACAGCCCTTCGGGATCCACCCTCAGAGAACGACTTGACTGACAGGTAGCAGACTACCTCGCCTTAACTGCAGATATCGACACTCTGAGGAGCGATGAACCCCTTGACTTCTGGGTATGCAGGCTAGACCTGTGGCCTGAGCTATCCCAATTTTACAATTGAACTTCTGGCCTGCCCCGCTTCAAGTGTCCTGTCAGAAAGGACCTTCAGTGCAGCAGGAGGTTTTGTCACCGAGAAGAGAAGTCGCCTAGGGCAAAAGAGTCTAGATTGCCTCACCTTTATAAAGATGAATGAGGGATGGGTCCCGAACGGACTGACACTGGGCGATACATTCGACTGAAAAAGGCCTGATGAGATGAGCTGCCTTCGGCTAAAAATGGTCCACACGCTGCTGTATGTTATCTGTGAATGCCGGATGACTTGCGAAGACGCAATGTTTTATGGCACTTTCTGCCTGGGGAACAAAGGTCAATTTTTCTGGCCGCTGCAACAGAAGCGGCTGCAACAATACTTAATTTTTTAATTTTAAATTTTTATGTCAAAAGGCGTACGGCATGTAATGAAAAAAAACGCATATTGAACAGTCTTGCATAACACAACAGTTGTGCAAAAATACATATTTACAATGAAGACATTTTGTTAAAATTAGCTGGCTAGGCCTTCTTATTTTTACTTTTTTGGTTAATACATTTTCTTTTTTTTTACTGTGATTGCAATTTTTAAGAGAAACCTAAGACATTGTAAAACAGACAATAGTAAAGAGTATATCAGCAGTTAACACCAAAGTCCTATTATCTATCATCACTCCAGCAGTAGCTTATTATTTACAATATCTAACCTGCTCAAACGCCCTTGGGTTACCCTAGGGCAGGCTTCAGTAGGCGACCTCTCCTTTCCTTGGATGATTTTACCGGCCGGTTTCTTCTGAAGGGTCTCCTCCAGGGCTACCCCACTCCGGTCCTCCCCCCCGAGTCGCTTCAACCATTAACAAATGTTTTATTATATTAGGGGGGCACTAAATGGGGATGTTATCCAGGGATCCCAAATTGTCTGGAACTGGGTGATTCTATCCAAGACTACATGGTTTAATCTCTTGTTGAGCAGTAAATAGTTGATTATTTTTATTAATTACTGAAAGTTTAAATTTGGGGTTTTCCAACTACTAGCTATGTGGATTTTTTCTTTCGAAAAATATTTTATTAGGTCAGGTAATATATCATACTAGCGAATTGCCCGTCTAAAAATGAGGGCAATGAAATTGTAAGGTAGCTAATGGTGTTTGGTGTATAATAATGAAATATGTAATACATTACTAAATGAATATACTGTACCTATTTTGAAGCATTGTGATGAAGAGCTGGCAATCTGTGTTGATGTTGCTGCAGCATTAGCGGTGTGGAGCTGCTGTGTAAGCATGCTGAATGTGTGCACTGTGTGGTATGAATATCCGTAGGTCGTTTGTTGCGTTTTGCGAGTTTGTTGTGGTGTTTTGCGAGTTTAGAGTGCTGTAGCCTCGTTTTCGTTTTGTTCGGCGGCCATTTTTTCTCTCGCTTAGATTTTTTTTTAGTCTCTAAACTGTTTTATTTCGAGTAAAATCGAGGTGTAAGTTGTATTTTTGAGGTCCTGGGTGCTCCCTCTTGGTGTAGGTAAGGTTTTTATGTATGTGCTGTGTGTATGTATTGTGTTTTACATTTTGTAATGTTCGCGAGTTGCGTCCGAGTGTTGCGCGGCCATAATGTGTGTGAACGTGTGTCGTATGTTGTTTGCGAGTGTCGTAATGTGTGTGTCGTGCTGTTTGGTTTGCGATGTGAAGTTTGCGAGGTCCTCAGGTGCTGGCATGGAGCGCCTACAGCGCTCCATGCCAGCAACTGAGACCCTCGGCCACTGCCCTCGCTTCGCAAGGGCCTTGGCTCGCTGCGCAAGCCAAGGCCCTCGCTACGCGAGCTCGCAGCGTTAGCAACAACTCGTACGCTCACAACTATATATGTGATTCAAACAACCATTTCCATGTTACATATATATCCGTACATGTTAATACATCACTGAGTTACCTTATCTCTATTAATACTCAGTTTATCCCTTTCCATTCCATAATCTTGGAGCTTATACCATATCCAGGGCTAGTATGTTATCTGGATTTGGTTGTACCTGTAGCCTAAAAATATATATATTTTTTTACTTTTCCGTTATTAATATAGATTTAATTCAGTTTGTTTTAAGTTGATTCCCTTTAAGTCTTGAATCCGACTATAATTGGGAAAAAAAATAACTAGTTTTAACATTTAACATGTTGGGAAAGGGAAAGGTCCACAAACATCCTCTTTTTTTATATAAATATGATGTAAAATATAGCACTTACCTCCGTCCTCCGCCCCTCTAAGGATCCACACACACCTCCATCCATCCCGTTCTCTTGAGAATATCCTCTCCCATTTAGGGGAGCCCCTATTCCGGACCTAAATTTCTTTAATTGTCTCCAGATGATATGCTATCCCTTAATTGCAGCCACGGAGACCATATATCTCAAAATGTATCCATGGAGTTGTCTACTAAATGGGTAAGGCGTTCATTTATAAGGATAAAGTTTAATTTATTTTTAACCACCTGAAAGTGTAGGTTACCTGATTTCCATTGTCTGGCTATATGGTTCTTTGTGGCCAACATGATGAACTTTAATAGCCTATTTTGAGCAGGCAAGAGACAGACATGCGGAACACCCAGCATGCAGTTTTCTATATTAGCAGAAATCTGAATCTTAAACATTTGAGAAGCTAGTAAGCATGTTTCTTTCCATAGTCTTATGACTGCCGAACACTCCCACCAGACATGAATAAATGTAGCCTCATTACCACTGCTTCTAAAACATGAGCTGCTCCATTTTGGATCCCATTTATTTAGCTTAAAAGGAGTAATATATGTCCTGTGTAGGACCTTTATTGAAGTCTCAAGCAGACTATAATTTAAAGATCCCTCGCCAACTTTTATCCCATGTGCTGTCTGCCAACTCGGTGCCCAAATCCCTCTCCCAGGCTTTGGTATAGTCTGGTTTGTTTGCCCATGAGTTTTCATTAAATAGTTCATACATGAGGCTAATAATACCAGGCTGAAAGGGGGAATCCCTACATTTTTTGAGTAGCCAGGTGTTTCTTTGGGGGGTTCCCCTACCACTTATCGTATATATAAAATGATGTATCCTGCTAAAATTATAGTGTTCAGCCAGGGGTAAATTGTATCTATCTCTCACCCGCTCAAAGGTCATTATTTTGTCGTCATGCCACCATGGACCAACCCTTAGTAGGTTCTGAGACTTCCACCAACTGAGAGAGCTTTCCGGAAGATGTATCTTAAAGTGGGGATTGGGTACGATAGGGGTAAGATCTGATACCCGAGTGTCCAGCTTTTTTGTCCAGTTCATCTCCGTCCATATTTTTAATGAGTGTATAATCAACGTGTTTTTCAAGTTTCTCAAAAAAGTGTACAGGCCTGGAATCCATATTACTGTATCCCATGTGTAAGGTGACATGCTTACATTTTCCATAAATACCCTGAGCGGCTGATGTGTGGGAGAATGCGCCAGAGGAATGAAAGCCAGCTGCGTTGCCTTGTAATACAGTTTGAGATTCGGGCACGATAGGCCCCCTTTCCCTTTTGGTCTATACATATTATTTTTTGAGATCCTCTGGGCTTTATGATTCCCAAAAAATCTAAAAATGTGTTTTTTCCCCTTTGAATCTTTATGTGTTGTTACTTGTAAGCGATCTCCCGGTAGTTTTAATCTGGCTGACGGGGATTTGTAGTATGTCTATCAAGTTCATAAATTTGCCTGCAATCCCAAATTTCTGTAATACTGCTTTTAAATAAGGCCAATCCAAAGTATCAAAGGCCTTTTCTATATCTAACGCCAAAAGGCATGTGGGTATTTGATGTTGGGATGACCATCAGATTAAATTTTGTGTCCGACTGATATTGTCCCCCGTTTGTCTATGGGGGATAAACCCTGTTTGGTCTTTATGGATTATGGAGGGGAGAAATCGCGAAATCCTGTTTCCCATTATTTTAGCCAAAAATGTAATATCCTCGTTTAGGTGTGATATGGGGCAGTAATTTTTAAGTTCTAATGGGTCTCGTCGTTCTTTCGGGAAACATCATATTTGCATGGTTTAGTTCTTGTGGCATGGGAGAGCCTTCTAAAATTTGATTGAAAAGTGTGGCTAAGTGGGGTAATAACAAGTCTATAAAAGTTTGGTAATAGAGAATTGTAAATCCATCCGGGACCGGGTAGCTATGTGTATTTTGAATGCTAAAGCCATTAATTGGAATAGCTTGTTCTAGGATTGAGATACGTTTTTTTTATGTGTATCCCCAGTAAGCAGGATTCCATTGAAAGAGAAATATCCTTTTGCAAGGATTGGAGGCCTGAGATTTAGCTGAAGTCTTTTATAGTGGACACAAGTGCTGGTATAGAGAGAAGGGGCTTGGTCAGGGTGCAAAGCATATCGTCCGCGAAAAGTGAACACTTAAACTGATGGTGTCCTACTTGAACCCCCTGGATGGCATGGTTGGTTCTGATTGCCTGCGCTAGGGGTTCAATGGCAAGAGCAAAGAGCAGTGGGGAGAGTGGGCATCCCTGCCTGGTCCCTCTCTGTACTTGGATTTTGGCCTTATGGTCCCCTGGTATATTTAAGTTAGCTACTGGTGAGTCATAGTACCTTCTGAGCAGGTTGAGAAAGCGTCCCTCAAATCCAAACTTATCTAGCATTTTTTACATATATGGCCATTCCACCGTATCAAAAGACTTCTCTATGTCTAGGGCTAGAGGGCAAACTGGGTTGTTATAGTGTTGAGCCAAGAACTGGACGTTCAGAACCCTCCTAACATTATCTCCTGCCTCTCTGAAAGGAATGAACCTCGTTTGGTCCTTGTGTATTTAGTCCAGTAAAAAGTTAGATATTCGTTTGGCCATAATTTTAGCTAGGATCTTGACATCCACATTTATCAGGGGTATGGGGCGATAATTTTTAACCTCTAAAGGGTCCCTACCCTCTTTTGGAAAGACTATGAGGTCGGCCCTATTCAATTAAGGGGGCATAGGTTCTCCATTTAGTATAGCGTTAAACAAAGATGTTAGGTAAGCAAGGGCTCACATTTCTTATAGTACAGATGAGTAAAACCGTCTGGCCCTGGGGACTTGCCAAATTTAAGATCTTGGATTGTAGATTTAACTTCCTCTTGGGATATGTCTTGGTTCAAGCTGTCCAATTGAGGTACAGGTATTTTGTGGACTTCTTGCTGTAGTAGGAAGGACTCTATGTCAGATCCGCTGCAGCGGGATTGGGATGAATATATGGTCTGATAGAAGTTTTGAAATGTTTCTTGGATAGCATTGGGGCTAAAGGAGGTTTGGCCATCAGGTAGTCTAAAGATACCGTATATTATGTCCTCTCTTGGGGGGTAAAGACACTAATAATTCCTCAAATAAAATTCTGTTTTTTTATGTGGGCAAGGTCCCTGGTTAGCCCCTTGGGTTATCTGTTAAAAAGAGTGGTGCAGAGACTGTGGGGGCTGTTAGCCTCCTTGTCCCCGTGTGGCAGTTTAGAATCCCTGCTGCTGCATGTTTTAGCTTTATTAAGGTGTAATTGTACAGCGTTTGACTCAAGTAGCTGCCTGTGCTGGGTCAGTTTGGCTTAATTGCTGGGCCCTTTTGATGCCAAAATGGCGACCGTCAGTCCATGGGCCTCTATGTTGCCTTCACTACCTTTGTCCCCTCTTGTGTGCTTATTTGGGATGGCCCCCCTTTATATCTCCGGCCCGTGGCCTTCTCAGGTCCCCCCCTCAATCTCTGGGTGTGGGTATGCGGGGCGGTGGCGTTGAATCAGGCCTACCTTCTTCTCTGCTCGCTGCAAGATCAACAATACCTAATTTTTCAGGCATGTGTACATGCCTAATATTTCTGGCCTCTGGTGCTGCACTGTGGCTTCAACAACCAAACCCCCAAAAAAGGCACATAACAGGGATTAAACTGATAGGAGTAGTACTACTTAACACACCAATCATATCTGGTGTAACAGTAGTGTACATTTAAAACAAAAACAAAAATTTCTACTGTAATAGATTGCATAGCAGTTAGTTGTCTGCAAGCGTGTGTGTCAGACCTTCAGCATCTACTCTGCCAACTTCTGCAAGTGCACAGTGCCACTCATATCTATTGTCACAGTAGCTTGCACGCATAGTACCAATCTGTCAAAACCTGTAATGATGAATGAGGTCTAGAGTAGCCTGGTTCCCTTATCCTCTACAGGTTGAGACCTAATGTTTGGGTGACTCCAGACCAACACATGAGTACAAGCAGCACACAAATTTAAAGCCGCCATCCTCCTCCTGGTCCAGCATCATCAGCCACATCAACCACTGCTGTCCTCCTTGCCCCCTGTCAACCATCCGCCACTCCGTCTCTCGCCTTGAGCAGTTCCTGCTCATTTGCCCCTAGTCAGGTGCCTGTAAAGGACATGTTTGAGCGTAAGAAGCTAATGTCACAGAGTGCCCCAAATTTTAAGTGATACGACCAACAAAGCATCTTTTTCCATCTCCCGGTTCTAAAAGGAGGTGGAAGACCAAACACAGCAGGCGTCCCAGGGGGCTTGTTGTCACCTTTCGGGGACCCTTGGTGGCTGGGTGGAGGAAGAGACCTTCAATGACATCAGTGAGGACAAGGAACGGGACATGGCTAGCTTGGTATTCAACCTTGTGCAAATGGAGAGTTTGCAGTTGTGCAAATGGACTGTTTGCGGTTGTTTGCGGTGCGTTAAACGGGGAGTTTGGTCTGTCACTGTGAAGCGTGCCTAACCCTTACATTACCTGATCGATACAACATCATACCTGATGTTTTAAAGCACGTTATTCCAAACAATTTAGGAATGTTAGGTCATTTATGCCCTTTATGGCTTAAAACCAGACTCTGCATCAACTATGTAATTTTCTGTAGGAGTTTTGCCATGGATCCCCCTCCGGCATTCCACAGTCCAGGTGTTAGTCCCGTTGAAACAACTTTCCCAACACTATTGTGGCCAGAAAGAGTCCCTGTGGGTTTTAAAATTCGCCTGCCCATTGAAGTCTATGGTGGTTCGCCGGGTTCGCGAACATTTGCGGCGGTTCGCGTTCGCGGTTCGCGAACCGAAAATTTTATGTTCGCGACATCACTAGTTACAGACTGAAAAACAGCTGTGGTTGCCAAAATCGTAACTCCGACCCAGCTAAGCCTTTGATCATATAAAAGCCCGTAAATGTTCCAATTGGTGATGTCCCGAACATCAAATTTTCGGTTCACGAACAGCGGACGCGATCTTCCATCAAATGTTTGTGAACGGGCGAACCCGGCGAACCGCTATAGACTTCAATGGGTAGGCAAATTTCAAAACCCACAGGGACTCTTTCTGGCCCCAATAGTGATGGGAAAGTTGTTTCAAGGGGACTAACACCTGGACTGTGGCATGGCGGAGGGGGATCCATGGCAAAACTCTCACGGAAAATTACATAGTTGATGCAGAGTCTGGTTTTAAGCCATAAAGGGCATAAATCAACTAACATTCCCAAATTGTTTGGAATAACATGCTTTAAAACATCAGGTATGATGTTGTATCGATCAGGTAGTGTAAAGGTTACACCCGCTTCACAGTAACAGACTAATCTCCCCGTTTAATGCACCGTAAACAACCGCAAACAGTCCCTTTGCACAACCACAAACTCCCAATTTGCACAAGGTTGGATACCAAGCTAGCCATGTCCCGTTCCTTGTCCTCACTGATGTCATTGAAGGTCTCTTCCTCCACCCAGCCACCAAGGGTCCCCGAAAGGTGACAACAAGCCCCCTGCTGTGTTTGGTCTTCCACCTCCTCAAAGCCACCTTCCTCCTCTGACTCCTCTTCTTCAGACTCCTCTCTCTGCGTTGCCTCTGTCTGCGTTATTATAAGGTGTGTACTGTTAAGTAGTACTATTCCTATCGGTTTAATTCCTGTTACGTCCACTATTAGGGGACGTTTATATGGCATTGATTTTTGGAACAGGGAGATGGAAAAAGATGTTTGGTCGGACCTCCTAATTCGAATTTGGGGCACTGCACGTGGAATGTAATGTTTCACCAGATAGGAGTGGTGTTTTAAGTTGTACTATTTATTCCTATCATTTTGATACCTGTTACGTCACCTATCAGGGGACGTGTATATGGCATGGATTTTTGGAAGCGGGAGATGGAAAAAGATGCTTGGTGGGTCCTCCCACTTCAAATTTGGGGCACTGCGCGTGCAATCTAAGGTGCCACCAGATATGAGTGTCACTGTGCACTGGCAAAAGTTGGCAGAGTAGGCGCTGTAGGCCTCACACACACGCCTGTAGGCAGGCAACTGATATTCAATAGATTACAGTCAAAAAAGTGTTGTTTTATGTCACTGTACACTACGGTTGCACCAGATATGACGTATCACTGTGCACTGGCAAAAAATGCAATCGGCTTCACACGCACGCCTGTAGGCAGGCAATTGCTATTCAATCTATTACAGTCAAAAAAGTGTTGTTTTATTTCACTGATCACAATATAAGCTGTGAGACTGACACAGGCAGGCAACTGAAATTAGATTACAGGAAAAAAATTGTTGTTTTCAATGTATGGTACACCACCAGGTATGAGTAGTGAAAATAAGCACAATATAAGCTGTTAGGTGTTAGCCTGTCACACACACACGCTGACAGGCAGGCATATCCAATTAGATTACACAGAAAAAAATTATAAAATAAAATAAATGATGTTCTAGCCCCAAAAAGGGCTTTTTGGGTTGCTGTCCTTGCAGCAGATATCAGATGAGTCCTTCAGGTCTGTAGTGGAAGCTAAATACACAGCCTGGCTATCTTTTTCCCCTATTAAATCTCCAGCAGCTACACTATCTGTCCTCTCACAATGAATGCAGATTCAGAATGATTCTAAAATGTATGCTGTCTTTCAGATGGAAGGCCCTGGAAGGGAGTGTATGCTGCTGATTGGCTGGAATGTGTCTGCTGACTGTGAGGTGCAGGGTCAAAGCTTCCTCAATAATAAAAAATAGGTGGCGAACCGAAAAGCGCATGTGTTCGCCGTCCGCTGCGAACGCGAACATGCCAAAATTTCCTCGATTTCCTTGATTTAGCTGAAGTCTTTTATAGTGGACACGAGTGCTGGTATAGAGAGAAGGGGCTTGGTCAGGGTGCAAAGCATATCGTCCGCGAAAAGTGAACACTTAAACTGATGGTGTCCTACTTGAACCCCCTGGATGGCATGGTTGGTTCTGATTGCCTGCGCTAGGGGTTCAATGGCAAGAGCAAAGAGCAGTGGGGAGAGTGGGCATCCCTGCCTGGTCCCTCTCTGTACTTGGATTTTGGCCTTATGGTCCCCTGGTATATTTAAGTTAGCTACTGGTGATTCGTAGTACCTTCTGAGCAGGTTGAGAAAGCGTCCCTCAAATCCAAACTTATCTAGCATTTTGTACATATATGGCCATTCCACCGTATCAAAAGACTTCTCTATGTCTAGGGCTAGAGGGCAAACTGGGTTGTTATAGTGTTGAGCCAAGAACTGGACGTTCAGAACCCTCCTAACATTATCTCCTGCCTCTCTGAAAGGAATGAACCTCGTTTGGTCCTTGTGTATTTAGTCCAGTAAAAAGTTAGATATTCGTTTGGCCATAATTTTAGCTAGGATCTTGACATCCACATTTATCAGGGGTATGGGGCGATAATTTTTAACCTCTAAAGGGTCCCTACTCTCTTTTGGAAAGACTATGAGGTCGGCCCTATTCAATTAAGGGGGCATAGGTTCTCCATTTAGTATAGCGTTAAACAAAGATGTTAGGTAAGCAAGGGCTCACATTTCTTATAGTACAGATGAGTAAAACCGTCTGGCCCTGGGGACTTGCCAAATTTAAGATCTTGGATTGTAGATTTAACTTCCTCTTGGGATATGTCTTGGTTCAAGCTGTCCAATTGAGGTACAGGTATTTTGTGGACTTCTTGCTGTAGTAGGAAGGACTCTATGTCAGATCCGCTGCAGCGGGATTGGGATGAATATATGGTCTGATAGAAGTTTTGAAATGTTTCTTGGATAGCATTGGGGCTAAAGGAGGTTTGGCCATCAGGTAGTCTAAAGATACCATATATTATGTCCTCTCTTGGGGGGTAAAGACACTAATAATTCCTCAAATAAAATTCTGTTTTTTTATGTGGGCAAGGTCCCTGGTTAGCCCCTTGGGTTATCTGTTAAAAAGAGTGGTGCAGAGACTGTGGGGGCTGTTAGCCTCCTTGTCCCCGTGTGGCAGTTTAGAATCCCTGCTGCTGCATGTTTTAGCTTTATTAAGGTGTAATTGTACAGCGTTTGACTCAAGTAGCTGCCTGTGCTGGGTCAGTTTGGCTTAATTGCTGGGCCCTTTTGATGCCAAAATGGCGACCGTCAGTCCATGGGCCTCTATGTTGCCTTCACTACCTTTGTCCCCTCTTGTGTGCTTATTTGGGATGGCCCCCCTTTATATCTCTGGCCCGTGGCCTTCTCAGGTCCCCCCCTCAATCTCTGGGTGTGGGTATGCGGGGCGGTGGCGTTGAATCAGGCCTACCTTCTTCTCTGCTCGCTGCAAGATCAACAATACCTAATTTTTCAGGCATGTGTACATGCCTAATATTTCTGGCCTCTGGTGCTGCACTGTGGCTTCAACAACCAAACCCCCAAAAAAGGCACATAACAGGGATTAAACTGATAGGAGTAGTACTACTTAACACACCACTCATATCTGGTGTAACAGTAGTGTACATTTAAAACAAAAACAAAAATTTCTACTGTAATAGATTGCATAGCAGTTAGTTGTCTGCAAGCGTGTGTGTCAGACCTTCAGCATCTACTCTGCCAACTTCTGCAAGTGCACAGTGCCACTCATATCTATTGTCACAGTAGCTTGCACGCATAGTACCAATCTGTCAAAACCTGTAATGATGAATGAGGTCTAGAGTAGCCTGGTTCCCTTATCCTCTACAGGTTGAGACCTAATGTTTGGGTGACTCCAGACCAACACATGAGTACAAGCAGCACACAAATTTAAAGCCGCCATCCTCCTCCTGGTCCAGCATCATCAGCCACATCAACCACTGCTGTCCTCCTTGCCCCCTGTCAACCATCCGCCACTCCGTCTCTCGCCTTGAGCAGTTCCTGCTCATTTGCCCCTAGTCAGGTGCCTGTAAAGGACATGTTTGAGCGTAAGAAGCTAATGTCACAGAGTGCCCCAAATTTTAAGTGATACGACCAACAAAGCATCTTTTTCCATCTCCCGGTTCTAAAAGGAGGTGGAAGACCAAACACAGCAGGCGTCCCAGGGGGCTTGTGGTTCGCCGGGTTCGCGAACATTTGCGACGGTTCGCGTTCGCGGTTCGCGAACCGAAAATTTTATGTTCGCGACATCACTAGTTACAGACTGAAAAACAGCTGTGGTTGCCAAAATCGTAACTCCGACCCAGCTAAGCCTTTGATCATATAAAAGCCCGTAAATGTTCCAATTGGTGATGTCCCGAACATCAAATTTTCGGTTCACGAACAGCGGACGCAATCTTCCATCAAATGTTTGCGAACGGGCGAACCCGGCGAACCGCTATAGACTTCAATGGGTAGGCAAATTTCAAAACCCACAGGGACTCTTTCTGGCCCCAATAGTGATGGGAAAGTTGTTTCAAGGGGACTAACACCTGGACTGTGGCATGGCGGAGGGGGATCCATGGCAAAACTCTCACGGAAAATTACATAGTTGATGCAGAGTCTGGTTTTAAGCCATAAAGGGCATAAATCAACTAACATTCCCAAATTGTTTCTAATAACATGCTTTAAAACATCAGGTATGATGTTGTATCGATCAGGTAGTGTAAAGGTTACACCCGCTTCACAGTAACAGACTAATCTCCCCGTTTAATGCACCGTAAACAACCGCAAACAGTCCCTTTGCACAACCACAAACTCCCAATTTGCACAAGGTTGGATACCAAGCTAGCCATGTCCCGTTCCTTGTCCTCACTGATGTCATTGAAGGTCTCTTCCTCCACCCAGCCATTAAGGGTCCCCGAAAGGTGACAACAAGCCCCCTGCTGTGTTTGGTCTTCCACCTCCTCAAAGCCACCTTCCTCCTCTGACTCCTCTTCTTCAGACTCCTCTCTCTGCGTTGCCTCTGTCTGCGTTATTATAAGGTGTGTACTGTTAAGTAGTACTATTCCTATCGGTTTAATTCCTGTTACGTCCACTATTAGGGGACGTTTATATGGCATTGATTTTTGGAACAGGGAGATGGAAAAAGATGTTTGGTCGGACCTCCTAATTCGAATTTGGGGCACTGCACGTGGAATGTAATGTTTCACCAGATAGGAGTGGTGTTTTAAGTTGTACTATTTATTCCTATCATTTTGATACCTGTTACGTCACCTATCAGGGGACGTGTATATGGCATGGATTTTTGGAAGCGGGAGATGGAAAAAGATGCTTGGTGGGTCCTCCCACTTCAAATTTGGGGCACTGCGCGTGCAATCTAAGGTGCCACCAGATATGAGTGTCACTGTGCACTGGCAAAAGTTGGCAGAGTAGGCGCTGTAGGCCTCACACACACGCCTGTAGGCAGGCAACTGATATTCAATAGATTACAGTCAAAAAAGTGTTGTTTTATGTCACTGTACACTACGGTTGCACCAGATATGACGTATCACTGTGCACTGGCAAAAAATACAATCGGCTTCACACGCACGCCTGTAGGCAGGCAATTGCTATTCAATCTATTACAGTCAAAAAAGTGTTGTTTTATTTCACTGATCACAATATAAGCTGTGAGACTGACACAGGCAGGCAACTGAAATTAGATTACAGGAAAAAAATCGTTGTTTTCAATGTATGGTACACCACCAGTTATGAGTAGTGAAAATAAGCACAATATAAGCTGTTAGGTGTTAGCCTGTCACACACACACGCTGGCAGGCAGGCATATCCAATTAGATTACACAGAAAAAAATTATAAAATAAAATAAATGATGTTCTAGCCCCAAAAAGGGCTTTTTGGGTTGCTGTCCTTGCAGCAGATATCAGATGAGTCCTTCAGGTCTGTAGTGGAAGCTAAATACACAGCCTGGCTATCTTTTTCCCCTATTAAATCTCCAGCAGCTACACTATCTGTCCTCTCACAACGAATGCAGATTCAGAATGATTCTAAAATGTATGCTGTCTTTCAGATGGAAGGCCCTGGAAGGGAGTGTATGCTGCTGATTGGCTGGAATGTGTCTGCTGACTGTGAGGTGCAGGGTCAAAGCTTCCTCAATAATAAAAAATAGGTGGCGAACCGAAAAGCGCATGTGTTCGCCGTCCGCTGCGAACGCGAACATGCCAAAATTTCCTTGAATAGTCCACGGGCGAACTGTCCGCAACATCTCTAGTTACAATCGCAAATGGCTATAAAATTGCTACAATCCCTCAAGCCCGCAATTGTTTTCACGGACTTCGAAACACTAGTTGATTGACATTTAAACTGCGCCTTTAACTGACGTCATGATGACGGTCTCATTTTCTATTGGCTGTTTCTACATCAGTAGTTAAAGGCTTGCAGATCTGATCGTGATCTTGCCATGAAATGCTACATATAAAAGCATTGTTTACAGTTTTGGATTTCTGCTATGTAGTTGTGGGCTTTTCTAATTTGCTCGCTCTTTAACATAGGCAAATTTCTGGAATTTAATGTCTGAATAATTTGTTTTAAATACAAACACCAATGCCAACCTATTCTGGTTATATCATACTGCTAACTTTAGAGAACAGTGAACAGTGATGAATGACACAGTGATACAGATATGCTAATTAAAAAATATTTGATCTACTCACCCAGGAGTCAATCAGATTGAATTTGCCAGACTGGAATCTTTCATATAGGCCTGAGTGACACAGTATATGGGCATCATGAGTATTGCTGGGGAAGTCTGCATTAACACTTTGTTAGTGCACATTGGCATCACAAACACTTTGTACATTAATTGAGTTTCTGAACAGTGCCTTCTAGTTTTTAGGAGGTCTTAATGCCACATGTGTGCAATCTATGGCACCAATGCCATTTGGAAGACCTCCTTGGTGATATAAATAATTTCTTACCTTCCAGGTCTCTTCTCTAGTTATCTACAGGTGGGAAAACCAATGTACCTGATAGCTTACTTGTTATGGTTCGGCAGAATTGGGCAAGCTACTTAGAAAAGGTGGACTGGGTCATTCCCCCCACAATGCACTCTATGCTCTGGAAGCTACCAGAGGCCAGGAAGTATATGGTAACAGGGTTTCAGGTCTTTATATAGTACCTCACAGACGTCTATCAGACGGGCATGTGTTAGCCAGAAATGCTTATACGCTTCATCATCTGTTAACCCCTGGAATTTGACTCTAGGTGCACAATATCTATCTGGTAGATATAGATCCAGGTACTGAGCTACCAGGGGCTGCTGTTGTCCCTCCTCAGCCTCCTGTGGCTACTGCTGCCCCTCCCCAGCCTTATGGGGTTCTTGCTCCCCCTCCCCAGTCTCCTAGGATGCTTTTGCTGTGCCTGATGAACAGGCTGATGCTCATATTGGTGTCTGTCCATGTCCTGCTATGTCTCCCTGTCAATCTCCTGCTGGCCATCCTTAAAACCTACATCCTCATGAATGCGATCTTCCATGTCAACATGTGCCCCTATATCCCCCTGTCCCTCTGCCACCAACACACTGTTCTTTTCTTGACGTAATAATTATGTGCAAGGGCTGTTCTTTGTTATAACTGGCTTGGCCAGCATGAACCTGAGGACTTCTTTCATCCACATTCACTGCCATCCTCTCCTCTCTTTTATGCCTCAGGCTTCCTATTCTCACATATCTCACACATGTATAGCTCACACCATTCTCCTATGTACATAGCTCCCAATCCTCATTACATTTACAGCTGTTAAACTCTAGTGTGTTGTCAGGGTTCTGATTTCGGTTAATATGTGTCTTGGCGAGATGTATTAGATGATGTTCACAGATGTCTGCAGACTTCACTCGTCATACTAGCCTGTATGGATTAGAATACCACATTTCTGGCACTGATGTTTTATGTGTTACCCATGCTGTAATTTCTTCCTCATTCAAAGCAGATGTCCAGCATTACTGGCTCATTAGTTGACACTCAGGGCTACTCTCAGCTCTTTTTGTATCTTTATGGGTGGTTGGGAGCACACATAGGATTTTTCCAACATCTTAACACTCATAAGGTCTTATGGGAAGTCCTTGGAGTACTGTGATTTCAATACTGGAACAATGTGATGGGTTTTTGAAAATATCAATGGACATATACACATGCATTGCAAAATTTAGAAATTTAACACCATTCAGCAGCCATTTCTTATAAGTCTATTTGAGTGGTGTGATGAAAGGTAGTGATTTACGAGTCAACTTTACTAGTAATATTCACTACGGGAGTCATGGAATGGAAGTCATAATATGGGACATGAATACATACATGTTGTAGTGGTAATGAGTACAAAATTTTAGCCAGAAAAAAATCAATCACTAAGCTATAATAAAACATACAGTTATGGTAATATTAATAATAATATTGGCTGTAATTATGTGCATGGTTCATAGTCTGTATGGTTTCCAGGTGCACTTCAGATAAGTTTCTATATTTGCAAGGACTGAAAATGCTTAAATTCACATTAAAAATTACATCTTCCAATGCTCTGCAGCCTTCTATGACAGGCATATCAAACTTGTGACATGAGACTTATGCTATACTAAATTGTAAACCACTTTTATTTTTTATTTTAATGAAGTGAGATCTTTGCCCACCTGAAGTTACCTTTTAATTAGTCTGAAGGATGCCTGTTTTAAGTAACACTGGAATGTGGGAATCAACATAATTGACATGACTGTGCTACAGTTTACCATCCTTACCACTGTACTGTGATTAAGTTGCCAAGTACACCCACATTCTTGTTTTCATTTAACCAACTTTAAGGGTCAAAGAAATAAGTGCAGATCTAAGTAAAATAATTTTACATTTCTTATGTCCTTGTGTTGATAAAAAAAGGTTTAGCTATTAGACTGTACGCAATAGGGGCATACAATATATAAAACTGAAAAATGTTAAGATTGATTTTATTTTGTAACAACATTGTGCACATTATCAAGTTTTATTATTTAAAAGACCATATAGAAAATGTTTGACCACAGTGGTGCTTTAATGTTTTTGAGTATTGCTGTTTTTCATTGTTTTTTCTAGAACTGTCCTTTTTAACTGTTAAACCTTGTGTTATTAGGTCACTTTTCTGCCCATAGAGAAAGGCACTTTAATCATATACTAAAGAAACTAATTTAGCTAAGCTCCAACAATAAAATCTCTGTGCATGTAATGAGGATTTACAGAAATTCAGAGGTTTTCAGCTTTTGTTACACAATTAATAATATTATCATTCAAGTCAGGAAATGACCGCATCACTGAAGAAAGAAAAACTGTTGTAACAGCTTCTAAAAGTCTTTTATTAGTACCTTTCTGCTCCAATCTGCCTATTTTACACTTCACTGCATTTGTATTCACAATTTAACTTCACACAATCTATCTCATTTGTATTTCGGTTAACCCACTAAGGGGGCAATTGCTCTTAGCTTCTAAAAAATAATGTAATCACCTTCCTTAAATATAACTGTGATATATCTGCACCCTAAAGCCTGGACCCCCTTTGTTAATCTATTATTCCGTAAGGTGGTTTGTTAATAATTATCCTTGGAGGGTCACTAAATCAAGTGTAAACCATTCTGATTTATCCAACTAATTTCCATCATTCCTGCTGTTTCTATAAAATTGTAGCATTGTTTTTTAAAAGCTATTAATTGGTCATTTCTTTGTCAGCTATTATACATTTAATTCCAAATATGCAGTATTATATGACTTGTTAAGCTTGTACCTTGAAAATCATTATTAATTAATATTATTTAAATATATATATATATATTTGGAAATACACATTTTAAAATATAATAATATATTTACAAAGAGATTGAATAAATATAAAATAGTTTGAAATAAGTTTTTGTTCACATATTACACTACATGTTCTCAATATTTGCAGGCATATAAAAATTGATTGAAAAAAATACTAGTTCAAAGATCAGTGACATCAATCCAAAGGTCACAAACACATTCAACAAGGTCCATGTGTAATATTAAGAAATATCTATAAAAAAAACAAAAAAACTACTGAGCCCTAATAGTGCAATCTTTGAAAACTACTGTTTATTTAAGAAACGCAATAATATTGTGAACTTCTAAAACTAAGAAATACAGCACTGTGGTGGAGAGTGCACAGGTTTCTAAATGTATTGAGTGTATTAATTAAAAGGCTAGCAATAAAACAGCATATCCAAACTATTAGTCACCAATAGTAACGGTAATCTGCAAACCAATAGTTAGAAAAAAGTGTTCAGCCACTAAAATTTTACTATGTAGGGAGGCCTCTGGCTGCTTACAACTTTAAGAGTTACACAAAAACCAAGTTTGGTTGTAAGCGACCAAATGGCTTACACACTATAGTGAACCAATTGGATAATGTGATGTTCTTAAAAGCACAGCGACAAAGCACTTACTAAAATAATATTTGTATATCTAATTACACAATATATTGATACCAGATTCATAAATTAATATACAAGTATATTTACTGCTAGTGATTATTATTAAACTAGCGACTTGCCCTTGAAAAAATGACAGCAATGAGATGTGTATGTTTGTAAATTTGTTTAGTTAGTAATATACGTATTTGAGACTTGTAAGCTTTTAGTTATGTCGAAATAAGTACAATTCTTATATTAAACATGTTTATTTTTGGAACATTTTATTTTCTTGTTGAGTAAATGTTAAAGAGTTTTGTAGTAAGTGTTAACATTTGAATGCAAGAACAGTTGAACTTTAGATTTATCAGTATTTTAAACTTGAGCTAATGGTTTTTTAACATGCAACTTGTAGATCAAGAACTGTTAATTGAAATATACATTGAATTCAGAGGAAGGCAAACAGTAAAAACCGTCTTTGAAACGTAGCCAATTGTATCAAAGTGGGAAAAAAATTAATTCCTTCCTAACCCCATTAACTGGTGATCGGATTACTCCCTGGATTAATCTTTAACATGAAATACAACATTTACATTGTGTCTGAAAACGTGCTTGTGCTGTTAACATGAACTTTGTAATATGTCTAAGTGAGGAACTTTAAAGTATTTTTTGTGAAACTTGAACTTTGTAATCTGTCTAAGTAAGGAACTTGAAAGTATTTTTTGTCAAACTTGTAACGTTATAAACAGTAACATAGTTAATTAACATTTGAACAGAATTGTTTCAATAATGCAAGGCAAGTGTTTTGTGGGGCTAATCATGTTTTGTGGGGCTAATCATGCATAAACAGTACTTCCATGAATTATGACTGAATTATTTATTCATTGGTGGTTTTGAATGATTGACCTTTGTTTGTTGGTGTAGTAATTGTTTTAAATGGCACATATAGTTTCCTCTGTGGAAAAGTGGTTCTCTAAAAAGAGAACGCGAGACCTTAAAGGTGGTCCGCGATGTTTAACTACTGTTCTCTATGGGCCTCATTCTATTATCGGCCGTAAACCGGCCGTAAGGCTGCGATTCCTTGCGGGGATCCCGTTACCTTGCAATTCAATTAAACGGCCCCGCAAGGATCTCCTCTTACGGCCGGCCGTAAATCTTGCTACCGGCCGTAAGCTCTGAAAACTTAAAACTCAAAAATAAATTCAAGCCTGCACTGTACAGCTCTGTAAATGCTAGGGATCATATTGGGGGACATGAGGATTAAAACTGTTAACTGTTTATTAGCCGGCAGAGGCGTGGGCGGGTCTGAGGTGCTCCAAGCCCTATGGACTTTTTACATGGATATTTGACGTATATTAAAAAATATATATTTTACGGATTTGAGTATAGGGGAATTTTGTGCTATGTTTGCTAACACCGAAAATCACTTTATAGTCTTCTCAAAGTGCAGGATGGCTTTATTTGGGCTATATTTTGTGCTTAATTGGTGCTAGCGGGACCTCTTTCCTGCAAGTAAGCTGCGGCTCGGTTTTAGCCTTGCAGAGAGGGTTCCCGGAGCAATTGAATTGCAAATAGGATTTTCTTACGTTTTAGATCAAAGGATTTCCTCCGGCGCGAGCGGCCGCAAGAGATAGCAAGGCACCGGCCACAAGCCTGCCGGAATCCCCGGCCGGAGGGGAATAGAATAGCAGAATAGCTTGCGGCCGGTCCTTGCGGCCCCGCAACGGCTGCGGCCGCTAATAGAATGAGGCCCTTAGTGTTTTACAATGTCATGTAGTTTGATATGAAAATATTGTTGGTGTAAACCTAATTTCTTTGGCATAATAATGATAATAATTTTGAAGAAAATGGACAGTTGTGTGTACTTTTTCAAATTTTTTTGTGGTTATATTGTTGTTTTTTAGGTTGCGTTTGGTATGGGTTTAATATGGAAATATTGGTGGTATAAAAATAATTTTAGTGCCGTAAAAATGAATTTTTTAAAGAAACGGACGGTTGTCTATAATTTTTCTTTATTTTTTGTGGTTAGATTGTGCTTGAGTTGATTTGTGAGTTTTGTTTTAAATTTGTTTGGCATGGCTTGTGTTTGTTTGATTGAAAGTTACAGTACTTCATAGTAGACAATGTTTTTAGTAAAAATGCGTCCATTCTCTTATAAATCCCCTTGACTTTCATTGTTTTCAATGTAAACTTTAATAGCCTGTGGATTTTTGCACCGTGATAAGGCAACGTACAATTGGCCATGTGCAAATACAGGTTGCTCTAAGAAAATACCCACAGATTTGAAAGTTTGTTCTTGTGATTTATTAATGGTCATGGCAAATGCCATAATGATGGGAAATTGTCTTCTTTGAAGTATAAAAGGGAGGCTACTTTCACTTGGTGCTAAATCTATCCTTGGTATGAAAACTCTCTGTCCGTTATGGGTACCAGTTAAAATTTCAGCATCTATGAAATGGTCCTTTAATTGTTGAACAATTAATCTTGTCCCATTGCATAGGCTTTTTTTTTGGTTCATATTTTGCAGTAACATGACAATTGCACCTTTCTTTTGCTGCAAAATATGTGGTGGCATTCCAGAAGGAGTTAATTAGTTTATCAATTCAGTGGAAACGTTTGCCTGACTTTCTTTGTCATCAGCAAGTATAGAATCAGCACTGTGATAATTTTTTTTGGGTGCAATAATTGTTTTAAATATTTAATTATTGAGGATCAATGCATCCTTATTTTTGCATGTTAGTATGACTTTGTTGGCAAGTTCAGAATTGTCCTTGTTATTTATTGTACTTTTGAATATAGCCGATATAAGATCTTGTTCACAAATCATATGAGGTGGGATGTGCACACTGTCGTCAGGTAAATTTGGTATTGTTTTTGTTTTTTCTTCTCCAATTTTAATAAGCCAATCATTTAAATAATTTTGTCCTTCTTATCTCATATTTTGTTGTAGTTGAAGATGGGTAAAATGTTTCCATAGTGTACTTGACTTTATACAGGTTTCGATAATCTCAGTTCGATTTACATGTACAACGACAGGTAATGTTTGTCTAAAATCGCCACCTAACAACATTACCTTTCCACTAAATGGAAAAGTATTATCCATGACTTCACAAAGCAAACAGTCAATACATTGGAGGGCATAGCATGACATCATTGTAGCCTCATCTATTATAATTAAGTAACTTTTTTTTATGTTTTTTTGCTTGTAATGATGTCATGCAAATATCTGACACTGATGTTTCTAAAATAGGCACTTGCAGTTTAAACCCACTATGTACAGTTCTTCCACCTTCTAACAAAAGTGCAGCAATTCCGGTGGTGGCAAATGCGAGTGCTATTAGACCTTGTGCTCGCACAAAACTCATTAATAAATTATATAGATATGTTTTTCCTTATCTGCCAGGTCCATCAAGATAGAAATAACACTCTTTGACCATGACATCATCTAGTGCATTTTTTAATGCATTAAATGGTTGCAATTGTAATGTATTTAAATGTGCAAGTCTTTCTTGTGTCCTTTTTTCTTGTAGTTGAATGTCATAGTCTTCAAAGTTTATGTCGTCTATAAGACCTGGATCAGGCAGATTAAAACTTGCACAACTTAATCCATGAGTTAAAAATACTTCTTGGATTTCCATTAATGCTTTTAAGTGTGCAATGGGCTCATTGTATCGTTGCGTAAAGTCTTCAGCCATATTACTTTTAAATATGTCCCACAAAGCTAATGCATTTGGAGCATTTGAGAAGATACAAATGAATGCAAATTGTTCCCTCATCTGCCGTGGCATTTGACATAGTGCTGCTTCTTCTAGACATCTTTCCCATTCTATATCATCAGATAGTAAGTTTCTATGTCTGGCAGCTAAATGAAAGGATTCATATACTATGTCATTAACAGTTCTTAAGTGTTCAAAACTTTGTGCACCAGGAACATTTAAAAGTAGTAGTCGTAAGCAAAAACATTCAAGGTCTCTTGGACTGACCGTGTACATTCTTGGTATTATTTTATTTCCTCTGTTTTTTCTTGGTCTCCATAATCCATTAACGAAAACATAATGATATGGAATTTCAATATATAAGAATTGTGTTGCCTGTGAATCCGTAGAATTTAATTGAAACCATGCAGTTAGTGTAGTCTGACAATGCTCACTTTGTGACAATGCTTTAGTTTCATTTCCAGCATGGAAATACACTAAATGTCTTTGTGGCAAATGTACAGCTAATCTATATACTGTATGTGATCTATCGTGCATTTCAAATTTTAAAATCCGCCACATAGCTTCTGGCGCACTGACATAGCAAGCATCTACATGCGATGCAAGTTCATCATGTACTTACTTAGTGCTTTCGGTATTGTCTGCACTTTTGACGACTACAGCTGCATCATAGCCTTTGTAAATATATTTATAGACATATTTAATGGATTTGATGAAAGTGCAGGCTTCTACATTAATGTGTGCATTACACTTCATAAGTAAATGTGGATTATATGGTACCACATATCTATTGTCAACGTTTTTCCCACGAACAATGGCACTTTGTTTTTCTCTTCTTCTATATAATGGATAGCCATCACAATTTGCATAAGTTTTGTCTCTATAATCTTTTGGAAATTCTTTTGTACATTTATTATTTTCCATACATGGTGATTGTGGATTAACATTTCCACACGGTCCATGAATCATCAGATGAGTCACAATCTCATATAGTCTACCATATAGTTCTGGATCTGGTAGTTCAGCAATAATGACTGAATCCACTTTGTCACCAGTATCTAACTTATCTTTTTCTTGAAGGATTATAAGAAGATGTGCATGTGGAAGCCCTCTTTTTTTAAATTCAATTGTATAAACATAAGCAAGACATTTGCCAAATAAGTGAGTTATAGTGATGTCACATATTAATTAATTTAATTTAATTTTGAAAACTCTGGCTATTAAATCTGGTCTATCGGAAGCAGTTTGGCCAATAAGTAAATTTTGTGTAATCTCTGGCCATTGGGGATTACATGTAAATGTAATAAATAAATCTGGTTTCCCAAATTTGGTGACAATAGCCATGGCATCATTGTATCTTTCTCACATATTGCGAGGAGATCCCTGGAAAGAGGATGGTAAAATGATGGCTTTGCCAGCTGTCATTTCTCTGCTTGTAGCAACCTCAGCGACATAATCCATTAATCCACATTACTGTTCTACACGTAGTTTATCTTGTTGATATTTGAAAGTTTAAATTATTGGCCTCAACTTGCAAATAGGAATCAATAATCCATTGTTGTGTTAGTTTTCCACCACAAAAAAATGGATTGAATGTATTTCGAATGGCAATTTGAGCTACTTTAAATTTAAGCATGGAAATATTATTTCGCACTCGTACTTTAGAAGTTGGGTAACTGGGAAGTGTTAATTTTGGTTGCCAGCTGCTTCTGCGTGTGGGAAAAAAATGGGATATGTCATTGCATGTAAATTAGTACTTAAGCTACTGATATTAATGAAAGGTTGCTCCTCATTTCTGGGATATATTCTAATGTCTCTTTGAAATGGTGGTTCTCCTTCATCATTTTAAAACACCATTGCAACCTCATTTGATGTTGGCAAATTATAACAGCGTTTATCACTTCTACTTCTGCCAATTTTTTATAAGCTTGAGTGTAGGGGTTATTGGCCATAATTTGATCTAGCTCTATAAAAACACTGGGTAAGCATTTTTTATTTTCTTGCAGCTGCATACGTTGGTCAACAGCTTCCATTGTATCTAGGACATATACTTGAGCAAATTTTCTTTGCTCTCCTTCCTCTGGATGTAAATGGGAAGTATGGGACTTTAAAGCAGTAAGGGCCATGTCCTGGAACATTAGCGGCTAATGTTGCCCCCATAGGTGCAAAGGATATGGCACTATTGTATGATCTTATGTTTGTTTTGAAATTTTTGTAGTTTGGAAAAGTAGGTTCAGTCATAATGTTTAGTAAATATGTTGGGAATTGTTGTGTTTCTGGAAGTTTGACCTTTCCTTTTTGACAGCAACTAATGAACTGTCCATCTCTGGGTCTTTCCTGTTTAAAATGATAAGCCTCACAAAACTGACATAGAATATTCATGTCACCACAATTAGGAACCTCTACTGCTAAAGACTTAAGTAAGGGACAATTTGAAGAGCATATATCAGTTTCAGTTTGTAATTCATCATTTGAAATGTTATGTGATGGTTCAGGAACAGGTTTTTATCTGTGGGGTAAAAAATGCATCGGATACAATGTGTGACAAAGTAGAGTTGTGTGTAGTTGCGTTAGATACACACACATTCTGATAGATACACATATATACAAAACCATGTTATACAGTGATACAAACACATACACACTGAGAGTGATACACACAGGATGCCAATGCTTTAGTTTTTTAGTTGCTTTTTTTGGTGTAGCTTTTATTTTTTCAGCTGATAGTCTTTTGCTTGCAAGTCTTTTCTGTTCTTTTTCTCGTCAAATGTCCTTCTGCTCCGGCGTCTGCTGGTTTGCCCGTCTTTGTTGTCGTTCTCTAGCTTGACGTCTTATCTTTTCCTGTTTGGTGTCGTTATCAGCCATCTTAATCTGTAAATGAAAATAATGTATCATTAGTTTTGTTTGTGATGTTAAATTGTTTTGGAAGTGCTTGCTTGTGTTTTTTGTTACTGTAATGTTTTTGTTGCAACACTGTTGTGATTCTAAATTTACTTTGTATGTGATTATAGGTCAATGTAGATTAAGTTGCTTTATACTGTTAAATTAGTATGTGTTATTTTTTTGGTGTTCCTTTTTATCTTGTAGGTTTAAATTTTTGGCTTAGAGGCATAGCAGAGCCAAGGTAATTGCATTATAGGTCATTGTAGATGTAGTAGCTTTATAGTGTTAAATGAGTATGTGTTATTTTTTTTTTTTTGGTTGTTCGCTGCTTTTTATCTTGTAGGTTTGTAGGGTTGCCTTAGAGGCATAGTAGAGGCTAAAACATGGTAGTAATATATTGGTCTTTGAAATTTGTACTGTAGGTGAGTGTTGTAATAGTACCCTTATATTTTAGTTAGAGGCTTATATGGTGTGGGTGTGAAAAGAAGGTTTGTATTGTTCTTTGCTAGGTGTTAGTAGTATTTGTTGTAGTATCCTATTTTCGGTGTCTGTATAGGTTTTGTGCTTAATGTTGTACGTTAGGGCCCTGAATTTTGATGTGTTTTCACTATTTGTTGTACTATGCTGTTTTATCTTGGGCACATTTTGTTTGATAGATTGAAGTTAGGGTTTACTGTTAAAGGTTGTTGTAGGTAAAAGCTAATTAGTAGATAAATGAGAAAGGTGTCACCAATATTTGTTGAAAGATAGTGATTTGTGGAGCTTATTTTTGTTGGTGTGTTGCTGTTTTATTTTATTTTTTCTCTTGACATTGCTGCACAGCAAACATGTTCATTTTCTTTTCTCTTTTTTTTACTTGTTGTACAGTACCTTGTTGGAAGTGTGATTTCAAGATGAATATCCCTGGATCCGCTGTTGGAAATCTTCATGCGACAGTCTTCACGCAGTGTCTGTTGTAAAAGAAAAAGATAAATGTTATTTGATAAGAATTTACTTTTGATGAATAACATGGTTTATTTTTTGCAAAGTAATGTGTTCTGATATTTGGTTTGTTTCTTTTGTGTAAAATGTTATTGATTTTAAAGTGTGTGAGAAAGCGTACAGTGCTGGCTGTAATTGATTAGTATGGTGTTTTGTGTAGACCACTGGTGTAATTCTATTATTCTTTTACTGTAGTAGTTTGTTGGGCATAAAACAGTATTACTTTTTTTTGAATAGTGTATCTGTTATCATGATTTGGTATGCTATGCTGTTTTTTGTGTACCACTTTAAAATTGGTGGATTTTAGTTCTGGGTTACAGTTATAGTTTTTTGTAGACTAAATATTAATGTTAGTTCCATTTTGTATATGTTAGCAATGTTTGTTGGACTATCCTGTTTTGTGTCCACCACTTTTGGGATGCTGTATTTGGCTTGTGGCTGAGGGTTAAAGGTTGTTGTAGACTAAAGATGAATCTGAATTGTATTTTCTATATGTTGGAACTATTTGCAGTACTATCCTGTTTTGTGTCCTCCACTTTTGGGATGCTTTATTTGGCTTCTCTGTGAGGGTTAGAGGTTGTTGGAGAGTAAACAGGAATGTTAAGTTACTTTTCTATATGTTGGGAAGATTTTTTGTACTATCCTGTTGTGTGTCCATCACTCTTGGGTTGCTCCATTTGGCTTATGGGTGATGGTTAGAGGTCGTTGTAGAGTAAACAGGAAGAATAAGTTAATTTTCTCTATGTTGCTAATGTTGCTAATGTTTTCTGTAATATCCTTTTTTGTGTCCGCCACTTGTATTTTAGTAATGCATTGTGTTAACAATTTTTTTTCTATGCAAGTGTGTTTATTTGTGAATTTGTATATGTGTTAGTTTTTTTAACTTCTGATATTGGCGGCAGGAAACATGGGATTTCTGTATTTTTTTTAATTTGTTATACTATACCTTGATTGAAGTCTTTTTGGTGTATGAATGACAGAGGGTCCCCTACTGCCAATGTTAATCCATCAGTCATTTTGTAGTGTCTGTTTGAAAGAGAAAGGTAAATGGTTAATTGTATATTCATTGTTTTGGTTTTGGAAAAGCATGGACTTTTTCTGCATGTAATGTATTTTTGTATCTTACCTCTTCTTCTTTCTTTCTGTTCTTTAAAAGTAATCCACTTTCACAGTCCACGCTGCAAATTCTTGAGTGACGCTGTTGATGCAGAGTATGTTTGTATAGTGAAAAAAATGGGAATGACTGAGCTGCAGGTTAAATATCTATGGGTGTAATTTTTTTTGTGGCATTAGTTCCTGTGAATTAATGTCACTTGAATATACTTCTTTGATTAGTTTGAGTTAAGATTAGCTTGTTGTAGGGCCTATACACATATGTGTGCATTTCACATGTCACTATCCATGAATGACGTTTTGGTTGTGAATGTTTGAAATGTTTGTTTTTTTAAAATGTTTTTTTGGGGGGTCTTTATTAATAAATTAAATATATTATAGCTTACCTCTCAGTTGGAATTTGCAGATTGTGAAGTTGTAAATTGGTAAGTAATTCTCTTCTGCAGTAACAGCAGCAGTGAACTATTCAGTCACACTGTTCATCACCTGAGGAGAAATGTAGAGTTTTCTGGAAAGTGGGCAGTATTTATAAACTTTCAGGTGGTTGAAACCAATAGAACGCAATACGCATGCGCTATTTGCCTTCCAGCGTTAAATTTGCGTTCCAGCCGCCATTTTGCGGCTAAAGTGTTTCATGTAAAATGGTTGGTAATAGCAGTGTGGTACGTGCCGCATAGTGTGTGTTAGGTGCCTCGTGAACTGGTCTGGAGCGTGTGTTCTGTTTTGCGAGTAAGTGTAGTAGTTTTGCGTCCTTAGCCTCTTTTCGAATGTTTCGGCGGCCATTTTTTTGTTAAAGCTAACAATGGCCTCCATGCTAATCTCAGAAAAAGCCATTGCGAGTGCCCTAATTGAAGAGTAATCCCTACCTAGCTCTGCTAATCACCCACACCTAAATCATTGCAATACAACACCTAAGAGACAGTGCAGCAAGCTGCAATTACAAATTATGGATAACTTTTCAATTGACTTTTCACACTGCCTATAGATTATGAGTTACTCCAATAGACCAACACCCATGCTAACAATAGAAATAAACCTCTAAAAGGGCCTGGACAACACTAGAAAACAATGGAAAACATTCTAAATCATTACAATATGAAGATTTTACTTTACCATTTGGCAAACATGAACAATTTAACCACAAATAATAACATGTAACCTAACAGACATCGGGAAATTTGATGCATACATGCATATGATCACTGCATTAATAATATACACATCCACCATAGCTAAACCCAGAATGTGTATACTGAAGGTTGGCGATTGTATAACAACCTGTTATATTGTCATATATGTTCATGTCCAAATCATCAAAAACAAGCAGAAGTTTATCATATACATATATCACAGTCACATATTGATACAACAATGCATTGATAACATGTGTACTTGTATCAACTCTTTTTTTTTACCATTTAACATATAACAAAAATGGCGAACAATAGACATAATTAGCATAATTCATCTTAAAACACCAATTTAGCACTCAAGAACAAAACATTAAAAAATACAAGATAAAACATCAAACCATTCATACCTTCCAACCGACCACTCATTCAACATACATGTTGCTGACAGTCTGAAGCCAAGCATCCAAAATTACCCATTTCTCTGTATCTTTCAATGTTATCTCATCATTTAATATGTGTCTCTCCAGCTCCCTACAGCGTTCCATTCTACCTATTATTTCACTCCAATTTGGAGGAATAATTTGTTTCCACTTTGTAATGATTGCAATTTTTGTCAGTGTAAAAAATTGTATCATAAAAGCTACTTCTTCTTTATTGTATTTCTCAAGAAAAATATGTAGTAGGCCGCCGTGGGCCGCCAGAGAGACCTCTCTCTTAAATATACCAGAGACAAATTCAAAACATTTTTGCCAAAGCAAGTTAATGGGGGGGGGGGGGGGGGGGGATTACCTTGCTGGAGTCCCTCCAACAAATTTTATCATTTGTTCTATGTGAAATTTGATACATTTTAACTGGGACCATATGCCATCTATTTATTACTTTAAAACAAGCTTCCTGTTCAGCAACTTTTTAATAACTGAGGGCCTCATTCAATTGCAATTTGGCCAATTGAATAGGGCTCTAAATAAGCACATAGCATATATTTTTTAAAGAAGTTTTTAGATTGTGAAAACCTTGCTTTTGGATAGATGCTTACTAACTAAAAACTTATTTAAAAAATATATGTTATGTGCTTATTTAGACCCCTATTCAATTGGCCAAATCTCAATTGAATGAGGGCCTAAGTCTGTTCTCTTAAGAGCCTTGTCCCAATGATCTTGATTCAAGCTCATGCCCATTTCAGTTGCCCATGCATCCATGTTCCTTGTTTTACCCATTTCTAAATTAATTCGTAAAATATTCAACATCTTTGAAGTCATGTATAAAAAAATCTCCTTTGTAGATGAGTGTTTCAAAAATATTAAGATTATTAATTAATTTACTTTTCTTCTTATATGCTTCTAAAATAGATCTTAATTGTTTGCGCATCAGCCAACTATAAGATTGGATATCAGAAGTATTTCTTATATGTTGGAAGGAGGCCATATCATCTACAAAGAGAGATCTTTCAGATTTTAAATGCCCTTACTTGCCCATTGATCTTGCCAGCAAATTTTATAAAATGTTGTCACCGTTTTAATTGGAGTAATTGTGCTTAAATGTGGTAGAAGTTTATACTTCCTGTTAATTTTCCACCAAGTTGAGAAAAGATTTCTGAGTATGAGTGCCTCCTTATTGATATTTTTCAGCTGATATTTACTTAAGAAAATTAATGCTTTCAGATCTTTATTCTTCTATTTGGTACCATGTGAATTTGTCTCCCAATTCTAGCCTTTTCAATGAATGGGCATCATTGTTGCTTTTTGATAAAGATTCAATAGTAGATATGCAATTACACCCCTAATACATTTCCTAAACATATCTGATCTTTTTAATCTGATGTGTTTCCTCGAATGTATAAAAGTATCAATCATAGTTTGATATTTTACTATATGTTGTATAGGGAGCTCTACGGGTAGGCATCTCATCAGATAATTAATAATTGGAAGGATTGTCATATTGATACTGGCAATTTTCCCAGAAAAAGAAAGCTTGATTTCTTTCCAACCTTCTATATTAGTTTTAATTTTCTCATGTTTTATTTTTACATTTAATAGTAATCATTGTTTTTATATCCTGGTCAAAAACAATGCCTAAATGTTTAAAAGAGTTTGCATCCCAGTCAAAGAGAAACTCACCCTTCAACCTATCTTTAAGTTTCTTTGAGATATTTATGATCAAGATCTCTGACTTTTGAGAATTGAGTTTGTAGTTTGAGACCACACTGTATTGCTCTATTATTTCTAATAACTGTGACAGTGATTCCAGGCGATCTTCCAATGTCAAAACAACATAATCCATGAACATAGTAGTCTTCTGCTCCCTCGCTCCCACCCTCACACCCTGAATACCTTTTATACTCCTTATAGCTAAAGTCAAAGGCTCCAGCATCAAAGTAAATAAGGTGGGAGAGAGGGGGCATCCCATTCCCAATGCAGGACTCCTGGGTCCCAAGTCCAGCTCCAATTACAGATGCTGATGGATTGGAGTATAAGCCTCCGATGGCATGGGAGCCAAATCTTCCACAACCCATTTTCCCCAGTGTTTGTTCTTTACCCCCACCCTATCCCGTCAAACCCCTTTCCTGCGTCTAACCCCCAATTGATAAATTGATATAATTTTATTTAAGATGTTTACTATTCTAGTGGCCAATATCTTTGCATAGAGCTTCAGATCTACATTCATTAAAGATATCAGCCTGTAACTATTACAAAGAAAAAGTTCTTGCGATTTTTGGGGGATCATTATGATATGAGCTTTCATCACTTCATTCGGGATTTTAACTGAGCTCTTAAACTCGTTAAAAAAATCCTTCAGCTGTTTTGTCAATGCATTGATAACATGTACTTGTATCTGTGGTAACTTGTCTTCCTTGAATGGTAATTCAGGACTTCCTTAAACAGGTCTATGTAGGAGGGCTGAGAATCTTTACTTCCCTCCCACAATTGCTAAAGGAAGTCATGCATGGACAGGATGTGATGTAAATTACATCATCTCAACTAAGGTTATATCCAGGCAGGAAACTGGTGCTGCTTCCTGTTTTCTTCCTGGATGGTGTTGGTGATGGTTGATGGTATACTGATGGCGATGGTCTAACCGTGGGTAAGATCAAGCGTTTGGGGAAGGGGATTATATAGGTAGATAGATTTAAAAAGGGGTGTTGCTCCGTGGGTCTGGGCTGTGTGTTTGTGATACATTTATAGTATTGTGTTGTTGCCTTTTAATAAATACCTTTTAATGTAGACGAACCTTGTGTAATATTTATATATATTAATTTGGTGATACACCACATTTGGCGACCACGAATTTTAGACTTCTACAAAGGTTATTTATGAGGTAATATCACATTAATAGATAGTCAGATTTTTTATTTTTTTTTGGGGGGAAGAAAAAAAAGTACTTTGTCTAATTATCCTCTGCATGGGAAATCAAGTGCTGATTGTGTGTGGAGTCTAGGTTAAGCCTCCATTTTTAATATACAAGCTTGGGCATCAGGCTTCAATTATTATTTTTAATCCTTTATATCGTACTGGCTTCTGAGTTGAGTTTTGTTCGTACTAGCTTATTTTGATACATAAAACAAATAGATATCATACAGGTTGTTTTTGTGGGTTTCAAATATCTGAGTTAAGTTTTGTTGTGCTTTTGACTATCAAAGTACAGGCCTAGCCCTGCATTTGAATAAGGCTCCATGTGGCTTCTTTGTGTATTTGAATGCTAATTCAAGCCTCCATTTTTAATATACAAGCTTGGGCATCAGGCTTCAATTAACTAGCTTCTGAGTTGAGTTTTGTTCGTACTAGCTTATTTTGATACATAAAACAAATAGATATCATACAGGTTGTTTTTGTGGGTTTCAAATATCTGAGTTGAGTTTTGTTGTGCTTTTGACTATCAAAGTACAGGCCTAGCCCTGCATTTGAATAAGGCTCCATGTGGATTCTTTGTGTATTTGAATGCTAATTCAAGCCTCCATTTTTAATATACAAGCTTGGGCATCAGGCTTCAATTATTATTTTTAATCCTTTATATCGTACTAGCTTCTGAGTTGAGTTTTGTTCGTACTAGCTTATTTTGATACATAAAACAAATAGATATCATACAGGTTGTTTTTGTGGGTTTCAAATATCTGAGTTGAGTTTTGTTGTGCTTTTGACTATCAAAGTACAGGCCTAGCCCTGCATTTGAATAAGGCTCCATGTGGCTTCTTTGTGTATTTGAATGCTAATTCAAGCCTCCATTTTTAATATACAAGCTTGGGCATCAGGCTTCAATTAACTAGCTTCTGAGTTGAGTTTTGTTCGTACTAGCTTATTTTGATACATAAAACAAATAGATATCATACAGGTTGTTTTTGTGGGTTTCAAATATCTGAGTTGAGTTTTGTTGTGCTTTTGACTATCAAAGTACAGGCCTAGCCCTGCATTTGAATAAGGCTCCATGTGGATTCTTTGTGTATTTGAATGCTAATTCAAGCCTCCATTTTTAATATACAAGATTGGGCATCAGGCTTCAATTATTATTTTTAATCCTTTATATCGTACTAGCTTCTGAGTTGAGTTTTGTTCGTACTAGCTTATTTTGATACATAAAACAAATACATATCATACAGGTTGTTTTTGTGGGTTTCAAATATCTGAGTTGAGTTTTGTTGTGCTTTTGACTATTAAAGTACAGGCCTAGCCCTGCATTTGAATAAGGCTCCATGTGGCTTCTTTGTGTATTTGAATGCTAATTCAAGCCTCCATTTTTAATATACAAGCTTGGGCATCAGGCCACAATTAGTTTTGTTGTGTGTTTCAAATACCTGAGTTTGTTAATACTATTATTTTTGTTTTGTTTTTTGTTTTTTTTTCTCTTCTTTCTTTTTCTTTCTCTAATCCTTTATCATAGTACAGGCCTGGAAAAAAATAAATAAATAAACCATTTTAAATCTTATATATATATATATATATATATATATATATATATTATTTCAGGCGTGCATTTTAATACACTATAGGCTTCCATACCTTATACTTTTTGGGTGTCTTGCATATCCTAGTTCAGGTATATCTCCTACCCTGCAGGCCTTGCTATTATATTTTAAGTTAATTAGCAAGTATTACCTTCACCATACTAAGGTAAGTATAATTTGCATTGTGGGTACTAGTCTATTTTTCTACATATTACACCTGGCCTACTGAATAGTCATCAACTATTGTACTTGTATCAACTCCTTTTTTTTTTTTACCATTTAACATATAACAAAAATGGCGAACAATAGACATAATTAGCATAATTCATCTTAAAACACCAATTTAGCACTCAAGAACAAAACATTAAAAAATACAAGATAAAACATCAAACCATTCATACCTTCCAACCGACCACTCATTCAACATACATGTTGCTGACAGTCTGAAGCCAAGCATCCAAAATTACCCATTTCTCTGTATCTTTCAATGTTATCTCATCATTTAATATGTGTCTCTCCAGCTCCCTACAGCGTTCCATTCTACCTATTATTTCACTCCAATTTGGAGGAATAATTTGTTTCCACTTTGTAATGATTGCAATTTTTGTCAGTGTAAAAAATTGTATCATAAAAGCTACTTCTTCTTTATTGTATTTCTCAAGAAAAATATGTAGTAGGCCGCCGTGGGCCGCCAGAGAGACCTCTCTCTTAAATATACCAGAGACAAATTCAAAACATTTTTGCCAAAGCAAGTTAATGGGGGGGGGGGGGGGGGGGAATTACCTTGCTGGAGTCCCTCCAACAAATGTTATCATTTGTTCTATGTGAAATTTGATACATTTTAACTGGGACCATATGCCATCTATTTATTACTTTAAAACAAGCTTCCTGTTCAGCAACTTTTTAATAACTGAGGGCCTCATTCAATTGCAATTTGGCCAATTGAATAGGGCTCTAAATAAGCACATAGCATATATTTTTTAAAGAAGTTTTTAGATTGTGAAAACCTTGCTTTTGGATAGATGCTTACTAACTAAAAACTTATTTAAAAAATATATGTTATGTGCTTATTTAGACCCCTATTCAATTGGCCAAATCTCAATTGAATGAGGGCCTAAGTCTGTTCTCTTAAGAGCCTTGTCCCAATGATCTTGATTCAAGCTCATGCCCATTTCAGTTGCCCATGCATCCATGTTCCTTGTTTTACCCATTTCTAAATTAATTCGTAAAATATTCAACATCTTTGAAGTCATGTATAAAAAAATCTCCTTTGTAGATGAGTGTTTCAAAAATATTAAGATTATTAATTAATTTACTTTTCTTCTTATATGCTTCTAAAATAGATCTTAATTGTTTGCGCATCAGCCAACTATAAGATTGGATATCAGAAGTATTTCTTATATGTTGGAAGGAGGCCATATCATCTACAAAGAGAGATCTTTCAGATTTTAAATGCCCTTACTTGCCCATTGATCTTGCCAGCAAATTTTATAAAATGTTGTCACCGTTTTAATTGGAGTAATTGTGCTTAAATGTGGTAGAAGTTTATACTTCCTGTTAATTTTCCACCAAGTTGAGAAAAGATTTCTGAGTATGAGTGCCTCCTTATTGATATTTTTCAGCTGATATTTACTTAAGAAAATTAATGCTTTCAGATCTTTATTCTTCTATTTGGTACCATGTGAATTTGTCTCCCAATTCTAGCCTTTTCAATGAATGGGCATCATTGTTGCTTTTTGATAAAGATTCAATAGTAGATATGCAATTACACCCCTAATACATTTCCTAAACATATCTGATCTTTTTAATCTGATGTGTTTCCTCGAATGTATAAAAGTATCAATCATAGTTTGATATTTTACTATATGTTGTATAGGGAGCTCTACGGGTAGGCATCTCATCAGATAATTAATAATTGGAAGGATTGTCATATTGATACTGGCAATTTTCCCAGAAAAAGAAAGCTTGATTTCTTTCCAACCTTCTATATTAGTTTTAATTTTCTCATGTTTTATTTTTACATTTAATAGTAATCATTGTTTTTATATCCTGGTCAAAAACAATGCCTAAATGTTTAAAAGAGTTTGCATCCCAGTCAAAGAGAAACTCACCCTTCAACCTATCTTTAAGTTTCTTTGAGATATTTATGATCAAGATCTCTGACTTTTGAGAATTGAGTTTGTAGTTTGAGACCACACTGTATTGCTCTATTATTTCTAATAACTGTGACAGTGATTCCAGGCGATCTTCCAATGTCAAAACAACATAATCCATGAACATAGTAGTCTTCTGCTCCCTCGCTCCCACCCTCACACCCTGAATACCTTTTATACTCCTTATAGCTAAAGTCAAAGGCTCCAGCATCAAAGTAAATAAGGTGGGAGAGAGGGGGCATCCCATTCCCAATGCAGGACTCCTGGGTCCCAAGTCCAGCTCCAATTACAGATGCTGATGGATTGGAGTATAAGCCTCCGATGGCATGGGAGCCAAATCTTCCACAACCCATTTTCCCCAGTGTTTGTTCTTTACCCCCACCCTATCCCGTCAAACCCCTTTCCTGCGTCTAACCCCCAATTGATAAATTGATATAATTTTATTTAAGATGTTTACTATTCTAGTGGCCAATATCTTTGCATAGAGCTTCAGATCTACATTCATTAAAGATATCAGCCTGTAACTATTACAAAGAAAAAGTTCTTGCGATTTTTGGGGGATCATTATGATATGAGCTTTCATCACTTCATTCGGGATTTTAACTGAGCTCTTAAACTCGTTAAAAAAATCCTTCAGCTGTTTTGTCAATGCATTGATAACATGTACTTGTATCTGTGGTAACTTGTCTTCCTTGAATGGTAATTCAGGACTTCCTTAAACAGGTCTATGTAGGAGGGCTGAGAATCTTTACTTCCCTCCCACAATTGCTAAAGGAAGTCATGCATGGACAGGATGTGATGTAAATTACATCATCTCAACTAAGGTTATATCCAGGCAGGAAACTGGTGCTGCTTCCTGTTTTCTTCCTGGATGGTGTTGGTGATGGTTGATGGTATACTGATGGCGATGGTCTAACCGTGGGTAAGATCAAGCGTTTGGGGAAGGGGATTATATAGGTAGATAGATTTAAAAAGGGGTGTTGCTCCGTGGGTCTGGGCTGTGTGTTTGTGATACATTTATAGTATTGTGTTGTTGCCTTTTAATAAATACCTTTTAATGTAGACGAACCTTGTGTAATATTTATATATATTAATTTGGTGATACACCACATTTGGCGACCACGAATTTTAGACTTCTACAAAGGTTATTTATGAGGTAATATCACATTAATAGATAGTCAGATTTTTTATTTTTTTTTGGGGGGAAGAAAAAAAAGTACTTTGTCTAATTATCCTCTGCATGGGAAATCAAGTGCTGATTGTGTGTGGAGTCTAGGTTAAGCCTCCATTTTTAATATACAAGCTTGGGCATCAGGCTTCAATTATTATTTTTAATCCTTTATATCGTACTGGCTTCTGAGTTGAGTTTTGTTCGTACTAGCTTATTTTGATACATAAAACAAATAGATATCATACAGGTTGTTTTTGTGGGTTTCAAATATCTGAGTTAAGTTTTGTTGTGCTTTTGACTATCAAAGTACAGGCCTAGCCCTGCATTTGAATAAGGCTCCATGTGGCTTCTTTGTGTATTTGAATGCTAATTCAAGCCTCCATTTTTAATATACAAGCTTGGGCATCAGGCTTCAATTAACTAGCTTCTGAGTTGAGTTTTGTTCGTACTAGCTTATTTTGATACATAAAACAAATAGATATCATACAGGTTGTTTTTGTGGGTTTCAAATATCTGAGTTGAGTTTTGTTGTGCTTTTGACTATCAAAGTACAGGCCTAGCCCTGCATTTGAATAAGGCTCCATGTGGATTCTTTGTGTATTTGAATGCTAATTCAAGCCTCCATTTTTAATATACAAGCTTGGGCATCAGGCTTCAATTATTATTTTTAATCCTTTATATCGTACTAGCTTCTGAGTTGAGTTTTGTTCGTACTAGCTTATTTTGATACATAAAACAAATAGATATCATACAGGTTGTTTTTGTGGGTTTCAAATATCTGAGTTGAGTTTTGTTGTGCTTTTGACTATCAAAGTACAGGCCTAGCCCTGCATTTGAATAAGGCTCCATGTGGCTTCTTTGTGTATTTGAATGCTAATTCAAGCCTCCATTTTTAATATACAAGCTTGGGCATCAGGCTTCAATTAACTAGCTTCTGAGTTGAGTTTTGTTCGTACTAGCTTATTTTGATACATAAAACAAATAGATATCATACAGGTTGTTTTTGTGGGTTTCAAATATCTGAGTTGAGTTTTGTTGTGCTTTTGACTATCAAAGTACAGGCCTAGCCCTGCATTTGAATAAGGCTCCATGTGGATTCTTTGTGTATTTGAATGCTAATTCAAGCCTCCATTTTTAATATACAAGATTGGGCATCAGGCTTCAATTATTATTTTTAATCCTTTATATCGTACTAGCTTCTGAGTTGAGTTTTGTTCGTACTAGCTTATTTTGATACATAAAACAAATACATATCATACAGGTTGTTTTTGTGGGTTTCAAATATCTGAGTTGAGTTTTGTTGTGCTTTTGACTATTAAAGTACAGGCCTAGCCCTGCATTTGAATAAGGCTCCATGTGGCTTCTTTGTGTATTTGAATGCTAATTCAAGCCTCCATTTTTAATATACAAGCTTGGGCATCAGGCCACAATTAGTTTTGTTGTGTGTTTCAAATACCTGAGTTTGTTAATACTATTATTTTTGTTTTGTTTTTTGTTTTTTTTCTCTTCTTTCTTTTTCTTTCTCTAATCCTTTATCATAGTACAGGCCTGGAGAAAAATAAATAAATAAACCATTTTAAATCTTATATATATATATATATATATATATATATATTATTTCAGGCGTGCATTTTAATACACTATAGGCTTCCATACCTTATACTTTTTGGGTGTCTTGCATATCCTAGTTCAGGTATATCTCCTACCCTGCAGGCCTTGCTATTATATTTTAAGTTAATTAGCAAGTATTACCTTCACCATACTAAGGTAAGTATAATTTGCATTGTGGGTACTAGTCTATTTTTCTACATATTACACCTGGCCTACTGAATTGTCATCAACTATTGTTGGCTACTCAGAAGCATGCTACTTTAGTCGCAAATTGATTTGGATTCTTACTTGGGTGAGTAAAAGAGTAGGAATGTCTTTTCAAGGGGCCAAATACTTTCCCACAGAAGTGCGTGAGTACTTTAGGAAACATATTCAAAAACATGATGGTCCATATGAGTTTCCAGAGCCAGCAAACCCAGACAGTGAAAAAGAGAAGAGATTAATGGATGTTCTAACACAAATTGTAAATAACAAAAAGTATAGAACAAAGAAGAGAAAAAGTTTGGTCACACAAGCTGTTGTAGCCACAATAGGAGGCCTAATAGACTTAGTTGTAGAATTACGGCAGCACAATTTGGAAACAACAAATAAAATGGAGGAAGCAATGGACAAAAGGGATTGTTTAAAAATTGCAGCTTTGAGAACAACTACAATTGTGGCGGAACTAGAAAGGGAGTTAAGGGAAATAGAAGAGCAGAGGGATGCTTATGGAGTAAAAATAACAGAACTTCAAAACATAATAATGGACTATAAAAATAAAACAAAGTTAGAAGGGATAAAAGGAGTCAGAGACATTGCCAAAATATATCCAGATCTGGATATGTTAGTGGCACAAAATAAAGAACCAATGCCGAAAATGAACCAAGATAGAAAAGAGTTCTTATGTTATTCTGTCCCACAAGCACCAGTTATTGTTTCAGAATTATTTAATGCAAGGCAAACACCTACAGGATTTTCTATGCAGACTCGACCGATGTCTATGGCAGATAAAGACAATTTCCAGAAATGGTGGGGAAGTATGCCAACTAACAACTTTAATACGTTTACACATTGGTTTATGAGGGGAGCAGATAGAGCTAAAAAAGGAGGTCTTAACTTAGAGGAATGGACAGAACTGTTAGAATACGCTATGGGTCCTTTGGCTAGTAGATTATTGGGATTTAATAACAGTGTGTCTGATCAGGCAGGAAGAATTGCTGCAACTAATTTCTATCTACTTAGCATAGAGAAAGAAATAGCAAATATTACCATGAGGCCAACAGATGGTCCTAGAGAGGTAGCTCAAAGGATATTTTTTTGGTATACTCTACGACAACCTCAACAGCCTCTAGTGCTGGGTTCACCAGAACATATAGCAAAAGTAATGGAAGCCCTTCCCCGGGAGTGTCAAGAATTTATCAGGCTTTTTGATCCAACACCAACAGACTTGGAAATGGTACTAACTAGAGCTGATAAGTGGTGGATCAAGCATCCTTTCACAGAACAGGCCTGCTCTGTTTCAGCTGTAAGAACATTTAAGGTCGAGTCTGGTAGAGATATAGATGGTAATTGGAGAAACCAGACGTGGGATGTACCCCAGAACAAGAAGGATGATCAAAACTGGAGACCAAAACAGAACTTTGACAAAAGATGGAGAGATCCACCTAGGGACTATAGGAATAGGGATGGCAGCAACTGGAGGGCTAATCAGGAGGAAGAGAGAAACGGTAACATGGGCTATTGGGAACTCAGGAGACAGAAGGATAGGATAGAAGAGGAAAATCACATACTTAAAAACAAGGTAGCTGAGTCAGAAAGGAAATTGAAGGAAAATGAGGCAAAGATGATAAAAGAGGGACAGAGTAGAAGTGAGTCACAATGACAAATCCCAACCCCTGCGCCTCAGCATCTCATTCACTCAGCTAATTTAACCATGGATGAGGCAGGTCGGCCTACCATTTATACAGTCATCGCAGGGGTAGGGAAAAATATGTTGGTAGATACAGGAGCAGCAGTTACAATGACCAACAGGGTCAAAAATGGGGATTCTTCAGTAAGTATTATGGGAGTTACTGGGAATCCACAGGAGGTTAGAGCAGGTCCAATTGATGTAGCAGTTGGAGAAAAAACAATACAAGTAGAAGCAATAGTGGGTTGGCCAGAGGAAATATTGGGAATAGAAGCTTTAAAAAAAGGAAATTTCATTGTAGATCTTGCCAATTTTTGTTTGTGGAAGACAGAAAAGGTGAATCAGGTAAGTACAGAGTTGACGAAAGGGGTTGTGCTCCCAATGGCATATATTGTCTCTCCGATAAAAAGTCTGGAAAAAGACAAACTGAAACTAGACGGACAACCAGAATGGCTGCAGAAGCTAATCCAAGACATACCTGTTTGGGCAATTACCGAGATGATAGAAATGCTGGAGAGACGTGGAATAATTAAATCTGGAAATGGGTATGCATGTAACTCACCATGTTGGCCTGTGAGAAAAGCTGTGTTAAAAGGGAATGGAGATGAAAAAGCAGCCTCATCATGGAGACTTACCATTGATTACAGGGCCGTGAACAAACTTGCAAAAAGAATGGCCCCTGTTGTTTTTGTTATGTATATGTTTCTAATGATGGAATCTAGTGTTCCCACAGAGCAAGGCCGTATAAGAATGAAGATGCGTGTCAACAGAAGATTGTGGTGGATCCTTGTTACAGGATGGATAAGTATAAGCTGTATCACAGTAGGAATGCGGAGACAGGCAATAAGGCCAGAAGATACCGCAAATAATGGAGAGAGTTTGAAAAGATTGAAGTTACATTACGTTCAAGCAGATAGATTTATTTGGCCCAGGGAATTGGAAGTAAAAGAGGGTGGAGGGTTACAAGTAAACATTATTTTGCTACATAATAGTACCAGGGGATTAGCTCTTAGAGCTCCAATACAAGGGAGGTTTACAAATATTACAGTAGTAGTGAGTAACTTAATATTAGAAGAAGGTGGAGAATGGGACGCTGCAGTTATAGCTGCCCAGCCTGACCTAGAGGAATTCTGCAATTTTGATACTGGAAAGGGGTGTGTTCTAACAATAGATGAAGTATTTGTCTCTGTAAAGGAGCTGCAACGTTGTAAAGGTCAGAATAAGGTACCATGGCCAATAGGCGGATTGGTGGTGGTACCAACACATGAAACAGTTGTGCAAGGGGTTGGGTGGACTTACTACCCAATAATTCTAAATTTTAATGATTTTTCTATTCCTCCAAAGTGCCCGGAATCACAGCGGCAGTGGTTTAAGCAAAGTATACAAGAGACCATCATTGAGTGGACCGGAGCAGGGAGTCGAGAAAAACGGGACACACTTGCAGCCCTTTTAGGAGGAGTCGGAACTGGATTGGGAGTATGGAATTCAGCAGACATCATTGGACTGAACAGCCGGATAAACTCCCTTACTGATGGCATGGGACATGCTATGAAAACAGGTGGAGTAGCTGACTCCTTTATAGTGAGTAGACTGACAGACAATTTTGATGACATACACACCATTGCCAACAACCTGCATCTAGTTGAGGAAAATATTGCTTCCATTGCTAACAGCATTAAGAATGCTATGATTAGAGGAAAGCTGTTGGCAGATTTAAAGGAAACTATTAAAGACATCCAGGAAAACAAGTGGGCAAGACAAATCAATGCAACAAGGATTATCACGTCATTGAAAAGAAAAGGAGTGGACATCACTGAGGACAATCTTAAATACAGCTATATTGAAGGCCCAGATCAATGGATGCCACATGGACTACAATCTGGGACAATAGGACTAATCCTGGCAATTCCCCGTTGGGAGGGGCAGGCAGAGCAACTGAACTTTATACATAGCATTGGCACGTTAAGTGATGGAATCTACAAGCAACACTTCCCATCAAAAAGACTGGCCACTATTACAGGATTGGAGATGGATGAAAGCTGTTGCAGGAAATCTCAACACCGATGGCTGTGCAGTTGTGTTTGGGAGAAAGGAGCTGAGGAGGATGGCTGGGTGCAGTTGATAAAAGAAAACCTGGTGCAAGAAGTGATCCGCATAGGGGACATTGCATGCTTTATCGGCCACTCTGAATATAGGACAGTTGAGGAAATATGTTTGGTGGAAGAAGGGTCTTGTATCATGGTATTTCCATCAAGAAACCTTACCACTGAAATGATCAATTTTTTTGCAAATGCAGATTGGACAAATTTGACAATGAAGCTTTTTACCTTGGAACTTCATGAGTCAGAAACACATCCAGTCCTACGAACACTGTCGCTGGTACTCATGTTCATTCAAGTATTAACGACAATTATAATAATATACTTTTGTGTGGCAATGAAACAAATGAGGAAGAAACTTGCAAGAAGGATGTATAATAATGTGTCTTTTTCCTCTTCTTTCTCTCTCTCATACATTCTTCAATAAAGTTTTACATTGCACATACATAAACATTTATCACACACTCTCACCTAAATTCTATAAGTTCTGTTTTTGTGTAATATGTGGATTGACAGCCATAGGAAAGCACAGGAGAACTTATGTCGCTGAGGGAACTATTCCGGAGGGACGGTGGGTTGAATTTCTCCTGTATATCAGGTTTTTGCTCCCACTAGGTTCTCCTGTACTAGAGGGATAACTAGAAAACTGAGCAACATAGAAGAAGAAAAAGTGAGGGAATGTGGTAACTTGTCTTCCTTGAATGGTAATTCAGGACTTCCTTAAACAGGTCTATGTAGGAGAGCTGAGAATCTTTACTTCCCTCCCACAATTGCTAAAGGAAGTCATGCATGGACAGGATGTGATGTAAATTACATCATCTCAACTAAGGATATATCCAGGCAGGAAACTGGTGCTGCTTCCTGTTTTCTTCCTGGATGGTGTTGGTGATGGTTGATGGTATACTGATGGCGATGGTCTAACCGTGGGTAAGATCAAGCGTTTGCGGAAGGGGATTATATAGGTAGATAGATTTAAAAAGGGGTGTTGCTCCGTGGGTCTGGGCTGTGTGTTTGTGATACATTTATAGTATTGTGTTGTTGCCTTTTAATAAATACCTTTTAATGTAGACGAACCTTGTGTAATATTTATATATATTAATTTGGTGATACACCACAGTATCAACTCCTTATTTTTTTTTTTTTTACCATTTAACATATAACAAAAATGGCGAACAATAGACATAGGCAAAATAATTTCTTAGAGAGGTTTGTATATCCATCTGGACCGGTGAGTATTTAGTTTTTAGTTTCATTATAAATTCTATTATCTCCTTTTCTGTTATTGGCGAGTTTAATTATTCAAGCTCTAATTGTGATATTTTTGGTAAATTGATTTTACTAAGAGATTTTTGTATCTTTTTCGGGCTCGGTTCCTCAAACGTCGGATCGTTTTTTAAATTATATACATTTTCATAATATTCAGCTAAGGTCCTAGCTATATAATTTGGTTTAAAAATTCGGTTGCCCATATTCATTAGATATTCAATTTACGTGTTCTGAGTCCTTTTTTGTATTTTGTTTGCTTTCACCTTACTTGTTTTATTATCATGGTAATGACATTTTTGCTGCCATCTCCAGATTGCTTTATCCGATATTTTTTTATTTATTCTATTAAGCTGTTTTTGCACGTTTTTAATCTCTGCATATATGGTATCATTTGGATTTGATTTATTAACTTTTTCCAAGTTGTATAGCTGCATTATTAATACCCTTAAAGGTTGACCTCTTTCTTTCTTAATTTGATAAGTTTCATTAAGATACCTCTTATGTAAGCTTTAAAAGTTGTCCACAGCATACTGTTGGAGTTAACAGTACCACAATTTATTTTAAAAAAAATCTCAATTTCTTATTTTAAAAATAAAGTCTTAACTTGTTCTTTTAAAAAAACATCATCCAGCTTCCAAAGTGGTCTACAACTTCTTTCTTGATCTAATTTAATACTCATACATATATAAGCATGATCTGAGATGGTTATTTGGCCTATTTCAGCTTCCTTAACACTATATCAACCAAAATAATCTATTCTTGAATAAGCTTTATGAACCATTGAATAATAAGAATTATGCCTTTGACTGGGATGCAAGACACTCCAAATCTTAAACATCTGGTTATCGCTTATATATTTTGAGAACCTTTGTGAAAATTTCCTTTGACTGGGATGCAAGACTCTCCAAATGTCAAACATCTGGTTATCTCTTATATATTTTGAGAACCTTTGTGAATTTTTAAGAACCATGACGTTATTTTTACTTATTTTCTCTGATTTGTTATCTAGTAGTGGATTTGTAGTTATATTAAAAACCGCGGCCATTAAACTAATACCCTGACCATATTTTTTTAATTTTCTCAGTGTACGCTTTATGAAAGGGAGCTGTTTATCATTGGGGGAATAGATGTTAAGCAAAGAGACTTTTTGATTGTACATTTTTCCCACCCAAACTATAAATCTACCGTTAGAATCGCATTCTGGAAATTCTTCTTTTATTTTTAAACTGTTATATAAAAAAAAAATGGATACTCCTCGTGATTTATTATTAAAAATGGAATGGTAATTAAACTCATACGTTTTAAATCCAAACTTGGGAATTTTATTTTCCACTTAATGCATTTCTTGTAAGAATATCACATTAGCTTTTTCTTGTTTGATCAGCCTCAATATTGAGCTCCTTCTGTTGGGCGAATTCAAGCCTCTAACATTAAAACTTAATACTTTTATGAACATGGATTTTTTACACTTTTCTCTCCACTTAATTCCTGTATTTTCTTTATTGTATTAAATTAATTTAATCGCCCAATTAGGAGCTGATTAACTGAATACCCCATTTTGATTATTGAATTTGGAATTCTCTACAACCATTAAATGTGACTTATTTAACAAATACCCTGGCCTTCCACTTTTACCAACCAAACTTCTTTGTCTTGTCATACCAACACTTATACATTCATAAACATTTAACCTTACAATTATTAACATGGAAACAACAATAATGATAGGGCTATACGCTGATGTCAAGAAATGTTAGACCGACTTACTTAATTAGGGAGATTAGTTCTACTTGCTAATTTACTTTGCTCTACGCACATATACCATTTATGAATAAACATCATTAAATATTTGACTGAGTTACATACATTGGTTTTGGCCCTTATCTTCCTAGTTTTAAAACCTAGTTTTAATTGTACCAAAGGTATTCTATAACTTAGTCTCTGGGTATTGGAAACAGTTTGGAAGCAGCACCGATCTTCTAACTTGTACTACCATGTTTTCTTTGATAACCATAGGGCTCTTACAAAATCTTATTTTGATTTATAAATGTAAGCTATCATACATTTTACCTTTATTAGTGCCGTAGTAACTGTCACACTAGTGTTATTTCTATCTTTAAATTGCCAATTACTTCAATTTCTCAAGAAAGGTAAATATATAATTTACAGTCCCTTACTTGTGAATTTCTTTAAACAAACACTTTTGTGCTAACATATTTCACTACTTGTAACTTCATTTGTGTGTGCAACAAACCGTATCAATTAAAAAACAAAAACAATAAAAAACAACCTTAAGAAGTATATTTGTTGCTCCTGTCCAAATAACAAAACTGTATGTCTATTGTATATCCTATATTTGTGTCAATTCTAGCTAATATTACTAATGTTAATAATGAAACAAGTGCAGTTTCCCACTTAAGCTGAGAATTACTCTAAATCTCAGAAAATAAATATTTTATATTATTTACCAATCTATACTTATAGCTTGATTTAAACCAAAACTTAATGTGATGCCTTAATTCCCTATTTGTATCATTCTTTTGGTAATGAGCAATGTTTTTTTAAGACTCAAAGAAAAATTCTAGGACAATGTTTATTGCTACCAGTCAAAGAGTATGGTTATGTCCTCTGTTTTCCTACATTTGTGCCTGGAATAGGGGTCTAAATAAGCACATAACATATTTTTTTAAAGAAGGTTTTAGTTAGTAAACATCTATCCAAAAGCAAGGTTTTCACTAACTAAAAACTTATTTAAAAAAAAATATGTTATGTGCTTATTTAGAGCACTATTCAATTGGCCAAATCGCAATTGAATGAGGGCCTATGCCATTCTGGTTTTGGTAGAGTCAATGTCTTGACTGTTTTTTCATTGTTTTCTGTTGTAATATTCCAAGTACGAAGCAACTCTACACCGTTTCAAGTTGTTGATATTATGCCAACGTGCATCCTTTAATACTGAGAGAGCTCCTTGAACTAGCCATTTATAAATGAGACCTTCTTTTCTTAAGGCTAATGTGATTGTTCCAAACTCCCTCCTTTTTAGCAGCGTTGTTGCAGATAAGTCAGTAAAAATCTTCATGTTTTCCTAAGGCGGCTGAAGAGATTTTGATTTACTATTAGCCCTAATTATCTCTTTAGTTGACAAGTAATGGAGTTTGATAATAAACGTCTCTAGCAATTTATTTATCCAGATATATCGGTTTCAGGATTCTATGGCAAGCATCCAATCTCATTTCTTCTTGCAAAACATCAGGGACCAAGGTGGACAGCATCTTGGTAACATACTGTATTAAATTATCATTTAAGGTCACTTCAGAAATTCCCTTTATTCTAAGATTACTAGCGACTTGCCCATCAAAAAATGACGGCAATGAGATGTGTATGTTTGTAAATTTGTTTAGTTAGTAATATACGTATTTGACACTTGTAAGGTTTTAGTTATGTCGAAATAAGTACAATTCTTGTATTAAAAATGTTTATTTTTTTAAGATTTTCTTTTCTTTTCCAGTAACTGGTAAAGAGTTTTGTAGTAAAAGTATTAACATTTGAATGTAAGAACAGTTGAACTTTAGATTAAATAGTATTGTAAACTTAAGGTAATTGTTTTTTTAACATGCAACTTGTAGCTCAAGAACTGGTAACTTAAATATACATTCAATCCAGAGGAAGGCAAACAGTAAAAACCCTCTTTGAAACATAGACAATTGTATCAAAGCAGGAAAAATTGAATTCCTCCCTGACCCCATTAACTGGCGATCGGATTACTCCTTGGATTAATGTTGAACATGAAATACAACATTTACATTCTGGCTGAAAACATGGTTGTGCTCTTAACATGAACTTTGTAATATGTGTATGTAATGAACTTGAAAGTATATTTTTGTAAACTTGAACTTTCTTATCTATCTAAGTAAGGAACTTGAAAGGATTTAACAATTTATTTTCTTCTTGAGTAACTGTTAAATAGTTTTGTAGTAAAAGTATTAACATTTGAATGTAAGAACAGTTCAACTTTAGATTAATCAGTATTGTAAACTTGATGTAATGTTTTTTTAACATGCAACTTGTGAGTCAAGAACTGTTAACTTAAATATACATTGAATAGAAACAGTAACATAGTTAATTAACATTTGAACAGAATTTGGTAAAATAATGCAAGGCAAGTGTTTTGTGGGGCTAATCATGCATAAACAGTACTTCCATGAATTATGACTGAATTATTTCTTTATTGTTTGTTTTGAATGGTTGACATTTGTTTGTTCGTGTACTAATTGTTTTAAATGGCACATTCCTCTGTGGAAAAGTGGTTCTCTAAAAAGAGAACGCGAGACCTTAAAGGTGGTCCGCGATGTTTAACTACTGTTCTCTATGTGTTTTACAATGTCATGTAGTTTAATATGAAAATATTGTTGGTGTAAACCTAATTTCTGTGGCATAATAATGAGCTTTTGAAGAAAATGGACAGTTGTGTGTACTTTTTCAAAAAATTTTGTGGTTATATTGTTGTTTTTTAGGTTGCGTTTGGTTTGAAATTGGTTTTGCATGGCTTTTGTTTGTTTGATTGAAAGTTACAGTACTTCATAGTAGACAATGTTTTTAGTAAAAATGCGTCCATCCTCTTATAAATCACCTTGACTTTCATTGTTTTCAATGTAAACTTTAATAGCCTGTGGATTTTTGCACCGTGATAAGGCAACGTACAATTGGCCATGTGCAAATACTGGTTGTTCTAAGAAAATACCCACAGATTTGAGAGTTTGTCCTTGTGATTTATTAATGGTCATGGCAAATGCCATAATGATGGGAAATTGTCTTCTTTGAAGTATAAAAGGGAGACTACTTTCACTTGGTGCTAAATTTATCCTATGTATGAAAACTCTCTCTCCCTCCTACTCTTTCTCTCTCTCCCTCTTTCTGTCTCTCCCTCTTTCTCCCTCTCTTCCTCTCCCTCTCTCTTTCTCTCCCTCTTTCCCCTATGTATTTATCTCTCTCTTTCGTTTCCTCTCTCTCTCCTCCCTCTTTCTCTCCCTCTCCCCCTTACCCCTTCTCTCTTTCTCCCTCTTTCTGTCTCTGCCCCTATTTCTCCTCTCTTTCTCCCTCTCTTTCTCTCTCTGCCACTCTCTCCTTCCTTCTCTCTCTTTCCCCTCGCCATCTTTCTCTCTCACTCTCCATTCTCCCTTTTCTCCCACTGTTTCTCTCCCTCCCCCTCTCTCTCTACTCTATCACCCTCTTTCTCTCTCTCTCTCCCTCTCGCTCTCTTTCTCTCTCTCCCCTCTCTTTGACTCCCTCTCTCTACTTCTCATTTTCTCTCTCACTCTCTCTATCCCCCCCTCTCTCCTTTCTCACCTCTCTCTTTCTCTGACATCTTTTTGTCTCCCTCGTCCTCCCTCTTTCTGTCTCTCCCCCTCTTTCTCCTCTCTCTTTCTCTCTCTCCTCCTCTCTCCTTCCTTCCTCTATCCCTCTCCATTCTCCCCTCTCTCCCCTCTCTCCCACTCCCACTTTCTCTCTCCCTCCCCCTCTATCTCTACTCTCTCACCCTCTTTCTCTCTCTCCTCCTCTCTTTCTCTCTCTGTCCTCTTTTTGACTCCTTCTCTCTGCCTCTCTTTTTCTCTCTCACTCTCTCTATCATCCTTCTCTCCCTCTCTCTCTTCCTCTTATCTCCCTCTCTATTTTTCTCTCTCCCTCTTTCTCTCTCCTTCTTTCTTGCCCTCTTCTACCACCCTCTCCCCCTCTTTCCATCTCTACCTCCTCAGCTTTCTCTCTCCCATGTTTTCTCTCTCCCTCATTCTGTCTCTCACCCCTCTATTTCCCTCTTTCTCTCTCTCTCTCTTTCTTTCCCCTTCTCTTTCTCTCTCCTCATCTTTCTCTTCCCTCTTTCTCTCTCTCCCTCTCTCTTAATTTCTTTCTCTCTCCTCTCTCTCACTTTCTCTCCCTCCCCCTCTCGCTTCTCTCACCTTCTTTCTCTCTCTCCTCCTCTCTTTCTCTCTCTCCCCTCTCTTTGACTCCCTCTCTCTATCTCTCTTTTTCTCTCTCTCATTCTCTCTACCCCCTCTCTCCCTTTCCCTTCTTTCCCTCTCTCTCTCCCCCTTTCTCTCTCTCTCTTTCTCTCGCTCACTGTCTCGCCTTTCTCTTTCTCCCTCTCTCCCCCTCTTTCTTTCCCCCTCTTAGTGTATCTCTCCCATATCTCCCTCTCTTTCTCTCTCCTCCTCTTTCTCTCCATCTCACTCTCTTTCTTTCTCGCTCTCTCCCATATTTCTCTCTCCCTCTTTGTCTCTTCCTCTCTTTCTATTTCCCCCTCTGTCCTCTCTTTGTCTCCCTCTCTCTGTCTCTCTCTCCCCCTCTCTATCTCTCTCTCCCCCTCTCTTTCTCTCTCCCCCCTCCCCTCTCTCTCTCCTTCCCTCCATCTCTCTCTCTCCCCTCTCCATCTTTCTCTCTTCCTAGAGGAGGAAGCCAGGGGGAGGTGCAGGAGGAGGGAGACAGGGGGAGGAGAAGGAGTGCCACTATTAGTAGGTGGCCACTGGGGGCATTTTTTCCTCCCCTAGGAGGTGCTACCTGGGGCAAACCCCCCCCCCCCCCCCTAACTATTAGCATAGGGTTTGGGTGTTAGAATATATATTATATATATTAGTAACTTGTATTTATTGTCAGTTCAGAAATCATTGGAGATTTTTGCATTGCTTTTGCATGTTGTGAAGTTCACTCATAGCAGTTCTCTCACAATGTTTTAGGAGTGGGTGATTAACATAGCTAGGTAGATTTTTTTTTGTAGCACTATAGCGCTCATAATTGCTTTTTCAGAGATTTACATAGGGCCCTTATTTTGCTATCTACTTGATAAACAAGTGTATTTTTCCTTGAACTGCAGTGGTCATTTAAAGGCTCATTGTAGCCATATACTTAAAATATAATATTTTAAAGATGTACCCCTTAAAATAGACATGGTTTTAGCATATGAGAAATAACACAAACTCTAAGGAAAGAATAAACCCCCCGCAATAGTTATAATTGCATGTAAACATTGAAAATGTAAATAATGTTTTTATTTTTCTGCTATGTAAAAGCATTTTGCCGATATATATACAAATGTATGTATTCAAAATAACAAAGAAAATATTTGAAAATATTGTCACAATTCTGCAAAACGTAAGCCTATGCGATGTTGGGAGACATTAATACAAAAAATAATATCAAATAAATGAATAACAATTAAATAATCATGATATACTATTTATATACAATGTCCCTGACAGTTCATGATGTCAATTTACATTGGGAATTCTGGTGGGAGGACTACAAGAGAGCTGAATTTCTCAAAATCAATAAAATATATTATAATTAGATACATTTTGAAAAATATTTCTCTATGCAGAAGTATTTAGATGCAGATGAAAATATAATAATAATATAACCATAGCTCAGAATACTGCATGTGAACTGACCATGGGGAAATTACAAACATCCCTTTTATAAAATACACAACTCTTAAACAGATTTTTGTCTTTTTATTAAGTGCCTTCCATGTTTTATCAATAGTTTTGAATTCTGCATATTTACTCCTCATTTGTAAACTGTATAATTCTGTTTTTTTTTTGTGAGAAATAGTGAAACACTTGAAATGTATTTTCTATTTTACAGACCACTGAACTCTAATTGAGTTGAGATGCTTCTAATAAGAATTTACTGAGTCAGTCATTGATATTCTATTTCAGATATCTTAGTAATAAAGGCATGCTGGATAATACGATGATGTGCTTAACCCTGGCCAGAAGGGTTTCTCAAGCAGAGATGTATTACTGATGCATTAAGAACGGGAAAATTACATCAAAGTGTGGTAATGTATGTGGCAGTGTGTTTGTTAGTGTGACTATGGTTAATGATTTTTTTATGTGAGTAATTGTGTAGATCAGTCGATTTGTATTTGGGTTTCTAGCGTTGAATACATGTTTGTAAAAGTACTACTATTCTGCAAGTGCAGCAATGCTTTTTAGTTTCTATCATATCTTTCCACCATCAGAAATCTTAGGGTCCCAGTTCAAATATAATAGCCAAGGCTCCCCCAAGCTAATGCACACCCATTTTCACCAACTCCAATACCAAGCCATTATGTTAACTGCAGCATTAGTAGTGAAATATTTTAATGTGCCCCCCTTATTAAATGAGTATATCTGGGGATGTATTAACAGTTAGGAGCCAGAAAGGCTATTCTAAGAGCTCTGTTCCTTCTGCCCCTGATGACAGACATCTCTGCACATAATATAAATGCCTACCAGCATGGGTCCCTCTTCCAGTGATGACCCCTTATGTAAGTTTCCCCTCTCTTCCCTGTCAACTGCCCTGTGACACACTATGTATGCTTGAAATTGTGATACATTTTGTTACAATGAATTTGTGGACAGTCATTTTATATTTTTCTGAATTTGTGTATGTGTATATCACAGAAAATATGTCTTATTGTTTAGCTTATTTCTAACAATATGTATGTGCCCATGCATTATCAGGTATAAATGTATCGGAATTTCCCACATAACCAAGAGGATCTGTATCTACGATTGCAGGAATGATGGTCAAATAGCAAAAAGGCTCTATGAGTAGATTTTTTTTACCTGCTTTGCTTCTGCATAAAACTAGTTGTTCTCTATTTCTATTTCACATTCTGCCTATCTCTAACTCTTCCTCCCTTCACCATGTATCCCCTATATTACTCTCCTCTATATTCTAGTAAATCTTCTGTACTCACTGAACTTTCCTGTCTTTTTGCCTACTTGTTTCTTTAAGTTTGGAAACATCTCTCTTCTTCCCTTTCCCTCCCTCTCTCTCTCTTCTACTTTTCACTTCCTATACTTCTTCCATTTTCAGGGCATTGATGAAGCAGAAAGTATAATTCCACCTTTACTTGTATGTCTTCTTTTTGCCACACCCTCTGATTCCCTCCTTTCTTCTAACTCAAGTTGCCAACAGTCTCTCTAGCACACACCACTGGGTGTCTGCCCGTCAACTCAAACTCAACATGTCAAAAACTGAGCTCCTAATCCCCCCCCCCTTCCACAGCTTCCACTCCTTGCGTATCTCTCACTGCAGACAATGCCATCATCACTCCTACCTCCCAGGCCAGTTGTCTTGGGTTTCTACTTAATCCTGCCCTCTGTTTCATTCTTCACATACAGTCAATCACAAAATCTTGTCATTTTCACATAAAACACCTAAATAACATCTCCAATATATGTCACCATCTTGCACAAGACACAAATTAAATTAAATTAAGATTCTAATTTGCTCTCTCATCATATCTCAAGTCGACTACTGAAACTCTCTCCTTGCTGGCCTCCCCATCAAGCATCTGTCTCCACTCCAATCCACATCCACTAGACTCATATACCATTCTTAACGCACAGTGTCTGCAGCACCTCTTTCTCAGTCACTTCACTGATTTCCCATAGCTTCCAGAATAAAATTTAAAATCATGACCCTAATATATAAAGCCCTTAATAATAATGCACCCTCTTATATTTCTCATCTCAAAATATTCTCCCAATAGCCCTCTTTGCACTGCCACTGACTTTGTTCTATCCACCTCTCATCATCACCTCGCGCTCTCGCCTTCAAGACTTTTCACGTGCTGCCCCTATCCTTTGGAACTCCTTGCCTCAAATCCTTCAAAACCTCACAAAAAAATGCATCAGTTTAAAAAAGCTTATCACCTTCAGCGCTAATATGCACAATGAATCTATCACTTCCTGTACCTCACCCATATGCTTTAGACTGTAAGTTTGCAAGCTTTCAATCCTCATAGGTGCTTTCGGGGAAGCACTGTATACATTTGATTTTAAGCTCAATAATAGGGCCCTCCATTTCTTTTTCAATGTGTTAGAATTGTTTTTGACTTGTACTTAACACCTGTATAGCCCCCTAAAGAATATGAGCCGTATAACATTCCAGTAGTGTAATTTGCATTATAATGTACTAGCTGTGGGATATTTTTTTTCCGTACCTTAGACATTGATTCAAAGTTCCACACCAGTAATCTTACTGAGCAAAACCATATCTCATAAACCAAATCCTTTGCAGTAAATTACAAGGCTAAGGTTTTGCTATAAAGTCTGGGCTCAGTAAATTACTGAGCACAAACCAACCTAATGAGAATCCCTAAGGATTCCCTCCATTTAAACATACAGTGGAGGCAATCCCCTGGGGATTCTCCTTCCTTACTCACTGATCGCCCCTTTTCCCGCTCAAACCCCATCTACATAACCATGGGGGTCTAAAAAGACACAATGGCAACTAAAGGGGGTACACGTAAATATTTAACTCTTGCCGCCGGATTTTTGATCAGACTCCCGTGGCATCTATCCATTTAACCCCTGCTGCAGGGATACTATAAGTAGACCCGTGGCACCTAATTAATGAATCTCCTAATTAATTTATCATGGGGGTCCCATTTTAAAACCATAAATCTGAGCAATCTGATGGGTCCTCCTAACACATTAAAAATGAATATTGAGCATGGTGGTAACTGTAAACGCAATTGATCTTCCCAGCTGGAGTGGCCTTAAAAGGAGTCTTTGTTCTCCCAATAACAGTCTTTATCTGCCTCCTTTCTTGTAGTTGCTATTGGAGGCAAGCATATAATTGTCAGAAACAAGCACTGCCTTGTGGGCAGACCCTCTTTCACTCCCTGGACATCTAACAGGGTGTAGAGAAGCAGATCTACTGGAAGCAACAACTCTTGATTCTGATATGTTTTCAAAGCTGCAGTAATTATTTTTTCTTTAAATGTTAGTTTAATTGCTAATCATTTACTAAGTAAAAAATCAAAAACCCTATTATTTGTCCACTATGGTGGCCCTTTATATATTTTCAAATATTATGATTGTATTAAATACCACTAAAAATAAGACACTGAAAAGATTGAATGAAGAATATTTAAATTTTCTCACTGCTGAGCAAGCTTTACTTGTATCCCCATTCACCCTTGTACTCAAGAAGTATAGTGATTATCTGGGCTTGTATTATTGAGTTGTTATATGTGACTCTGTACAAAGCCCTACATTCACATTTTTGGAACATTTCTAGGTACGATGCATTCGTTTAAGGCTTCACTCTGTAAAGTCGATGTTAATGATGTCTGATATGGTTTGATCTTTGGATCTCAAGGGGATCTTTATGTGCTTATATGGCAAAACAATTTTGAACCACAGATGTCATTTGTGAGTCTTTGGAGGAATCCTGCTTATGTGTTCTCGTTTATTTTCCCATTAGTACAATGTCAACACAAAGTGAAGTGATTATTCAACACCCACAGGCAGCTGTAGAAAAATGTATGTATATTTTTCAAAGGAAAGATCTGTAGTATAATGAAAACAAGCAGTTACATACTAAACAAAAAATTACAAAAACGCATTAGGGTTCTTTGCAAAAACAACACAATACAATACAGTATAACAATAACAATGGCCAATTCCAAATACTAATATTTAATAAAACATAAAACATAATATTCCCATCATCAACTCCCTAGAATTTCCTAATAGTTTAAGTAATATTTTTAATGAAAATCTAAATATGTGATCTTGATTATTTCTTTCAAATACTAGTTCACAGATGTGCAAGTGCTTGAACGGCTTCTTTAATATTGCAGCATGTTCCTTGGTGTCTTCACCCAGGAACCTGAGTGAGTGAATTAAGAGTATTATGAAATGCATAGCACTGGCTGGGAGTGGATCTACAAGCAGAACTTCTTTTGTTATATACCATAACCATGAGTGTGATTTTAAAGGGACATGGAACACAACAGCTTTTCTTTGCAAGCATTCAAAAAGGATGCTTTAAACATTACAAAAGTGTTTTTTTGTGTGTGTGCATGAAAATATTAAGTAAAATCAGTTTAAACTTCTTCGAAACTAGCAGGAAATACAAAGAGCATACATAAGTCTATAGATCTCATTAGATAGCAGGGATAAAGCCCACAAGAGCAATTACATTTCTGAATACATTGTTGCGCTCTGCGACCCTTATTTGAAAAAAGAAAAAACAATGTGACACATTTTCAAATTTCCCTTTCTAAAGCAACAAAGAAAACAATTGTTTCAATATCACATTCTTTTGCCGTTTACAATAAACTGACTTCACAGTGAAGTATTCTCACCTCTGCTGCTTATTCTTAAGAAAGCAGTTACATTCTTATCAATCAATTCCAATCTTTAAACCTATAATAGTGCACCATTGTTTACAGATTGTATATGAGCGGAACACTTAGTATTTCTTTGTTGAATCAATGTCTGTATTATGTAGGGGCACTGATTTAAAATGATCTAAATACATACATTCTACTACTATTCTGTATGCTTCAATTATATTGCCTATCTATGTAACTGTTTTCTGTTAGAGTAGTATTTTTTCTTGTTTTTTCTTTAGGAAAAGCATTGTCTCATATCATATCAGTGAACATGGATATGTCTGTGCTATTGTGTGAACATCAAAATTCATATGTTATAAATATATATCATATTTCTCATCATGGTGCTCTAAATAAATATATATATATATATATATATATATATATATATATATATATATATATATATATATATATATATATATATATACTGATATATTATCGAACAAATAACCTAGATAGGAGTATAAATGAAGTTGGAGATTGTAATGAAAAAAGGCACATACATTTATCACACAGGACAATAAAGCTGCAGGCCATGTTCATAATATTTTAAAGAAAAATTAAAGACACGGTTTTGTGACCCTATGCTATAAAACATCCTTACTGTAAAATCAATAGAAATATGTAGAAAAGACCAAATGACCTGAACCTGGGGGTTGTATTCTAACAGGAATGTAAAATGTTCCTTACCACAGAGATTCAGGCCCATTATAGACTCTCAGACAATGAGAATTTGATACACTAATATCTTTTTTTAGAGCCCCATTACAATTGGATAACTCTGTAACTTCAGGGGAAAAAGCTCTATCACAACTATGGGAGCTTTTTTATCGCAAGCTACAGAGATATAACAATCTACCCCTCCTCAAACCTCCACATAAGTTAGGAAACATGCATAAAACCATGCTGCAAGAGACGCTGAGCCTTAAGCTTAGTTGTCTCTGAAACAGTGCTGCACAACACTACCTTACACAAATCCCCTCCCCCTAAATATATAAATCACTTCCCATGGCAAGGAAGGAGTTAATAACCTAAATACATAAGCAGAGGGTTTATGACTCCACTGCCAGCAACCCCTATGAGCTCAGGGAACCACAGGTATTCCCTACTCCTACTCTCTGGAGGGAACTCCTGGGATTTCCTCCCCTGCTTACCCAGGTCCCCACTTTTATCTATAACCATGGGAGTATGTATGGATCCTCTTGGCACTGGCATACTTTTTTTTTCAAATAATTCAGCGATATTATTAAAATATATAAGATTTATTAATATTAATTACAAATATCCTATTTTATATATTTGCCATTTTTTTAAAATTATTTGATATTTTACTACACTAGTTATATAAGCTTTGACCTCATGAAATAAATAGAACTGTATTTATTATAATGAATAAAAATAATATCAAAACAGTATTTTTAATATAAAAATCAATATGGTACAATAATTATGACAGAGTGTGTTCTCTTAGGCCTTGCTACAATCTCTCCTCTGCCATCTCTTCTCTCGTCTCTCCCTTGTCGTGAATCTTCCTCCCTATCTTTGCTGTCTCCTCCAAGTTTGAATAGGGAGAATCTTTAATAGCTCACAATAAAATGTTTCCTAGTCACTGCAAATTTCTGAATACAATGGCTATGGTAACACAGCTGTACCCAGAAATTTTATAAGATACTTGAGTATATTTTTAGATAGATATCTAATATTTGAGTTTAGGAAATAAAATCCTTGTGTCATCATTGTTTTAAGTAAAGACTGATCTAAGCCAAACTGAAATACCAAATACTCACCACCTGTGTAAACAGGACAGATTCACAAAGACAAAATCTAATTCATGAGATAATATTAGAATCACTGCTCTGGATATATACAGTGGATAGAAAAAGTCTACACACCCCTGTTAAAATCTTAGGTTTCTGTGCTGTAAACAATGAGACAAAGATAAATCATTTCAGAACTTTTCCACCTTTAATGTGACCTATAAACTGTACAACTGAATTGAAAAACAAACTGAAATCTTTTAGGTGGAGGGAAGAAAAATAAAAAATAAAAATAATGTGGTTGCATAAGTCTGCACACCCTCTTATAACTGGGGATGTAGCTGTGTTCAGAATTAAAAATCACATTCCAAATTGTGTTAAATACACCTGCCATCATTTAAAGTGCCTCTGATTAACCCCAAATAAAGTTCAGCTGCTCTAGTTGGTCTTTCCTGATATGTTCTTAGTTGCATCCCACAGCAAAAGCCATGGTCCACAGAGAGCTTCCAAAGTATCAGAGGGATCTCATTGTTAAAAGGGAATCAGTCAGGAGAGGGGTACAAAATAATTTCCAAGGCATTAGATATACCATGGAAGACAGTGAAGAAAATATGGCACAACAGTGACATTACCAAGAACTGGAGCTCCCTCCAAAATTGATGAAAAGACGAGAAGAAAACTGGTCTGGGAGGTTACCAAGAGGCCTATAGCAACATTAAAGGAGCTGCAGGAATATCTGTCAAGTACTGTCTGTGTGTTACATGTGAGAACAATCTTCCGTATTCTTCATATGTCTGAGCTATGGGGTAGAGTGGCAAGACGAAAGCCTTTTCTTACGAAGAAAAACATCCAAGCCAGGCTACATTTTGCAAAAACACATCTGAAGTCTCCCAAAAGCATGTGGGAAAAGGTGTTATGGTCTGATGAAACCAAGGATGAACCTTTTTGGCAATAATTCAAAAAGATATGTTTGGCGCAAAAACAACACTTCACATCACCAAAAGAACACCATATCCACAGTGAAGCATGTGGTGGTGGCAGCATCATGCTTTGGGGCTGTTTTTCTTCAGCTGGAACTGGGGCCTTAGTTAAGATAGAGGGAATTATGAACAGTTCCAAATACCAGTCAATATTGGCACAAAACCTTCAGGCTTCTACTAGAAAGCTGAACATGAAAAGAAACTTCATCTTTCAGCATGACAACGACCCAAAGCATACATCCAAATCAACAATGGAATGGCTTCACCAGAAGAAGATTAAAGTTTTGGAATGGCCCAGCCAGAGCCCAGACCTGAATCCGATTGAAAATCTGTGGGGTGATCTGAAGAGGGCTGTGCACAGGAGATGCTTTTGCAATTTGACAGATTTGGAGTGTTTTTGCAGAGAAGAGTGGGCAAATCTTGCCAAGTCAAAATGTGCCATGCTAATAGACTCATACCCAAAAAGACTGAGTGCTGTAATAAAATCAATTTGTGGAAGGTGGAGGCTCCAACGTCAGCTGTGTTTGTCCGCAAATGCGGTCCCTCGCGAAGTGAGGGGCTGCATTTGCGTAGGTGGAGGCTCAAAGGCTCCTCACACACGTGGTTAAAAAGACACACACACGCACAACTTAGAAAAAAAAAACGACCTCGGAGCCAACCTTAATGGAACAAACACCCACATGCACGTAAAATACAACCATAACGGCCAAACCGAGCGCACCTAAAAACCGTCAAAACACACCAAATACTCACAAAAAAATACATAAAAAGCATACCCATAGCATGGGGGGGGGGGGGGGGGGGGCATCCAGGACCTCTGAAAGTGAAGTTACACCTCCATTTAAGTCCAAATTTCTGAGTTCAGACACACTAAAATCCCCTAAGCGAGAGAAAAAATGGCCGCCGAAAAAAAACGAAATTGAGGCTCAAAGACGCAGGACTGCCCAGCCACCTACAACTTACCCAAGAAGGGATGCGAGATAAGCTTGTAAACCCACATTAAACCCATGGGATCTGAGATAAGCTCAGAAACCTGCATTAACCCCACATTAACCATCGCTGCAATGAAAATTCTAAATTCCCGCATTATGGGTCCTTAAAGGACCATAAAGGTCCTAAAAGGACCCGTTATAAAAGAAAACAAATATACAGTATCACCCTGTCACTCATGGGGGTCAATACAGACCCCCATAAGCACTTACTTAACCCCCTCACTCATGGCGGTCATTACAGACCCCCATAAACCCCTAATTAACCCTGTCACTCATGGGGGTCAATATAGACCCCCATAAGCCCTTCATTAACCCTGTCACTCATGGGTGTCAATACAGACCCCCATAAGCCCCTCATTAACCCTGTCACTCATGGGGGTAAATATAGACCCGCATAAGCCATTCATTAACCCTGTCGCTCATGGGGGTCAATACAGACCCCCATAAACCCCAAATTAACCCCAGTCATTCATGGGGGTCAATATAGAACCCCATAAGCCCTTCATTAACCCTGTCACTCATGGGGGTCAATACAGACCCCCATAATTCCTCCATTAACGCTGTCACTCATGGGGGTCAATACAGACCCCCATAAGCACTTCATTAACCCCCTCACTCATGGGGGTCAATATAGACCCCCATAAGCCCTTCATTAACCCTGTCACTCATGGGGTTCAATACAGACCCCCATAAGCCCTTCATTAACCCTGTCACTCATGGGGGTAAATATAGACCCCCATAAGCCCTTCATTAACCCTGTCGCTCATGGGGGTCAATACAGACCCCCATAAACCCCAAATTAACCCTGTCATTCATGGGGGTCAATATAGAACCCTATAAGTCCTTCATTAACCCTGTCACTCATGGGGGTCAATATAGACCCCCATAAGCTTTTCATTAAAACGGTCACTCATGGCAGTCAATACAGACCCCCATAAACCCCTAATTAACCCTGTCATTCATGGGGGTCAATATAGAACCCCATAAGCCCTTCATTAACCCTGTAACTCCTGGGGCTCAATAAGAGACCCCATATGCACTTCATTAACCCCATTCACTCATGGGGGTCAATATAGACCCCAATAAGCCCTTCATTATCCCTGTCACTCATGGGGGTCAATATAGACCCCCATTAGCCCTTCATTAACCCTGTCACTCATGGGGATCAATACAGACCCCCATAAGCCCTTCATGAACCCTGTCATTCATGGGGGTCAACACAGACCCCCATAAGCCCTTTATTAACCCTGTCACTCATGGGGATCAATATAGACACCCATAAGCCTTTCATTAACACTGTCACTCATGGGGGTCAATACAGACCCCATAAGCACTTAATTAACCCCCTCACTCATGGGGGTCAATACAGACCACCATAAACCCTTAATTAACCCTGTCACTCAGGAGGGTCAATACAGCCCCCCATAAGCCCTTAATTAACCCCCTCACTCATGGGGGTCAATACAGACCCCCATAAACCGCTAATTATCCCTGTCACTCATGGGGGTCCATACAGACCCTCATAAGCCTCTATTTAACCCCATCAGTCCCATAAGGGTATATTAAGACCATTATAGGCCTGTTACAACCCAACATTAACTGCATAAGTGCCATGACGGTCCTCAAGGACCATCATGACACTAACTTTAAACACTACTGCACTATACCCCCCGAATAAAAGATTAAATATCAACTAAACACCCTCTACACTAACCTATTAACACCTACATTACCTACCTACACTACCTACCCCCTAATAACCCCCACCACTCTAATTAACGAAAATAAAAGAACCTAAAGTCACAAAAAATAAAAAATCTACATTACAGAAAATAAAAAACCTAAGTCACAAAAAATAAAACAAGGAACCTTACAAAAAATAAAAAACACATAACAACCCCCCCCCCACTACAGAAAAAAAAATTACACACCTGAAAAGGAAATCCATATAATACATACAATATAATACATACAATATAATACATACAATACAATACATACAATATAATACAATACAATACAATTAAATACAATACAATACACACCTATCTAATATACATTGATTCTATCTATCTAATATACATCCCCCAATCTATCTAAATAAATACCATAATCTAATATACATCCTATCTATATAATATACATCACACAATCTATCTAAATAAATAACACAATCTAATATACAATACATGCTATGCTATCTATATAAAGCACATACCCCTAGCTAACATACAATAAATGCTATGGGCCTCATTCTATTAGCGGCCGCAGCCGTTGCGGGGCCGCAAGGACCGGCCGCAAGCTATTCTGCTATTCTATTCCCCTCCGGCTGGGGATTCCGGGAGGCTTGCGGCCGGTGCCTTGCTATCTCTTGCGGCTGCTTGCGCCGGAGGAAATTCTTTGATCTAAAACGGCCACAAGTAAATCGGCCGTAAGAAATTCCTATTTGCAATTCAATTGGTCCGGGAACCCTCTCTGCAAGGCTAAAAGCAAAACGCCGCAGCTTACTTGCAGGAAAGAGGTCACACTAGCACCAATTAAGCACGAAATATAGCCCAAATAAAGCCATCCTGCACTTTGTGAAGACTATAAAGGGCTTTTCGGTGTTAGCAAAAATAGCACAAAATTCCCCTATACTCAAATCCGTAAAATATATATTTTTTAATATACGTCTAATATCCATGTAAAAAGTCCAGAGTGCTTGGAGCACCTCAGACCCGCCCACGCCGCAGCCGGAAAATAAACAGTTAATTTGAACTCGGGTTTGGGCTGATGTGCAAGCTTGAGAGTGGGTTACTTTTAATCCTCATGTCCCCCAATATGATCCCTAGCATTTACAGAGCTGTACAGTGCAGGCTTGAATTTATTTTTGAGTTTTAAGTTTTCAGAGCTTACGGCCGGTAGCAAGATTTACGGCCGCAGCCTTACGGACGGTTTACGGCTGATAATAGAATGAGGCCCTATCTATATATAAAATAATCTAATTCTAAGCTAAAATAAAATAAAATAATTAAGACCACTTACCTTTGCAGATGTCCATTCAGATCAGCCACCTAGGGGGAAAACAATAAAAAAAATTAGTGCAACACATTTACAGTACATAAATAAACATTCTAAACATTCTAAATATTGTTTCCGGCATGTCCCGTCCTTATTCTTTTCTACTTCTCCGTTGCGGCATCTGTTAAAAAAAACATAACATTAATACACATACATAAACATAAAAAAAATAAAAATAAACATAATCTACATTGTACTTACCTCCCCGCGATGTCTCCGGCCTCCACCACCTCCTCTTCTGCCACTCCCTGTAAAAAAAAAAAAATACTCACATCCGCACTCACGGACATCCCCAACGCTAATGAGGCTCCAGGAGACTTTTCCGGAAGAAAATAGGCAATGGCGCCTTCTGATTGGTTGAAAACGCTGTCAAATTCACCCAAGCAGGAGGCGCCAATGTGTGAGCAAATCAGAAAGGGATACACCCTAAAATCCCACTCTGATTGGATAATGCACCTGTCAATCTTTATTTAAACCAATCACAAGGCGCAGATGCCTTCAGCCAATCACAATGGAATACACCCCCACAGGGTGATTGGCTGGAGGCATCTGCGCATTCTGATTAGTGGCACTGCCAATAGCCAATCACAATGGAATACACCCCCACGTACTGATTGGTGAAGGAATTTGAGCCTTGTCATTGGGTATTGTCATGGTCAATCAGTATTACAGCCAATGGGAAGGCGCAGGTGTCTTCACCGATCAGTACGTGGGGGTGTATTCCATTGTGATTGGCTGATGGCAATAAAGCCTTCGGATTGGTTCAAATAAAGATTGACAGGTGAGTTATCCAAACAGCGTGGGATTTTGGGGTGTCTCCCTTTCTCATTGGTTCACAATTGGTGTCTTCTCATTGGCTGAATTTGATATACAGCGTTTTCAGCCAATCAGAAGCCGCCATTGCCAATTTTATTCTGGAACACTCCGTAGGAAGCTCATTAGCGTCGGGGACATCCTCCAGGGCGGATGTGTGGTGTTGCTTTTTTTTTTTTTAAGAACGCAGATGCTTCCAGGGCCCATCCGGGGCAGAACACCAGGAGGCTGGATACATCGTGGGGAGGTCAGTACAATGTAGATTGTGTTGATTTTACTTGGTTTCATGTTTATGTATGTGTACTAATGTAATGTTTTTTTTTAACAGGGGCCGTGACGGAGAAACAAAGATGGACGTGACATGCTGGAACGGGACATGCTGGAAGGGTGAGTATAATATTTAGAATGTTTAGAATGTTTATTTATTTTATGTAAACATGTTGTAGTAATTTTTTTAATCTTTTTTTACCCTAGGTTGGTGATCTGAAGAAACATTTCAAAGGTAAGTGGTCTTAATTATTTTATTGTAGCTTAGAATTAGGGTTGCTATATAGAGATAGCATGTACTGTATATTAGATAGATAGGGGGATGTTAGATAGATAGTATTGTATATTAGATAGGGGAATATATATTAGATAGGGGGATGTATATTAGATAGGAGGATGTATATTAGATAGGGGGGTGTATATTAGATAGGGGTGTATTGTATTGTATTTAATTGTATTGTATTTAATTGTATTGTATGTATTATATGTATTTCATTTTCAGGTGTGTATTTTTTTTGTCTATAGTGTGGGGGGGGGGTTGTAATGTATTTTTTCTGTAAAGTAAATTTTTTATTTTTGGGGATTTTAGTTTTTTTTATTTTATGTAATGTAGATTTTTTATTTTGGATGACTAGTTTTTTTGATTTCTGTAATTACAGTGGTGGGGAGTTTTTTTTTAGGGGGTAGGTAGGTATTGTAGGTGTTACTAGGTTACTGTAGAGGCTGTTTAGCTGATATTTAATGTTTTATTGGGGGGTATAGTGCAGTGTAGTGTTTATACTGAGTGTCATTATGGTCCTTGAGGATCGTCATGGCACTTATGTGGTTAATGTTGGGTTGTAACAGGCCCATAATGGTCATAATATACCCTTATCGGACTGATGGGGTTAAATAGAGGCTTATGAGGGTCTGGATAGACCCCCATAGGTGACCGGGTTAAAATGGTGTAGTGCTTACACTTTGAGTCATGAGGGTCCTGGATGACCCTCATGACACTTATAGTGTTATTACATGCGTTCATTAGTGTGTTAGGGGGGTCTATATAGTTGAGGCACACAGTACACTCACATTGTGTGGCAAACAGCATTTCAACACTTTCTTTTATTGACCGTCATTTTTTAACGGGCAAGTCGCTAGTCACATATATAGCTGTGAGCATGCGGGTTGTTGCTAAGGCTGCAGGCTCGCGTATCGTCCACATTTGCGGAGGTGGAGACTCTACGTTGCCTCACACGTGGTTACAAACACCCACACAAGCGGCACTACCACAGACTTACACAAAAAAATACGAGACGCAAAAATACGACCTTAACGGAAAAAATACCACCTTAGCGGCAGAAAAACATTAAAAACACAATAAATGCACACACAAAATACTTAAATAGCTACCCACCTACAAGGGGGACACCAAGGACCTCTGAAAGGGAAGTAACACCTTAATTTAAGTCCTAATTCAAGAATCTAGACACACGAAAATCCCCTAAGCGAGAGAAAAAATGGCTGCCGAAAAAAACAAAAATGAGGCTCCACGACCCCAAACCACCCAGACACCTTCAACTTACCCAAGAAGGGATCCGATATAAGCTCGGAAACCCGCATTTACCCCACGGGATCTGAGATAAGCTCGGAAACCCGCATTAACCCCACATTAACCCTCACAGTGGGGGTCCCCGATAGCACGCGATCAAGGACCCCCGCTGCAATGAAAATTAAAAATTCACACCTTACGGGTCCTTAAAGGACCCGTAACATGAACAAAAAAATTTACTTGTAAAATTACTGTTTACAAGTGGATTTACCTTAAAAAGTAAAAGCTGATAAACTGCAGAGTGCACTAATTGTGCCCAGGTGAGAGGGGTGTGGCTTGACTGTTAAACTTGTATAAAAGGTTTGTGAGCTGGTTTGGTGTCTGTTTACAAGTGGATTTACCTTAAAAAGTAAAGGCTGAGAAACTGCAGAGTGCACTAATTGTGCCCAGGTGAGAGGGGTGTGGCTTGACTGTTAAACTTGTATAAAAGGTTTGTGAGCTGGTTTGGCGTCTGTTTACAAGTGGATTTACCTTAAAAAGTAAAGGCTGAGAAACTGCAGAGTGCACTAATTGTGCCCAGGTGAGAGGGGTGTGGCTTGACTGTTAAACTTGTATAAAAGGTTTGTGAGCTGGTTTGGGGTCTGTTTACAAGTGGATTTACCTTAAAAAGTAAAGGCTGATAAACTGCAGAGTGCACTAATTGTGCCCAGGTGAGAGGGGTGTGGCTTGACTGTTAAACTTGTACAAAAGGTTTGTGAGCTGGTTTGGGGTCTGTTTACAAGTGGATTTACCTTAAAAAGTAAAGGCTGACAAACTGCAGAGTGCACTAATTGTGCCCAGGTGAGAGGGGTGTGGCTTGACTGTTAAACTTGTATAAAAGGTTTGTGAGCTGGTTTGGGGTCTGTTTACAAGTGGATTTACCTTAAAAAGTAAAGGCTGATAAACTGCAGAGTGCACTAATTGTGCCCAGGTGAGAGGGGTGTGGCTTGACTGTTAAACTTGTATAAAAGGTTTGTGAGCTGGTTTGGGGTCTGTTTACAAGTGGATTTACCTTAAAAAGTAAAGGCTGAAAAACTGCAGAGTGCACCAATTGTGCCCAGGTGAGAGGCGTGTGGCTTGACTGTTAAACTTGTATAAAAGGTTTGTGAGCTGGTTTGGGGTCTGTTTACAAGTGGATTTACCTTAAAAAGTAAAGGCTGATAAACTGCAGAGTGCACTAATTGTGCCCAGGTGAGAGGGGTGTGGCTTGACTGTTAAACTTGTATAAAAGGTTTGTGAGCTGGTTTGGGGCCTGTTTACAAGTGGATTTACCTCAAAAAGTAAAGGCTGATAAACTGCAGAGTGCACTAATTGTGCCCAGGTGAGAGGGGTGTGGCTTGACTGTTAAACTTGTATAAAAGGTTTGTGAGCTGGTTTGGGGTCTGTTTACAAGTGGATTTACCTTAAAAAGTTAAGGCTGAGAAACTGCAGAGTGAACTAATTGTGCCCAGGTGAGAGGGGTGTGGCTTGACTGTTAAACTTGTATAAAAGGTTTGTGAGCTGGTTTGGGGTCTGTTTACAAGTGGATTTACCTTAAAAAGTAAAGGCTGATAAACTGCAGAGTGCACTAATTGTGCCCAGGTGAGAGGGGTGTGGCTTGACTGTTAAACTTGTATAAAAGGTTTGGGAGCTGGTTTGGGGCCTGTTTACAAGTGGATTTACCTTACAAGTAAAGGCTGATAAATTGCAGAGTGCACTAATTGTGCCCAAGCGAGAAGGCAGAAGTTAATAGAAACCGGAGAAGGGGAACTTGTGAGCTTGCGAACATTTTCAGTATCAAGTGCAATTCTAGTAAAAGCCTAGGAGTTTAAATAAAAGGAAGGCCTTCAAAGAAAAATGAGGGCAGATTTATAGTGCAAAGGAGGAAAACTTTATATAAATATATTATTTTATATTCTTTATTTTCCCACTGAAATTTCGTAGACAATAATAATAATTATGAGTCAGTCCAGTGGCAACCTTATTCAGTGTACATCCTGTCATATGTATGCAATACTGGAACAGATGAGCCAGGGTCCATACCTCTGTGAGAGGTGTGAGCATGTTGTCCCTCTGGAAGCTCAAATTGGAGATCTGGAGAGGAGAATTGCAGCACTTAGTGATATTGCTCCACTGGAAAGGGGGTTGGTGCTCACTGAGCACAGTTTAGCTGGGCCTAGCATGGAGGGTGGAGCTGGGGCTAGTGAGGATGTCCAGGGAGGCAGCTGGGTTACAGTTACAAGGGGAAGCAGGGGGAACAGGAGGAGGCAGGCTAGTTCTGAGTTGGCAAACAACAGATTTGCCAGATTGAGTGAAACTGTTGGCGATGTCCATTCAGGAATGGCAATGCCAGATAGAGCTGTTCCCTCTAACAGCCGGGCGAACAGCTCTACTGTAGAAGAGGGAGGGCAGAATAGGCAGAACAGACAGGTTTTGGTTGTAGGGGACTCTATTATTAGGAAGGTAGACAGGGTGATTTGTCACCCAGATCCCAGCAATCGAACAGTTTGCTGTCTCCCGGGTACTCGGGTTCGTCATGTTGTGGATCGGGTAGACAAATTATTGGGAGGGGCTGGAAATGAACCGGCGGTCTTGGTACACATTAGTACCAATTACAAAGTTACTGGAAGATGGAGTGTCCTAAAGAATGATTTTAGAGAACTAGGTAATAAGCTGAAGGCAAGGACCTCCAAGGTAGTATTTTCTGAGATACTACCAGTGCCACGTGCTAGCCCAGGGAGGCAGAAGGAGATTAGGGAGGTTAATGCGTGGCTAAAGATGTGGTGCACTAAGGAGGGGTTTGGCTTTTTAGAGCACTGGGCTGACTTCTCACTTCGGTACAATCTCTACAGTATGTATGCACCTTAATGATGAGGGAGCTTTTGTACTAGGGGATAGGATGGTAGAAAGGCTGGAGGAGTTTTTAAACTAGTAGGTGGGGGGGAGGGACTAGATATAAGTAATGGGGTAGAAAGTGCAGAGGGTATAAGGGATGAATTAACAACTCATAGGGGAGGAGATGGGGGGAGGGGTAGTATAGTCAATATGGAGGTAGTACTAAGTAATTCAAGTTCAGTGGCAGGCACTTCAGAACTACAGACTCATAACATAAGGTGTATGCTTGCTAATGCCAGAAGCTTGCCAGGAAAAATGGGAGAGTTAGAATTAATAGCAATTAATGAAAAATGGGATTTAATAGGCATTACCGAAACGTGGTGGGATGAATCTCAAGACTGGACTGTTAATCTGGATGGTTATAGCCTATTTAGGAAAGATAGAGGCAATGGTAAACGAGGAGGAGGGATTTGTCTGTATGTTAAGCCTGAATTTAAGGCTATAGTCAGAGAAGATATTTATGGTGGACCGAGTGATAAAGTTGAATGTTTGTGGGTATAGTTAAATAGCGGAGCAGCAAATTCCAAAAGAATATTAGTAGGAGTATGCTATAAACCCCCAAATATAGCTGAAAGTGAGGAAATACAATTATTGTTACAGATTGGAAATACAGCTAAGCACGGGCAAGTTCTAATAACGGGAGATTTTAATTACCCTGAAATAAACTGGATAAATGAGACCAGCAGTGATCACAACACAGTCTCATTTGAGATTGAATTAAAAAAACAACATTTTAAGGGGCCAACAAAAACTCTTAATTTTAAAAGGGCAGATTTTAACGGTCTAAGGGCAGCAATACAAAGTATAGACTGGGACAGAGAACTGATAGGTAAAAACACTGAACATAAATGGACAACATTTAAATCCTTACTAAATATACATACACATCAGCATATACCGTGTGGGAATAAAAGTAAAAGGAGTAAATCACAACCCATGTGGCTTAACAATGATTTAAAGATCAAGATACGGAGTAAAAAACAGGCATTTAAATTATACAAACAAGAGGGGACAGAGACTGCTTTAAGCGAGTACAAGGAAATTAACAAGGCTTGCAAAAGCGCGATTAGACTGGCTAAAATAGAAAATGAAAAATTAATTGCAAAAGAGAGTAAGACTAACCCTAAAATATGTTTTAAGTATATTAATGGGAAGAAGGCGAGGAAGGAAGCTATAGGAACATTACAATGTGAAACAGGCTGTTTGAAAATTAGTGACCAGGAAAAGGCAGAAGAGCTAAATAGGTTCTTTTCTTCGGTATACACAAGGGAGGTACCAGTGGTTGGGACACTGCGACATAATGGGGCTACACTACCTTTGCCAAATAATTGGTTAACACAGGAAGTAATCCAAAAGAGGTTGGAAAAAATAAATGTTAATAAAGCCCCGGGTACTGATGGAATACATCCAAGGGTACTAAGGGAACTGGGTTCTGTAATAGCCAAACCATTATATTTAATTTTTCAAGATTCACTCAACACAGGGTCTCTACCAGATGACTGGAGAAAAGCTGATGTGATACCTATATTTAAAAAGGGAGCAAGAGCAAATCCGGGGAATTATAGACCAGTGAGCCTCACTTCTGTAGTGGGGAAGCTTTTAGAAGGGTTAATAAGGGATAATATACAAGAATATGTCTATTTGAACAGGATTATAAGTAGAAGTCAACATGGGTTTATGAGGGATAGGTCATGTCAAACAAATCTAATTAGTTTCTATGAGGAGGTTAGTAGGAACATGGATCAAGGCAACTCAGTGGATGTAGTAATTTTGGATTTTGCAAAGGCTTTTGATACAGTGCCACATGGGAGACTATTGGGCAAGCTAAGGGATACAGGAATTGCAGTAAATATCTGCTCATGGATTGAGAGCTGGCTAAAAGACAGGAAGCAAAGGGTTGTTGTAAATTGAACATACTCCGATTGGACTAATGTGGTAAGTGGGGTTCCTCAGGGTTCAGTATTAGGTCCTCTCCTTTTTAACATATTTATTAATGACTTAGAGGTAGGATTGGAGTGTGGGGTCTCCATTTTCGCTGATGACACAAAGTTGTGCATGGTAATTAAATCAGAAAATGATGTGCTTTCCCTCCCAGGGGATTTACATAAAATTGAGGAATGGGCATCTAAATGGCAGATGAGATTTAATACGAATAAATGTAAGGTTATGCATCTGGGAAGGAAAAATAGCCATGCAATTTATAATCTTAATGGAGCAAATCTAGGTGTATCAGATATTGAAAGGGATTTGGGAGTGCTTGTGGACAACCACCTAGGTAACAGTGCTCAAAGCCAAGCAGCAGCTGCAAAGGCAAATAAGATATTAGCATGTATTAAGAAGGGTATAGAAGCCACGGAAGCAAATATAATTCTGCCACTATACAAATCTCTAGTACGCCCTCATTTGGAATATGGAGTACAATTTTGGGCACCACTTCATAAAAAGGACATTTTAGAGCTGGAAAAGGTACAGAGAAGGGAAACCAAACTAATAAGGGGAATGGAGGGGCTAAGTTATGAAGAAAGACTAACCAAATGAAACTTATTTTCTCTAGAAAAAGGCGTCTAAGAGGAGATATGATTACCTTATATAAATACATCCAGGGTCAGTATAAAGATTTGTCGGGGGAGCTTTTTGTGCCAAGAGGTTTTCAACTGACAAGAGGACATCCCTTGAGGTTAGAAGTAAAAAAATTCCACCTCAAAGAAAGAAAGAGGTTCTTCACAGTAAGGGTGGTTAATCTGTGGAATTCTCTACCAGAGGAGGTGGTGACAGCAGATTCGATAGATAACTTTAAAAGGGGACTAGATTTATTTCTAATTAAAAAGGGAATTCAGGGTTATAAAGGATAATTAGAGAGACAGTAATGATCCAAATTTTTAACATTTCCCCTTTAGACAATTGGCTAAGTCTCGCTTGTGTTTTTTTTTTTTTTTCTATTTGCCTTCCTCTTGACTAATTAATAATAATAAAAAAACAAACAAAAAAAAAACATTAAATAATTGATTAATAATTAATTAACAACTAATGAATTAATAGTTAATCCGCATATTGCAGATCAAAGGAGATCGTAAAAGGTTGAACTTGATGGACTGAAATTCTTTTTTCAACCTTAAATACTATGTAACTATGTAACTATGTAACTATGTAACCCTATCACACATGGGGCTATATACAGAGCCCCATCAACCCCTAAAAAACCCTGTCACTCATGGGGGTCAATACAAACCCCCATAAGCCCTTAATTAACCCTGACACTCATGGGGGTTAATACAGACCCCCATAAGCCATTCCTTAACCCTGTCACTCATGGGGGTCAATACAGACCCTCATAAGCCATTCCTTAACCCTGTCCCTCAATACAGACCCCCTTAAACCTTTAATTAACCCTGTCACTTATGGGGGTCAACACAGACCCCCATAATCCCTTAATTAACCCTGCCACTCATGGTGGTCAATAAACCCATAATTGACCCTGTCATTCATGGTGGTCAATACAGTCATCCATAAACCCCTAATTAACCCTGTCACTCATGGGGGTCAATACAGACCCCCATAATACATATCATTAACCCTGTCACTCATGGGGGTCAATACAGACCCCTATAACCACTTAATTAGCCCTGTCACTCATGGAAGTCAATACAGACCCCCATTAGCCCTTCATTAACCCTGTCACTCATGGGAGTCAATACAGACCCCTATATGCACTTCAATAACCCCCTCACTCATAGGGGTCAATACAGACACCGATAAACCCCTAATTAACCCTGTCACTCATGGGGCTCAATACAGAACCCCATAATACATAACATTAACCCTGTCACTCATGGGGGTCAATACATACCCCCATAATACATATCATTAACCCTGTCACTCATGCGGGTCAATACAGACCCCAATAACCACTTAATTAGCCCTGTCACTCATGGAAGTCAATACAGACCCCCATAAGCCCTTCATTAACCCTGTCACTCATGGGGGTCAATACAGACCCCTATAAGCACTTAATTAACCCCCTCACTCATGGGGGTCAATACAGACACTGATAAACCCCTAATTAACCCTGTCACTCATGGGACTCAATACAGAACCCCATAATACATAACATTAACCCTGTCACTCATGGGGGTCAATACAGACCCCCATAACCACTTAATTAACCCTTTCACTCATCGGGGTCAATACAGACCCCCATAAAACCCTTATTAACCCTGTCATTCAAGGGGGTCAATACAGACCCTCATAAGCACTTAATTTACCCTATCACTCATGAGGGTCAATACAGCCCCCCCTAAGCACTTAATTAACCCTGTCACTCATGGGGGTCAATACAGAATAAGCCAATAAATAACCATGTCACTCATCAGGAACAATAGAGACCCTCATAAGCCTCTCTTTAACCCCATCAGTCCTATATATTTTTACCCTTATGGGGCTGTTACAATCCAACATTAACCGCATTAATGCCATGACGTACCTCAAGGACCATCATGCCACTAAGTATAAATACTACACTGCACTATAGCCCCCCAATAAAACATTACATCTAAACTAACCACCCTCTACACTAACCTATTAACACCTACACTACCTACCTACCCTGCCTACCTACCCTGCCTACCTACCCTCTAAACCCCCCCCCCCACACCACTCTAATTACACCAAAAAAATAAAAAATCTACATTACAGAAAACAAAAAAACCTAACTTTACAAAAAATAAAAAAAGGAACATTACAGAAAAAAAAACATTACAACCTCCCCCCTTCACAACAGAAAAAAAACAAAAAAATATTACACACCTGAAAAGCAAATACATATAATACATACAATACAATACATACAATACAAATTAAATACAATACATTACCCCCCAATCTATCTAGTATGCAATAAATCTAATCTATCTAAAATACATCACCCAATCTATCTAATATATAATACATCCTATCTAATATAGATCCCCCAATCTATCTAATATACAATACATCCTATCTATATAAAATACATCCCCCAATGTAATATACAATCACATATATGGTTTGAGCATACGAGTTTGCTTAAGCCGTTGCTCACGCTTGCGAGGGCCGCAGTTGCTGGTATGGAGCACCGAAGGCGCTCCATGCCAGCAACTGAGGCCCTCCTGGTCACCAACTGGAACCTTAATCACTGTATTTACCTGAGCCCGCAGCCCCTCGCGTCGCGCTAATAAAGAACCGGAAGTGGGTGTACCAGAACTCACTGCACAAAAGTTCAAGTCCCAGAATGCTCAGCAGCACAAGCCGTAGCCACTCAGCACATTAGGGGGCGAGTCTAATATATAATATAGCTGTGTATGTAAATCTGTCTCTCACTCTGCAAAAACAAATGGAAAGGTAGAACTGTTTTTTTATAGTTTATGTGTCACATTTAATGTATATATTTAAATATTGTGGTAGGGAGGATTATCTCTGAGGACCTGGACTTTTATGTGAAATCAATATACTCTATATGGCTTCTTATTTACATTATACAACATACACATTTTATATATATATATATATATATATATATAGATATATACACATTATATATATATATATATATATATATATATATATATATATATATATACACACATTATATTTATATAATATATTTATTTATATATACACACATTATATTATATATATATTTACACATTATATATATATATATATATATATATATCACATATATAGTTGTGAGCGTACGGGCCGTTGCTCATGCTTGCGGGCTCGCGTAGCGAGCCCGCGGCCCTCGCAAAGCGAGGGCCGCGGGCAAGGGCCTCAGTTGCTGGGAGATGCGCTCCATCCCAGCAACTGAGGCCCTTTGCCCGCAGCGTACGGCCCGTTGCTCACGCTGAGGCCCTGCAGCCTCCTCCTCCGCACAATACCCCGCCGCTGGAAAGAGGGAGCAGAACTCCATGCCCCATTACACCCATCAGACTACTTACATTCATTGGAGCATCTCAATTCACCTCCGCCATGTCTCCCCTGCCTGCACATTTTCTGAACAGCTTCGATTTAATGTGAGTAGTTTGATGGGTCTGACTGATAGTGATAGATCTGACTGATCGGGCCCATGAAGGCCTGGCCTTGGGGGACATGAAGGCTTAGCCTGGGGGGACATGGCATCATGGGCTGGAGGCCATAAACGTTGCAACGCAAATAACACGGCACACACATTACGACACTCGCAAACACCATACCACACACGTTCACACACATTACGGCCTTGCAACATTTGGACGCAACTCGCGAACATTACAAAATTAAAAACACAATACATTCACACAGCACATACATAAAAAACTTACCTTCAGCAACAGGGAGCATCCAGGACCTCAAAAATGCAACTTACACCTTTGTTTCAATAAAAATAAAAGAGTTTGGCAATAAAAAATTTGATATGCGAGAGAAAAAATGGCCGCCGAACAAAACGAAAACGAGGCTACAGAACTCTCAAAACGTAAAACACCACAACACACTCGCAAAACAACACACGAAACTCGAAAAACACCACAAAGCACCGACGTATAATCCACAAACACGCATAATACAGATAACCCGCCATTTTACGCCAATGCAGAAGTACACCACTACTCTAATGGTTTCGTCTCGCGCACGCACACTCTTACACTGCACACATTCATCACGCTTACACAGCAGCTACACGCCACTAATGCTGCAGCAGTATGAAAACAGATTGTCAGCTCTTCAACACAATGCTTCAAAATAGGTAAAGTATATTCATTTATTCATCTACTATATATTTTAGTATTACACACCAAACAGCATTAGCTACCTTACGATTTGATTGCCGTCATTTTTTGACGAGCAATTCGCTAGTACTATATAATATTCAATACATCCTATCTATATAAAATACATACCCCTATGTAACATATAATAAATGCTATCTTTATATAAAATACTGTAATTCTAAGCTAAAATCAAATAATTAAGACCACTTACCTTTGTAGATGTCCCTTCAGATCAGCAACCTAAGGACAAAAAATATCAATAAATTAGTGCAACACATTTACAGAAAATAAATAAACATTATAAATATTCTAAATATTCTACTCACCTTTCCAGCATGTCCCCGTCCTTCTTCTTTTCATCTTCTCCGGTGCGGCCCCTGTTAAAAAAAAAAAATTACATTAGTACACATACATAAACATAAAACAAAATACAATAAACATAATCTACATTGTACTTACCTCCCCGCGGTGTCTCTGGTCTTTGGCATGTATCTTTATGATAGGTGGCATGGAGGTCCTTTAAGGACCTTCATGGCATTTATCTCATAGTTAGATGCCATGGAAGTCCTTTAATGACCTCCATGGCATATAGGTATTTTTATAGATGCTATAGAGGCTCTGCAGGCTACAGCTAGATTAATTGTTAGATGCCACAGGTGTCCATATGGGACCCCAGTGGCTTCAAAAATATTTTTTATTGCCACAGGGGTCCATTAATTATTAGGTGCCATGAAGGTCCTTGGCAAGTTGTTAATATATAGATGCCATGGGGGTCAATATAGACTCTCATGGTTCAGTAATTAGAACCTTCACAGGTACAATATCTTAATCAATTCTACTTCTCTTAATTTCACTTAATTTCACTAATTAGCATTTTTAGGTTATCAAAAACAAACAAAAAATGCAATCATACCAGGTTCCGGTTAGAGGTCAGTCTGGGTGGGGTAATTTTGTTGCCACTCCCTCTATCACACCTACAAGCTCCAGGTTCCCTTGGAAGCAAACAAGCAATGCTACATAGATTTTCACCAAGGCGGCTCTGCTCACCTCTAATTAATAATGGCCATGATTAGTTGTGAAGCGTCTCCCCCATGAATTCCTGAAATTTAAGGTGTTATTTATGAACGTAGGAAAAACATATCCACAAACCGACATTCTACTCCAAAATCCAGTCATGATACCAAAACATAGAGGCCTCTGGTTTTCTTCACTTTATTGGGACATGCGTGGATCAGCAACAGAATAGCATTCACAATGGCTGCGATGCTGACAATAAATATATACTGTACAAAACATAACCTTTTATAGTAGTTCCACATACAGAAAATGGTATGTTCCATTATTACCTTCTAAAAAATGGTACATTCCACCAACACCCATTTCTAAGCCAATAAACAATTATTTATATTAATAAGCCAATTAATAATCAGACATGTACTTAACACGCATAAGCATGCATCAACCATGCCTGATACGTCACATTATCTGTGCACAACACCCTTAAGTTGTAATCTCTATGCATAGGTCAAGTTGTTGATCATCCTTGGCTTTTGGCCTTGTGGACTGTTGGAGTACTTGTTTAGACTTAAGAGTTGTTGATGGCTTCAAGTAAACAAGCTAAATCTGGGACATGCATATTTAACTGTTTCAGGGCAAATATCACAAGAGCATCAACAGTGATGAATGCCATATATATATATATATATATATATATATATATATATATATATATATATATATACTAAATAATGTATGTATATTTGTATTTCTCCACAATAAAGTACATTTAGGGATCAGGGATTTCCTTCAGTGTGTAGGAGCAGGGAATCCCTAGAATTCTCTTCAGAACACGGGAAAAGGGAGTCCTAAGGGTTTTCCCATCTAATGCACTTTAAATGGTGGAATCCTAGGGATCCCTGGGTGCATAGAGGGTTGGGGTACTGGTGTGGGGGATCCGTGAGATCCCCAAAGATTAGGTGATGTTTAGTGTGTTGGGGGGCATTATTATCGCCTTAATTTGGTAAGGGAAAAATGAATCAAGCCTCATATCTGACTCAATTAAGGTGTTATAGTGAACATAGCGTCAGATCTGAGGATTGATTCATTTTCACAGAAATTTTTATGCCTCTATAGGTGGTCTGGAGTACACCTAGGAAAAAAAGTTTATGCACAGTTATTAACTTGTGTGAAGCCTTTGTATCTCCAATTGGGCTGGCTTGGTGACAACTACACCTAACTTGCCAACATATGCTACTATCACTATTCAGTGCTGCCTTCACGCAGCACTAAACCTTGTGTTCATTTGGATCAATAGGTAGTGATTTACATGTAAGCTTGACACATAAATTACCAACATAAAAAAATGAAATGGGGCACTTCAATTAGAAGATTTGTATTTATCTCAGATTAGATATGTGAAACCTGAAGTTAAAAAGAAATAAAAAATATGATATAGTAGAATACAATTTTTATAAAAATAGATTAGGAATGATATACAGTAAGTGTTAGGTGTTAGTTAGTCAAGGTTACTTGGTTACATAGTTACATAGTAATTAATGTTGAAAAAGGACTTTCAGTCCATCAAGTTCAACCTGTTAAGATCTCCTCTGATCTGCAATATGCGGATTAGTTATTAATTAATTTGTTGTTAAATAATTATTAATAGTATAGTATTGGAGGATGAATAAAGAGTTAGTCCATCAAGTTCAACCTTTTTAGATCTCTATTGATCTTTTTAATATGTGGATTATTTATTATTAATTGTTAATTGATACAGAGGAAGGCAAACAGAAAAAAAAAAAACATTGAAACTTTGCCAGTTGTCTCATGAGGGGAAAAAAAGCAAAATTCCTTCCTGACCCCAGAAACTGGCGATCAAATTTCTCCCTGGATCAATATTCCTTCGCTAGTTATCTAGGATAGCCTTGAATGCCCTCTTTATTCAAAAATATATCTAATCGCTTTTTGAAGTTGTCTATCAAATTCGCTGTTACCACCTCCTTTGGTAGAGAATTCCACAGTTCAACCACCCTGTGAATAACCCTTTTCTTTGTTTAAGGTGAAATCTTTTTTCCTCTAACCTCAAATGATGTCCTCTTGTCAGTTGAAAATCTCTTGCTACAAAAAGTTCACTTGACAAAGCCTTATATTGACCCTAGATGTATTTAAATAAGGTAATCATATCCCCTCATAGACGCCTTTTTTCTAGCGAAAATGAGTTTAGTTTGGTTAGTCTTTCTTCATAACTTAGCCCCTCCATTCCCCTTATTAGTTTTGTAGTCCTTCTCTGTACTTTTTCCAGCTCTAAAATGTCCTTTTTATGAGGTGGTGCCCAAAATTGTACTCCATATTCCAAATGAGGGTGTACTAGGGATTTGTATAGTGGTAGAATTATATTTGCTCCCCTTGCTTCTATACCCTTCTTAATACATTCTAACATTTTACTTGCATTTGCAGCTGCTGCTTGGCATTGAGCACTGCTACCTAGGTGGTTGTCCACTAGTACTCCCAAATCCCTTTCAATCTCTGATACCCCTAGATTTGCTCCATTAAGATTATAAATTGCATGGCTATTTTTCCTTCCCAAATGCATAACCTTGCATTTATTTGTATTAAATCTCATCTGCCATTTAGCCGTCCATTCCTCTAATTTATGCAAATCCCTTTGTAGGGAAAGTACATCATTATCTGATTTAATTACCTTGCACAACTTAGTGTCATCAGCAAAAATGGAGACCCTACTTTCGAGTCCTAATACTATGTCATTAATAAATATGTTAAAAAGGACAGGACCTAATACTGAACCTTGAGGAACCCCACTTATCACATTAGTCCAATTGGTGTATGTTCCGTTTACAACAACCCTTTGCTTCCTGTCTTTTAGCCAGCTCTCGATCCATGAGCAGATATTTACTGCAATTCCTGTATCCCTTACTTTTCTCACTAGTCTTCCATGTGGCACTGTATCAAATGCCTTTGAAAAATCTAAAAAGACTACATCCACTGAGTTGCCCTGATCCAAGTTCCTACTAACCACCTTATAGAAACGAATTAGATTGGTCTGACACGACCTATCCTTCATAAATCCGTGTTGACTGCTACCTATGATCTTGTTCAAATAGACATATTCTTGTATTCTGTCCCTTATTAACCCTTCTAAAAGCTTCCCAACTACATATGTGAGGCTCACTGGTCTATAATTACCCGGATTTGCTCTTGATCCCTTCTTAAATATAGGTATCACCTCTGCTTTTCTCCAGTCATCCGGTAGAGACCCTGTAGTGAGTGAGTCTTGAAAGATTAGATATAATGGTTTGGCTATTACAGAACCCAGCTCCCTCAGTACCCTTGGATGTATTCCATCAGGACCTGGGGCTTTATTAACCATTATTTTCTCTAATCTCTTTTGGATTTCTTCCTGCGTTAACCAATAATTTAGTGATGGTAGTGTAGCCCCATTATGTTGCGGTGTCCCAACCACTGGTACCTCCCTTGGGAAAATAACCTATTTAGCTCATCTGCCTTTTCCTGGTCACTAATTATCAGATGGCCTGTGTCACATTGTAATGTTCCTATAGCTTCCTTCCTCGCCTTCTTCCCATTAATATGTTAAAAAAAATATTTTAGGGTTAGTCTTACTTTCCATTGCAACTGACTTCTCATTTTCTATTTTAGCCAATCTAAAAGCCCTTTTGCAAGCCTTGTTGATTTCCTTATAGTCACATAAAGCTGCCTCTGTTCCCTCCTTCTTGTATAATTTAAATGCATGCTTCTTTTTCCTCATCATGATCTTTAAGTCATTGTTAAGCCACATGGTATATGATTTACTCCTATTCATTTTATTTCCACATGGTACATGCCGATGAGTATTTTTATTTAGTAAGGATTTGAATGTTGTCCATTTATTTTCAGTATTTTTCCCTGTAAGTTCTTTGTCCCAGTCTATATGTAGTATTGCTGCCAGTAGCCCATTAAAGTTAGCCCTTTTAAAATTTAGAGTTTTTGTTGGCCCCTTACAACTCTGTTTTATGTATTCAATTTCAAATGATACTGTGTTGTGATCACTGTTCCCCAAGGGTTCCCCTATTTTAACATTTGATATTATATCAATATTACTTGTGATGACTAAATCCAAGATGGTCCAATTTCTAGTAGGTTCTTGTATTACCTGGGCCATATAATGATCCCTGAGTGTACTCAAGAACCTGCTCCCCTTAGCTGAGCTGCTGGTCTCATTTATCCAGTTTATTTCAGGGTAATTAAAGTCTCCCATTATATACAATTAAAGAAACAAGATACGCAATAACATAACCGGCAGCATAAGGTTGACTGTGCAAAACAACATCTTTTAATAGAATTACAAAATTATTCTGTGTTACTTTTGGTAAAATGGAACACTATGGTTGCTTTTCCATTGGCCAGTTCGTAAATGTATACACACTTAAAACCAGTCATAAAATTGCCTTGTATGCTATTAGCTACTAGTAATACGATTACGAATTACACGCCCACAATCACTACAGACCAGCCAAAGCAGAACATTTCAGCTGAGAACTCCATTAGTTTTAGCACAGCTCAGACATTACGAGCGCTAATTAATTAAAGTTACACAAAATTTATATTCAATTAGACCCATAGCTATAGCTTGAAAATAAAGTCTAACCCTCAAATGAAAAAAAGTATCACATTTCAGTCAAATATATTATGAGTTCTAAATAGGATTTGCAAGGTCTTTTTCAAACACTTATTAAAGCTGTAGAGCAAATTAAACACACATTACTGTACTTTAAAAACTTTGGAATGCATGGAAATACATTAGAGTTAATTGCACAACTGTCTCCAAGGAACAAATATGCAAAAATATTTTGGACTGGTCATTCATATAGTAATAATAAAAGTGTTGCTGAAACATGCATAAAATAATTAAAGACACAGCCTTACAAATGATACATAACACTAACAGAGGCTCAAATGTGGACTTTAAAAAAAAAATTCTTTAACATATTTCAGGCATCATATCTATATTGGACAAAAAATATTGGCAGGGGAACATACACCACACTATGCAAGAGGTTAATACCAATCTGGAAACACACAAGGAACACAACAACTGCTCTAATGAAATGACTATTAAAGGGATAGACACACCACGGATAATAGTCAGTAACACTAGTGATCATCACCACAGCTCATTGCTGACACAGATGATCTATTATTATTATTATTATTAGTATTATAGTTTATTTATAACGCTCCAACATATTCCGTAGCGCTGTACATAAATTAAGTTCAGACAAAGATAAATACAGATTAACATTTAGCAAAGGAAGGAGGGCCCTGTCTTTGAGCTAGGAATCTAATGTCCATGGTGAATATATATGGAAAGGTATGTCATCAACAATAGAACCTTGGCTCTTAGAAAATGGGGAGTCATCCTCCTCCTCATATCCCGGGCCCTCTTATCATCTCCTTGCTTCCTCCTCCTACAACGTTTTTTATTGGGCAGGGGCATGGACCGATGAAGCCAAAGTCCCCGCCTATGGCTCACTAGCGGACCCAAACCACCTGTCACCTGAAAAAGAGAGAAGACTATTATATGCGTTAATTATATTAATGATATTGAATGATCATTTGGTTGCTGTGTGTTCCTGTCTATCTGAAACCGATCAGTGACCAAATCTCAGCAACATGCTGTTGAGATGTGTTCCCTGATAGTCTAGTACACTACACTTTACATCCATCCATAGTGAGTTTGTATTTGCATACGTGGGCACACCCATACATGGACTCACGATTGGATGATTACTCATGTTGTGACCACTAATGAAAGTGATTTGTCAGTTCCATGGATTTAATGACGCATGAATGATCAATCTATCCATTGTCTAAGTGTCATTAGCGGCCAGTATTTATATGTGTTTTGCGTTTTCTATGTGTGTGTGATGTGTATGTGGTGGCATGTTGGTGTATCCGATATTCACCTGACAAGGAGTATTGATCCAGTTGGGCCACCAGGCCTAGAGCTCACTTGACAGGCACCTGGCTTAGCATCTCCTTGAGCACCCTCTCCTATTTGTTGTACTTGACAGTCACTTGAGAGCAACCACTTGAAGCTCTCACTGCTCTCTCCTCCTCTACCATCTTGGCCTGGTGTTCATCGAAGCAATGCTGAGCCAACCTCACAACGTTTTTTTGCCAAGCCAACTGCTGTAACTGCAGCTGCTACCTCCTTCTAGGCCTGGGCCAGGCCCGGGCATAACTTTCTTCCCCCCTGCATAGATAGTGATGCGGTCACTGATGGCACTGAGGAGGACCAATCATGCCTGTAGTTAGGGTCCCTGTACTTGCCAGCAGCCTCTTGCCCTCCCGACTGTTGACGGGGATCCTTTCCTCCCTCCTCTGACTATGAGGCCTGTCCCTCCTCCTCACGACCTCCTTCTGGGATCAGGCTCCTCCCTCTTTGACCCTGTGCTTGGTGCCTATGTCTGTGCCTATGGGTGAATGCCTCCCTCCCTCTACCTCACCTCCACTCCCTCTCTTCCTCCCTCCCTCGCTCCCTCTACCTCACCTCCAGTCCATCTTTTCCTCCCTCTCCTCCCCTCACCTACACTTCCTCCATCCTCACCTCCCCACCCTCTCTTTTCACCCTCATCTTTACTCCCTCCATCCTCACCTCCATTCCCTCTCTTTCTATCCTTACCTCCAATCCCTCTATCCTCACCTCCACTCCTTCTCCCTCCATACTCAACTCCACTCTCTCCATCCCTGCCTTCACCCCCTTCATCCTCACCTCCACTACCTCTCTCTCCACCCTAATCTCCACTCCCAGGGCCACCTATCTCTCCTCATGTCCTCCTCTTCTCCCCTCCACTCTCCACCCTCCATAACAATACCAAAAATTAAATAAGGATAAATGAAAATAAGTGTATGCGTATATTTTTCTGATGTAATATTTTTTAATGTTTTATGTTATTTATTATATGTTAGGGGATAGGGTGGGGTGTGGTGGTGTGTGGATGTAGTAACCTATCTATATCTGTATCTATGTGTGTTGTTACTCTTTGTGTATGTATATTATGTGTTATCAGTTAATATGTGTTTTGATGGCTTAAGTTTAAAATAAGTATTTTAGAAAAATAAAAAATAAAAACGCAATAACCTACTCTCCAAAATCACCTACTCTCACTCTCCAAGACCAAAAACCTCCAACTCTGGGATCTGTGTGCTAATTTGTCAATGTCTAAAAAACAGTCAACGCATAAGAGTGAAGCTTGCAGCTATATTATCTCTCCCGGTCAATCACTGACAGGCTCCTAGGGCTGTGGCTCACACTGAAATTGTGGGATTGGTTTCTCAATGCAAGTATCATATAATCACTCCCCTTAAAAGCTCATATAATCACTCCCCTTAAAAGCTTGCAAGCACAGGCAGGGTTTACAAGTTTAGATTTGTGGCAATAGAATTCATCTAAACATTTAAGGAAAAAACACAGGCATCAAAAAATTACGAGCTTGAGGCATTTGCTCTAGGTGAGTTGCATGCTATCCTTATATATATATATATATATATATATAAAATAGTTACGCATAATATTAGCTGAAAACAAGTAGCACTATTCTTTTTTTTCCTTCTTTTCCCCCAAAACACACATACATTATATTGAATAGATTCAAAATATACAACTATTAATACTACAGACAAAAAGACCTATATGTCAAGACATACAAACAATTCCAATAAAACCACATATACAGATTTCAGGAGAAATAAAACTGAAAGGAAGGGAAGTGGAGAGGGAAGGAGGCCTAGATATTCCTTTTATTATTTTACACTCTCTCCCATGTCCCATAATTCCCATTTTGCTTTAACTTTATTTATTGTCTATTTAATTCTGAGACCAGGAGGTCTTGTTCCATTTGTCTGTTTCTATCGACTAAATATTTTATTTCGGTCCAGGAGGGGAGCCTAGATTTTTTTCCATTTTAGTATAATCAAGAGCCACCAATAATACGTTAATAACAATACTGGACTATTTTAAAGTTGATCGTGTCTGTAAAAATATGAAAGAGTATAAGTTCTGGAGTTGGTTTTAAGTCATGTTTAATAAGTTTAGATAAATTATTTGAACAATTCACCGAAATTTTTTGTATAATATGACATGACCACCACATATGTTCTTGTGTTCCCAAATCTTTACATCCTCTCCAGCATTGTCCAAAGTTTTCTTATGGGACTATTTTTGCCAGCTTAGTGTTAAATACCATGGGCCTCATTCAATTGAGAAATTGTAAGTTTGTTGATATTCAATTGGCGTCTTTTTGCGAGATGCAAATGGTCTTCGGGTTACAGGCTTGAAATCCCTGCTGTTGTTTCAACCGGAACTTACAGCCCATCTAAGCCTTTGATCTTTCAAGTCCGCAAGAGTTACAATCGATAAAATGGCAAATAACTATTCAAGTGCTACAATTCCTCAAGACCGCAAACGCATTCAAGCCCGCAAACGGGAAATGTCGGCCAAAATCATATGAGTTCCAAATAGGACCTGCAAAGGGTTTACAGACTTATTTGTAACACTGCAAAAGACAATAAAAACACACCAATGGACTTTAAAATATGGGGAAAGCAATGGAAGGCATAAGATTTCATTGCACAAAAATTCATAATTAACAAATAGCCCTTACAAAAATGTTTTTTTTCAAATGTTGTAATGGTCATGCATATGCCAATATGAAAAGTCATGCTGCAAGATGCTGAAAGCTATTAAAGAGACACTACCTGATTAAACTGCAACACGAAAATATGAAACGGCCTGCCATAATGCCCCTTTCTCACTCACACTGTGGACCCTACAAATACAAAGATAGAGCCATATTCAATTGGTCAAATTTGAGATCCGGGATCCCGTAAGTGTGGTCACAGGCAAATTTGCTATTTAATTGGTGTCTTTTGGGGGGCTCCGATCGGGTTACGAGTAACGGGCTTGAAAATATTGCGTCCGTCAAACTTGTAACTTACAGCCTTCAGAAGCCTTTGATCTTTCACTTTCGCAAGGCTAAAATTGCAAATCGCTATTCAATTGCTCAATTTCCCCAAGCTCAAAAATGTATCCACACTTGTAAACTGCAAATGGAGGCGGAAATCCTACATGTGGTAGAGAGGACCCGCAAAGAGGTTAAACACATATTTGTAGCACTGTAAATACAAATAAAAGATCAATCCTGCACTGTAGATAACAGGGAAAGAGATCCTGGAAAGTCCCACGCCATTGCTGGTGACCATGGGCCTAGACTTATACCCATTATCATTTGGTGAAATCCCATCAAGTGTTTTGCTATCTATCAATTTACATATCACCTGTCATTGTTATCAGGCCTTCAGTGGAATGTTGATACTCCAGCCTATCACAAAGTGGACTTTGCATGTGCATTAACCCTTTATTATATATATATATATATATATATATATATATATATTGTAACAGTCAAGCAAGTTCCCCTAGAGGTTGATTTGACTAAAGATTCTGCAAGATTTCTCTTGGGAGAGAAAGAGTTAACTCAGGGCAGCAATCAGAGCATAATTAAAGCCCAGGTGTGGACAGCTTTGAAGACACAACAGCAGAGAGAAGGGGTCCCTCACTTAGGCTCTGGCCTAAGCTGTGTGAGCAGTGTGTTGAATCTGCTGAAAGAGGCCCAGTTGGTTTGCTGCTGTTAGCAGCTAGAACAAGCTACAGAGAAAGGCATGCTTAATGTTGCTATCTGGGATTGATTCAGCTTGCAAAAAAACATAAGGACACAGGAAGCTTGTGGATCTGTAGACTGAGGGAGATAATGTCTGTGTGGGGTGCTAAAGACAGAGAGAGAGAGCTTGCCTACAAAGGATTTGCAGGCCTTTTCACATATATAGTTGTGAGCGTACGAGTTGTTGCTAACGCTGCGGGCTCGCGTAGCGAGCCCGCGGCCCTCGCGAAGCGAGGGCCGCGGGCTCGGTATGCGAGTCGCGGCCCTCGCGAAGCGAGGGCCGCGACTCACGTAGCGAGCTGCGGCCCTCGCGAAGCGAGGGCACTGCCCAAGGGTCTCAGTTGCTGCAAGGAGCGCCGAAGGCGCTCCTTGCCAGCAACTGAGGACCCTCGCGAAGCGAGGGCCTCAGTTGCTGGCATGGAGCGCCGTAGGCGCTCCATGCCAGCACCTGAGGACCTCGCAAAGCGAGGGCCGCAGTTGCTGGCATGGAGCGCCGAAGGCGCTCCATGCCAGCAACTGCGACCCTCGCAAACTTCACGTCGCAACCCAAACAGTACGACACACACATTACGACACTCGCAAACAACATACGACACACGTTCACACACATTACGGACTCGCAAACACTCGGACGCAACTCGCGAACATTACAAAATGTAAAACACAATACATACACACACCACATACATAAAAAACTTACCTACACCAAGAGGGAGCACCCAGCACCTCAAAAATACAACTTACACCTCGATTTTACTCGAAATAAAACAGTTTAGAGACTAAAAAAAATCGAAGCGAGAGAAAAAATGGCCGCCGAACAAAACGAAAACGAGGCTACAGCACTCTAAACTCGCAAAACACCACAAGAAACTCGCAAAACACCACAAAACACCTACGGATATTCCGATACAAACGTATACCACACATTACTCGCCATTTTACGCCAATGCGGAAGTACACGACAACGGTTTGGGCTCGCGCACGCACAGTGTTACACTGCACACATTCAGCACGCTTACACAGCAGATCCACACCACTAATGCTGCAGCAACATCAAAACACATTCACAGCTCTTCCACACAATGCTTTAAAATAGGTAAAGTATATTCATTTATTAATGTATTATATATTTCACTATTACACACTAAACAGCATTAGCTACCTTACAATTTCATTGCCGTCATTTTTTGACGGGCAATTCGCTAGTATTATAATAAACCCCAGGGAAGAGACTGAGGGTTTGGACTTTCAGCGCAGTAAGAACTGCAGTATCAAAGGGGGCCCTGGGGTAGAGCATACAGAGAGAGGGCTGTCCATGGTTATTACTTTAAACAGTAAAAAGTATCCTGCATATTCAAACTACAGTATCTCACACATTTTGTAAATATTTTATTATATATTTTATTATATATTTTCATGTGACCACACTGAAGAAATAACACTCTGCTAAAATGTAAAATAGTAAGTGTACATCCTGTATAACAGTGTAAATTTGCTGTCCCCTCAAAATAACTCGACACACAGCCATTAATGTCTAAACCATTGGCGACAAAAGTGAGTACACCCCTAAGTGGAAATGTCCAAATTGGGCCCAAATTGTCAATATTTTGTGTGGCCACCATTATTTTCCAGCACTGCCTTAACCCTCATGGGCACTGGACTCCTCTTCCACTCCTCCATAATGACATCACAGAGTTGGTGGATGTTAGAGACCTTGCACTCCCCCAACTACCGTTTGAGGATGTCCCACAGATGCTCAGTAGGGTTTAGGTCTGGAGACATGCTTGGCCAGTCCATCACCTTTACCTTCAGCTTCTTTAGCAAGGCAGTGGTCGTCTTGGAGGTGTGTTTGGGGTTGTTATCATCATGCGGCCCAGTCTCCGAAGGGAGAGGATCATGCTCTGCTTCAGTATGTCACAGTACATGTTGGCATTCATGGTTCCCTCAATGAACTGTAGCTCCCCAATGCCGGCAGCACTCATGCAGGCCCAGACAACTCCCACCACCATGCTTGACTGTAGGCAAGACACACTTGTCTTTGTACTCCTCACCTGGTTGCCGCCAAACATGCTTGACACCATCTTAACCAAATAAGTTTATCTTGGTCTCATCAGATCACAGGATATGGTTCCAGTAATCCATATCCTTGTCTTCATCAAACTGCTTGCAGGCTTTCTTGTGCATCATCTTTAGAAGAGGCTTCTTTCTGGGACGACATCCATGCAGACCAATTTGATGCAGTGTGAGATGTATGGTCTGAGCACTAACAGACTGACTGCCCACCACTTCAACCTCTGCAGCAATGCTGGCAGCACTCATACGTCTATTTCCCAAAGACAACCTCTGGATATGATTCTGAGCATGTGTACTCAACTTCTTTGGTTGACCATGGCGAGGCCTGGTCTGAGTGGAACTTGTCCTGTGAAACCCCTGTATCATCTTGCCCACCGCTCAGTTTCAGGGTCTTGGCAATCTTCTTATAGCCTAGGCCATCTTTATGTAGAGCAACAATTATTTCTTTCAGATCCTCAGAGAGTTCTTTGCCATGATGTGCCATGTTGAACTTCCAGTGACCAGCATTAGAGAGTGTAAGAGCGATAACACCAAATTTAACACACCTGCTCCCCATTCACACCTGAGACTTTGTAAACATAACAAATCCCATGACACCAGGGAGGGAAAATTACTAGTTGAGCCCAATTTGGACATTTCCACTTAGGGGTGTACTCACTTATGTTGCCAATGGTTTGTTGAGTTATTTTGAGGGGACAGCAAATTTACACTGTTTTACAGGCTGTACACTCACTACTTTTCATTGTAGCAGAGTATAATTTCTTTAGTGTTGTCACATGAAAAGATATAATAAAATATTTACAAAAAATTGAGGGGTTTACTCACTTTTACGGGATACTGTAAGTGTGAATGCAGTGTTTTGTTTCTCCCCTGTGACATAAAAGCTGTCCAGGCACAGTCAGGGTGTTCCAGCAAGTCAATAAGTATTTTAATGTAGATTTTATTTTCATTTTTTTTTGTATTCTGACAAATATTTTATTAAAAATTGGCTAAACATATGGAAGCCTGTTGAGTATTATGTACCAAAAAAGGAGAAGTGGCAGAAATACTACTCAAGAACCGTCCTGTAATGCCATCCTTGTCACACTGGAGTCAGAAGTTTGATCCAGGTCTTTAAATTAAAGACCTCCCATGTATCATTATGGAGGAGGCATTAAAGGCCTTATTGCAAGCAACAACGTCACAGAAAGTAATCAATAAGCAACAGGAGAAATGTAATAAATTACTGAAGTAGCTCAGTACCAGAGACAGACCATTGCAAGCCAGAGAGAGATTAAAGAGAAATGACAGAGACAAGCAGAAGTGGGCAGAGTTCACATGAGGACATAAGAAGCAGAGAGTGGTGATGTGTCCTATTAAAATTATAAAGTATTCCAAGAGCTCTCTATCTCAGACAGTGATAAGACAAAGCGCTATTGACACAGAGAGACATGACGGAAAACAAGTCCAGCAAGAAGTAACGATGAACTGATGCCAGAATACATTGCATATTGAGTGGAGGAGGAAGACACAGATGTCTATTTGGGAGCAGAGGAAGAGTCCTCGCTGAAAAAGCCAGTTGAGCAGAAGCCACAGCACCATGGTAAACAGGAGAACCAAAATATCCTCACTAATAGTATGTAGCAGAGATCACCAATTCCACCTCTCAGCTGCAAGAGATAGAAGAATCCATGAAGCAGAGGAAAGCAGCTGTGATACATAAGAGCTGCTTTTACATTCTCCACAAGCACAGAGGATGGTCAATCGGTCAGAGATAGAGATACAGTTCGCTCAGAGCAATGCATGTCCAGAAGAGACTAACACTGACCGCCATGACAGGTGTACACAAGCCACTGTGTCAAATACAGAGCACTATCTACAAGAAGCTCATATGGGGCGTATGGTGAAGGAGCTTGTACAGACAAAACAGACTGAGGAAGAAAGAATGGCTAATTCACCAGAGATATTCAGGGAGGACCTGATGGAAAAGACAGATGAAATTCTTCAATTGAATATACAGACAGAGATTCAGTGTCAGCAGAGTGAACTGGATTTACAAGCTAATGAGGAGAAAATACTACCGAGGGAAGCAAATAAAGATGAGAAGCTGGAAGCAAGTAGAAAAACTGAGAAAAGATGAAGAGAAGCAGTTAAAAGAAGATGAAATATGGGTGAAAGCTGAGGATGCTGAAATCACAATCTTAAGAAACCAAAAATTCAAAAGGCTTCCAGATGTGTACTAGCCTATGTGTTGAGTGTAAGCCTGAAGTTGCTGTACCGCTAGAGACACTCCAGCAAAATCAAAAGTTTGAGAGATCCATCCTGGCAGAGATGGGTAATTGCAGACCTTGCAGGATTGGAAGCACTGTGCTGCAGAGTATGCCTGCTATGAGCAGAAAGAAAAATGAGTTGAATATCCAAGAAGCAGCCTTGAGAGAGGATGTGCCTTTTGTAGTCTATGTACCAGAACAAAAGCTGTAGGAAGTTGCGTGAGAATTATCAGCCCGTCAATTGGAACACTTAGAACAAAGAGACCCAGGCTATCTGTCCTTACAAACCATCGGATCAAGACCATTTGAGGGACTGGACTGAAAGTTATTGTGAGGAAAAGTTGGCTGAGGAACAGCCAAAGAAGTTGCTATCCTGTAATGATGATGAATCTATTAAGAGAGAGTTGGAGACTCTGCATAAAGAGCTAAGGACGCTACCTGAGGTTGACACCAAACCCCCTCTAGTCAGGTTTACAGAGCAACTGCGCTCTGTGGAAGCATTGGAGAGAGAAAAATAAGTCAAACTGCATAAGCTAGCAGAGCGGAAAGTACAGAATGAGGAAATCTATTTAGACAAGATGCAGCAAAGAAGATTCACAGTACTCTAGTGAATGAAGTGCTCACGATTGACAGCATCAAATGAGAACTGCAGAAGAAGCCTTCTGACCAACATGCTTTAGTCACAAGCTTCATAGAGAATCAGTGTTCCTTGGGTTTCCCTCAGATGGTTTGTGAAATGGACCTGGGACAGCCAGAAGTAGAGAGTCCAGAAGTCTTGGGGAACACAGAGGCACCAGCAGGTGACAGACAGACACTGAAAGAGACTGGCCCAGCCAGGACCATGTCCTTGGGGTCAAATTCTGAAGCAGATGTTCTTTCCACAGCAAATTTGAAACCGAAAACCCCCAATTAATTGTGGATGAAGCTATCAGTAAAGAGAACAGCGTGGTGTCAATGACTCAGGCCAAGAGGGTTGAGCTTATATTGTACCTAGGAGAACCTGTTCTTCTGAAAGGGAAGAAGAGACAGGAAGTTGTGTGCATTGTTCTTGCAGATGACTCCTGCCCAGATGAGAAGATCCATAGGAACAGAGTTGTGTGTAACAACCTAAGGCTGTGACCTGGAGATACTATCATTATACAGCCAGGTCCAGGGGTGAAGTATGGCAAAACTGTGTGTTCCCCATAGATGATGCTGTAGATGAAATGCCGGGTAGTCAATTTGAGGGGTATCTCAAGCCTTACTTACTTACAAAGCCGACGGATCAATCGAAAATGCGATTGTTCTCTTGGTTCGTGGAAGTATGCATGCTGTTGAGCTCAAGGTGGTGGAGACAGACCGAAGCCCATACTGCATAGTTGCTCCAGATACTGTAATAAAGTGGCCATCCAATCACGGCAGCATGCCTCAATGCAGACGGCACTGAAGAGAAAAGTTTTGCAGACCATAACTACCTACTGAAAGGAATAGAAATGTTAGTGGAAAAGCTGATAAAGCTACAAGTAAGTGTTTACAGCCTCTCAGCACATGTAGCTCAACCACATGGTGTTGAGCTAAGGGGGAAGATGTGTAACAGAGTCAAGCAAGGAGTTCCTGGAGGTTTGTTTGACTAAAGATTCTGGAAGATTTCTCAGGGTGTAGTGATCAGAGACTTATTGAAGCTCAGGTGTGGACTGCTTTAAAGACACATCAGCCGAGAGAATAGGGCCCTTGCTTAGGCTCTGGCATAAGCAGTGTGAGCAGTGTGTGGAGTCTTCTCAAAGAGGCCCAGTTGGTTTGCTGCTGTTAGGAGCTAGAGCAGGTTTCAGAGAAAGGCCTGCTTACTGTTCCTGTGTGGATCTACAAGCTGCTTGCCAAGAAACCGAAAGGACACAGGAAGCTTGTGGATCTGTGGAGTGAGAGAATCTCCAGCAAACAGAGGTAGTTCAGCTGCCTGTGTGGGGTGCTAAAGACAGAGGAAGAGAGATTGCATACAGAGGATTTTAAGGGCTATTTAAGACTGACAGAGACATTGGATAATATAAGGTACACAATTTTTATTATATTCCCCAGGGAAGAGACTGAGGGTTTGGACTTTCAGTGCAGTAAGAACAATTGCAGTATCAAAAGGGCCCTGGAGCAGAGCATACAGAGAGAGAGGATGGGCCTATGCTCTGCCCACAGTTATTACTTTAGACAGTAAAATGTATCATGCATACTGAGACTAAGTGTGAATGCAGTGTTTAGATTTTCTCCTGTACAGGCACAGTCAGGGTGTTCCGGCAAGTCATCCGTTAATGTAGATTTTATTTTCATTATTTTTGTTTTTATTTTTGTACCCTGACAAATATTCTATAAGGAATACTACTCAAGAACAGTCCTGTAAAGCCATTCTTTTCACTATATATATATATATATATATATATATATATATATATATATATAATTATTATGTGATTTCTTATCATGTTACTATTATTATTATTAATATTATTATTATTACTTGCATTAATATATTGCATAGTAACCAGGGCTCATTAGTTTACTGATATTGTAATGTGACTCAAATGTGATGTAAGTGAATGTGCCAAAACCCCAACCATTGAAAACACACTGACACAGTGAGAACGGTATAACAAAGCTTTATTTCATACACACTCAGTGAACACTCCATGCACACTCAGAAATGTTGCATTAATGTCATGGGTGTGGTGTGGGCGGATCCTGGAAGGGCAACAGTCTTTTTTGGGAAAAAGGGGATATCTAAAGGGGCTAATGTCATAGCCTAGAATAATCATGATGCATAGTATGTGGGTCATATGTAGTCACTACACCACTGCAACCGGAATCTGATGAAAAAAAAGATAATCACAAATCACACCATTTAAATGTAGAAACGATTAATGTGCATAGCACTTACAACTTGTCTGATCTGCTCAATGAAACCATTGCAAAAACCTCAGGACTGTGTAATCCAATACAGTTTCACACATACAGTGTTGTGGAAAAAGTGGTCAACTAAAAAATGGCGGAGGATGATAAAAAAATGAATCAACATGCATATACAGTAAAGTGCTAAATACTGTAACAATATACTAACTCACTTGATTACCATATGCTAGCGTTACTAACTATTAAGTAGGTCTCTGAAAAATCAGCAATAAAAGTCATAGGGACTGCAGCATTTCTTCTCAACAGCATTCCTCAATGACCACCAATTGGTAACATGTTCAACACAACCCTATGTGTCCACAGAGAAGAGGATCATGGACCATGTGATGGGAGCTGCCATCTGCATACAAAATATCACATAGGCCAAGATCCAAGACTCTGTAACCAGGCCAGATTAGGTTAATATTGTGACCAATAGATTGTCACTGAGGAGTGCTGTTGATAAGGCACAAACATATGCACAGCCCCTATGTCACTCTCCGCCTAGCCACAGGGCACACATTCCCTGTTGCCGGCCGCCAGCCCCCTGCTGGTGGTGGTCGGGGGCAGGGGGTGGCAACCCCCCTGAGGCAGCCGCAACTGCAGTGTCGGTGGTGGAGGCATGGTGGGAGGAGACGAGGTGCCGGGCAGCAGCTGGCTAAGGGATGCCTCAGGGGTGGAGGAGGCGGAGCTGGGGACAAGAGCTCATCGCATTGCTTCTGCTGTTACTCCCTGTCCGCCACAAACCTGGGCAGCCCGGTCAGGTCATTAGATGATGCCTCCTCTCCTCCCTATTGCACCTGTACATGACCTCTGCATGATTGGTGGAGATGCTAGCCTGGATCCCCAGGAGCAACTCCACCTGCTGACGCATGAGGGCCAGCATCTCTGCCTGTGCAGCCTGCCCTGATGAGGATGATGGAGGCCCATGGCATGTGGCCAGTTGAGGATGTGGCGGAGTGGGGAGGGTCTGGGGTCCAGCTGCAGCCTCGGGCAAAAACGGTGGTGGTGTCGGTGGGCCCGGTGGTGAAGGTAGCGGCCAGTCCAGTTCACTACTGTGGGAGGGAGAACGTGGTGGCTGGCTGCTGATATCACTCCAGTTGGAGGGCAACAGCCTCAGTCTTTGGAGGAGGGGTATAGTGGGATTTAGGAAGTATTGGGGAAAAGATTAGTAGCATAGTATACCATGAAGGTCCATAGGGTTCCCTATGGTAACAGTGTTCATTTTACAAAAACCCACGTTTTCAGAGGTTTATGTCAGGTGCCATGGGGATACATAGGTACACCCACAGATATGTGGGTTTATGCTGGGTTCATTGAGGGTCCATAGTGACACCTATAGTGGTAGTATACTTTGGGACCCATGTCATAAGGGTTTATGTTAGGTGCTATGGTGGTAACAGCATCATTATATGATTTAATTGCAGGGCCCATGGGGTCCATAGACAGCCCCAAGGTATAGTGTAGTATACAATGAGGGTCTATAGAGACCCCCATAGTTAGAGCTGGAGGCTTTAAAGGGGTCTATAAGTTAATAGGTCCCCAACCGCAAAGCACATGGAATGCAAGAAATGGGACAAATGCCCTTCATGTCGAGGCTCATAGGGGGTAGCAGGGTATAGGAGGAGAGGTCAACCCCCCCCCCCCAATCATTTTTTATCATAATTAAATTGATTACAAGATTGTGGGTATAACATAGCGAATGCTAGTACTTGTACAGTAAACCTCTCTGTAGGGGTTTACAGCAGCTGGTACTGCAGGAGGTTGAGTATACACGTAGGGTTTAGACTCACTGTAAGTGCACCCAGATTGTGTGTGTGTATTCATGTATTCATGTGTGTGTGTATATATATATATATATATATATATATATCACATATATAGTTGTGAGCATACAAGTTGTTGCTAACACTTGCGGGCTCGCGAAGCGAGGGATGCAGTTCCCCGCAAATGCGGGTCCTCGCGAAGTGAGGGGCCGCATTTGCGGTGGTGGAGCATCCCAACTTCTCCGCAAATGCGGGTCCTTGCAAAGCACTTAGGCAATGAGGCAATGAGCGGCGCAGGCGCTCATTGCTGGTGAGCCGTTATACCCACCTCGCAACCAACCTTAACGTAACAAACACCCACACGCACTAAGAATCCGACTATAACGGCCGACCCGCGCGCAACTAAAAACAGTGAAAACACACCAAATACTCACACAAACGACATACAAAGCTTACCCATAGCAAGTGGGGGCACCCAGGACCTCTGAAAGTAAAGTTACACCTCCATTTAAGTCCAAATTCCCGAGTTCAGACATACGAAAATCCACTAAGCGAGAAAAAAAATGGCAGCCTAAAAAAATGAAAACGAGGCTCAAAGACCCAGGACCGCCCAGCCACCTACAACTTACCCAAGAAGGGATCCGAGATAAGCTCGGAAACCCGCATTAACCCCAGGGCATCTGAGATAAGCTCGGAGCCCTGCATTAACCCCACATTAACCATCGCAGTGGGGGTCCCTATTGCACATAATCGGGGACCCCCGCTGCAATCAAAATTCCCGCGTTACAGGTCGTTAAAGGACCGTAAAGGTCCTTAAAGGACCCGTTGTAAAAGAAAAAAAATATACAATGTCACCCTGTCAATCATGTGGGTCAATACAGACCCCCATAAAACCCTCATTAACCCTGTCACTCATGGGGGTCAATATAGACCCCCATAAGCCCTTCATTAACCCTGTCACTCAGGGGGGTCAATATAGACCCCCATAAGCCCTTCATTAACCCTGTCACTCATGCGGGTCAATACAGCCCCCCATAAACCCATCATTAACCCTGTCACTCATGGGGGTCAATAGAGACCCCCATAAGCCCTTCATTAAGCCTGTCACTCATGCGGGTCAATACAGACCCCCATAAGCCCTTCATTAACCCTGTCACTCATGGGGGTCAATACAGACCCCCATAAGCCTCTATTTAACCCCATCAGTCCCATAAGGGTATATTAACACCATTATGGCCCTGTTACAACACCACATTAACCACATAAGTGCCATGATGGTCCTCAAGGACCATCATGACACTAAGTATAAACACTAAACTGCACTATACCACCCCCAATAAAACATTAAATATCAACTTAACACCCTCTACACTAACCTATTAACATCTACACTACCTACCCCCTATTAACCCCCACCACTCTAATTACAGAAAATAAAAAAGCCTAAAGTCACAAAAAAAAAATCTACATTACATGAAAAAAAAAACTAACAAACTAACCTAACAAAAAATAAATAAACTACATTGCAGAAAATAAAAAAACCTAAGTCACAAAAAATAAAAAAAGGAACATTACAGAAAAAAAAAAAAAAAACATTACAACCCCCCCACCTCACTACAGAAAAAAAAAATACACACCTGAAAAGGAAATACATATAATACAAATGCATACAATACAAATACATACAATTACAATACAATACACCCCTATCTAATATACATCACACAATCTATCTAAATAAATATCATAATCTAATATACATGCTATCTATTGTAATAAGGTGCAGCAGGAATCCCTGATAACCTGCAACACAGAACATCAGGGAAGATATATAAGCCGCAGATGGAGCAAAGCCATATACCCTGGACTGACATAGAAAAGGTTAATCCAAAATCTTCAGCCTAACACCTGACCCTGCTCATGAGCAGTTAAAAAGGCTGCTCAGTGAAGTTTGCAGTCTCTGCCTAGCAGTCTGAGGAGGAGGGTGTCACTGAGAGACTTTCCTAAAGGAGAGAGAGGCCCGCTTCTGTTCAGGAGAAATCAAGCTGAGTAAGGAGCCATCCAAAAGCCCATATTAAATACATATTATTTTCATCATACCCAGAAAAAGGATTACAAATGCCCCTGGGAGAAGAGAGTATTAAGAAAGAGTAATCATCCCTCATCACAAGAGGGTGACAAGGGTCCCTGGGGTGAAGCATAAGGGAGAGAAGGGTGGGCCCTATGCTTCACCCGCTATTGACATAGAGAGAAGAGGAAAAAGGTCCCCAAGAGATCTAAGAAAGAAGCAGAGAGCTTACACTGTGGACTGTTTAATTTTACCTGCAGGCCGAGAAGCGGTCTTAGGGCGAGTCAGGGTGTTCCAGGTTATAGTAAGCACGTTTATGTAGAATTGTATTTCGTTGCTGAGGATAAGCACTATTTTTCTTTCTGTTTGTACTGACAAAATAAAACAGCAGTAAAACAAAGCTTCTGACAAACCTGCTGTGTTTTCCTCCATAAATAAGTTAAAGAGCAAGGAGAACAGGACGCAACCCCCCCCCCCCCCCCCGTCAGAAGGGGGCGCTCTGGTACACTATATAATAATGCATCCCCAATCTATCTAAATAAATGCCACAATCTATCTACAATACATGCTATGCTATCAATATAAAACGCATACCACTAGCTAACATACAATAAATGCTATCTATATATTAACTAATCTAAGTCTAAGCTAAAATAAAATAATTAAGACCACTTACCTTTGCAGATGTCCATTGGGATCTGCCACCTTACAGTTCTAAAAAAAACATTCTATACATTCTATACATTCTAAATATTCTACTCACCTTTCCGGCATGTCCCGTCCTTATTCTTTTAATCCTTCTCTGGCGAGTCACCTGTTAAAAAAAAACACAACATAAATACACATACATCAAAATAAAATAAACATAATCTATATTCTACTTACCTGCCCGCGATGTCTCCGGCCTCCTCCGGATCCTCTTCTGCGATGCCCTGTATAAAAAAAAAAAATATATATATATATACAGGGAGTGCAGAATTATTAGGCAAGTTGTATTTTTGAGGATTAATTTTATTATTGAACAACAACCATGTTCTCATTGAACCCAAAAAACTCATTAATATCAAAGCTGAATATTTTTGGAAGTAGTTTTTAGTTTGTTTTTAGTTTTAGCTATTTTAGGGGGATATCTGTGTGTGCAGGTGACTATTACTGTGCATAATTATTAGGCAACTTAACAAAAAACAAATATATACCCATTTCAATTATTTATTTTTACCAGTGAAACCAATATAACATCTCAACATTCACAAATATACATTTCTGACATTCAAAAACAAAACAAAAACAAATCAGTGACCAATATAGCCACCCTTCTTTGCATGGACACTCAAAAGCCTGCCATCCATGGATTCTGTCAGTGTTTTGTCACTGTTCGCCATCAACATTGCGTGCAGCAGCAACCACAGCCTCCCAGACACTGTTCAGAGAGGTGTACTGTTTTCCCACCTTGTAAATCTCACATTTGATGATAGACCACAGGTTCTCAATGGGGTTCAGATCAGGTGAACAAGGAGGCCATGTCATTAGATTTTCTTCTTTTATACCCTTTCTTGCCAGCCACGCTGTGGAGTACTTGGACGCGTGTGATGGAGCATTGTCCTGCATGAAAATCATGTTTTTCTTGAAGGATGCAGACTTCTTCCTGTACCACTGCTTGAAGAAGGTGTCTTCCAGGAACTGGCAGTAGGACTGGGAGTTGAGCTTGACTCCATCCTCAACCCGAAAATGCCCCACAAGCTCATCTTTGATGATACCAGCCCAAACCAGTACTCCACCTCCACCTTGCTGGCGTCTGAGTCGGACTGGAGCTCTCTGCCCTTTACCAATCCATCCACGGGCCCATCCATCTGGCCCATCAAGACTCACTCTCATTTCATCAGTCCATAAAACCTTAGAAAAATCAGTCTTGAGATATTTCTTGGCCCAGTCTTGACGTTTCAGCTTGTGTGTCTTGTTCAGTGGTGGTCGTCTTTCAGCCTTTCTTACCTTGGCCATGTCTCTGAGTATTGCACACCTTGTGCTTTTGGGCACTCCAGTGATGTTGCAGCTCTGAAATATGGCCAAACTGGTGGCAAGTGGCATCGTGGCAGCTGCACGCTTGACTTTTCTCAGTTCATGGGCAGTTATTTTGCGCCTTGGTTTTTCCACACGCTTCTTGCGACCCTGTTGACTATTTTGAATGAAACGCTTGATTGTTCGATGATCACGCTTCAGAAGCTTTGCAATTTTAAGAGTGCTGCATCCCTCTGCAAGATATCTCACTATTTTTGACTTTTCTGAGCCTGTCAAGTCCTTCTTTTGACCCATTTTGCCAAAGGAAAGGAAGTTGCCTAATAATTATGCACACCTGATATAGGGTGTTGATGTCATTAGACCACACCCCTTCTCATTACAGAGATGCACATCACCTAATATGCTTAATTGGTAGTAGGCTTTCGAGCCTATACAGCTTGGAGTAAGACAACATGCATAAAGAGGATGATGTGGTCAAAATACTCATTTGCCTAATAATTCTGCACTCCCTGTATGTATATATATATATATATATATATATATATATACTTACATCCGCACTCCCGGACTTCCCTGATGCTAATGAGGCTCCAGGAGACTTTTCCGGAAGAAAATAAGCAATGGCGCCTTCTGATTGGTTGAAAACGTTGTCTATCAAATTCACCCAATCAGGAGGCGCCAATGTGTGAACCAATCACAAAGGGATACACCCTAAAATCCCACTCTGATTGGATAATGTACCTGTCAATCTTTATTTAAACCAATCACAAGGCGCAGATGCCTTCAGCCAATCACAATGGAATACACCCCCACAGGGTGATTGGTTGGAGCCTCTGCGCATTCTGATTGGTTGCACTGACAATAGCCAATCACAATGGAATACACCCTCACGTACTGATTGGTGAAGGATTTGCGCATTCTCATTGGCTACTGTTAATATCAATCAATATTACAGCCAATGGGAAGGCGCAGATGTCTTCACCAATCAGTACGTGGGGGTATATTCCATTGTGATTGGCTGATGGCAATAAAGTCTTAGGATTGGTTCAAATAAAGATTGACAGGTGTGTTATCCAATCGGCGTTGTATTTTGGGGTGTATACTTTTTTCATTGGTTCACAAATGGGGTCTTCTCATTGGTTGAATTTGATAGACAGCCTTTTCAGCCAATCAGAAGCCGCCATTGCCAATTTTATTCTGGAACACTCCATAGGAAGGTCATTAGCGTCGGAGACATCCGCCAGGGCGGATGTGTGTCGCTTTTTTTTTTTTTTTTATGCGCGGATGCTTCCGGAGAAGACGAGGAGGCCGGAGACTTGGCGGAAAGGTAAGTATAATGTAGATTGTGTTTATTTAACTTTGGTTTATGTTTACTAATGTAATGTTTTTTTTTACAGGAGTAGCGCCGGATAGGATGCAAAGATGGACGACGGAACATGGATGAAGGAACATGGACGACGGAACATGGACGACGGAACATGGACGACCTGACATGCTGGGACGTGACATGCTGGGAGGTGACATGTTGGAACGGGACATGCTGGAAAGGTGAGTATAATATTTAGAATATTTAGAATGTTTAGTTATTTCATGTAAACGTGTTGTATTAATTTTTTTAACCTTTTTTACCGTAGGTTGCTGATCTGAAGAAACATCTCAAAGGTAAGTGGTCTTAATTATTTTATTGTAGCTTACAATTAGGCTAGCTATATATATATATATATATATATATATATATATATATATATAAAAATATATATATATATAGATAACATGTATTGTATATTAGATAGATGGGGGATGTATTATTAGATAGTATTGTATATTAGATAGTGGGATGTATATTACATTTTATAGTGGCATGTATATTAGATAGGGGTGTATTGTATTTAATTGAATTGTGTTGTATTTTATTTAATTGTGTTGTATTGTATTATATGTATTTCATATTCAGGTGTGTAATTTTTTTTAAATTTTTGTAGTGAGTGGGGGTTGTAATGTATTCTGGTATTTTCTGTAATGTTCCTTTTTTTATTTTTTGTGACTTAGGTTTTTTTTTTTGTTTTGTAATGTACATTTTTTATTTTTGGTGATTTTAGTTTTTCTTATTTTATGTAATGTAGATTTCTGCTTTTTGAGGAATTTAGTTAGTTGAGGCACACAGTACACTCACATTGTGTAACAAACAGCATTTCAACACTTTGTTTTATTGACCGTCATTTTTTGACTGGCAAGTCGCTAGTATATATATATATATATATATAAATATATATATATATATATATATATATATATATATATATATATATATATATATATATATATATACACATGAATACACATATATATATATATATATATACACAAACACACACACACATTTATATAAATATACATGAATACATATACTGCTTGTATCGCTCTTTTGCTCACCATAAATTACATGTTTGTTGTGAAACAAACAAACAAAATCTCCCCACAAAATCTACCACACAAACTAGAAACCGGCCCGAAGCTGATGACAGATAGTAACCTTAAAACAGCTTTCCATGGGTAGGATTCCCAGCTTGTGTATAATCCATCATGAGCTTTGTTGAAAACTGTGTAATACAGTAGGCATATGCTTAAATGAAGCCATGCTTAAAATGGTAATGGATTACAAGAGTGAAGCCTTTGTGGTCACATTTGCATGTCCCCGTCCAGGTTCATTGAATGCATTGTAATAAATGTATTTTTTTGAATTCTGAGCAAAAAACACGTTTTTTAACTTGTTTTAGACATTCCAATGCGAACACACATGCACTATATATATATATATATATATATATATATATATATATATATATATATCCTACATATATATTCTGGGACAAGTAGCAAATTACATATAAAAATATATAGACAGATGGATAATATAACACAAAGTTAAAACTTACCAAACATTATTTGAGGAATGGGGATGAGAACTTGACCTTTATTTTTTAAATACATCAATCTTGTTCTGGGCTGACCTTTAAAGAGGAAAAAGGTCCCCAAGAGATCTAAGAAAGAAGCAGAGAGCTTACACTGTGGACTGTTTAATTTTACCTGCAGGCCGAGAAGCGGTCTCAGGGCGAGTCAGGGTGTTCCAGGTTATAGTAAGCACGTTTATGTAGAATTGTATTTCGTTGCTGAGGATAAGCACTATTTTTCTTTCTGTTTGTACTGACAAAATAAAACAGCAGTAAAACAAAGCTTCTGACAAACCTGCTGTGTTTTCCTCCATAAATAAGTTAAAGAGCAAGGAGAACAGGACACAACCCCCCCCCCCCCCCCCCGTCAGAAGGGGGCGCTCTGGTACACTATATAATAATGCATCCCCAATCTATCTAAATAAATGCCACAATCTATCTACAATACATGCTATGCTATCAATATAAAACGCATACCACTAGCTAACATACAATAAATGCTATCTATATATTAACTAATCTAAGTCTAAGCTAAAATAAAATAATTAAGACCACTTACCTTTGCAGATGTCCATTGGGATCTGCCACCTTACAGTTCTAAAAAAAACATTCTATACATTCTATACATTCTAAATATTCTACTCACCTTTCCGGCATGTCCCGTCCTTATTCTTTTAATCCTTCTCTGGCGAGTCACCTGTTAAAAAAAAACACAACATAAATACACATACATCAAAATAAAATAAACATAATCTATATTCTACTTACCTGCCCGCGATGTCTCCGGCCTCCTCCGGATCCTCTTCTGCGATGCCCTGTATAAAAAAAAAATATATATATATATATACAGGGAGTGCAGAATTATTAGGCAAGTTGTATTTTTGAGGATTAATTTTATTATTGAACAACAACCATGTTCTCATTGAACCCAAAAAACTCATTAATATCAAAGCTGAATATTTTTGGAAGTAGTTTTTAGTTTGTTTTTAGTTTTAGCTATTTTAGGGGGATATCTGTGTGTGCAGGTGACTATTACTGTGCATAATTATTAGGCAACTTAACAAAAAACAAATATATACCCATTTCAATTATTTATTTTTACCAGTGAAACCAATATAACATCTCAACATTCACAAATATACATTTCTGACATTCAAAAACAAAACAAAAACAAATCAGTGACCAATATAGCCACCCTTCTTTGCATGGACACTCAAAAGCCTGCCATCCATGGATTCTGTCAGTGTTTTGATCTGTTCGCCATCAACATTGCGTGCAGCAGCAACCACAGCCTCCCAGACACTGTTCAGAGAGGTGTACTGTTTTCCCACCTTGTAAATCTCACATTTGATGATAGACCACAGGTTCTCAATGGGGTTCAGATCAGGTGAACAAGGAGGCCATGTCATTAGATTTTCTTCTTTTATACCCTTTCTTGCCAGCCACGCTGTGGAGTACTTGGACGCGTGTGATGGAGCATTGTCCTGCATGAAAATCATGTTTTTCTTGAAGGATGCAGACTTCTTCCTGTACCACTGCTTGAAGAAGGTGTCTTCCAGGAACTGGCAGTAGGACTGGGAGTTGAGCTTGACTCCATCCTCAACCCGAAAATGCCCCACAAGCTCATCTTTGATGATACCAGCCCAAACCAGTACTCCACCTCCACCTTGCTGGCGTCTGAGTCGGACTGGAGCTCTCTGCCCTTTACCAATCCATCCACGGGCCCATCCATCTGGCCCATCAAGACTCACTCTCATTTCATCAGTCCATAAAACCTTAGAAAAATCAGTCTTGAGATATTTCTTGGCCCAGTCTTGACGTTTCAGCTTGTGTGTCTTGTTCAGTGGTGGTCGTCTTTCAGCCTTTCTTACCTTGGCCATGTCTCTGAGTATTGCACACCTTGTGCTTTTGGGCACTCCAGTGATGTTGCAGCTCTGAAATATGGCCAAACTGGTGGCAAGTGGCATCGTGGCAGCTGCACGCTTGACTTTTCTCAGTTCATGGGCAGTTATTTTGCGCCTTGGTTTTTCCACACGCTTCTTGCGACCCTGTTGACTATTTTGAATGAAACGCTTGATTGTTCGATGATCACGCTTCAGAAGCTTTGCAATTTTAAGAGTGCTGCATCCCTCTGCAAGATATCTCACTATTTTTGACTTTTCTGAGCCTGTCAAGTCCTTCTTTTGACCCATTTTGCCAAAGGAAAGGAAGTTGCCTAATAATTATGCACACCTGATATAGGGTGTTGATGTCATTAGACCACACCCCTTCTCATTACAGAGATGCACATCACCTAATATGCTTAATTGGTAGTAGGCTTTCGAGCCTATACAGCTTGGAGTAAGACAACATGCATAAAGAGGATGATGTGGTCAAAATACTCATTTGCCTAATAATTCTGCACTCCCTGTATGTATATATATATATATATATATATATATATATATACTTACATCCGCACTCCCGGACTTCCCTGATGCTAATGAGGCTCCAGGAGACTTTTCCGGAAGAAAATAAGCAATGGCGCCTTCTGATTGGTTGAAAACGTTGTCTATCAAATTCACCCAATCAGGAGGCGCCAATGTGTGAACCAATCACAAAGGGATACACCCTAAAATCCCACTCTGATTGGATAATGTACCTGTCAATCTTTATTTAAACCAATCACAAGGCGCAGATGCCTTCAGCCAATCACAATGGAATACACCCCCACAGGGTGATTGGTTGGAGCCTCTGCGCATTCTGATTGGTTGCACTGACAATAGCCAATCACAATGGAATACACCCTCACGTACTGATTGGTGAAGGATTTGCGCATTCTCATTGGCTACTGTTAATATCAATCAATATTACAGCCAATGGGAAGGCGCAGATGTCTTCACCAATCAGTACGTGGGGGTATATTCCATTGTGATTGGCTGATGGCAATAAAGTCTTAGGATTGGTTCAAATAAAGATTGACAGGTGTGTTATCCAATCGGCGTTGTATTTTGGGGTGTATACTTTTTTCATTGGTTCACAAATGGGGTCTTCTCATTGGTTGAATTTGATAGACAGCCTTTTCAGCCAATCAGAAGCCGCCATTGCCAATTTTATTCTGGAACACTCCATAGGAAGGTCATTAGCGTCGGAGACATCCGCCAGGGCGGATGTGTGTCGCTTTTTTTTTTTTTTTTATGCGCGGATGCTTCCGGAGAAGACAAGGAGGCCGGAGACTTGGCGGAAAGGTAAGTATAATGTAGATTGTGTTTATTTAACTTTGGTTTAGGTTTACTAATGTAATGTTTTTTTTTACAGGAGTAGCGCCGGATAGGATGCAAAGATGGACGACGGAACATGGATGAAGGAACATGGACGACGGAACATGGACGACGGAACATGGACGACCTGACATGCTGGGACGTGACATGCTGGGAGGTGACATGTTGGAACGGGACATGCTGGAAAGGTGAGTATAATATTTAGAATATTTAGAATGTTTAGTTATTTCATGTAAACGTGTTGTATTAATTTTTTTAACCTTTTTTACCGTAGGTTGCTGATCTGAAGAAACATCTCAAAGGTAAGTGGTCTTAATTATTTTATTGTAGCTTACAATTAGGCTAGCTATATATATATATATATATATATATATATATATATATATATAAAAATATATATATATATAGATAACATGTATTGTATATTAGATAGATGGGGGATGTATTATTAGATAGTATTGTATATTAGATAGTGGGATGTATATTACATTTTATAGTGGCATGTATATTAGATAGGGGTGTATTGTATTTAATTGAATTGTGTTGTATTTTATTTAATTGTGTTGTATTGTATTATATGTATTTCATATTCAGGTGTGTAATTTTTTTTAAATTTTTGTAGTGAGTGGGGGTTGTAATGTATTCTGTTATTTTCTGTAATGTTCCTTTTTTTATTTTTTGTGACTTAGGTTTTTTTTTTGTTTTGTAATGTACATTTTTTATTTTTGGTGATTTTAGTTTTTCTTATTTTATGTAATGTAGATTTCTGCTTTTTGAGGAATTTAGTTAGTTGAGGCACACAGTACACTCACATTGTGTAACAAACAGCATTTCAACACTTTGTTTTATTGACCGTCATTTTTTGACTGGCAAGTCGCTAGTATATATATATATATATATATATAAATATATATATATATATATATATATATATATATATATATATATATATACACATGAATACACATATATATATATATATATACACAAACACACACACACATTTATATAAATATACATGAATACATATACTGCTTGTATCGCTCTTTTGCTCACCATAAATTACATGTTTGTTGTGAAACAAACAAACAAAATCTCCCCACAAAATCTACCACACAAACTAGAAACCGGCCCGAAGCTGATGACAGATAGTAACCTTAAAACAGCTTTCCATGGGTAGGATTCCCAGCTTGTGTATAATCCATCATGAGCTTTGTTGAAAACTGTGTAATACAGTAGGCATATGCTTAAATGAAGCCATGCTTAAAATGGTAATGGATTACAAGAGTGAAGCCTTTGTGGTCACATTTGCATGTCCCCGTCCAGGTTCATTGAATGCATTGTAATAAATGTATTTTTTTGAATTCTGAGCAAAAAACACGTTTTTTAACTTGTTTTAGACATTCCAATGCGAACACACATGCACTATATATATATATATATATATATATATATATATATATATATATATATATATATATATATCCTACATATATATTCTGGGACAAGTAGCAAATTACATATAAAAATATATAGACAGATGGATAATATAACACAAAGTTAAAACTTACCAAACATTATTTGAGGAATGGGGATGAGAACTTGACCTTTATTTTTTAAATACATCAATCTTGTTCTGGGCTGACCTTTAAAGAGGAAAAAGGTCCCCAAGAGATCTAAGAAAGAAGCAGAGAGCTTACACTGTGGACTGTTTAATTTTACCTGCAGGCCGAGAAGCGGTCTCAGGGCGAGTCAGGGTGTTCCAGGTTATAGTAAGCACGTTTATGTAGAATTGTATTTCGTTGCTGAGGATAAGCACTATTTTTCTTTCTGTTTGTACTGACAAAATAAAACAGCAGTAAAACAAAGCTTCTGACAAACCTGCTGTGTTTTCCTCCATAAATAAGTTAAAGAGCAAGGAGAACAGGACGCAACCCCCCCCCCCCCCCCCGTCAGAAGGGGGCGCTCTGGTACACTATATAATAATGCATCCCCAATCTATCTAAATAAATGCCACAATCTATCTACAATACATGCTATGCTATCAATATAAAACGCATACCACTAGCTAACATACAATAAATGCTATCTATATATTAACTAATCTAAGTCTAAGCTAAAATAAAATAATTAAGACCACTTACCTTTGCAGATGTCCATTGGGATCTGCCACCTTACAGTTCTAAAAAAAACATTCTATACATTCTATACATTCTAAATATTCTACTCACCTTTCCGGCATGTCCCGTCCTTATTCTTTTAATCCTTCTCTGGCGAGTCACCTGTTAAAAAAAAACACAACATAAATACACATACATCAAAATAAAATAAACATAATCTATATTCTACTTACCTGCCCGCGATGTCTCCGGCCTCCTCCGGATCCTCTTCTGCGATGCCCTGTATAAAAAAAAAAAATATATATATATATACAGGGAGTGCAGAATTATTAGGCAAGTTGTATTTTTGAGGATTAATTTTATTATTGAACAACAACCATGTTCTCATTGAACCCAAAAAACTCATTAATATCAAAGCTGAATATTTTTGGAAGTAGTTTTTAGTTTGTTTTTAGTTTTAGCTATTTTAGGGGGATATCTGTGTGTGCAGGTGACTATTACTGTGCATAATTATTAGGCAACTTAACAAAAAACAAATATATACCCATTTCAATTATTTATTTTTACCAGTGAAACCAATATAACATCTCAACATTCACAAATATACATTTCTGACATTCAAAAACAAAACAAAAACAAATCAGTGACCAATATAGCCACCCTTCTTTGCATGGACACTCAAAAGCCTGCCATCCATGGATTCTGTCAGTGTTTTGTCACTGTTCGCCATCAACATTGCGTGCAGCAGCAACCACAGCCTCCCAGACACTGTTCAGAGAGGTGTACTGTTTTCCCACCTTGTAAATCTCACATTTGATGATAGACCACAGGTTCTCAATGGGGTTCAGATCAGGTGAACAAGGAGGCCATGTCATTAGATTTTCTTCTTTTATACCCTTTCTTGCCAGCCACGCTGTGGAGTACTTGGACGCGTGTGATGGAGCATTGTCCTGCATGAAAATCATGTTTTTCTTGAAGGATGCAGACTTCTTCCTGTACCACTGCTTGAAGAAGGTGTCTTCCAGGAACTGGCAGTAGGACTGGGAGTTGAGCTTGACTCCATCCTCAACCCGAAAATGCCCCACAAGCTCATCTTTGATGATACCAGCCCAAACCAGTACTCCACCTCCACCTTGCTGGCGTCTGAGTCGGACTGGAGCTCTCTGCCCTTTACCAATCCATCCACGGGCCCATCCATCTGGCCCATCAAGACTCACTCTCATTTCATCAGTCCATAAAACCTTAGAAAAATCAGTCTTGAGATATTTCTTGGCCCAGTCTTGACGTTTCAGCTTGTGTGTCTTGTTCAGTGGTGGTCGTCTTTCAGCCTTTCTTACCTTGGCCATGTCTCTGAGTATTGCACACCTTGTGCTTTTGGGCACTCCAGTGATGTTGCAGCTCTGAAATATGGCCAAACTGGTGGCAAGTGGCATCGTGGCAGCTGCACGCTTGACTTTTCTCAGTTCATGGGCAGTTATTTTGCGCCTTGGTTTTTCCACACGCTTCTTGCGACCCTGTTGACTATTTTGAATGAAACGCTTGATTGTTCGATGATCACGCTTCAGAAGCTTTGCAATTTTAAGAGTGCTGCATCCCTCTGCAAGATATCTCACTATTTTTGACTTTTCTGAGCCTGTCAAGTCCTTCTTTTGACCCATTTTGCCAAAGGAAAGGAAGTTGCCTAATAATTATGCACACCTGATATAGGGTGTTGATGTCATTAGACCACACCCCTTCTCATTACAGAGATGCACATCACCTAATATGCTTAATTGGTAGTAGGCTTTCGAGCCTATACAGCTTGGAGTAAGACAACATGCATAAAGAGGATGATGTGGTCAAAATACTCATTTGCCTAATAATTCTGCACTCCCTGTATGTATATATATATATATATATATATATATATATATATATACTTACATCCGCACTCCCGGACTTCCCTGATGCTAATGAGGCTCCAGGAGACTTTTCCGGAAGAAAATAAGCAATGGCGCCTTCTGATTGGTTGAAAACGTTGTCTATCAAATTCACCCAATCAGGAGGCGCCAATGTGTGAACCAATCACAAAGGGATACACCCTAAAATCCCACTCTGATTGGATAATGTACCGGTCAATCTTTATTTAAACCAATCACAAGGCGCAGATGCCTTCAGCCAATCACAATGGAATACACCCCCACAGGGTGATTGGTTGGAGCCTCTGCGCATTCTGATTGGTTGCACTGACAATAGCCAATCACAATGGAATACACCCTCACGTACTGATTGGTGAAGGATTTGCGCATTCTCATTGGCTACTGTTAATATCAATCAATATTACAGCCAATGGGAAGGCGCAGATGTCTTCACCAATCAGTACGTGGGGGTATATTCCATTGTGATTGGCTGATGGCAATAAAGTCTTAGGATTGGTTCAAATAAAGATTGACAGGTGTGTTATCCAATCGGCGTTGTATTTTGGGGTGTATACTTTTTTCATTGGTTCACAAATGGGGTCTTCTCATTGGTTGAATTTGATAGACAGCCTTTTCAGCCAATCAGAAGCCGCCATTGCCAATTTTATTCTGGAACACTCCATAGGAAGGTCATTAGCGTCGGAGACATCCGCCAGGGCGGATGTGTGTCGCTTTTTTTTTTTTTTTAATGCGCGGATGCTTCCGGAGAAGACGAGGAGGCCGGAGACTTGGCGGAAAGGTAAGTATAATGTAGATTGTGTTTATTTAACTTTGGTTTATGTTTACTAATGTAATGTTTTTTTTTACAGGAGTAGCGCCGGATAGGATGCAAAGATGGACGACGGAACATGGATGAAGGAACATGGACGACGGAACATGGACGACGGAACATGGACGACCTGACATGCTGGGACGTGACATGCTGGGAGGTGACATGTTGGAACGGGACATGCTGGAAAGGTGAGTATAATATTTAGAATATTTAGAATGTTTAGTTATTTCATGTAAACGTGTTGTATTAATTTTTTTAACCTTTTTTACCGTAGGTTGCTGATCTGAAGAAACATCTCAAAGGTAAGTGGTCTTAATTATTTTATTGTAGCTTACAATTAGGCTAGCTATATATATATATATATATATATATATATAAAAATATATATATATATAGATAACATGTATTGTATATTAGATAGATGGGGGATGTATTATTAGATAGTATTGTATATTAGATAGTGGGATGTATATTACATTTTATAGTGGCATGTATATTAGATAGGGGTGTATTGTATTTAATTGAATTGTGTTGTATTTTATTTAATTGTGTTGTATTGTATTATATGTATTTCATATTCAGGTGTGTAATTTTTTTTAAATTTTTGTAGTGAGTGGGGGTTGTAATGTATTCTGTTATTTTCTGTAATGTTCCTTTTTTTATTTTTTGTGACTTAGGTTTTTTTTTTTATTTTGTAATGTACATTTTTTATGTTTGGTGATTTTAGTTTTTCTTATTTTATGTAATGTAGATTTCTGCTTTTTGAGGAATTTAGTTAGTTGAGGCACACAGTACACTCACATTGTGTAACAAACAGCATTTCAACACTTTGTTTTATTGACCGTCATTTTTTGACTGGCAAGTCGCTAGTATATATATATATATATATATAAATATATATATATATATATATATATATATATATATATACACATGAATACACATATATATATATATATACACAAACACACACACACATTTATATAAATATACATGAATACATATACTGCTTGTATCGCTCTTTTGCTCACCATAAATTACATGTTTGTTGTGAAACAAACAAACAAAATCTCCCCACAAAATCTACCACACAAACTAGAAACCGGCCCGAAGCTGATGACAGATAGTAACCTTAAAACATCTTTCCATGGGTAGGATTCCCAGCTTGTGTATAATCCATCATGAGCTTTGTTGAAAACTGTGTAATACAGTAGGCATATGCTTAAATGAAGCCATGCTTAAAATGGTAATGGATTACAAGAGTGAAGCCTTTGTGGTCACATTTGCATGTCCCCGTCCAGGTTCATTGAATGCATTGTAATAAATGTATTTTTTTTAATTCTGAGCAAAAAACACGTTTTTTAACTTGTTTTAGACATTCCAATGCGAACACACATGCACTATATATATATATATATATATATATATATATATATATATATCCTACATATATATTCTGGGACAAGTAGCAAATTACATATAAAAATATATAGACAGATGGATAATATAACACAAAGTTAAAACTTACCAAACATTATTTGAGGAATGGGGATGAGAACTTGACCTTTATTTTTTAAATACATCAATCTTGTTCTGGGCTGACCTTTAAAGCCATTATTTATAATTGACAGTTCATGTTATGACATGTTATTAGGTCACATTAATCCTACTTGACAGTTATCCTGTTAAATACGTAAACATAATTAGCACATTTTGCAGAACTTAAACTTCAAACCTTAAAGTTGACTTTTCATGTCTGAGATTATTGTTTCCTTTTAAAGCACATTTTATTTGTAGTATATAATTCTTAAAAAAGGCACTCATGTCTTGCTGTGGTACAGTGTGCGTGACTAGTTTGGAAGAGGGAACTTTTTTTTATGATATTGGAAATGAGCACTCCGTTAATGGAGCGTCACTTGGGGGCCTCGGAATCTTGAAGGGAGATTTTTAATCTAGTTCATCCAAATATCCATGAGATGTGAGAAACCGGAAACAAAAACACCAAAAGTGCTCTTGCAAGAACATCATGTGTTCACCACCCATGAAGAACAGCCGTATATCCCCACAACAGCCTTATAACCGACAGTACATGTCTCCCAGGCTGTGTCCTTCAGTCCATTAACTGAACCTCCAGACAGGGTGTTATTGCTGTTACACTCATGGGCTGGTCCCCAAATCTCATTCCCAGTGTCAAATGAGTCACCTGCAGAACCCTCCTGTTAAAAGTCCAGAAGGATTCTAGACAGCCAGTTGTATACAATGGTGCTATTCTTACTTGTAGAGGGAGTACCAGGTTGACACTCTTTCCAGGGCCTGGATCCTGGTGCATGCTGCCCCATTGGAAAATGGGAAGGGGAATTATATTGCCACCATGATCTGTGCTCTGTGTCATGTTTAAAATATGTAATATATGTGTATATATAGTTACTGCCATGGTTTCTTAAATACAATGTATATGATGTTATTGATAGCCTGCTGCTATTCCTAGATATAACTTCCTTCCCCAGGCATATAAGTCCCTCAGGCCTGATCAGAGGAACAGCCATCATGTTTGAAGCTGGTTTATGGCCCCTCCTGGTGGTAAAATATAATAAGAAAATTCTACCTCCCCCCACCCCATTGACAGCCGATATATACCAGATCAATGAGGGGGGAGGAATGAATGTGGGTTTACGACTATTGGGGTTGGCCATGCATGCATGCATACTGTACAGATGGGAGGTTGGGAGCCTTAGTAATAAAAGGGGGTTGGTGGTATTTTTGGTGTGTTTTTCTGTGCAGAAAAAGGATAAACAGTTCAGTTGGTTTTTGGAACTGAATAAAAACAGTTCACTTCTCTGAAGCATATAGGAAATGGTATGTCTGTTATTTTCCTGGATGGCTGCAGTGAGGTACTGAGAGACTCTGTAGGATCCTCCTGGAGTAGGTCTGATTGTAACAAATCTTATCAAGCCCCATCAGAAGAAGCAGGTCTGGAGTCTCTTTCTTGGTAGCCTGAAAGTGCTGATTTCTAATGTAAGGATCCTGACCGATACAGCATCCAGATATCAGGGTGCTGGTACCAAGATTTTAAAGAACCCAAATGGTCCTATTTGTTAGTAACCTGTAGTCTATAGCAGGTGGCCATGGGCTTGTACTAGCCCCTATCACTCGGATCGTCACACAGGTCTTCTGGTCTATGGGTCTAAGATGATTTAAAAATATACTACACATCCCAGTAAGCACCTGCACATTTATAGTAAAATCTAGGTTCCCAAAATTACCCAGCCTACCAACTAACTGACTTTCCGTTTAGTCAAGTATATTTTTGATAACTTGAGCGCAGACCCAGTATCTACAGTTTGTGTATCTAGCATGTGTGGCCTATGACATGCTAGTGTTCTAGTGATATCATCTCAAGTTCTAACAGTTTGACCTCACAGATAAATAGAGTAATTGTTTTTGCTCACCACAGGAACTGATTTGCAAAATATGCATATAGCATGCTAAGTAATTTACTATGTCACTCGGAGAAAAGGATGTTTATCTAAAAATATACTTATAGCTAGTCTGTGACACTCTTTAAAAATAAACAATTCCTTAAAAATGTCACTGGCATATGGATGTTTTTTGTATTCAGAATTAATTTCTATGTATAGTTTTTAAAGTTGAATTTATTATAATAATTGAATAATCAACTAATTACGGAGTGCCATTTCAGTTACAGTTGTTTTATTATTGTTTTTATTCAAATATTAGTAAGGGTATTCTATTCCATTGAACTATTACTTAGATATTTAGGGCCCTATTAAATTCCAGCCTCGTAAATAAGAGGCTTCTACTTAAGCCCTATGTACTGCAAAGTTTCTCTGACTTACAATGCTATTAAATTAGCCCTGCTGCGAGCAACGTATGAGCTACGCAGCAGGGCCGTACGTATCTACACTGCGAAAATGTAAATGAGGAATGACAGCCTGCGAGATGATATCGCAGGCTCCCACTCTTTTATCAATTGCTGTGGGGGTCATAAACGGGACCTCCGCGGCAGTCCCCCACATAAGCCCTGCCGTGGGGGGTACTCCAAATACCCCCCCGGCACCTAAAATTAACCCCTCTCTATGCGGGGGTCCCCGTCGGGACCCCCGAAGTGTCCTCACATTAACATCTTGCTGCAGGGGTCCCCAATCGGCACCGATCAGGCCCCCGCTGCATTTAATACTTTTAAATTCCCCGCCGCGGCTCCTTAAAGGGCCCGCGGCACACTAATTTCCAATCCTGGCCGCGGCCCAAAAAATTAACCCCCCTCTATGCTGGGGGCCCCATCGGGACCCCCCCACGTGTCCCCACATTAACCCCTTGCAGGGGGGGTCCCCGATCTGCATTTAAAACTTTTAAATTCCCCGCCGAGGCTCCTTAAAGTGCCCGCGGCACACTATTACGCAGCTCCGGCCACAGCACCTAAAATTAACCCCCCTCTATGCTGGGGGTCCTCATCGGGACCTCCGAAATGTCCCCATATAAACCCCCTGCAGCGGTGGTCCCCGATCGGCACCGATCGTGACCCTGCTGCATTTAAATTTTACATTTCCCGCCTCGCGGGTCCTTAAAGAACCGTAACGGTCCTGAATCGACTCGCACTAAAAATATTAACCCCAGGCAACTATAATTAACCCTATAACTCATGGTGGTCAATCCAGACCCACATAAGGCCTTAATTACCCCATTAACTCATGGTGGTCAATCCAGACCCCCGTAAGGCCTTAATTAACCCTATAACTCATGGTGGTCAATCCACACCCCCGTAAGGCCTTAATTACCCCTATAACTCATGGTGGTCAATCCAGACCCCCATAAGGCCTTAATTACCCCATTAACTCATGGTGGTCAATCCAGACCCCCATAAGGCCTTAATTACCCCTATAAGTCATGGTGGTCAATCCAGACCCCCATAAGCCTCTATTTAACCACATCAGTCCCATAAGGGTATATTATTACCATTATGGGCCTGTTACAACCCAACATTAACCACATAAGTGCCATGACGGTCCTCAAGGACCATCATGACACTAACTACAAACACTATACTATAACCCCCAATAAACCATTTAATCTAAACTAACCCCCCTCTACACTAATCTATTAACACTTACACTACCTACCTACACTACCTACCCCCAAATAAACCTCCCCAACACTCTAATTACAGAAAACAAAAAAACCTACCTTACAGAAAAAAAAACCTACAGTACAGAACCCCAAAAAATCTACAGTATAGAACACAAAAAAACCTACAGTACAGAACACAAAAAAACCTACAGTACAGAAAAAAAAAATACATTACAACCCCACCCCCCACTACAGAAAATAAAAAAATTACACACCTGAAAAGGAAAGACAGATAAACACAATACAATACATACATATAATACATTACATACATTACATACAATACATGACATTACATACATTACATATAATATATTACATATAATATATTTCATATAATATATTAAACATAATACATTACATACAATACATGACATTACATACATTACATATAATATATTACATCACATATATAGTTGTGAGCGTACGAGTTGTTGCTAACGCTGTGGGCTCGCGTAGCGAGTCGCGGCCCTCGTGAAGCGAGGGCACTGCCCGAGGGTCTCAGTTGCTGGCATGGAGCGCCGTAGGCGCTCCATGCCAGCACCTGAGGACCCCGCAAAGCGAGGGCCGCAGTTGCTGGCATGGAGCGCCGAAGGCGCTCCATGCCAGCAACTGCGACCCTCGCAAACTTCACGTCGCAACCCAAACAGTACGACACACACATTACGACACTCGCAAACAACATACGACACACGTTCACACACATTACGGACTCGCAACACTCCGACGCAACTCGCGAACATTACAAAATGTAAAACACAATACATACACACACCACATACATAAAAAACTTACCTACACCAAGAGGGAGCACCCAGCACCTCAAAAATACAACTTACACCTCGATTTAACTCAAAATAAAACAGTTTAGAGACTAAAAAAAAATCGAAGCAACAGAAAAAATGGCCGCCGAACAAAACGAAAACGAGGCTACAGCACTCTAAACTCGCAAAACACCACAAGAAACTCGCAAAACACCACAAAACACCTACGGATATTCCGATACAAACGTATACCACACATTACTCGCCATTTTACGCCAATGCGGAAGTACACGACAACGGTTTGGGCTCGCGCACGCACAGTGTTACACTGCACACATTCAGCACGCTTACACAGCAGATCCACACCACTAATGCTGCAGCAACATCAAAACACATTCACAGCTCTTCCACACAATGCTTTAAAATAGGTAAAGTATATTCATTTATTAATGTATTATATATTTCATTATTACACACTAAACAGCATTAGCTACCTTACAATTTCATTGCCGTCATTTTTTGACGGGCAATTCGCTAGTATAATATATTACACATAATACATTACATACAATACATGACATTACATACATTACATATAATATATTACATATAATACAAATCAAATACCCCCTATCTATCTAACATACAATCTATTTAATATAAAATAAATCCTAACTATATCAAATATATCCCCCTATCTATCTAATCTACAATAAATCCTAACTACATACACAGACCCTAATTCTATGCTGAAATAAAAAAATTACAGTCCTAACTACACAGACCCTAATTCTAAGCTAAAATACAATAATTAAGAGCACTTACCTTTAAGATGTTGCTTCAGATCACTAACCTAGGGCTAAAACAAAACAAAATGATTAGTACAAAACATTAACATGAAATAAATAAACATTATATACATTCTAAATATTATAATCACCTTTCCAGCATGTCCCGTCATTGTTTAGCTCTTCCGGCGCGGCCCTGTTAAAAAAACACAATACATTAATACATTAATACAATATATACACAATAAATAAAATAAACATATAAACATCTAAATATACATTTAACTTACCTCCTTGCGATGTCCCCAGCCTTCTCCCCTTCAGCCCCGGTTGGGAACCATCGTGCTCTAAAAAAATTAAAAAAAACTAACGGAGGGCTGCACTCGCAGACCTCCCCGACGCTAATGAGCCTCCCGGAGTCCTTCCCGGGAGGAAATTGGCAATGGCGGCTTGCGATTGGCTGAAAAAGCTGTCAGCCAATCAAAAGTCGTCAATGTATGAGCCAATCAGGATGCGCAGATGTCTTCTACCAATCACTCCGTGGGGGTGTATCCCATAGTGATTGGCTGAAGGCATCTGAGCCTTGTGATTAGTTCCCATAAAGATAGACAAGTGTTTTAGCCAATCAGGGTGGGATATTGGGGTGTATCCCATCCTGATTGGCTCACACATTGATGACTTTTGATTGGCTGAAATTGATAGACAGCTTTTTCAGCCAATCACAAGCCACCATTGCCAATTTCCTGCCGGAAAGGACTCCGGGAGGCTCATTAGCGTCAGGAAGGTCTGTGAGTGCAGACCTCCGTTAGTTTTTTTTTTTTTAGAGTGCGGATGGTTCCGCGGCCCAGCCGGGGCTGAAGGGGAGAAGGCCGGGGACATCGCGGGGAGGTAAGTTAAATGTATATTTAGATGTTTATATGTTTATTTTATTTATTGTGTATATATTGTATTAATGTATTAATGTATTGTGTTTTTTTAACATGGCCGCGCCGGAAGAGCTAAACAATGACGGGACATGCTAGAAAGGTGAGTATAATATTTAGAATGTATATAATGTTTATTTATTTCATGTTAATTGTTTGTACTAATTATTTTGTTTTGTTTTACCCCTAGGTTAGTGATCTGAAGCCACATCTTAAAGGTAAGGGGTCTTAATTATTGTATTTTAGCTTAGAATTAGGGTCTGTGTAGTTAGGACTGTAATTATTTTATTTCAGCTTAGAATTAGGGTCTGTGTATGTAGTTAGGATTTATTGTAGATTAGATAGATAGGGGGATGTATTTGATATAGTTAGGATTTATTTTATATTAAATAGATTTTATGTTAGAGAGCTAGGGGGTATTTGATTTGTATTATATGTAATATATTATATGTAATGTATGTAATGTCATGTATTGTATGTAATGTATTATGTGTAATATATTATATGTAATATATTATATGTAATATATTATATGTAATGTATGTAATGTCAGGTATTGTATGTAATGTATGTAATGTATTATATGTATGTATTGTATTGTGTTTATCTGTCTTTCCTTTTCAGGTGTGTAATTTTTTTATTTTCTGTAGTGGGGGGTGGGGTTGTAATGTATTTTTTTTTATGTACTGTAGGTTTTTTTGTTTTCTGCACTGTAGGTTTTTTTGTGTTCTGTACTGTAGGATTTTTTGTGTTCTGTACTGTAGGTTTTTTTGTGTTCTGTACTGTAGGTTTTTGTTTTCTGTAAGGTAGGTTTTTTTGTTTTCTGTACTGTAGGTTTTTTTGTGTTTTGTACTGTAGGTTTTTTTGTGTTCTGTAATGTAGGTTTTTGGTTTCTGTAAAGTAGTTTTTTTTGTTTTCTGTAATTAGAGTGTTGGGGAGGTTTATTAGGGGGTAGGTAGTGTAGGTAAGTAGTGTAAGTGTTAATAGATTAGTGTAGAGGGAGGTTAGTTTAGATTAAATGGTTTATTGGGGGTTATAGTATAGTGTTTGTAGTTAGTGTCATGATGGTCCTTGAGGACCGTCATGGCACTTATGTGGTTAATGTTGGGTTGTAACAGGCCCATAATGGTAATAATATACCCTTATGGGAGTGATGGGATTAAATAGAGGCTTATGGGGGTCTGGATTGACCACCATGAGTTAATGGGGTAATTAAGGCCTTATGGGGGTCTGGATTGACCACTATGAGTTAATGGGGTAATTAAGGCCTTATGGGGGTCTGGATTGACCACCATGAATTATAGGGTTAATTAAGGCCTTATGGGGGTCTGGATTGACCACCATGAGTTAATGGGGTAATTAAGGCCTTATGGGGGTCTGGATTGACCACCATGAGTTATAGGGTTAATTATAGTTGCCTGGGGTTAATATTTTTAGTGCAAGTCCTTTCAGGACCTTTACGGTCCTTTAAGGACCTGCGAGTCGGGAAATTTAAAATTGAAATGCAGCAGGGTCACGATCGGTGCCAATCGGAGACCCCCGCTGCAGGGGGTTTATGTGGGGACACTTCGGGGGTCCCGATGGGGACCCCCAGCATAGAGGGGGGTTAATTTTAGGTGCCGCGGATGGGATTGGGTAATAGTGTGCCACGGCCCCTTTAAGGAGCCGCGGCGGAGAATTTAAAAGTTTTAAATGCAGCAGTGGTCCTGATCTATGCAGATCGGGGCCCCCCTGAATTGGGTTTATGTGGGGACACTTTGGGGGTCCCGATGGGGACCCCCAGCATAGAGGGGGGTTAATTTTAGGTGCCGCGGCCGGGATTGTGTAATAGTGTGCCGCTGCCCCTTTAAGGAGCCGCGGCGGGGAATTTAAAAGTTTTCAATGCAGTGGGGGCCTGATTGGTGCCGATCGGGGACCCCTGCTGCAAGGGGTTAATGTGGGGGTACTGCAGATGCTGCAGATAGAGACCCCTGCAGCATGGGGATGTGTATAGGGTGCAGGGGGGAGCCTCACACTGCTGTCTCGGGCTGTTCCGATGCAGCACGTAGAGGCTTTCGGATCCCTTGCGGACACATTTTGTGCCCATAGTGGTTCTTACGATATGCGAGAATCATGGGTAGATTTAAGGCTGCGTGTGACTACGTAGCTCTCTCGGAGCCTATTCTCAGCCATTTTTTCGCAGTCATATCGCAAAGCAGGCTGCGAGAGATTCGGTACTCGCAAACAGCAGAAAAACTGCCTTTTGCGAGCACCAAGAGAACTACGAGGGATAATTTAATAGGGCCCCTAATCTTTAGTGCCCAGTTTGCCTGTTTTTATTGAATCTCTGGGCTGCAATAACCTTGAGGTCCTTTTTTATCGCCATGCAAATTAAGGGCCATATTAAGTTAGGTAGGAAGTGTAGGGTTTTAACAAGGTAGAGGGGGGGGGGGGTTAATGGGGTAGAGAGTGGTTAATGTGTTAGAAGGGGGAGTTAATATTGTAGGGTAGGAGTTGGGTAGGTAATGTAAGGGTTAATAGGAGGGGGTTTACTGGATACATTCAGGGTTAAATGGACCTAGTTAGGGTTAAATAGGCCTAGATATGGATATTGGGTCCAGATAGGGTTAACACGCTTTGGTATGGGTTAAACGGGTATAGTTAGGGTTAAGGGGATAATGGTGTATTGTTAGAATTAATAGTGTAGTGTAGTGCTTTAGACTTTGTGTTGTGAGGGTCCTGGAGGACCCTCCTCTTACTTATAGTGTTATTATAGGGGTTAATTAGGGGTCTATATAGACCCCTATAGGGGTCTATATAGACTGATGGGGTTAAATAGAGGCTTATGGGGTCTGTATAGACCCCCATAAGTGATGGAGTTAATTTGGGGCTCAAGGGGGTTAATTAGGGGCTCATGGGGCTCTGTATAGAGCCCCATGAGCGATGGGGTTAATTATAGGTGCCTGGAGGGGATACTTATAGTACCCCCGCTGCAAGGGTTAATGTGGGGACACTGCAGGGGTCCGGATGGGGATCCCTAGCACTGGGGGGTTAATGTTAGGTGCCACCGGGCCCAGTACCCCCGAGGCCGGGATTAATAATAGTATGCCGTGGCCCTATAAGTACCCGTGGCGGAAAATTCAAATTTTTAAATGCAGCAGGGGTCCTGATCCACTGCAAGGATTGAAATGGGGACACTGCAGGGTTCCCGATCGGGACCCCCAGCATAGGGGGGGGGGTATTTTAGGTGCTGGGGGTGTACTTGTGTTTCAAACTGCCGCGGAGGTCCCTATGGCAAGTGATGATGACGGGAACCTGCGAGATCCCTGTGAGTGATCTTGATCTCCACATTTCAATCCTTGCACTGGATCAGGACCCCTGCTGCATTTAAAAATTCGAATTTTCCGCCACGGGTACTTGCCATGATGGCGACCTGAGTCATTGCTACATGTTTGACTAATTGATCTTAGCAGGGGAGTGCATGCAACATGGGAGAGACTGGGCTAAGATTTGGCTTGTCTCGCTCGTAGCTCGCAGCACTTTTTATGTAATAGCGTCCAAACTTTTGAAGCACTTTGGGTTTAAGAGCTTCACGTTGGGTTTACAAGGTTGGAATTTGAATAGGGCTGTAAGATATGAAAACACCATATCTTAAACCATTTTTTATAAGTCATTGTTTATACTTTCTCTCAGGTTTCAACCAATCTGCTGTGGCTGAGGAAGATCAAACAAATTGTTTTGAATCTATTTCTGTACTACTTTAGGTCAAATTTTCTTAAATTAATACAATTTATTTTAAATGATAAAAACTTTGGAATTGTGGTGACTCTTTATGTTTACAAAACAATGAGGCTGTTTTTTTTGGGTAATAGATTAGCTTAGAATGCCATGGGTGTAGAGCAAAAAGCAAAGGATGAGTTGTCAGGGTTAGCTTTGTTTATGGCTTTATCTAAAGTGCTGCTATTTTGTGGCGAAATAAATGCTGTGCGGTAGAGGATTTAATGTTAGATAAAAATAATGTTCTGTCATAGAATGTTACAGAAAGTATAAAGCCTGTTGATTTCTATAATATTTAACGATGAGTACACACATAATATCACCGCAGTCCATCCATCTTTCTCAGCCTTAGGCGGCTCCACCCTTAGTTATTACTGAGGGGTTTGTGCACATCAGTAGTGTTCAACTTCAAGGCCATAGAGTGCCAAGATTTTAGACTCAAATGTTGGTAAGTTTGCTTTAATAAAGATAAACACATAAATACAACTGATTTTATGAAATACACTGTTTCTGCTCTTTTAACACACACAAGTTTACCTTCAGATTGCTTAGGAGAATTTAAAAAGCATAGCAAACACTGGACTTAATTACATGGTATTATACAACTGCACCTAATTATTTGGAAGTCCATGAATTACAGTTGGACAGTCCTGGTATAGATAAAGCAAACTGATACATCGTGAAGTAACTGACCTCTTCTAAAAGAACATACTCTCCAGTTTACTTATAAAAATATAAAAAACTGTATTATGGATACATACTATTCTGGAAACCAATTAGATCGTCCACAAATCTGGCATCTTTTACTCTACTCCTCAGTGTCCTTAGATGCCTCACCATATTGATAATAGCTTGTCCATACCATTATGAATCTGATCCTCCTTGAATATATTGCTGATATTCCTTGTCCACTTCATTCTTTTTTTCCCTCCCTATTGTGGTCAATTCTCATCAACTGATGACTGAATATATACAACATACCTTCATCATTTATGTTAAACCAACCAAGCAAGAATCCCACACTGTTAGAGAGTTTTCCAATATTTTAAAAATATATATATTAAGTAATTACTAATATTTATAAGAAAATTAAGTATTTTATATTCTAATACTAACTTAAACCCTGTTACTGATAAATCCTATACACTGATATGCAAAAGCTACAAAGACAAAAAAAATACACAGGACAGTAACTAGAAAGACTGACAAAAGGTTAAAAAAGCTAATAAGTCAGTAGTAAAGACTCACATTTGAAGAAAACAAAAGAAAGATTATCATAAATTCTGAGGCCCATAGAAAAACTGTGTGAAAAAAAGTAAAACACAAATAGAAAAGACTGAGAGAGAAAACAAGATTTGGAAGTGTAAAGTACAGGTTTCTTTGAAGTTGTTGAGCTGACTATCACACATTACTCCTGGGGCTTTCGAGGAAACCCATGAATAAATCATAAACCTCTAAAATAATGTCAGGAAACTGTTATCCCTGAAGACTCCTAGTAATCAGATCACTTCTTCCCCTCCAGGTATTGAAGGAAGCCTATCGGGAATCTGTGACATAAGGAATATGACACATGGGAATCCACATTAATGGTGTGTGTTGTGTAAAATGCTGATTGAGAGGAATAGCCTTTGGTTTCCAACTTCAGAGCCAGCAGTTTACAACTATTTATGCTGTATATACTACTCTCTGTATATCTTGAATATGAACGTGTGAGGCTACGATTGTCCCATTAGTATGATTATAGTGAAATTATATACTAGCGACCTGCCCGTCAAAAAATGACGGTCAATAACATTTTAAAGCTGGGAATGCTGTTTGTGACACAATGTGATTCTCTGAGACTCTTAAACTTTTTGTTATCTAAATGTATAATATAGTTTTTTATTTTTTTAACAATGAACTGTTAAACCATATTAAACTTCTTCATGTATGCAGTAACAATATAACAATTTTTATAAAGTAAGTTTGACCTTCATTTTAGAACTTTTGTACTTTAAGGTGTTAAGTTCTATGATATTTTCAAGATAGTGATATAATAAAATCCACAAAAAAAAATTATTTAAGTGGTTTTCTCTTACTATTAGCCACAAACCAAACTTTAAAAACGTAAACTTTATTACTTTATTAAAATCATCTATGTTAAAAATCATTCGCTTAAAAAACTGTAAAAAGTAATACTCAGTATGGACGTCACTTCTGGGACTTTATTTAGAATTTAACTTTTTATTTTATTCCTAGAAGTTTTGCTGTGCCACGTTGAATATATTTGTCTCAAAATATATTTGTCTCTTGATTGTATCTTGTACTTGCTCTCTTGTGAATTGTTAAAGTGCAGAGTGAAAAATTAAATAATATTATGATATTTCCAATATTGGATGTGAATCCTTCAGGTGTTCTGACTCCAAGTTATAACACAGCTTGTAAAAAGTGCATTAAGTGATAAATAAAGCTGCTTAAAGTGCTCAAAATTGTGCAACAAAATACTGCGATTGTAATTTAAAGACAGAAATTGGCCTCTATACTTAATAAAGTGCTTTAGTGATATTGTAACACATTTCTTAAGCCTTTTACAATTGCACACATGTCTAGACCATTATTATTATATTGTACCACATACATTTTCAATTATTATTAAAAAGACTTTGCCACTATTACTCTTAATAAAAAATATAAGATTATGCTTATAATTTAGCTGTGTCAATTTGTATATAGTTGCTTAATTGTTATAATATTTGGTGGGTTGTCCCACTAAGTTCTCTTGTATATTGTTAGTAAAATATATGGTTCTTGATTCTGTGTCTCTCACTTTACCTTAAATGCCACTGCTGTGCATTAGTGAGCTGTGTGCCTGCACTTCAATATCACAAGTGGTGCTGTCTATGTATAGAGATCCCCTTATTAGTATAGTTCCTTCATGTTTGTACCTATAATCTTATATTTCTTTGAGGCTATTAGAGATAGCATTTTTTGCTTGCTGTTGTATAATCTGACACAGCGTCTGACGCCCGGAAGTGACGTCAAACCACTCTGACTTGTGAGATCCTAAGTCTCACGTCATCAGGGGCTGTCTTACTCTGTCTCTATCGAGACTTTATAGTGTTTGGGCTAATTCATTTTAACCTCTTGTGTGCTTGTTTTTAATTGTACCAAATAACTTTCTTAGTATATTACAATTTATTTGTTATCATTAGATATGACTACATAGCTTTCTTCAATGTTGTTATTGATCACTAAAAGTCTATAACTGGACTTATAAATAAGTCTTTTATTTTTAAATACTACTTGTCATTGTTTTCTATGATGATATATGGAATAAACTAATACTGTAGTTGCTGGTATGTACATCTTATAATATTCAATACCTTTATTTTTGATATCAGTTCTTGAAATATATGCAATTTTTAATAAATCTAGATTTCATTGTTTTTTTTTGTATTTCTTTTATGATTTGGAGATATATTCATAATAACATAGGGCCCTATTAAATTCGAGCTGCGTAAATAAAAGGTGAAAACGCAAGGCCTACGTAGTTGAAAATTGAAACCATTTCCGACGCTATTAAATTCCAAGTGCTGCGAGATACGAGCGATGGATGCGAATGCGTAAACGTTAGGATTTGCGCATGAGTTACGATATCTCGGATCCCTTTGCGTAGGAAAAGAGCGCGAAATACGTGATACGTACCACTTAACCTGACGGCAGTATGCCTTTAAAAGGGAGCCAAAAACAGAACATAATTGACTGTGCTGGAGCTTTTGCAAGTAGACACACAGGTCTAGGCGTTGGTGGGTTTTTGGAGAGCAAGGAGAGAGAGAGAAGAGAGAGGAGAGAGGAGAGAATTTCAATTTTGAACTAGCAGATAATTTAACCCTTTGTTTACAATACACATAATTACTGATATCACATAATTCACACACATAGATTAATACGTACACATAGCAACACCTAGTGGTAGGCCACTGCACACCTACACCCCCCCCTCCCCCCCACGACCTCCCCCCCCCCCTCCCCCCACACATAATACTACACATAATACTTGCATCTTTTTTTACCTCCTAAACCAACACAAAGATCATCTTGCTTTATTGTTAATTTTGTTTTGGAGGAGTTTAGAGGAGAGGAGGTGGTAAGGCAAGAGAGGCGCGGAGGAGAGTGAGGAGAACATCTGAGGAGAGGAGGAGGATGAGGAGGAGAGGAGGAGGAGGAGGAGGGAGAGGAGGAGGAGGGAGAGGAGGAGGAGGGAGAGGAGGAGGAGGGAGAGGAGGGAGAGGAGGAGGAGGTCGAGGGAGAGGAGGAGGAGAGCAAGGAGGAGAGCAGGGGGGGAGGGAAGTGCCCCCAGAGCTAGGAATTCTAGTGGAAGGGGCAGAGGGTCAGGGGCCTGATCCCTTGGTGGGAAGTAGTGGGGATGAGGGAGCGGCCCCAGGGATAGAAGAGGAAGACCAGGCACCGTCTGTAAGGCAACGGGTTGTGGCAAGGCCCAGGGCCCCCAATTACAGCCCAGAGGAGATCCAGGTTCTCCTCAGGGAAATCTGTGCCCGCCAGGGAATTATATGTGGTGGCAGAGACATTAATGCCAGCCAGAGGCAGCAGGCCTGGTCCCAAATTGCCAGAGCTGTGTCGGCAGTAGGGGTTACTAATAGGGACTGGAGGTTAGTGCGGCACAAATTTGATGATTTAAAGATGGCGGTGAAAAGAAGGATGTCCGATGAGTCAGCAGCAGCACGTCAGACTGGTGGTGGGCCCGCGGTCCCTTTTGTTTACAAGGAATGGGAGAGGACAGTGATGCGCTTCATCCCTTCTGAATCTGTGGTGGGAATACCGGGGCAGGTGGACACAGATTGGGCTAACACCCTGCAACGTGAGTATCATATCACACACATGGTTGGCTGAGATTGTGGGGGGATGGGCTGGCTAAAAGCCTGCAGATAACATGCTGTATGTATGTATGTATGTATAAATAGGCTTGTGTTCTGGCTGTTGTATATAATGAGCTGTATCCCTCTAGAACAGGTGTGGGTAAGGAGGGCCACATACATGCCGGACTTTCAGGATATCATGCTGTATGTATGTATGTATGTATAAATAGGCTTGTGTTCTGGCTGTTGTATATAATGAGCTGTATCCCTCTAGAACAGGGGTGGGTAAGGAGGGCCACATACATGCCGGACTTTCAGGATATCATGCTGTATGTATGTATGTATGTATAAATAGGCTTGTGTTCTGGCTGTTGTATATAATGAGCTGTATCCCTCTAGAACAGGGGTGGGTAAGGAGGGCCACATACATGCCGGACTTTCAGGATATCTTGCTGTATGTATGTATGTATGTATAAATAGGCTTGTGTTCTGGCTGTTGTATATAATGAGCTGTATCCCTCTAGAACAGGGGTGGGTAAGGAGGGCCACATACATGCCGGACTTTCAGGATATCATGCTGTATGTATGTATGTATGTATAAATAGGCTTGTGTTCTGGCTGTTGTATATAATGAGCTGTATCCCTCTAGAACAGGGGTGGGTAAGGAGGGCCACATACATGCCGGACTTTCAGGATATCATGCTGTATGTATGTATGTATGTATAAATAGGCTTGTGTTCTGGCTGTTGTATATAATGAGCTGTATCCCTCTAGAACAGGGGTGGGTAAGGAGGGCCACATACATGCCGGACTTTCAGGATATCATGCTGTATGTATGTATGTATGTATAAATAGGCTTGTGTTCTGGCTGTTGTATATAATGAGCTGTATCCCTCTAGAACAGGGGTGGGTAAGGAGGGCCACATACATGCCGGACTTTCAGGATATCCTTTTTGGGCACAGGTGAGACAATCAGGATGACTGAAAAGGCGATTGGCTCACCTGTGTGGCCCTCCAGGCCCGAACCTGCCCACCCTTGCTCAAGAATTATATGGCCTCCTACACCCCTGCCCACACACTGGGATAATTCACATCCAATAGCACTGTAAGCCCTATGGTTGACTAAAAATTTATGGGGCGACAATAACCATTTCAGACCTGGTAGCAAACCTATCATGTTCATAATTTGTCTCCCTGATATGTCAATTTCTAATTATATCCAGATTAATTGCAATAGAGCAGGGTGTCCAAAGTCAAACTTGCTGTGCTGCGCACAGGCCTGTATATGTGGATTTCCTTTATGTGAACAGATGAGTCAATTAGACTTAATGACTTGGAGAATGATATTCTCAGCTGGGTGCAGCATGGCTATCCACAACTGCAGGCCTGACTTTGGCCTCCACTGCGATTGAGAATAAAAATTTGCCTGTGTGGCATATGTGGATACAGACTCTGTAGCACTGCATGTGTGTCATATACTGTCCTAACCTGGCCCATGTCTCAGCTGCATATTAACAACCATTGCTGGAAACTGGTCAGATTGGTCAGTCTCACACACTGCACAGCAGATGCAGCAGAGCACGTGTCTGAGGCACATGCAGTACACATTCATATGAGCCATGATCCACAATGCTCATTATGCAGACCGTGGCTCATCTGTGTAACACAAGCACCACAGTCGCTCACAGGTGACCATGATGTCAATGATATGTAAATGCATAGCTGGCAATTGTGTATGGCAACCAACTGAAATATATGTTTATTCCATTGCAGTATCCACAGATTCAGAAGAGGAGGAGGCAGGAAGAGCTGAAGTGGCCCAGGACATTCAGGAGTGGCCACCTCAGGGCCTGCACCAGCCACACCATCCTGTGCCTCTCTCAGCGGCTCCACCCTCAGCGGCTCCACCCTCAGCGGCTCCACCCTCAGCGGCTCCTCCCTCATCCTGGGCTCCTCCCTCATCCTGGGCTCCTCCCTCATCCTGGGCTCCTCCCTCATCCTGGGCTCCTCCCTCATCCTGGGCTCCTCCCTCATCCTGGGCTCCACCCTCATCTGGTGCTCCACCCTCACCCTGGGCACAGCCCTCACCCTGGGCACAGCCCTCACCCTGGGCACAGCCCTCACCCTGGGCACAGCCCTCACCCTGGGCACAGCCCTCACCCTGGGCACAGCCCTCATACTGTGCTCCCCCGACATACGGGGCACCGCACTCAGCCTGGGCTCCACCATGGGCCCCAGGAGGAGGTGCCCCGGGAGGAGGTGCCCCGGGAGGAAGTGCCCCGGCCCCAAGTGCCCCGGGAGGAGGTACCCCGGGAGGAAGTGCACCGGCCCCAAGTGCCCCGGGAGGAGGTGCACCGGCCACAAGTGCACCGGCCCCAAGTGCCCCGGGAGGAGGTGCCCCGGGAGGAGGTGCCCCGGGAGGAAGTGCCCCGGCCCCAAGTGCCCCGGGAGGAGGTACCCCGGGAGGAAGTGCACCGGCCCCAAGTGCCCCGGGAGGAGGTGCACCGGCCACAAGTGCACCGGCCCCAAGTGCCCCGGGAGGAGGTGCACCGGCCCCAAGTGCACCGGCCCCAAGTGCCCCGGGAGGAAGTGCCCCGGGAGGAAGTGCCGCGGAGTCGCCGGCCGCGGAGTCGCCGGCCGCGGAGTCGCCGGCCGCGGAGTCGCCGGCCGCGGAGTCGCCGGCCGCGGAGTCGCCGGCCGCCCAGCCGCCAGCCGCCCAGCCGCCAGCCGCCAGACCTCCAGGTCCTCTGCCACATCTCCCTGCCCAATTACGGAACATAATGTCCCACATTGATGAAGAGGACCAGGCCCAAAGCCAGCTCTCAAGTCAAATGCTGGCCATCAGTGCTAATCAATTGGCAGTCAGCAGGGCCATCCTGGCTGGAAATCGGGTCATTTCAGCCACCACACGGGCCATATATGCTGAGATGAGGAGGCACAACCGAAGGATGGAGAGATATGAGGAACGCGCAAGCCGGGAGAGACGCGCATTATTGCGTAATCTCCGTCGGCAGCCCATACCTCTCCAGCCTTCGGTGGTCCAATCTCAACCTGAAATGTCTGCCTCCTCATCTCAGACATCGCCCACCCATGAACCCCAGCCACCTGCTGTAGTGGCACCCCCTGATCCCACACCAAGGCGTGGAAGAGGGAGACGGGCCGCGGGCACAGACGGTGGGGGGCCGCTAACTCGGAGTAGGAGGTGTTAGGACCATCCGAGAGGGCCTCCTGACCACTCCTCACAGAATACAGATTGTTATACATGTTGACATAATATTGGCTACAGAGTGTGTACATGTCTGGTTATGTTGAACATTTTAACAATTGATGTTCAATGTGGATTGACCTTGAGCTTAAATGCTGTATTTAATCATAATATTGTTCGGAATGAGACATTGTTTTTGTCTTTGTAGGTGTTAATAGCCAAATCACACAACTATGAAGACATTTTCTTCATCTTCGAGCAGTACAATACCATCATGTGAGTAAACGCTCAACCCAGTTCCCAACGGGCATTCTATCAGGATTATTCCCCACTGCAGATGGCTCTGAAATTAAATATATGACTCCATATCTTTTCACTAAGAAACATGACTGTGTGATCTTCCATTATAATGATCAGTGTCCAGGCTATCGAGTTGCACAGTCCCATTACTATCTGCTAATCCAAACCAGCAATTCCACATAAGTTTATAGCATTCCATCCCGTTAACATTATGAAATTGGCTTCAGTTTTTTCATGTCATCCAAACCAAAGTGGCAATTTCAAGGGTTTGACTTCATGATCAATGTGCATGTGTTTAGGGGTAATGTGAACAGTGTAATCTGTCTGGCCTTGGTACCACCCATTTAGAAGTGAGATGTGATATCAGCATGGCACAACTATTCCACATAGATAGTGATAGTACATTTTGCTGAAGGATTGTGTTCACAGTGAAGCATGCCTTGTCGTATTCCACATCCTAAGCATCTTCCTGGAAGGCTGACTGAACAGGATAGAATACATATGGTTCTTACTGCTCGGAGATGATGTTCATGTTAGTTGGTTTAGAGTAGTGTCAAAAGCAAAAACAATGTACTCTAATAACAGCTTATGATTGTTCTAACACCTCCTACCTCTGTTTTCCAGATTCATATCATCTATTGACCAATTCACACTGTGTGTGAAATCGCTTAGTATGACATGATCCCTGTTTTATAGTGTCTGTTTATTCTGGCAACCATATGGTTGTTGTATGCGCATTAATGGTTATGTTGATTAGATGTCGTGTTATATGCTGTTGGTTACTGTGGGGTCCTGACCACATGTGACCCTAGGAGATGCTATGCATTACCCTGATGATGTTGTCTGTTTCCTCTTCAGATGTCCTCAGATTTGCCACAGCCCCTTGCCATACTAGGATCTCTTCACAACACACACATGATATTAATGCACATTCCTGTCTATTTCTGTTTGTACTCTGTGTATGCAATAAAGTATGATTGTTATACTGTTATCACTGTTTCTGTGTGTTTGTACCATATCATGCTTTCTAGTTGCGACAATACAGAGAGAATGAAGTGTCATTGTTAAATACATATATCTGTGTGTGTTTACATAGATACATATGCTACATTAATCTGGCCCTTGCCAATATACATGTAGGTGCAAGTTGGAGGGGTGGGAATTCTGAAATCAGGTCTAGAGACCTGCAGGGTTGTATATAGTGACTTGAAGGGCTCAACTTGAATGATATGAATCGACATTCATGATTATGTAGTAATGTCAACGCAGATTGCCCCGAATAGCTACACCACTAACTGATGGTGATGAGCACATCTGACTTTCAGGGGAATTGAATTGTTACATGGTAAATATACAGGATTACACAAACATTGAGTGAAAAAAAAACGGTTTAATTGTTCACAAAGCCACACAGTGACAAATTACCACAGGCATGCTCAGTATCATGGTGGAGGTGGGTAGGATACAGAGTTCCAGTAACACACGGAAATAGGGACATGGGGCCAGAATGCACGCGGGGGGGGTGACATTGGTATAGATGATCAGTTGAGGGGGGGAGATACAGTGCATCAGCCAACGTGAGGCAATATCAGTTATATTCTTAAATATATCAGGCTAACATTCAATATTCAAAACCAACAATACAGAAGGAGATATGCTCATGGGGAGAAGTAATCTGTAGTCTTGTGTGTGCGCGCAACACACACTCCTATGCAACTGCAGAGGTAGAAGTGCTCAATCAGTCAATGTTAGAACCCCCGTAGGTCATGTCACTGGAAATGGCACTATGAGAGAAGACTCTACATACATAAGTTTGGACACTCAGATGGGAACATGACCAGGACCATATCAGTGTGTTCCAAATAATTTCAGGTGTTAGCAGAACTACCAACCAACTGGCCAGTTCGAGGTGTATTCTGTTCTGTGAATGAGCATCTCTATTATCTGCTGTTGCATATTCATAACTGAAGGTAAATGGAACCTCATTAACAGTTATGTTCCAAGGCTAGAGTTACTGTTCCCCATATGTACAGGGAGGATCACATCAGCACTGAGGAAGAGATCTGTAAGGAAGTATGATACAGGCTTCACAATAGTCCAAGTAGAGGAGAGAATGGCAGATCTAAAGCAATAGGTACATCTAAAGCGATGTAGAGGATGTGATATCACACCCGATGCAACACATGATGACTGACATCTGAACATACATGATGCAATGTGACAATAGCATAGTCCTGGAACGTGGGAATGCTCATCATTCCTTGTTCTGACCGTGGAAAGGGACTAATCTTTGCGATCTGAAACATAAAAGGAACATGTCAAGATTTACATTGCACATGCTCCCAGAGCGCTTACTTCGTCACTTACAGTGGTTATAAAAAGTCTACACACTCCTGTAAACAAATTAGCCAATGAAAAATCATTTCAGAACTATATCCACCTTTAATGTGACAAAAACTGGACAACTCAATTGTCAAACAAACTGAAATCTGTAAGGTGGAGGGAAGAAAATATGAAAGAAAACTAATGTGGTTGCATAAGTCTGCACACCCTCTTATAACTGGGGATGTAGCTGTGTTCAGAATGAAGCAATCACATTCCAAATCATGTTAAATAGGAGTCAGCATACACCTGCCATCATTTAAAGTGCCTCTGATTAACCCAAAATTAAGTTAAGCTGCTCTAGTTGGTCTTTCCTGAAATGTTCTTAGTCGCATCCCACAGCAAAAGCCATGGTTCACAGAGAGCTTCCAAAGCATCAGAGGGATCTCATTGTTAAAAGGTATCAGTTAGGAGAAGGGTACAAAAGAATTTCCAAGGCATTAGATATACCATGGAAGACAGCGTAAAAAATATGGCACAACAGTGACATTACCAAGAACTGGAGCTCCCTCCAAAATGGAGGAAAAGACCTAAAGAAAACTGGTCTGGGAGGCTACCAAGAGGGCCGACAGCAACATTAAAGGAACTGCAGGAATATCTGGCAAGTACTGGCTGTGTGGTACATGTGACAACAATCTCCCGTATTCTTCATATGTCTGGCGTATGGGGTAGAGTGGCAAGATGAAAGCCTTTTCTTACAAAGCAAAACATCAAAGCCAGGCTGCATTTTTCCCAAAAAAAAAAACATCTGAAGTCTCCCAAAAGCATGTGGGAAAAGGTGTTCTGGTCTGATGAAACCAAGGTTGAACATTTTGCCCATAATTCCAAAAGATATGTTTGGCGCAAAAACAACACTGCACATCACCAAAAGAACACCATACCCACAGTGACGCATGGTGGTGGCAGCATCATGCTTTGGGGCTGTTTTTCTGCAGCTGGAACCTTAGTTAAGATAGAGGGAATTAGGACCAGTTCCAAATACCAGTCAATATTGGCACAAAACCTTTAGGCTTCTGCTAGAAAGCTGAACATGAAGAGGAACTTCATCTTTCAGCTTGACAACGACCCAAAGCATACATCCAAATTAACAAAGGAATAGCTTCACCAGAAGTAGATTAAAGTTTGGGAATGGCACAGCCAGAGCCCAGACCAAAATCCCTGTGGGGTGATCTGAAGAGGGCTGTGCACAGGAGATGGAATCGCAATCTGACAGATCTGAAGTGTTTTTGCAAAGAAGAGTGGGCAAATCTTGCAAAGTCACAATGTGCGATGCGGATAGACTCATACCCAAAAAGACTGAGTGCTGTAATAAAATCACAAGGTGCTTCAACAAAGTATTAGTTTAGGGGTGTGCATACTTATGCAACCTTGTGATTTTCTTTTTTGATTTTTTATTCACTCTACTTAACTGATTATAGTTTGTTTTTCAAATGAGTTGTCCAGTTTATAGGTCACATTAAAGGTGGAGAAAGTTCTGAAATGATTTATCTTGGTCTCATTTTTTGACAGCACAGAAACATGACATTTTAACAGGGGTGTGTAGACTTTAGACCTTTTCGATCCACTGTACCGATATATGTTGCTCATTTCATACAAACGTCTTCACTGTTCTTTCCCTACAAAGGAAACGAGCTACTCATCTGGCTAATGATGTAGGAATATCACATAGATTACACATTAATGCATCTGTGGAGAGCCAAATGTGGTGTTTTACCTTGGACGCAGTCCCAAGCTCATCCACGAGGTGATTTGTTCCACCAGGACACGTGCGCTGTGGATCGTAATTAGTTATCACCGCTTACCTATCTGCTGTATCCTGGAAAGAGATAGGCTGATATTAATAAAGTGATTGATGTGTTATTTGTGTCCTTCAGCATACGTGGCCATATTATTACACAAATACTCGCTATGTAGCTTACATTGATGTAGCAGTTCTGTTGCTGGTCATGTTTTTCCATGTCTAGGTTGTTTAAAGAAGAGTTGACACACGACAGCAGCTCTGTAAGGTTAATATGATGTTAGGATTACAGTCACAAATTAGACTAAAGTATGTGTGTATGGTATTTTTCAACCACATTTGGATCCCATTTCATGTGGTTTTGCAGGATCAGACAATGTGAGCAATCCTGGTCCGTAGAGGTTGTAGGTGACTTTAAAAAGGGATTGGGTATCTTTTTACATTACAAAACCAAACAGGCATTAGGGGCTATCCTGGATAAAGAGATAGGGAGTATTGATCCAGGGATGAATATGATCACCAGTATCTGGGGTCAGGAAGGAATGTTATATTTTTCGTCCCTGTGTAGACAATTGGCAAAGCTTCACTTTTTGTTTTTCGGTGACTTCCTCTGGATCAATTAACAATAATTCTGCGTATTGCAGATCATAGATCTATAGAGGTTGAACCTGATGGACTAAAGTCTTTTTTCAATATAAATTACTAGATAACAATGTAACGTGGGGCATATATACATTGACATAGTGGGATATATAATCCACTCAAATTATCTATGCCATTGATGTTTCTAACCGTCAGTACTTAAGATGTGTATGGGAATGTGTGCTTACTTACCTGTAACTGATCATGTGGCTTGTTCCAGTGTACAAACATTGACAACGTCAGGGAACTCTCCTCTACTGTGGACTGGTTGGAATTCTGTATGACAAGGGCGATGGATAAAGGTGGATTTGGGAGTTAGGCATAATCCAGATACATTAGACTGTGTTCCATGCATATTGGGTATGTACTTACATGTGAAGTACTCACGAATTAGGCGGGCACGTTGTTGTGACCCCTGCAGATTATCCACTTCAGGGTGAAATAAAGGCTCTTCCTCCACAGGTAGCGGAGCCGCATCAATGTCCCCCAGACAGTTGGCCTGTAGTGCTATATTGTGCAGACAGCAGCAGGCAAGGATGATGCGACAAACTTTCTGGGGCTTGTATTGTAGAGCCCCCCCAGTGGAATGTAAACATCTGAAGCGCATCTTTAGTACACCAAAGGTGCGCTCAATTACATTCCGGCAGGTTTTATGCGCAGCATTATACCGCGCCTCTGCCCGAGTCTGGGGATTGCTCACAGGGGTCAACAACCACGGCAAACACCCATATCCTGCATCACCTGGTGTAAATAAAATATGATGTTGATATGAATAGGATGTTGTGATGTTTGACAAAGCATATGGCCAAATATCGTCATCATGACCTATCAACACATCCCTGTGGCTAATACACAGTTAAAGATATATGTAAGGGAGATGGATCATGGATGCATCTGATAGGATAATTACTAGGGTATTAACACATGGATTCTATCTGAAGCTTCAGATCAATTATAATGTAATTTCAACAAATGGAAAATCCAGATGTTCACACCCACAGGACACTTACATGAGGCGGAGATACAAGGGAAATACAACAGGGTACATATTGCGACCCTTCTGGTAGAGAGCAGGAAGTCACTGTTGCAGTTCTTGTAACGAGCACATGCCAGAGGTCTGAGGTGAAGAGTGATCGTGTATTCTTGTGAACATAAATGTGATGCTAATTCAGGTGGAATTTCCCAGGGGCGTACACGATCAAACGCAAATGCCAAAAGACCTTGGAGATTTTGATAACTTCAAGGTAAGCTAATTCATGTTTATTCCGGGATATATTCAGGCAAGAAAAAGTTGGCCAAACAATATTAATTCTCCTCTATCAGATGAATTCTGAAGACATCTCACTTACATAGGCCGTACAAGAACACACAACACGTTATGTAGACTAGAGATGTCCATGTCACAGGATACAATGGAATGCATCAGAACATATACCTAATGATTAATCAATTGTGGTTTTTGGCATATGTTGTTGTGAACTGCATACTGTTTGGCCAAGCTAACACAGGGTTCTGGCCAGCAATGAGCTATTATGTTCTGGCTTTGGTCGTATTACTCCGTAATGCACATGTGAACATCAGATCAATAGAGGGAAACATGATGTACCGTATGTGTTATTGTATCCAGTCATAGTAAGATATGGTTGACTGCCATTACTAATGTGTACTCACCCAGTAGCCATCCGGATGGAAATCTGCCGGACTCAAAGATGTGATAGATTCCGGATGCTCGCAGGATATAGGCGTCGTGAGCACTTCCCGGGAAGCCTGCAAACACACCTTGTATGCGCATGTTCGCATCGCAAACAACCTGTACATTGATTGAATGATAATGCTTACGATTTCTGTACAGCGCTTCTTGCTCTCTAGGAGGTATCAGTGCCACGTGTGTACAGTCAATAGCACCAAGCACATTGGGGATACCTCCTAATTGGAAGAAATCGAACTTCACCTTCGAGATCTCTTCGGCAGTGTTAGGGTAACTGATGTATCTGGCAGCTCTCCGACCAATAGCACGGAGGAATGCACTCAGACAATTCGAGAGGCTTGGCTGAGACATTCCTCCGGCTATGCTCAGGGTGGTCTGAAAGCTCCCAGAAGCAAGGAGGTGTATTGCAACTAACATCCGTGTCATTCCTGGGATGGCTCTATTTGCCCGTGAGCGAGGCTCAAGGTCCGCTCTGAGAACCTCATAGAGCTCCACAAGACTGGCACGGGTCAGCCGAAAACGCTCATACACCTCCCCATCAGTTAACCCCTCTAATGTGAGTCTCTCCCTGTACACATTGGGTGCCCGCCTCCTCACAGGCTCCTGGTCAGGCTCCTGGTCAGGCTCCTGGTCAGGCTCCTGGTCAGGCTCCCCCCCTTCTGCCTGAGCCAACACATCCTGTACTCCCCCCAGCAGCTGATCACCGACAACATTGTCAGCCTCCCTGGGTGCAGGTGGCCCTATATCCCTCTGTCCCTGTGCTACTGGAGCTCTCTCTCCTCCCTGATCCACCCCCACGATACTAGGCATGGCCTGTGGTAATTCCCTTGCCTGGCTTGGTTCTGCCCCAGCATGGATCACATCACCACTCACACCCTCATTCACTCCCAGACATTCCTCTCTGCCACTCCCCATCACCCCCTCAATCACACACCTTGCTTCCTGGTCTTCATACTGTGCTAGTTGAGCTGCACAAAAGCGTCTCAACCTCATACGCCCACTCATCCGAGCCCTCATCCCTCTCTCATGATCATCCATGCTGTTTCAGACATGCTGATGACTTGTTGGGGATGGGGTTATATAGCTTGTTGATTGCATGATCTGGTATTAGGCACGTTAATTTCTGCTTTGCCATTGGTCACCTGTGGATCTTTACATGGCATTCCAGCTGATGATTTTAGGTCAAGAAGCCTCTCAACCTATTACATACGCACTTGGCCGCATGTAATTGGCTGTCCCAACGCGGGACGCCAAGTGCGTATGTAATTGGCTGAGAAGCCCAACGCGGGACGCCAAGTGCGTATGTAATTGGCTGAGAAGCCCAACGCGGGACGCCAAGTGCGTATGTAATTGGCTGAGAAGCCCAACGCGGGACGCCAAGTGCGTATGTAATTGGCTGAGAAGCCCAACGCGGGACGCCAAGTGCGTATGTAATTGGCTGAGAAGCCCAACGCGGGACGCCAAGTGCGTATGTATTGGGACTCTCAGCCAATTACATACGCACTTGGCGGCCTGACACTATACGTGCGTATGTAATTGGCTGAGTCTGTTGGCGCGCTCGCAAGCTGATAAGGGGACGTCCTAGCGAGACACGCCTCTCAGCCAATCACGTACGAGCTAAGAATTAGATTGACAGTATGAGCTTATAAATGTGAGTGATACAAACCCATGCGCTGACTGTGTTGTAAGAGCCATTGGAGTTAGCACGCAGTTTCAGGAGCAGGTGGGAGAGAGTTTGATTAGTACTTTGGAGAGAGGGAGATTACTGTAGTTATTTTTTTCTTTTTGCATTGTCTATTTCATAAGTCCTTCCATTTAAGCATTACACATATTTACAGATTTCACATATTTGCAAGACACATAGATTAAATAACACACATAGAGACATATATATAGTTAGGACACACACCCCACACACCCATTCCCCCCACCACACCCCATCCCCCAACACACCCCATCCCCCACCACTTATTAAATACACATAGCACACACATCTTTTCTTTCCAACAGACATTCCAGTAATACTTTTATTTCTTTATCGTTCTTTTGATTTGTAGGCGCACTCTTTTTGATTGTTTTGTATTTTATTACTAGCATATTTACACGTAAGAGTTACACATATTTACACATTACACATATTTGCCTGACACATAGATTAAAGACACATAGAGACATACATAGCGTTAGGACACACAACACACACCTCCCACCCCCCCAACCTTTGCACCGCATCCCCCAACAGTTAGTAAAAACACATAGAACATACACTTTTGTTTCCTTCACATATATAACAGTTACACTTATTTTGAGTTATCCTTATTTTTGTATTATTTGAGCATGGAGGGAGGAGATAGGTGGAGAGAGGAGGAGAGGAGAGGAGCGGAGAGTGAGGAGAGTGAGGAGAGTGTAGTGGAGGGTGGAGGAGAGGTGGAGGAGGTGTCCCCGGAGGAGGAGGTGTCCCCAGAGGAGGAGGTGTCCCTGGAGGGGGTGGAGGAGGTGTCCCCAGAGGAGGAGGTGTCCCCAGAGGAGGAGGAGTGGTCCCCAGAGGGGGGGGGGGGAGGAGGAGGAGGAGGAGGAGGAGGGAGACAGAGGCACTTGTAGAGGAGGGACAGAGGGGAAGGGGCCTGTTCCCAGGGGGCGGGGTAGTTTGGGGAAGGGACAGGCCTCAGGAAGAGTGCAGGGAGGCCAGGGTCCCCCAGCACAGTCGAGAGAGCAAGGGGCTATTGGCAAGGGCAGGCGCAGGGCCCGTAATTATACGCCCCAGGAGAATATGGTCCTCCTGGGTGCGATCCGTGACCGGCCCGTCATCCTTGTGGCAAGGGAAGCGAAGCCTGGGCCTAAGGCTCAGGCTTGGAAGGAGGTAGTGGAAGTGATGAAGGAGGTGTCCACGGTTCCTAGGGGCTTGAGGTCCTTGAAGCACAGATATGTGGATATCAGGGCCACGGTGAAAAGGAAGATGGCCAGAGAAGCGGAGGGACACAGTGTCGCCTATAAGGAGTGGGAGAGGATCGCAAGGGACTTTCTAGGACCATCGCCCGCAGCTGGAGCTTCATCCCCGGTGGCCCAGCACGACCCAGCCTCCAGTTCAGGTGAATATCACATACACCAACATGCCACCACATGTGCATCACACACACTACACATGGTGACCAACAAGGACACTGACATGTCAGCTCCATGGAATTAACAAGGGATGGATGGATGTATCATTAAATCCATGAAGCTGAAAAATCACTGTCATTCCTGGCCACCCCAAGAGTAATTAAGCAATAGAGTCCATGTACTGGTGCGCCCAATGCAGCCTATGCAGTTACAGACCGCAGGCAAAATCCAGACAGTGTTAGGAGCCAGGAGAGGTCAAGACAAGAAACCAAAGAATAGATCCAATCTAGCAAATGAGAGCTAATGGGAGTTGCAATTAGGAGAATCATCCATGTTCAGGCCTAGATGTCAGATAGTTAGGAGTGAAACCGCAGGCAAAATCCAGACAGTGTTAGGAGCCAGGAGAGGTCAAGACAAGAAACCAAAGAATAGATCCAATCTAGCAAATGAGAGCTAATAGGAGTTGCAATTAGGAGAATCATCCATGTTCAGGCCTAGATGTCAGATAGTTAGGAGTGAAACCGCAGGCAAAATCCAGACAGTGTTAGGAGCCAGGAGAGGTCAAGACAAGAAACCAAAGAATAGATCCAATCTAGCAAATGAGAGCTAATGGGAGTTGCAATTAGGAGAATCATCCATGTTCAGGCCTAGATGTCAGATAGTTAGGAGTGAAAACATATCAATGTATTGATCAGCATACTAATGACATGTACCTTTCTTTTCTCTATTTCAGCATCCAGTAGGAGGTCTGGGTCCAGTGATGAGCCACGAGCGGGGCCGTCAGCCCCCGCCCCGCAGGAGACCGCTCAGGGGGAGGAGGCTACAGGCTCATCCGAGGGCCCTGGCTCTTCGGAGGGGGAGGTCGTGGTCGTTGACAGCCCCCCTGTCCAGAGCCCGACTGTCCCCCTCCTCCAAAGACTTGCCATCTCGCCGGGGCCCTCAGAAGGAGTGGAATATGCCACAGCTCCTCCTTCCCCACACTCTGAGCCACCGGGGACAACAACATCAGAGCCCCTGTCTCCAGCCGGGTCCCAGATCCTCCCCACTCTGTCCCCGCCATCTTCCCACCCGGCCCTGCCAGCAGGACCCGAGCCCCCACCACCAACGACCGAGGCTGCGCTGCTGGAGTTGTTGGCCGCCGTGAATAGGATTGAGGCCAACATCTCTGGCATGAGGCGCAGCCTGGACAGGCGCTTTAGGGAGGAGAGGAGCCATCATCGGAGGCTGGAGCAGCATTTGGTCAGGCTGCTGGGAACGGGGCAGGTCACCAGCCAACAGCAGCCTGGCCCCTCCTCTCCTTCCACCATGCCTCCGCCGCCACCACCACCCGTGGTGCCACTACCTCCTCCTGCTCCCCCACCACCAAGGAGACGGCGTCCGGCCGCGGACGATGCAGGTCCTGTGCCCAGGCGGAGGAGGACCTAGGGGCTGTGGACATAATTGTGCCTTCTCAACAGCACTCCTCAGTGACAATCTATTGGTCACAATGCTGACCTCATCTAGCCTGGCTACAGAGTTTTGGATCTTTGCCTATGTGATGGTGACATTTTGTATGCAGATGGCTACCTCCCATCACATGGTCCATGATCCTCTTCTCTGTGGACACGTAGGGTTCGGTTGAGCATGCCACCAATTGATGGTCACTTGGGAATGCTGTTGGAAAGGGATGCTGCAGTCCCCTTTTTTTTTAGGCCCTTAGATTTTATGTTTTCTCTTTATGTTTTTCTTTCCATTTGTTTTAGGTACAATTCAGGCCCATGAAGGCATCTCCTGCATCTGCAAGCATAGTGGAGGAATTATATGAGGCGTAAGGTTTTCCCAGTTCCTCTCAGGTAGACATTACTCCAATGACAGCCCCCTCCTTAACATGTAGCTCCCACAATCTTAAAGCTATCATATTGCCAGATATCTCAGACATGATTGTTGTTAGCTGAAATGTAGACTAATACCGCTATGGCGGTGGACTTGCAAAGTCTCCCAATGGCATGTTAATGACAGCCAGCATTAATATATGCACTAATAAAGCATGTGATCCTGACCTCAATATCGGTCTGAGAACAGATCTTTGGGTCTGATGTAAGAAACAGTGAATGTGGCTGCTGGCCTTTGTGTCCTGTCCATATTAATGGGTATTTGCCCATATTACTCATTATCCATAGACCTAGCTAATAGTTAGTAATGCTTGCAGATGGGAATCAGGTGAGTTGGTATATTGGTACAGTATTTAGCACTTTACTGTACATGCATTGTCATTATTTTTTTTTAGCCTCCTCCGCCTTTTTTGTTTTTTGTTGACCATTCATTTTTGTGGGCAATTTCACACACCATACTGTATGTGTGAAACTGGATTGGATTACACAGTCCAGAGGTTGAATCATTTGTTCAATTGAACAGATCCAGACAAGTTGTAAGTGCCGTGCACTCTAATGGTTTCTTCAGTTAAATGGAGAGATTTCTGGTTCCGGTTGCAGCATGTGACCCTGGTAGGTGCTATGCATCATGCTTATTCTAGACTATTAGATTGACCCCTGTAGGTATCCCCTTTTTTTAATTTAGCCCCTTGCTCTCTCGGGACCCGCCCACACCACACCCATGATATTAATGCACAGTCTTGACCACTGCTGATTGTGGTCTGTGTCCAAAAATAAAGTTTTGTTATACCGTTCTGTGAATGCACAGTCTTGACCACTGCTGATTGTGGTCTGTGTCCAAAAATAAAGCTGTGTTATTCTGTTCTTCCCATGTCGGTGTGTTTTCAATGGTTGGGGTTAGGGGACATCCACATGCATCACATTAGTGTCACATTACTATAGCTGTAAACTAATGAGCACTAGTTAACCTGCAATAGATCCATACATACTAAGAGGAATAATAGTCCTAATAGCATTAGATATCATATAATGCATCTAAGTGATCTACAATCTATGCATAATAAAGGGTTAATGCACAGGCCAAGTACAATTTGCGGGAATGGGGAGTAGGAACATTCCCCTGTGGGCCTAAAAGGGTGATGATAGGTGATACTGCAGTGGGTTGTCAGTTCCTTCTCCAGTGATTATTGATTTGTCTGTCAATTCTGCTCTCACACGCACTTCCCCAACATCACTTAGCAATCGAAACTAATGTAAATTGATGAATAGCAGAACATAATGGGAGGTCACCAAATGGGAATGAATGGTCATCTTGGCACATGGCCACCAGCAATGTCGTGGGACTTCCTTGGATAAGAGAAGTGGCAATTACCCCTGATGGAGGTGAGTTGGCTGGTGCTCATTGTGCCTCTGCAAACCTTCTGTGTGTGTTTGCTGCGCTTGTGGGTGGGAGAATGACAGCACAACTGACAACCCACTCCGGTCTCACCGGCATAGGAACCTTGTAAGAAAGCAGTGCCAGAGGGTCAGAGTGGGACCCGACCGAAAGACCAAACAAGAGGTATTGTGTATTTCAATGAAGCTGTGAGCTATCTCATTAAGGGTCATTGTGGGGGTGAGAGGGAAAGCTGAATGCAGGGCCAAATCCCAAACCACTGGGGAAGGAACTGACAACCCACTCCGGTCTCACCGGCATAGGAACCTTGTAAGAAAGCAGTGCCAGAGGGTCAGAGTGGGACCCGACCGAAAGACCAAACAAGAGGTATTGTGTATTTCAATGAAGCTGTGAGCTATCTCATTAAGGGTCATTGTGGGGGTGAGAGGGAAAGCTGAATGCAGGGCCAAATCCCAAACCACTGGGGAAGGAACTGACAACCCACTCCGGTCTCACCGGCATAGGAACCTTGTAAGAAAGCAGTGCCAGAGGGTCAGAGTGGGACCCGACCGAAAGACCAAACAAGAGGTATTGTGTATTTCAATGAAGCTGTGAGCTATCTTATTAAGGGTCATTGTGGGGGTGAGAGGGAAAGCTGAATGCAGGGCCAAATCCCAAACCACTGGGGAAGGAACTGACAACCCACTCCGGTCTCACCGGCATAGGAACCTTGTAAGAAAGCAGTGCCAGAGGGTCAGAGTGGGACCCGACCGAAAGACCAAACAAGAGGTATTGTGTATTTCAATGAAGCTGTGAGCTATCTCATTAAGGGTCATTGTGGGGGTGAGAGGGAAAGCTGAATGCAGGGCCAAATCCCAAACCACTGGGGAAGGAACTGACAACCCACTCCGGTCTCACCGGCATAGGAACCTTGTAAGAAAGCAGTGCCAGAGGGTCAGAGTGGGACCCGACCGAAAGACCAAACAAGAGGTATTGTGTATTTCAATGAAGCTGTGAGCTATCTCATTAAGGGTCATTGTGGGGGTGAGAGGGAAAGCTGAATGCAGGGCCAAATCCCAAACCACTGGGGAAGGAACTGACAACCCACTCCGGTCTCACCGGCATAGGAACCTTGTAAGAAAGCAGTGCCAGAGGGTCAGAGTGGGACCCGACCGAAAGACCAAACAAGAGGTATTGTGTATTTCAATGAAGCTGTGAGCTATCTTATTAAGGGTCATTGTGGGGGTGAGAGGGAAAGCTGAATGCAGGGCCAAATCCCAAACCACTGGGGAAGGAACTGACAACCCACTCCGGTCTCACCGGCATAGGAACCTTGTAAGAAAGCAGTGCCAGAGGGTCAGAGTGGGACCCGACCGAAAGACCAAACAAGAGGTATTGTGTATTTCAATGAAGCTGTGAGCTATCTCATTAAGGGTCATTGTGGGGGTGAGAGGGAAAGCTGAATGCAGGGCCAAATCCCAAACCACTGGGGAAGGAACTGACAACCCACTCCGGTCTCACCGGCATAGGAACCTTGTAAGAAAGCAGTGCCAGAGGGTCAGAGTGGGACCCGACCGAAAGACCAAACAAGAGGTATTGTGTATTTCAATGAAGCTGTGAGCTATCTCATTAAGGGACATTGTGGGGGTGAGAGGGAAAGCTGAATGCAGGGCCAAATCCCAAACCACTGGGGAAGGAACTGACAACCCACTCCGGTCTCACCGGCATAGGAACCTTGTAAGAAAGCAGTGACAGAGGGTCAGAGTGGGACCCGACCGAAAGACTGAACAGGACATATTCACATTCTCCATGTGCCCCATATTTGTGTTCCCAAATGTAGATGTGATTAGCAACATGTATACAAAATAACAGGGTTAATATGGCATTTTCTTGATGTTTTAGTGTTTTTATGTAATCAGGTAGTGTGTCTTTAATTTTGGTTTATGTAAGCTGCAGCATGGCTTTTCATTCAAAATGTAACAACTAATTGGTTGTATAATGCCTTGGCTTTGGTGGGGGGAGGGGATGGTTAAATCAATTGTAATGGCCTTCCATGCTTTTCCTCTGTTAAACTCACTTTTAGATTTTTAAGTTGTCTGTACGTAATGCGTAAACCATTTTACGTGGGTTTTTTGTGCACTTAGCGAATTTGCGAGATACGAGCGTCTACGCAAGGAATTCTTGTCCGCTACTTACTACGTAGCGCTTATCGGAGGCAAATCTCGGCAAAGTAGTCCGAAATTACGCAAGTCAATCGCAAGTCAATCGCAAGTCGACTCGGATATCGTAAATCGACTTACGATGGGCCTTTGCGAGATACGAATTCATCCGCAGCTCGAATTTAATAGGGCCCATAATTTGTAAGTTTTTAGTGAATCCTATATTTATATAGGTATTACTTGTAGATAAGCTAGTCTTATTATTCTATATTTCTTTTTGTTCATAATTTTTTAAATTTTGTAATTTATATGTTTTTATGAATTATTTTACAAATGGCATGAAGGTAAATTCTTCATTAAGTCCATTTGGACTTTTTGTTTCTAGCCAAAAGATCCATTTTGCTTCCTTGCATAACAATTTGTGATCTTTGTTGCCTCCACGTATAGACGGGGGAAAATGGTTTATCCCAATAAAACGTAAACGTTTTGGATTATTGCTATGCTCTTTTCTAACATGTTTGGCTACTGATGTGTCAGCATTATTTAACACATGTGTTCTAACACTCTGCGTCTTAGCTGTCTGCTAATTTTTCCAATGTATTTTTCATTACAAAGATAGACAATTTGGTAAATCACCCCCTCAGTTTGGCAATTGATTCTATGTTGTATTGTATATGTTTTAGTTTCAGAGGTATCTTTAAAAAATGTTGTCGTCAGCACTTGGTTACAGGCTTTACATTTGCCACAAGGCATACAGCCTGTTTTTTTTCTAACCAATTTCTCTCATGTGATTTTTCATAGTGACTATGGACCAACATGTCTTTCATATTTTTTGCTCTTCTTTATGTTACTTCTTCTTGCAGTAGTGACTTCAACAAGGTCCTTGTCAGTATGTAAAATATGCCAGTATTTTTATAATATTGAGGATATTTTGGAAGCTTCTTTAGAGAAATTTGTAATATAGCGTATTGGTTTTTTACTTTCTACTTTGATCTTATCTTTTAGTAGTTCAGATCTTTCTTGTCTTAATACTTTCTGAATCTGTAAGAATCTCGCCTGTAGCTCTTTAGCTTGTGTGATAACGTTTTTTGTATTGCTGCAAAGGTATTGCCCTACCGGAATTGCACCTTTTGTCATATTGGGGTGGTGGCCCTTTCAATGAAGCAGACAATTAGTTGCTGTTATTTTCCTGTATGTTTTTGTTTTCAATTCCATATTATCATCAACATGTATTTCTAGATCCAGAAAATTTACTTTAAAGTTTTACTGTATTCTACTGTAAGTTTTACATTTTTTGTCATTATAATTCAGCTTTGAAATGAATTGTTGGAGCTCTTGCTCCGTTCCTGTCCATACCATCAAAATATTGTTGATATAGAGCAAATATAAATCTACCTTTGCAGTAAAAAAAAAAATTTCTTCTGAGAAGACTACTTATTTCTCCCACTTTCCGAGATATAAGTTTGTATAGTTAGGGACACACGGCGTCCCCATTGCCGTGCCCCTAACTTGCTTATATACTTGTCTTTTAAATACAAAATAATTGTTTTCTAGGACAAATGACAGTAATCTAATTATAAATTAATTGAATTCAGTGTAATCTACTTTTTGTATCTAGATCCATTTTTACTGCTTTCAATCCTTCTTGATGAATTATGCTAGTGTATAATGATTCTACGTTAATTGTCACTAAAATACCATTTTTGGGAATTTGTATTCCTTCTAAATGTCTTAACGTGTCTTTCGTATCACGTATATACGTATATAAGAAGGCATAGTAGTTACAAATTATTTTAAGATTTTATCAGTAAATATACTGGGGTTCTGTGTGATGCTATCTACTCCTGACACTATTGGCCTGCCAGGCGGTCTCTCAGAATTTTTATGAACTTTTGGTATAGTGTAGAACGTGTACGTTTTTTGTTCACCAAAAATAATATAACAATACATGAAATTTGTATGAATGAGTATTGTGAACCATTACATAAAGGTTTTTAACATGGAACTTAGATTGTAAACAGTGGTGAATGAATAACTTTTAACAATACTAACATCAATAAATCAAAACATGACAATTGCACCTTTTGTTAGCTGCAAAATAGGTGGTGGCATTCCAGATGGAGTTAATGAATTAATAAATTCAGTTGAAAGGTTTGTCTGAGTTTCTTTGTCATTACCAAGTACACAATCTGCACTGTGATAATTTTTTTGTGGTGCATCTATTAATTTTAATATTTCATTATTCAGAAGCAATTCATCTTTATTTTTGGACGTTAATATTACTTTGGTTGCAAGATCTGCATAATCGTCGTCACTTATTGTATTTTGGAATATAGCCGATATAATGTCCTGTTTGCAAATCATATGAGATTGAATTTCCACGGTATCATTGGGTAAATTATGAATTTGTTCTGATTTTCCTTCTCCAATTTTGATGAGCCACTCATTGAATTCATTTTGTCCTTGTGATCTCATATTTTGTTCTAATTTGAGGTGAGTAAAGAGTTTCCATAGTGTACTTGACTTGATACATGTTTCTACAATGTCTGTGTGATTTCCATGAACAACAGGTAAGGTTTGTCTAAAATCTCCACCCAACAACATCACCTTTCCACCAAAAGGCAAATCATTATTCATGACTTCACGCAACAAACAGTTAATGCATTGTAGAGCATGGCATGACATCATTGTAGCTTCATCAATTATAATTATTTTACTTTTCTTAATTTTTTTTTGCTTGTAAAGATGTAATTCTTATATCCGCCACTGATGTTTCCAGAATGTGAACTGGCAGTTTAAACCCACTATGCACAGTTATTTCCCCTTCTCATAAAAGTGAGGCAATTCCAGTTGTTGCAAATGGCAGTGCTATTTCACCTTGTGCGCGAACAAAACTCATCAATAAATTATATAGATAAGCTTTTCCTGATCCACCAGGTCCATCTAGATAGAAATAACGCTCTTTGAGCATGTTATCCTCTAGTGCACTTTTTATGGCGTTAAATGCTTGCAATTGTAATGTATTTAAAGTTGCAAGTTTTTCTTGTGTTATTTTGTTTTGAAGCTGAATATAATAGTCTTCAAAGTTTATTTCATCTATGAGTCCTGGATCTTACAGATTAACATTTGCATTCGCATAGCGAGGCGAGCCATTATGTTAAACCGTAGCACTTTAGCAATGAGTGCCGTAGGCGCTCATTGCAGGCAAGCCTCACGTAGCGAGGCGAGCCGGTAAACCGTAGCACTTAGAAAAAAAATACGAGATGAAAAAAATTACGAGATAAGCGGCGTAAACCAAAACAATAAAAAAAACACTAAATACACACTAAAAAATAAAATAAAGGTCACTTACAGCATGGGGAACCAGGCAGGACGTCTGGAAGTGAGTTGGAACTCCAATTTACATCGATTTAGCCGAGTTACAAAAATCGAAAATCGGCTAAGCGAGAAAAAAATGGCCGCCGAAAAAAATGAAAACGAGGCTATACTACTACGAACTGCGTAAAACACAGCCACAGACGTATGTTTTGAAAAAAAACAAGATAAAGGATGCAGATTAACCGCGCAATGAGTAATAAGACAGTAGCAAATACATTTTACGAAACGCAATTACAGATTTACGCATTAACACAGATTTAACGCCTTTGTCTCGCGCAACATCGGATTTCCCGCTTAAACCAACGCATTTGATGAAATATAAGTTGAAAGTAATTGAAAAATAAAAATTTCCCCCCAAAAAATTTGTATTTATTGTAAGAAAAAAAAAAGGGACAAATATAGCATCATGTTGTGTGGCAAACAAATTTCACAACATTTAATTTTTATTGACCGTCATTTGACCGTTTGACCATATTTACTGTTAAACCGTAGTACTTTAGCGGGCTTAGCGATGAGCGCCGCAGGCGTTCATCGCCTGGCGAGCCTCGCGAAGCGAGGCGAGACGTTAAACCGGAGTATTTTGGCAATGAGCGCCGCAGAAAAATTGGCGAACGAACAAAACGAAAACGAGGCTACAGCACTATACACGAACCGATCATCCGCTAAGACGCATACCACACATTATCCGCCATTTTAGGATAATGCGGAAGTACACAGCTACGTTAACGGTTTCAGCTCGCGCACGCACACTATCACACTGCACACGTTCATCACGCTTACACAGCACCTCCTCACCACTAATGCTGCAGCAACATCAACACAGATTGCCAGCTCTTCAACACAATGCATAAAAATATGTAAATTCATTTATTAATTTGAATTCTATATTTCAGTAGTACACAGAAAACAACTTTAGCTACCTTACAATTCCATATGTATATTAATAACTAAACAACTTTTAAAACATACACATCTCATTGCCGTCATTTTTTGACGGGCAATACGCTAGTTAGAAATATAACAACTTAATATCATCATCAGCAGTATCTTATTATACATTAAAAATTGTGCTAATTTCAATATAATCATTCTTCTCAAATTAGCAGAGCTTGAGATTGTAGATTAGCAGTTTTCACTTTTCCACTGTACATATTTTTTTACCTAAACTGCTATATTTCTCTATATGCATATGTGAATTGTATTGTAATTTTGTTATTGTCATTTATTCCTTACTGTTAAGTCACTTATGCATTTATTTATCCACAGCGTGGAGACATCCAGGAATAAATCTTAATATTAATTTTATACTCACTGTATTTATTTAACACATCAATAAAAGTAATTTTTTTATTTTATAAGGTATCTGATTAATATTCTTTGAAGCAAATTACTTATTTTGGAATATCTCTTTGGGTCAATATTATCATTGGGATTAAAGGTGTACTTTTTCTCTCCTCTATATTAAACAATTAGATTCAAATTTGCACAATTTAATCCATGAGAGAGAAAGATATATTCAAATATATTTGTTTTAAATTTGTCCCACAAAGCTTATGCATTTGGAGCTTTTGAGAAGATGCAAATGAATGCAAATTGTTCTCTTGTCTGCCGTGGCATTTGCTGCTTCTTCTAGACATCTTTCCCATTCTGTATCATCAGCCAGTAAGTTTCTGTGTCACGCAGCTAAACGAAATGTGTCCTAAACTGTGTAACAGTTCTCAAGTGTTCTAACTTGTGCACCAGGAACATTTAAAAGGAGTAAACGTAAGCAGAAATGTTCAAGGTCTCATGGACTTACAGTGTAAATTCTAGTTATAATTTGACTAGCGACTTGCCCGTCAAAAAATGACGGTCAATAAAATTTCAATACTGGGAATGCTGTGTGCCACACAATGTGAGTCTGTGACATACTTAACCTTTTTGTTATGTAGAAAGAAGTAGAACAATTATAATACCTTTTTTAAATTTTGTTAACTGTCAACTTGTCTTTCAACAACAACTTGTAAACGATATTTTTTTTACCATATTAACATTTTTAATCGCTATTTATGCAGGAATAATGTAACAATGGATGAAGTTTATATGAATAAATAGTTGTAAACCATTACATAAATGCTTTGCAACACACAACCTAGATTCGAAACATTAGTGAACCATTTTTATTAACAATACTAACATTTTTAAATCTGAGGTATGGATGAGTAACATAACATTAGGTCAGCTTTATATGAACGAGTATATGAAACCATTACATAATGGTTTGTAACATGCAACTTTTATTTAAAGTATTAAATCCAGAGGAAGGCAAGCAGTAAAAAAAAAACATGAAAACATATCCAATTATATCAAAGAAGGGAAAAAATGAATTCCTTCCTGACCTCTTCAACTGGTGGTCAGATTACTCCCTGGATCAATACTATGTATTTAATTATACATTTAATTTTTACAACAAATGATCATCCTCCTACTAACATGAATCCTTAATTATATACAATGGAACTACTTTTGTGACCTTTGCAAAAACAATTTTAACATTGCAAACATAAAGTTAATGTGTTAAACATTAAACAGTATAATAGTAATAAAATGCAACGTAACTGTTTTGTGGGGCCAATCCTGGCAAAATACCACTCCCAAGGCATTCCAATACTTTTTGTTTTGGTATGTCCAAGTGGTTCCCTTAAAAAGAGAACAGCAGACTTGTAATTTTGTCTATGGGATATAACCACTGTTTACTGTTTTTTTTTTTTTCATTTTTTGTTGTTATTGTAGTTTTGTAAAATTATACATAGAGTTTGTGAAATAGTGGTCCTCTAAAAAGAGCCTGAGTGACATTAAATTTCTTCCTCGAAATGAAACCACTATTCTCTATGTTAACAAAACCTCATAGTACACAATGTTTTTTGTAAAAATGCGTCCATCGTGTAATAGATCACCCTGACTCGGGTGTCTTCAATTAAAACTTTAATATCATCTGTATATGCACCTTGAAATAGCAACATAGAGTTGTCCATGTGCAAAACAGGTTCCTGTAAAAAATACCCACTGACTTAAAAGTTTGTCCTTGGGATTTATTTAGGGTCATGGCAAATGCTGTGATAACTGGAAATTGTCTCCTTTGAAGGACAAAAGGCAAACCACTCTTACTTGGAGCCAAATCAATTCTTGGTATAAAAACTAGTTCACCTTTATGGGTACCAGTCATAATTTCTGCATGTATGACATGATCTTTTAAAACGTGCACAATTAATTTGGTCCCATTTCAAAGTCCTTTTTTTGGATTCATATTTCTCAATAGCATGACAATTGCCCCCATTTGACATAGTGCTGCTTCTTCCAGACACCTCTGCCATTCTGTATCATCTGCTATGAAGTTTTGATGTCTTGCAGCTAACAGGAAAGTATCATAAACTTTGTCATTCACTGTGCATAAATGTTCATAACTTTGTGCACCGGGAACATGTAAAAGAAGTAATCTTAAACTGAAATGTTGTATAATGACGGTATACATTTGTGTATAATCTTATGAGTATCTCTTTTTCGTTGTCGCCATTGACCATTCACAAATAAATAGTAATATGGAATCTCAATGTATCATAATTGTCTGGCCTCAGTGTCCTGGCAGTTTAATTGAAACCAAGCAGTAAGTGTTATTTCTCGATGTTCACTTAGGATTAAGGCAGTTCTTTCATTGCCTGCAGTAAAGCAAACAAACTGACTTTGTGGCAAATGGGCAGCTAATTGATACACAGCATATGATGATCATGCATCTCAAATTTCAGAAGACGCCACATTGCTTCTGGAGCGCTGACATAGCAAGCATCTAAATAACATGAAAGGTCGTCATGTAAAATTGGATTTTCCTTTTCGTTTAGTGCACCTTGCACAACAACAGTTGCTGCATCATATCCTTTGTATATATATTTATACACATATTTGATGGATTTAATAGAAGAGCAAGCTTCCACATTTATGGGTGCATTGTACTTCATCAGCAAATGTGGATTATATGGAACTACATATCTATTATCGACCTTTTGGCCACGGATAATAGCTGTTTGTCCATTTCTTCTTTTATACAAAGGGAATCCATCACAATTAGCATAAGTTTGCATCTGAAATTGTTTTGGGAACCGTTTTGTACATTTTATTTTTTTCCATACATGGTGAATTTGGATTGATATCTCCACATGGGCCATGAATCATTCTGTGTGTTACAATCTCATAAAGTTTTGAATATTTTTCTGGATGTGGCAATTCTGCAGTAATTACTGAATCCACTATCTGTGCGGTATTCAATTTATCTTTTTCCTGCAGGATTAAAAGTATGTGTGCATGTGGCAGGCCTCTTTTTTGAAATTCAATGGTATAAACAAAAGCCACACATTTTCCAAATAACTGTGCTTTAGTTATATCATGTATTAATGAATTGCGTTTTATTTTAAATACTCTTGCCACTAAATCTGGTCGGTCATAAGTATTTTGTTCAAGATTCAAATTTTCCTTGATCTCTGGCCATTGTGGATTACATGTGAATGTAATGAATAAATCTGGTTTTCAAAATTTTGTGACAATAGCCGTGGCATCATAATATCTTTCTCACATATTGCGAGGAGATCCTTGGAAAGTGGATGGCAAAATGATTGCTCTTCCAGCTGGAATGTCTCTGTTGGTAGCTAATTCAGCAACATAATCCATCCATCCATAATATTGTTCTAGGCAAAGCTTGTTATGTTGAAATTTCATAAAATTTAGATTATTTTCTTTGACTTGTAGATAAGAATCAATAATCCATTGTTGTGTGAGTTTGCCCACACATAAAATAGGATTAAAATGATCATGCATAGCAGTTTGGGCCACTTTATATTCCAGCATAGAAATATTGCATCTAACACAAACTTTACTATTGGGATAACTTTGCAATTGTGATTTTGGTTCCCATCCTGGTTCACCATTTGGAAAGAAAATGGGATATGTCATTGGAACCAAATTACAATTTAATATATTTATGTCTATAAAAGGTTGGTCTTCAATGCATGGATATATTCTAATATCCCACTGAAAAGGTGGTTCACCATCCTCATTTTTAAATACCATGTCAACCTCATTTTCTGTTGGTAAATTATACTGTCTATGATCAGTATTGTGATCTCTTTTTTAAAACCATATTTACTATTAGCATTGGCAATTGATGTATTTGAGCATGTTGCTGTTGTTCTTTTTCAATGTGTGCTAATTGTTTGTATGCTTGACTGTACGGGTTGGTGGCCATAATTTTATCCAGCTGTTCAAAGACTATGCGCAAACACTGTTTATTTTTTGGAAGCGTCATCCGTTGTTCAACAGCTTCCATTGTATCTAAGACATATAACTGTGCAAATGTCCTTTGCTCTCCTTCTTGAGGGTGTAAATGTGAAGTGTGGTGGTAAATTTGTCCTTGAACTCTAAAACAATATGGACCATGTCCTGGGACATTTTCTGATAATGTAGCACCCATAGAAGCAAATTAAATTGCACTATAAGACTTGATGTGTTTTTTTTTTAATTTGTATAATTTGGAAATGTTGGATTGCTCATTATACTTTGTAAGTAATCTGGAAAAGTGTGTCTTCGTGGAATTCTTACCTTTCCTTTCTGACAGCAACTAGTGAAGTCTCCATCAGTTGGTCTTTCCTTGAGAAAATGAAAAGCCCCACAAAACTGACAAACAACATTGAGTAATCCACAACAATGAGTGTCTTCTGTTAATGCTGGAATGAAAGCATTGGTGTCCTGTGTATGAACATTAGTGTCATGAGGCAATATTGGATCATTAGGCAATGTTTCACAGACATGTTTTTGTTTACTTTTTCTTTTCTTTGAAGCTCCAGCACACTCACTTTGTGCTTTCTTACTCATTTTTCTTTTCTTTTAAAGTCTCTGTCGGTCTTCTTCTCTTAAGCGTTGGGAAGTCTCGGGGGACTGTGCATCTCTCCACCTTTGCTTCCTTTCCCTTGCCGCTCTTCTTTTGCATTCAATCCTGTCTTCTCCGCTGTCTGCCATTGTAATCTGTAATTGTAAATACAGGTGTAAGATGTAATGTTTTTTGTGTTGTACATATTGCTTTTAGCTCTCAATGCAAAACCTAAATAGCATTAATGAAATATTGCAATGATTTGAAAAGCATTTGGAAAGTTTTTATTTAATTTTATTGGCATACATTAAAAAGGAAAGCACTGCACATATATAGATTGATAAATAAGATTTGTTTTTGTAATAAATCATTATTAAGTCATTAATAAATTAATATACGTTAATTAATCGATAACTGACATCAATGGTAAACCTAAAGAGGTAATTATGTTTTCCTAAAGAAGGGCAAACAGAAAGAGCTATGAGCAAAATATAGATTGGGCTTAAAATAATGTGCAATTTTGTAATTTTTTTAATGTTGAAATCAATTAACTTATGAGGTTTAATTTGCGTTCTTTTAAATTTAAGTAGGTAAGCATATATGTATGCATAATTATTATTTTTTTTGGTAATATGAATGAATAATGAAATACTAAGGGCCTCATTCATTTGCAATTTGTGCAATGGAATAGAGCTCTATATAAGCACATAACATATTTTTTTTACCAAAGTTTTTAGTTAGTTAATACCTTGGTTTTGGATCAATGTTCATTAACTAAAAAGTTATGTACAAATAATATGCTATGTCCTTATATAAAGCCCTATTCAATTGGGCAAATTGCAATTGAATGAGGCCCTACATGAATGTAGGTTAATTAATTAATCATTAACTGGCATCAATGCAAAACAAATAGGGCATCATGAAATCATATACCTGTGAAATTGATGTTATTGAAGATAAAATCCTTCAGAATTCCCTCTCTCTCTCTTCAGTCAGATACAGAGATGAGGAATCTGCAAAATGACATGTAAATCATTTTTAATGTTTGTATTCAAATAATTTGTGACTCATTGAAACTATGATGTTTAATTGGCATAGATGTAATAACTCAGTTTGGTCTACATTTTCTGCACTTTTGATTACTACAGTAGCTGCATCATAGCCTTTGTAAATATATTTGTGGACATATTTAATGGATTTTATAGAAGTGCAAGCTTCCACATTAATGTGTGCATTATACTTCATGAGCCAATGTGGATTGTATGGCATCAAATATCTGTCAACTATTTTTTTCTGCAAATAATGGCATTTTGGCCTTCTCTTCTTCTATATAATGGATAGCCATCACAATTAGCATAAGTTTTGTCTTTATAATGCTTTGGAAATTCTTTAGTGCATTTTTTATTTTCCTTACTTGGTGATTGTGGATTAATATCTCCACATGGTTCATGAATCATGCGATGAGTTACAATCTCATATAGTCTACCACATATTTCTGGATCCGGTAGTTCAGCAATGATCACTGAATCCACTTTATCACCAGTATACAATTTATGTTTTTCTTGAAGGATTATAAGCATATGTGCATGTGGAAGGCCTCTTTTTTGGTTATGTCACGTATTAATTAATTTAATTTGATTTTGAAGACTCTTGCCACCAAATCTGGTCTATAGGAAGCAGTTTGTCCAATTAGCAGATTCTGTACAATCTCTGGCCATTGTGGATTACAGGTAAATATAATAAATAAATATGATTTTCCAAATATAGTTACAATAGCCATAGCATCATTGTATCTTTCTCGCATATTGCGAGGTGATCCTTAGAAAGAAGAATTTTAAATTATGGCTTTGCCAGCTGCAAGCTCTCTGTTTGTAGCTACCTCAGCAACAATATCCAACAGTACACAATACTGTTCTACAAGTTGTTTATCTTGTTGATATTTTATGAAATTTAAATGATTTGCCTCAACTTGTAAATATGAATCAATGATCCATTGTTGTGTCAGTTTTCCACCACATAAAATGGAATTATACGGATGTGAGAGCTGGACCATAAAGAAGTCTGAGCACCGTAGAATTGACGCCTTTAAATAGTGGTGTTGGAGAAGACTGCTTAGAGTCCCTTGGAAAGTAAGAAGATTCAATAAAATAATACTTTCATGCAATCAAGACAAACTGTTCACTAGAAGGTATGATCATGAGGCTGAAGCTCAAATATTTTGACCATATGAGACGGCAGGATTCCCTAGGAAAGACTCTGATGCTGAAATGATTGAAGGCACAAGAAGAATGGGAGGTAGACAGAGGCGGAGATTATAGATGAGGTGACTGAAGCAATGAACCTGAACTTGATGAAGCTCAGAGGGGCAGTGACTGAGAGATGCACCTGGTGTGCTATGTTCCAAAGAGTCACTGAGAGTCGGACGAGACTGAATGACTAAACAACAACAATATATAACAACTAGCTACTTGCACATCAAAAATGACAGCAATAAACTTTGAATGCTGGCAATGCTGCTTGCCAGCCAATGTGAGCACCTTTTCCCCCTGTCTACTTCCTTCCTTGTGTGTTCATTCCCCCTCCTCTCTCTCCCTTGCACCTCCTTACCCCTCCTCTCCCTCCCTTGTGTCTCCTTTCTCCCTCCCTTGTGTCTCCTTTCCCCCTCTCTTGTTTCTCATTTCCCCCTCCTTTGTTTCTCATTTCCCCCCTCCTTACCTTGTGTCTCCTTTCCCCCTCCTCTCCCTCACTTATGTCTCCTTTCCCTTCGCCTCTCCCTCACTTGTGTCTCCTTCCCCCTCCTCTCCCTCACTTGTGTCTACTTTCCCCGCTCCTCTCCCTCACTTGTATCTCATTTCCCCCTCCTTTCCCTCCCTTGTGTCTCCTTTCCCCCTCCTCTCCATCACTTGTGTCTCCTTTCCCCCTCCTCTCCCTCACTTGTGTCTCCTTTCCCCCCTCCTCTCCCTCACTTGTGTCTCCTGTCCCCCTCCTCTCCCTCACTTGTGTCTCCTTTCCCCTCTCCTCTCCCTTACTTGTGTCTCCTTTCCCCTCTCCTCTCCCTCACTTGTGTCTCTTTCCCCCCTCCTCTCCCTCACTTGTGTCTACTTTCCCCCTCATCTCCCTCACTTGTGTCTCCTTCCCCCCTCATCTCCCTCACTTGTGTCTCCTTCCCCCCTACTCTCCCTCTCTTGTGTCTCCTTTTCCCCCTCCTCCCCCTCACTTGTGTCTACTTTCCCCCCTCATCTCCCTCACTTGTGTCTCATTTCCCCCTCCTTTCCCTCCCTTGTGTCCCCTTTCCCCCTCCTCTCCCTTACTTGTGTCTCCTTTCCCCCTCCTCTCTCTCACTTGTGCCTCCTTTACCCCACCTCTCCCTCACTTGTGTCTCATTCCCCCCTCCTCTCCCTCACTTGTGTCTCCTTTCCCCCTCCGCTCCCTCACTTGTGTCTCCTCCCCCGCTCCTCTCACTCCCTTGTGTCTCCTCTCTCACTCTCTTGTATCTCTTTCCCCCTCCTTTCCCTCCCTTGTGTCTGCTTCCCCCTCTCCCCTGTTTCTCTTCCCCCTCTCCATCCCCTATGTTTTTTCCCCTCTCCCTCCCCTGTGTCTCTCCCCCCTCTCCCTCCCCTGTGTCTCTTCCCCCCTCTCCCTCTTCTGTGCCTCTTCTCCCTCCTCTCCCTCCCCTGTGTCTCTCCTCCCTCTCCTGTGTCACCTACCCCCTCTCTCTCTTCTGTGCCTCTTCTCCCTCCAATCCCTCCCCTGTGTCTCTCCCCCGTCTCCTGTGTCACCTACCACCTCTCCCTCCCCTGTGTCTCTTTCCCTCACTCACCCTCTTCTCTTTCCCTCCCCCTCCTTTTCCTCTTATCCTCATCCTCCTCCCTCCTCATCCCTTTCCCACTTATTATCCTCCTCCCTCCTCATCCCTTTCCCCTCTCCAATTACCCCTCCTCTCTATTTCCCTTTGACCTTTGGCGCTCATTGCAGGCCCCATCTACTGGCAGGAACCAGGCACAAGAAGAATAGGAGGTCGACAGAAGCGGAGATGATAGATGAGGTCACTGAAGCAATGAACATGAACTTGATGAAGCTCAGAGGGGCAGTGACTGAGAGATGCACCTGGTGTGCTACGTTCTATAGAGTCACTGAGAGTCGGACGAGACTGAATGACTAAACAACAACAATATATAACAACTAGCGACTTGCACATCAAAAAAGACGGCAATAAAATTTGAATGATGGCAATGCTGCTTGCCACCCAATGTGTGCTCATCGCAAGCCTTTTCCCCTGTCTACTTCCTCCCTTGTGTGTTCATTCCCCCTCCTCTCTCTCCCTTGCATCTCCTTTCCCCCTCCACTCCCTCCCTTGTGTCTCCTTTCTCCCTCCCTTGTGTCTCCTTTCCCCCTCATCTCCCTCACTTATGTCTCCTTCTCCCCCTCCTCTCCCTCACTTGTGTCTCCTTCTCCCCCTCCTCTCCCTCACTTGTGTCTCCTTTCCCCCCTCCTCTCCCTCACTTTTGTCTCCTTTCCCCCTCCTCTCCCCCACTTGTGTCTCCTTTCCCCCCTCCTCTCCCCCACTTGTGTCTCCTTTCCCCCTCCTCTCCCTCACTTGTGTCTCCTTTCCCCCACCTCTCCCTCACTTGTGTCTCCTTTCCCCTCTCCTCTCCCTCACTTGTGCCTCCTTTCCCCTCACCTTTCACTCACTTGTGCCTCCTTTCCCCTCTCCTCTCCCTCACTTGTGCCTCCCCCCCCTCTCCCTCACTTGTGTCTCCTTTCCCCCTCCTCCCCCTCACTTGTGCCTCCTCCCCCCTGCTCTCCCTCACTTGTGTCTCCTTTGCCCCTCCTCTCCCTGCCTTGTGTCTCTTTTCCCCCTCCTCTCCCTGCCTTGTGTATCCTTTCCTCCTCCTCTCCCTCACTTGTGTCTCCTTTCCCCCCTCCTCTCCCTCACTTGTGTCTCCTGTCCCTCTCCTCTCCCTCACTTGTGTTTCCTTTCCCCTCTCCACTCCCTTACTTGTGTCTCCTTTCCCCCTCCTCTCCCTCACTTGCATCTCATTTCCCCCTCCTCTCCCTTACTGGTGTCTCCTTTCACCCTCCTCTCCCTCCCTTGTGTCTCCTTTCCCTCCTCCTCTCCCTCCCTTGTGTCTCCTCTCCCACTCTCTTGAATCTCTCCCCCCCCTCCTTTCCCTCCCTTGTGTCTGCTCCCCCCTCTCCCCTGTTTCTCATCCCCCTCTCTATCCACTGTGTTTTTTCCCCTCTCCCTCCCCTGTGTCTCTTCCCCCTCTCCCTCCCCTGTGTCTCTCCCCCCTCTCCCTCTTCTGTGCCTCTTCTCCCTCCTCTCCCTCCCCTGTGTCTCTCCCCTCTCTCCCTCTTCTGTGTCTCCTTCCCCCCTCCTCTCCCTCACTTGTGTCTCCTTTTCCCCCTCCTCCCCCTCACTTGTGTCTACTTTCCCCCCTCATCTCCCTCACTTGTGTCTCATTTCCCCCTCCTTTCCCTCCCTTGTGTCTCCTTTCCCCCTCCTCTCCCTTACTTGTGTCTCCTTTCCCCCTCCTCTCTCTCACTTGTGTCTCCTTTACCCCACCTCTCCCTCACTTGTGTCTCATTCCCCCTCCTCTACCTCACTTGTGTCTCCTTTCCCCCCTCCTCTCCCTCACTTGTGTCTCCTCCCCCCTCCTCTCCCTCCCTTGTGTCTCATTTCCCACCTCCTCTCCCTCACTTGTGTCTCCTTTCCCCCTCCTCTCCCTCACTTGTGTCTCCTTTCCCCCTCCTCTCCCTCACTTGTGTCTCCTTTCCCCCTCCTCTCCCTCACTTGTGTTTCCTGTCCCCCTCCTCTCCCTCACTTGTGTCTCCTTTCCCCTCTCCTCTCCCTTACTTGTGTCTCCTTTCCCCTCTCCTCTCCCTCACTTGTGTCTCTTTCCCCCCTCCTCTCTCTCACTTGTGTCTCATTTTCCACCTCCTCTCCCTCACTTGTGTCTCTTTTCCCCCTCCTCTTTCTAACTTGTGTCTCCTTTCCCCCTCCTCTCCCTCACTTGCATCTCATTTCCCCCTCCTCTCCCTTACTGGTGTCTCCTTTCACCCTCCTCTCCCTCCCTTGTGTCTCCTTTCACCCCCCCTTTCCCTCCCTTGTGTCTCCTCTCCCACTCTCTTGAATCTTTCCCCCCCCCTCCTTTCCCTCCCTTGGGTCTCCCCTGTTTCTCTTCCGCCTCTCTATCCCCTGTGTTTTTCCCCCTCTCCCTCCCCTGTGTCTCTTCCCCCTTTCCCTCCCCTGTGTCTCTCCCCCTCTCCCTCTTCTGTGCCTCTTCTCCCTCCTCTCCCTCCCCTGTGTCTCTCCTCCCTCTCCTGTGTCACCTACCCACTCTCCCTCTTCTGTGCCTCTTCTCCCTCCTCTCCCTCCCCTGTGTCTCTTCCCCCCCTCTCCCTCTTCTGTGCCTCTTCTCCCTCCTCTCCCTCCCCTGTGTCTCTCCTCCCTCTCCTGTGTCACCTACCCCCTCTCCCTCTTCTGTGCATCTTCTCCCTCCTCTCCCTCCCCTGTGTCTCTCCCCCTCTCCTGTGTCACCTACCCCCTCTCCCTCCCCAGTGTCTCTTTCCCTCCCTCACCCTCTTCTCTTTCCCTCCCCCTCCTTTTCCTCTTATCATCATCCTCCTCCCTCCTCATCCCTTTCCCACTTATCATCCTCCTCCTTCCTCATCCCTTTCCCCTCTCCAATTACCCCTCCTCTCTATTTCCCTTTGACCTTTGGCGCTCATTGCAGGCCCCATCTACTGGCAGGAACCAGGCACAAGAAGAATGGGAGGTCGACAGAAGCGGAGATGATAGATGAGGTCACTGAAGCAATGAACATGAACTTGATGAAGCTCAGAGGGGCAGTGACTGAGAGATGCACCTGGTGTGCTACGTTCCATAGAGTCACTGAGAGTCGGACGAGACTGAATGACTAAACAACAACAATATATAACAACTAGCGACTTGCACATCAAAAAAGACAGCAATAAAATTTGAATGATGGCAATGCTGCTTGCCACCCAATGTGAGCACCTTCGGTGCTCATCGCGAGCCTTTCCCCCTGTCTACTTCCTCCCTTGTGTGTTCATTCCCCCTCCTCTCTCTCCCTTGCATCTCCTTTCCCCCTCCTCTCCCTCCCTTGTGTCTCCTTTCTCCCTCCCTTGTGTCTCCTTTCCCCCTCTTTTGTTTCTCATTTCCCCCTCCATTGTTTCTCCTTTCCCCCTCCCTCCCTTGTGTCTCCTTTCTCCCTCCCTTGTGTCTCCTTTCCCCCTCTTTTGTTTCTCATTTCCCCCTCCATTGTTTCTCCTTTCCCCCTCCCTGCCTTGTGTCTCCTTTCCCCCTCCTCTCCCTCACTTGTGTCTCCTTCCCCCCCTCCTCTCCCTCACTTGTGTCTCCTTTCCCACTCCTCTCCCTCATTTGTGTCTCCTTTCCCCCTCCTCTCCCTCACTTTTGTCTCCTTTCCCCCTCCTCTCCCCCACTTGTGTCTCCTTTCCCCCTCCTCTCCCTCACTTGTGTCTCCTTCCCCCCCTCCTCTCCCTCACTTGTGTCTCCTTTCCCACTCCTCTCCCTCATTTGTGTCTCCTTTCCCCCTCCTCTCCCTCACTTTTGTCTCCTTTCCCCCTCCTCTCCCCCACTTGTGTCTCCTTTCCCCTCTCCTCTCCCTCACTTGTGCCTCCTTTCCCCTTACCTTTCACTCACTTGTGCCTCCTTTCCCCTCTCCTCTCCCTCACTTGTGCCTCCTCCCCCCCCCTCTCCCTCACTTGTGTCTCCTTTCCCCCTCCTCTCCCTCACTTGTGTCTCCTTTCCCCCCCTCTCTCTCACTTGTGTCTCCTTTACCCCACCTCTCCCTCACTTGTGTCTCATTCCCCCCTCCTCTCCCTCACTTGTGTCTCCTTTCCCCCTCCTCTCCCTCACTTGTGTCTCCTCCCCCCTCCTCTCCCTCCCTTGTGTCTCATTTCCCACCTCCTCTCCCTCACTTGTGTCTCCTTTCCCCCTCCTCTCCCTCACTTGTGTCTCCTTTCCCCCTCCTCTCCCTCACTTGTGTCTCCTTTCCCCCCTCCTCTCCCTCACTTGTGTCTCCTGTCCCCCTCCTCTCCCTCACTTGTGTCTCCTTTCCCCTCTCCTCTCCCTTACTTGTGTCTCCTTTCCCCTCTCCTCTCCCTCACTTGTGTCTCCTGTCCCCCTCCTCTCCCTCACTTGTGTCTCCTTTCCCCTCTCCTCTCCCTTACTTGTATCTCCTTTCCCCTCTCCTTTGTGTTTCATTTCCCCCTCCTTTCCCTCCCTTTTGTCTGCTCCCCCCTCTCCCCTTTTCCTCTTCCCCTCTCCCTTCCCTGTGTCTCTTCCCCTCTCCCTCACTTGTGTCTCTTCCCCCTCTCTCTCCCTTGTGCCTCTTCCCCCTCCTCTCCCTCCCCTGTGTCTCTCCACCCTCTCCCTCCCCCGTGTCTCTCCACCCTCTCCCTCCCTGTGTCTCTTCCCCCCTCTCCTATGTCTCCTACCCACTCTCCCTCCCCTTTGTCTCTCTCCCTCCCTCACTCTCTTTTCTCTTTCCATCCCCCTCCCTTTCCCCTTATCATCCTCCTCTCTCCTCATCCCTTTCCCACTTATCATCCTCCTCCTCCCTCCTTATCCCTTTCCCCTCTCCAATTACCCCTCCTCTCTATTTCTCTTTGACCTTTGGTGCTCATTGCAGGCCCCATCTACTGGCAGGAACCAGGTACTTGGTGGGTGATACGAGGCCCGGGGGCCTTGGGATGAGTGCCTCTGGCGCTCATCGCGAGTACTCCCCTGGCAGGAACCAGGTAGTCCCACTGGTTATTTGCAGTTGCGAGGCTCGCAATTGCGGCCATGTGGGCCGCAAATGGCTCCCCTCAATATGACGACATTTCGCAGTTTGACAAATATAATAGGTGATGACTTTCAAGAGCAACCCCTCTTTGTCAAGTCAGAAGCAATACTAATTTTAGGTTCCCTTTGAAAAAAAGAAATTCCAAGTGACAGGCTTCATGAATAATGTTCTGTTCAGTGAATTGTGCACAAGCCTGAATTAGGTTTTAGATAAGTGGAGATCAGAGAAAACAAATGAGGTTGTACATTTCTTCACATCTTAAGGAGTAGAAAGACCACGATAAAACAGAAAAAAAAGAGAGAAATCATGACCAGGAGTTTTGGAGGTCACAAGAAGTTTTGGTAGGGAGATTAAAAAAACATATCTATATTAAGCCCTGTCTATTCAGTATTAAAGAGTGTTATAATTTTCATTGCAAATTTCATTCTTTTCCTATGTTTTTGGAAGGAGTGTTTTTTTGTGAAAAGTCGTGTCCAACTGGAGTACAATAGCTATCTTCATTGTGCTTTTTGCTGGAAAGTCTGTTGAAATGTATCCTCAGGTGCAGTTTTTGGCTAGTTTCCTCAATGTAAGAGCCCTTTTCACAAATATCATATTATATTATGTAAAGTACATTGGAGGATGTCCATGAATATGAGCCTCTGATGTTAAAGGTCTTGCATGGCTGTGTCCTCTTTGCAGATGTGTTGACATAATTTGCTTCTTTTTTTTATTTTTATTTTATTGATCATAAAACATACATACATCATAATAAAAAAATAAATTATTTTCCCAGCTGATACAAATCACACAGGTACAGCATAGCGATCCGCGATCGAAAAAGACAGTCCATATGCACAAAAGTCCAATATTTGATTCTAAAGAGAATAAGCAATAAGATTTTTTTTTCCTTATCTCTGGGCTAAATAACAACATTTGTAGATCTATCAATCGTCAATAACCATCGATTTCAATTATTTCTATTTTCCGTGTTCCCCATTTAATATTTGTCCATATACTGCTTCCAATTAATAGTGTTTATTTTCTTGGACTTTTCATTAATGTTTTCTTTCATCAGATCTTTATTATAATTGATTTTATTAATAACCTCTTTCCACTTAGGAATTTCCAATTTATTCCAATATTTAACTACCATTGCTTTAATAATCAGTAATATATGAGATATCAATAATTTATTACTTGGAAAAACAAATTCTATCCCTATATGGAACAATATTAACTCCGGGGAACACAGACATCTTGTCCCTGCAGTTATGGTCAGATGTCCACAACATTCTTCCCAGAATTTTCTTATCTTATCACATTCCCACCAGATATGTTGTGCATTGCCTTTTTTGCCACAGCCTTTCCAGCATAGTGAAGATTTTTGGGAATCAATCTTTTTCATAGTTGCTGGAACCATATACCACTTTTGTGTTAATTTAAAATACAACTCTCTATACATGGTATTAATAGAGTATTTCTTTATTAACCTAAAGGCCCTTAACCATTCTTGCTCATTATAGTCTATATTAAGGTTATATTCCCAATCTTTTATACTCTTTGTTTTCCCAAATTTCATAAATTTAATCCTACTTTTACTAATTTTAGATACCAAATGATTCACCTGACCTTTAATCATGATTGCTTCCAGGTCATACAATTTATCTATTTTATCATATATAAATCCATTTTGTTTGATTTTTTCTAGCAATATTCCATATTTGATCCATGAGAAGGATTTTGGTACACCCTTCTCCTGAAGTTCCCTTTGCTTTAATAAGCTGCCTGCTGGATATAGATCAGCTATATACAAAATTTAAGCTTTTTCCAGTAAATTCACTTCTATATTAAATGATTTATCTCTTAGTATATCTATAGGTATAGAAGCGGAAGGTATAGGAAATAACTCTGCTCTAATTTTGCTTTTCCCCCAGAATTGTATAATAGATCTAATACCTTCTGGTAATTTCTCCCATATTGCTTCTTTTCCATTAAATTTCCCCAGCAATGTTCTTATTGGAATAAATCCCACAAGCTCTTCCTCGATGTTTTTCCATCCTATTATCCTATGTTGTAAATTCATATTAATTATATGAGATATTGCTATATTTTCACTGATCGTTTTCATATCTGGAGATCCCATACCTCCCAGATCAAACTTTCTATTTGTTATAGTTTTTTTAACTCTCACTTTTTTCCCTGCATATATAAATTTATCTATTATTTGTTGAATTATTTTAATAATATATTCCGGAACTTTTTCCGGGACACATCTGAGTAAATATGTTATTTTGGGGATGATACTCATATTAACTATGGCTATTCTGGCCGACCATGAGAATCGTGTTGTGTTCCAATCATATAATAATATTCTGATCTGTTTTAATATTTCTGTTATATTATTTACTATAATTTTATTGTTTTGGAAAGTACATTTTATACCTAAATGAGTGACATGCTTAGTATTCTAATTAAATGCATATAATTTTTTAAATTTATTTAGTGTATCTTGCTCTATATAATTATGAATAATGTCTGATTTCAAAGGATTTATTTTAAAATAGGAAACTCTACCAAAATCTGTTAACAGATGTTGTAAATTGGCACATGAATCTAGCAGGATATCATCTGCAAATAGCATTATTTTATAATCGGTGTTTACTATTTTTATACCTTTGATATTTTCAGATTTCCTTATTAATGAGGCCGATGGTTCCATAAATAACAGAAAAAGCAATGGGGAAAGGGGGCATCCCTGTCGTGTACCGTTACTAATCCCAAACCTCTCTGTTTCAAAGTTTGTACCTGCAATAAAAGGCTGTTGTATCCTTATAGATAGCTTTAATTGTTTTAGAAGCGAAATTAGCAAACCCAAACTTCTGTAATACTGCATCCAAGAATTCCCAACTAACCCTGTTGAATGCTTTTTCTGCATCCAGTGACAGGATTAGTGTGGGGATCCTTATTTTCCGAATGGAGAACATTAAATCAATTAGACGTCTAGTATTGTCTGATGCCTGGCGGCCTTGAACAAAGCCCGCTTGATCAAAATGTATCAACTTTGGTATAATTTTATTTAATCTGTTAGCCATGATTTTTGTATATATTTTTAGATCTATATTAATGAGTGAAATAGGATGATAACTAGTTACCTCTTCTGGATTTTTCCCAGGTTTTAGGATATTAATTATTTTAGCTTCTGATAGTTCTGACGGCCTTTTCCCGTGATTTTTAATCTCATTAAACATATTTTGCAAATGTTCACCAATTTCTTTTTGAAACATTTTATAATATAGATGGTCAAAGCCGTCTGGACCTGGGGCTTTATTAACTTTTGCTTTATTAATTACATCCTCTTTTTCTTCCAAGAAGATATCTTGGTCTAAAAATCTTTGATCTTCTTCTTGTAATTTTGGTAGAGTCAGTTCACTCAAAAATGTATTTATCTCGTCTTTACTGGTTTTTTTAAATGTAGAATTACTACTTAAATTTTATAATGAGCTGTAGAACGTCTTCATGATTTCACTTATTTTATCAGGATGAGTATTCAGAACATTATCAGGTCCTCTTAAACTATGTATTTTATTTAGATTTTTTTGTCTTTTCAGTTTATTGGCCAGGTATTTACCTGTTTTATTACCTATTAAAAAATTGGATTGTTGAAATTTCAAAAGCAAAGAATCAACCTGATTTTGTAATATTTTATTTATTTGGGCTTTCTTTTTAGCGATCAACTCTGATCTTTCCACCAATGGGTTCGCTCTATTTTCTCTTATTTGTTTCTCCAATTCTATATACAGTAATCTCAAGGGTTTCACCCTTTCCCCATGCATCACTGCCATCCGTGAAATCATTTGACCTCTTATAACTGATTTATATGCACACCAGAGCATGGAGGGTGAGTCTACGGTATTTTTATCAATTTTAAAAAATTCCTTTGTTTCCTTTTTTAGGAATTCCAGAGTATGTTCATTCTTAAATAGGATCGGGTCTAGCTTCCATTTTTTTTTTTTTTTACCTATCTTTTCTTCTTTTAAATTAATGCATACCATTGAATGATCTGACCATGTAGCAGTAGTTATTTCTATATACTTAATCTGTCTTGTTGTGTGTATATCTGTTAGAAAATAGTCTAATCTTGAGTAGGAATTAAAACGATTTGAAAAAAATGTATAGTCCCTCTCATATGGATGTAATAATCTCCATGCATCAAAAAGATCATCATTAGATGTTATTTTTTCAAAATCTTTAGAAGTCTTTTTAATCTGATTTTCAGATTTTTTTTTTATTGTTCCTATTCTGTCTTTTACCGGATCCATCACCATATTAAAATCCCCTCCAATTATTAATTGTCCCTTTCTGATGTTTTTTATTTATTTTTGAAATATCTAATTTGTTTTACATTTGGGAGATATATATTGGCTATTGTCATATTTACTCCATTTATTGTGCCACACCATATTATATATCTTCCTAGGGGATCAATAATTTTAGCTTCCTCAAGGACTTCTATATTATGACTAAAAAGAATTGATACTCCTCTAGATCTTTTGTTATATGTTGAATCTATTTTAATGTTATAGTTTTTATTGTTTACATATCTTAGGGTATCTTTACCCCAATATGTCTCTTGTAGTAGGAGAATATCTGCTTTATTTTTTTTTATAATTATTATAAGCTATTTGCCTTTTTGATGGTGAATTTAGTCCATTGATATTATGAGTTATTATTTTAACCATTATTTACAATTATTGCATTTGCCTTCATCTTTTGTATCTTTTTATTTTTTTATTTTATTTTTTATTTTTTTTGTGGTCTCTTTTTAATAAATCTAATTCTATCGCGCCTCTCGCCATTAATTGTACCTGTATAGACTGTACCCCCGGGAAATTCATTAATTCGTACTTTCTTACAAACCTTGGACATGTTCTTCTTTGGACTTGAACTAAGTCCAAGTTTACTTATTTTCATATTTTTACCCTCCTTTTTTATATTATTTTTTAGGGCTATTATGCCAATTTTAGGAAATGCTAGGAGTTTTAATAAACTTACAAGCTTATTAGTTGGGAGATCATGTATTCTTATTTCCCTATTATTTGCCATTCTTGATTATTATAACTTTTTATATTAATTTTAATTTTCCACTTGCTCTCGTTTACCCCTCTTATCTTCCTTTGATCTTTTGCCCAACTACAACTCTATAGGGGAGTATAAAAATAGGGAAATATTTCTTTAGCCTCAGGGACCGAGACATTCCCCTATATCATACTCTATATGATACCAACCTTCAATTATATAATATTTAGTATTATATTCAGCTAACCTTGTAATTATATATATATTTTTTTTTCCCCTTTTTTTTATCTATTGTTTCTTTTTTCCTTTCATCCCTGGACTGGACCCAACCATCCTAGCTCCTCCATCCTCATCCCCCTCATATCTCTCCAAAAATAAGTACCTTTACTTCTCTTCTTTAATTAATTTCTGTCAGGACTTTAACCAAATAAAGTGATTTAAATTTTTATGAATAACCCTTTTAACCTTTTACCATAAAATAACAGAATACCTAAATTTCCCCCTATATAGCTATATCCGAGAGGAGGTCCATACCATTTACTCTAGATATTGTAGTCAACTCAGAGTATGACTTTACTGTTTAGCAGTAATCCTAATAGTAATATTTTCAAATACCCCCTTTTTTCTGTTTTTTTTTTTTTCTCTTTTCCTCCTCTACTCCCAGAGGAATGATATGGACATCCTTCGTTACAGATAGCTTCCAATATACAAACATAAATATAAAAAAAAAAGAGAAGAAAAAAAAAAAAAAAGATCATATTTCCATAACGTGCTAATTATCTAATTTTAAAATCTTATTACTTTATGTGTTTTAAAGTGTTTAATAATCTATTTAAATATTCCTCTATATCTATAAAGTGCATATCAATAAAGTGCTTAATTTTCCCCCCGTTGCATCCGTGTTCTCTCAGAAAATTTACATCATATCTATCATTTTATACTAGCGAAAATCTCAATTTTACAAGGTATAAATAGTTCATTCTAAATTCACAAAATTCATATTATTATTCTTTCTACAACCTTTTATATACCACTAGTGAATCTATCCAATCTTCAATTTTTACTCCTTTATGTATTTGAGGTGCTTGATGTTCTATTTTAAATTTCTATATCTCTATAAAGTGCATACAAATAAAGTGCTTATATTTCGCCACCATAATATAGATACTCTCTTGGGGGTGTTTATATCCTTTCCCCTGTATATTATAACCATTGCTACTAATCATATTATATATGTGAACCAACCCAAATGGGAGATATAAATAAGCAGTAATAAATCGCTCAATATACAATCCTAATTTCTTATGGGGCCAATCTTAAATTTTTACTCCTTTGTGTAATTAAGGTGCTTCATATTCTATTATTTAACTTCTATATTTCTATAAAGTGCATACAAATAAAGTGCTTATAATTCGCCACCATAGTATTGGTAATCTCTTGGGGGATATTTATATCCTTTCCCCTGTATACTATAACCATCACTACTAATCCAATTATGTATGTAAACCTGCCCAAAAGGGGGATATATAAAAAAAAAACAGTAAAAGATGCATCAATATATAGTCCAAATTTCTTATGGGGTCTTTTCCTCTCTTCCTTGACCTCTATTATTTTACGACCCATTAGGGTTCTTTAAGTTTAGTTCAGTATGAATTTTAGGAAGAGTAGATAAATCCACTTCTATATTCCATTTTTGTAGCAGCGAAAGTCCTTCTTTAACAGAGTCTATTTTGTACCATATATTATCTTTCATTATAAATAGTCCAGTGGGATATTTCCATCTGTATTTAATTTCTACTTTCCTTAAGCTTTGTGTTATTGCCATATATTCTCTTCTTTTGTTCAGAGTATATTTAGACAGATCCGGAAATATTTTTATTTTATCATATGGAACATCCATCGGTCTTTTTATGGAATTAGCTTTGATTATTGCATCTCTAAAAATAAGGGATTGAAGATTAACTATAACGTCTCTAGGTATATTTTTGTCTAGTCCTCTAGGGAGGGTAATCCTGTGGATATTTTCTATTTTAGTGTCATCTTTAGGAGTTTGGGGTGTTAAATTATTAAATAGGTCTTTAATGTATCCTGGTAGATCTTTTTCCAGTATATTTTCCTTTATTCCCCTTATTCTTATATTTTTTTTCCTTGATCTGTCTTCCATAAGATTTATCTTCATATTTAATTCTTCAATTTTATATTGCAAATTGTTTGTGTATTTCAGTAATGCATTATTATCCATGATTAATTTATCACATTTAATTTCCAGTTCATTTATTCTTTTACTTATTTCTTTAACTGAATTTGTGTTTTCTAACATCTGTTTTGTTAATTCCATCGTAATCTTTTCTTGAAAATCATTTAGAAGGTCTTTCATTTTTAAATATGTTAATGGTTCCTCTTGTGATTTTTCAATATCTTCAAGGGGAGATTGTACTATTTTCTTTGGGGAGGAAATTACAGATTGTTCCAAAAAGGATGATTCCGATTGTGTTATTTCTAGTGTACTAATTTTTTGTTTTGGCGAAAAAAATTGATTCGTTTCTGGAGCACCTGTCTTCTTCTCCTTACTTTTTATTTTCATAGCATTTGGGGGTTTCTTATTTGCCATCTTGTTATTTTTTGGGAAATAGTCCTGTGGATTCTTGTTTTTAATCTTCTCCACTTAACTTATTTGTACAGTCCTTTTGTTTTACTTGTCTTATATAATTTGTATTGGTTGTATCACCTTTTGTAATATCTTGCCTCTTGCATATTTTCATAAAGCTTATTGTTTTTTACCTTAACCCTTTCTCCTCTACTCCCTCTGCCTTAGCATATTTCCATTGTCCTTTTCTTTTATATACCCCAATTTAGCTCCCTAGCGGGTTCTCGTTGTTTCTTAGCCTTTTTTATTTCAATTTGATATTCCTGGGGCATAGTATGCCTCTTGCAATCGCTCACCTTTATTTTAGGCCTTGTATCTCGTTCGTTTGTTCATTAGTTCAAACTTTGTCTCCCGCGATTCTTTCGCAGGGATCTCTCTCCTTGGCGTGCCTTCACGCGTATTCTCGCAGGATCTTCACGGGGACTATCTCCGTCCTCCGACTATTACCAAACTCGGCTTAATAGACTTTTTGGCTTTTAGCCACACTTTTATCCCTGCTAGTAGCCTTGGGGTTTTGTCTTTTTACTTTTTTTCAGGCATACGGGGAGAAGGGAGAAGGGAGATGGAAAGGGTAAACTTATAAACAGAGTACATATAATTTATATATATTTTTTTAAGTTTTACTTAGCTTTACTTAGCCGCATTGTATTGAGGAGGACCTTCTCGAGGTTTCAAGGGCATCTGTATAGTAGCTGTAGCCTTGGATCCGGTATGGGCTCAGGATGACCGCTGTCTGCTATACATGACCTCCCAGCTCTCCTACTACCAGCTCATCTTCGATCTGGTGTGTATTCCACTTCTGGTACCGCCCTCATGTCCGACATAATTTGCTTCTGTTGACCAATGTTTGTCCCAGGTTTGGTGGCTGTCTAAATGCAAGAATGGGAAGTTTGGGGAACATATGTTTTAATTCTTTGTCCTCTGTTAGAAGTGGCTGTAAATCCTTGAATATTTTGTTTATTTCTTCTAGACCAGGATGGTATGTGGTTACCAGAGGTGTACCCTTCACACACTTTGTAACTGAGGATGAAGTCTCCAATCTATTGTGAACCTCTCACCTTACACAAGATCCTGTTCCATCACAGTTACTCCCTCACCTCTCTATTACACTAATCCCTGCTCTCACACATATTCAACCTTTCCATCATCTGTTCGAGCTAATTGCATCTAATTTTCACCCTATGTCACTACTTCCCCTGGCTTTAAAACTTGGCTTGCTCATCTATAATAATCTTACCCAATTTATTTCCTCCAATTCTCTTCTTGACACCTTCCAATACTCTTTCTGGCCCCATCACTCCACAGAGACAGCTCCCATAAAAATCACTAACTTGCTTCCCACCAAGTCAAGCAATTATTTCTTTGCTGTCTTTGACACTGTTGACCACCCTCTTCTAATCAAAATTCTCTTGGCATCCGTGACTCTGCTCCTTCATGGTTCAAATCATACCTAAAAAATGTAGGGCCCTATTAAATTATCCCTCGTAGTTCTCTCGGTGCTCGCAAAGGCAGTTTTCCTGCTGTTTGCAAGTACCGAATCTCTCGCAGCCTGCTTTGCGATATGACTGCGAGAAAATGGACAAGAATAGGCTCCGAGAGAGCTACGTAGCCTTAAATCTATGCATGAGTCTCGCATATCGTAAGAATCCCTACGTGGACAAAAAGTCCACGCAAGGGATCCGAAAGCCTCTACGTGCTGCCTCGGAACAGCCCGAGACAGCAGTGTGAGGCTCCCCCCTGCACCCTATACACATCCCCATGCTGCAGGGGTCTCTATCAGGACCCTTCACCCCTTGCAGCGGGGGTCCCCGATCTGCATAGATCAGGCCCCCCGCTGCATTTCAAACTTTTAAATTCCCCGCCGCGGCTCCTTAAAGGGGCCGCGGCACACTATTACCCAATCCCGGCCGCGGCACTTAAAATTAACCCCCCTCTATGCTGGGGGTCCCCATCGGGACCCCCGAAGTGTCCCCACATAAACCCATTGCAGGGGGGGGGTCCCCGATCTGCATAGATCAGGCCCCCCACTGCATTTCAAACTTTTAAATTCCCCGCCGCGGCTCCTTAAAGGGGCCGCGGCACACTGTTACCCAATCCCGGCCACGGCACATAAAATTAACCCCCCTCTATGCTGGGGGTCCCCATCGGGACCCCCGAAGTTTCCCAATATAAACCCCCTGCAGCGGGGGTCCCCGATCGGCACCGATCTTGACCCTGCTGCAATTCATTTTTAAATTTCCCGCCTCGCAGGTCCTTAAAGGACCGTAAAGGTCCTAAAAGGACTCGCACTAAAAATATTAACCCCAACTATAATTAACCCATTAACTCATGGTGGTCAATCCAGACCACCATAAGGCCTAAATTAACCCATTAACTCATGGTGGTCAATCCAGACCACCATAAGGCCTAAATTAACCCATTAACTCATGGTGGTCAATACAGACCACCATAAGGCCTAAATTAACCCATTAACTCATGGTGGTCAATACAGACCACCATAAGGCTCTATTTAACCCCATCAGTCCCATAAGGGTATATTATTACCATTATGGGCCTGCTACAACCCAACATAAACCACATAAGTGCCATGATGGTCCTCAAGGACCATCATGACACTAACTACAAACACTACACTATAACCCCCAATAAACCATTTAATCTAAACTAACCCCCCTCTACACTAATCTATTAACACTTACACTACCTACCTACACTACCTACCCCCTAATAAACCTCCCCAACACTCTAATTACAGGGGAAAAAAAACTACCTTACAGAAAACAAAAAAAACTACAGTACAGAAAAAAAAAATACATTACAACCCCACCCCCCACTACAGAAAACAAAAAAATACATTACAACCCCACCCCCCACTACAGAAAATAAAAAAATTACACACCTGAAAAGGAAAGACAGATAAACACAATACAATACATACATATAATACATTACATACATTACATACAATACATGACATTACATACATTACATATAATATATTAAATATAATATATTACATATAAAATATTAAATATAATATATTACATATAAAATATTAAATATAATATATTACATATAATATATTACATACAATACATGACATACAATACATGACATTACATACATTACATATAATATATTAAATATAATATATTACATATAAAATATTAAATATAATATATTACATATAATATATTACATACAATACATCACATACAATACATGACATTACATACATTACATATAATATATTAAATATAATATATTACATATAAAATATTAAATATAATATATTACATATAATATATTACATATAGTCCAAATCAAATACCCCCTATCTATCTAACATACAATCTATTTAATTTAAAATAAATCCTAACTATATCAAATACATCCCCCTATATATCTAATATACAAAAAATCCTAACTACATACACAGACCCTTATTCTAAAATAAAATAAAATAATTACAGTCCTAACTACACAGACCCTAATTCTAAGCTAAAATCAATAAATTAAGACCACTTACCTTTAAGATGTTGCTTCAGATCACTAACCTATGGGTCAAAAAAAAAAAAAAATAGTACAAAACATTAACATCCAATAAATAAACATTCTATACATTCTAAATAATATACTCACCTTTACAGCATGTCCCGTCATTGTTTAGCTCTTCCGGCGCGGCCCTGTTAAAAAAAAACACAATACATGAATACATTAATACAATATATAAACAATAAATAAAATACACATATAACCATCTAAATATACATTTAACTTACCTCCCCGCGATGTCCCCGGCCTTCTCTCCTTCAGCCCCGGCTGGGCTGCGGAACCATCCGCGCTCTAAAAAAATAAAAAAATAAACTAACGGAGGTCTGCACTGGCAGACCTCCCCGACGCTAATGAACCTCCCGGAGTCGTTTCCGGGAGAAGATTGGCATTGGCGGCTTGTGATTGGCTGAAAAAGCTGTCTATCAATTTTAGCCAATCAAAAGTTGTCAATGTGTGAGCCAATCAGGATGGGATACACCTTAATATCCCACCCTGATTGGCTAAAACACTTGTCTATCTTTCTGGGAACCAATCACAAGTCTCAGATGCCTTCAGCCAATCACTATGGGATACACCCCCACGGAGTGATTGGTAGAAGACATCTGCGCATCCGGATTGGCTCCTACATTGACGACTTTTGATTGGCTGACAGCTTTTTCAGCCAATCACAAGCCGCCAATGCCAATTTCCTCCCGGAAACGAGGTTCATTAGCGTCGGGGAGGGCTGCCAGTGCAGACCTCCGTTAGTTTTTTTTTTGTTTTTTTTAGAGCGCGGATGGTTCCGCGGCCCAGCCGGGGCTGAAGGAGATAAGGCCGGGGACATCGCGGGGAGGTAAGTTAAATGTATATTTAGGTGTTTATATGTGTATTTTATTTATTGTTTATATATTGTATTAATGTATTCATGTATTGTGTTTTTTTTTAACAGGGCCGCGCCGAAAGAGCTAAACAATGATGGGGCATGCTGTAAAGGTGAGTATATTATTTAGAATGTATAGAATGTTTATTTATTGGATGTTAATGTTTTGTACTAATTTTTTTTTTTGTTTGACCCATAGGTTAGTGATCTGAAGCAACATCTTAAAGGTAAGTGGTCTTAATTTATTGATTTTAGCTTAGAATTAGGGTCTGTGTAGTTAGGACTGTAATTATTTTATTTTATTTTAGAATAAGGGTCTGTGTATGTAGTTAGGATTTTTTGTATATTAGATAGATAGGGGGATGTATTTGATATAGTAAGGATTTATTTTAAATTAAATAGATTGTATGTTAGATAGATAGGGGGTATTTGATTTGGACTATATGTAATATATTATATGTAATATATTATATTTAATATTTTATATGTAATATATTATATTTAATATATTAAATGTAATGTATGTAATGTCATGTATTGTATGTCATGTATTGTATGTAATATATTATATGTAATATATTATATTTAATATTTTATATGTAATATATTATATTTAATATTTTATACGTAATATATTATATTTAATATTTTATATGTAATATATTATATTTAATATTTTATATGTAATATATTATATTTAATATATTATATGTAATGTATGTAATGTCATGTATTGTATGTAATGTATGTAATGTATTATATTTATGTATTTTATTGTGTTTATCTGTCTTTCCTTTTCAGGTGTGTAATTTTTTTATTTTCTGTAGTGGGGGGTGGGGTTGTAATGTATTTTTATGTTTTCTGTAGTGGAGGGTGGGGGGGTGGGGTTGTAATGTATTTTTTTTTTCTCCACTGTAGTTTTTTTTTTTTCTGTAAGGTAGGTTTGTTTTTTCTGTAATTAGAGTGTTGGGGAGGTTTATTAGGGGGTAGGTAGTGTAGGTAGGTAGTGTAAGTGTTAATAGATTAGTGTAGAGGGGGGTTAGTTTAGATTAAATGGTTTATTGGGGGTTATAGTGTAGTGTTTGTAGTTAGTGTCATGATGGTCCTTGAGGACCATCATGGCACTTATGTGGTTAATGTTGGATTGTAACAGGCCCATTATGGTAATAATATACCCTTATGGGACTGATGGGGTTATGAGTTAATGGGTTAAATAGAGCCTTATGGCCCACCATGAGTTAATGGGTTAATTAAGGCCTTATGGTGGTCTGTATTGACCACCATGAGTTAATGGGTTAATTAAGGCCTTATGGTGGTCTGGATTGACCACCATGAGTTAATGGGTTAAATAGAGCCTTATGGTGGTCTGGATTGACCACCATGAGTTAATGGGTTAAATAGAGCCTTATGGTGGTCTGGATTGACCACCATGAGTTAATGGGTTAAATAGAGCCTTATGGTGGTCTGGATTGACCATTATGAGTTAATGGGTTAAATAGAGCCTTATGGTGGTCTGAATTGACCAGCATGAGTTAATGGGTTAATTAAGGCCTTATGGTGGTCTGGATTGACCACCATGAGTTAATGGGGTAATTGTAGTTGCCTGTGGTTAATATTTTTAGTGCAAGTCCTTTCAGGACCTTTACGGTCCTTTGAGGACCCGCGAGGCGGGAAATTTTAAATTGAATTGCAGCAGGGCCACGATCGGTGCCGATCGGGGCCCCCAGCTGCAGGGGGTTTATGTGGGGACACTTCGGGGGTCCCGATGGGGACCCCCAGCATAGAGGGGGGTTAATTTTAGGTGCCGCGGCCGGGATTGGGTAATAGTGTGCCGCGGGCCCTTTAAGGAGCTGCAGCGGGGAATTTAAAAGTTTGAAATGCAGCGGGGGCCTGATCGGTGCCGATCGGGGACCCCCCCTGCAAGGGGTTAATGTGTGGGGGCTGCGGAAGTTCCTATGGACCCCTGCAGCAAGGTGTTCATGTGAGGACACTTTGGGGGTCCCGACGGGGACCCACTCATTGAGGGGGGGGTAATTTTAGGTGCCTGGGTTTTTTTTGGAGTACCCCCCATGGCAGGGCTTATGTGGGGGACTGCCGCGGAGGTCCCTTTTAGGACCCCCGCAGCACTTGATGAGGAGTGGGAGCCTGCGATATCATCTCGCAGGCTGTCACTCCTCATGTACATTTACGCAGTATAGATACGTACGGCCCTGCTGCATAGCTCATACGTTGCTCACAGAAGGGCTAATTTAATAGCATTGTAAGTTAGAGAAACTTTGCAGTACGTAGGGCTTAAGTAGAAGCCTCTTATTTACGAGGCTGGAATTTAATGAGGCCCTTAGTGTCTCCTTTTCTGGTATCACTTTTCCACCTCACACTCTGTCTGTTGGCGTACCCCAAGGTTCAGTCCTAGGCCCTCTCCTCCTCCTCATCTATACTTCATCACTTGGAACTTTAATAAAATCTTTCAGATTTCAGTATTATCTCTATGCAGATGACACTCACGTTTACCTCTCTACATCAGATCTTTTCCCCATCTATTCTAGCACGATTTTCCAACTACCTCTCTAGCATATCCTCCTGGACGTCCACCCACCATCCCAAACTCAACATGTCAAAACCTGACGCTTTGATTTTTTACCCTTTACTACAGTGTCCATTCCTCAAAAGCCTCTCACTGTTTACAATGCAATTATGACTTCCTTTTTCCAAGTCCATTATCTTGAGATTCTTCTACATCCTGCCCTTCCTTTCATTCCTCATATATTTACAAAATCTTGTCTTCATCACCTTAAAAAATCCTCTAAAATATGTCACTATCTGATACATAATACATTAAAAATTATAATGCATTCTCTCATCATATCTCGCCGCGACTACGGCAACTCACTCCTTGTGGGCCTCCCCATCACTCGCTTGTCTCCACACCAATTCATAATGAATGCCTCCACTAGACTTATCTACCATACACAAATCTCAATGTCTGCAGCACCTCTCTGTCAGTCACTCCACTGGTTGCCCATAACCTTCAGAATAAAATGTAAAATCATGGCACAAATGTAACAAGCCCTCAACAACAATTCACCCCCTTATATCTCTGATCTTGCCTCAAAATATTACCCCACCCTCCCCTCCATTCTGCTATTGACCTTTTTCCTCCTCTCTTATCACTACCTCTCACTCCCAACTTCAGGACTTTTCTCATGTTGCCCCTATTTTTTGGAACTCCTTACCTCGCTCCAGTAGACTTTCCTTCTGTCTCAAATCCTTCCAAACTCCACTAAAAACACATCTGTTTAATGAAGCTTAACACCATCATGCTTAATAATGCCCAATGCATCCATGACCCACCTGTTTCATAATGGAATTCTTTAGATTGTAAGTTTGAGTTTTTAATCATATAGGAAACTTGAGAATGCACTCTATATGCAAGATTTTAGACTCAAAGACAGGGTTCTCTTTCTATTTGTTTTATTTGCATTTAAATTATTTTTACCTTGTGCTTGTATTATGTATGGCGCTGTGAAATATGTTGACGCATTATACATATAGATTATTATTATCAGCTTATTTGTGTGTGTATTTACATACATACACATTTACATATATAAATATATGGTCAAGTCACATTATTATGACCACCAGCTAATATCCTGAATAACCGCAGTGTTGAGCATGGGTTGCAGCTAGACTGGACATCAAAGTGAGTCATGAAGATGCAGGAAGTTTTACAAGGGTATCTGGTCCCTGCAGACTGCAGTGCATATGATAGCTGCTCAATAGTGCGTGGTGGAGGATCCATATAGCGAACATGCAATAGAAGTGGTACCACAGGTGCTCGATTGGGTTCAAATCCAGGGAATTTGGAGGCCAAGGTAGTACTTGGAAGTCTTTAACGTGCTTCTCCATTCACTCCCAGACATTTCTGACCATATGACATGTTACATATCCCATCCGCTCCAGGGAAGACAGCCAACATGTGAAAATGCCAAGAAAACATTTCCCAGACCAAAACACTATCGTCACAAGTGTTTGTTCTTGGAGGTTTGCGCCTGACACGCAAATTTCTGTCCAGTAGATGGAGCAGAAAATGTGCCACATTAGAAAAGGTAACTTTTGGCCAATCAGAAGTGGTCCAATTTCAGTACTGTCTTGCAAATTGAAGTTGTTTGACGATGAACCTCCGTCAGCAAGGATGCAGTGCCCAGCCGCTTGCTTCGGAGCCCCTTAGGCAACAGGGTTGGCTTTACTGTCATTTAGACACACGTACTGTCATTTTAGACACACGTCTGGTAGCCCCCTGGAACATTTGGACGGTGAGTTGCTGAACTGTAGCATGCTGGTTGGCACCTGGTGCTCTGCAGTTACCACACCATCATTTGTCCAGTCACAGCACACTTTAACCACAGCAGCATGTGAACAGTTCACTAACTTTGCTGTTTCAGAAATACTGCCACCCTTGGCCCAGAAGCCAATGACAATCCCTTTTTCAAAGTCAGATAAATCACACGTTTTACCCATGACAGCAATTGTTGATATGCCTTCATGTCACCTTATGTACACACCAAGCCAGATCAGGACATGTGCCGTATTTCATTGACTGCAAGCTACTGATGTCAAAAGTGGGAGGTCGTCATAATAATGTTGACCATCACATATATAGTTGTGAGCGTACGGGTCGAAGGCGCTCCATGCCAGCAACTGAGGCCCCTCGCAAGCGAGGGCCTAAGTTGCTGGCGAGGTCACTGGGCACGGGCCTCAGTTGCTGGCATGGAGCGCCGAAGGCGAAGCGAAGCGAGGGACTCAGTTGCTGGCGAGGTCACTGGGCAAGGGCCTCAAACCCTCGCAAACTTCACGTCGCTACTCAAAAAACACGACACACAAATTACGGCACTCGCTAAATTTTACGAGGAACGCAAACAACCTACGAAACACGTTACCACACATTACGACCTCGCAAACATCGGACGCAACACGCCGACATACAAACATTTAAAACACAATACATACACACAGCACATACATAAAAACCGTACCTACACCAAGAGGGAGCACCCAGGACCTCAAAAATGCAACTTAGACCTCGATTTTACTCGAAATAAAAGAGTTTTGAGACTAAAAAAAAATCTAAGCGACAGAAAAAATGGCCGCCGAACAAAACGAAAACGAGGCTACAGCACTCTAAACTCGCAAAACACCACAACAAACTCGCAAAACACCACAAGAAACTCGCAAAACGCCACAAACCACCTACGGATATTCATACCACACAGTGCACACATTCAGCACGCTTACACAGCAGCTCCACACCACTAATGCTGCAGCAACATCAACACAGATTGCCAGCTCTTCATCACAATGCTTCAAAATAGGTACAGTATATTCATTTAGTAATGTATTACATATTTCATTATTACACACCAAACAGCATTAGCTACCTTACAATTTCATTGCCGTCATTTTTTGACGGGCAATTCGCTAGTGTATAATAAAACTTATGTCAATATGAAGTAACTGTGTGGATTTTTATTCATTTTAAAAACAATTATTTGAAAAATTATGTACTAGCATTTGTGGGCACATTTGCATGTCCCGATTCAGCTTCCCAGAATGCAGTGTAATAACTGTTTTTCTCAGAATTCTGAGCTGGTAACAGGTTTTTTAACTTGCTTTAGACATTCAAATGTGAACACAGATGTACACAGATGTACTATTTACTGTACTACTGTACGGTGGAGGGCTTTTCTCGCTCTTTTGCCCACCATATATTAAATGATTGATGTGGTAAACTAAGGGCCACAACACAAGCTGGGATCCTGCTCCATGCTGATGATAGCTAGTATGCTTGAAACAGCTGTACATGGATAGGAATACAGCAGGCATAAGCTTAAATGAAGCCATGTTTAAAATGGGCTATGGATTGAAGAGCGAGGCATTTGTGGGCACATTTGCGTGTCCTTGCTTAGCTTCCCAGAATCCAGTGATTCCTAGAATCCAGTGTAATAACTGTTTTTCTCAGAATTTTGAGCTGGAAACAGGTTTTTTTTAACTTGTTTTAGACATTCAAATGTGAACCCAGATGTACTATTTATTTACTATATATACACTAGCGACTTGCCCGTCAAAAAATGACGGCAATGTGATGTATATGTTTGTCAAGTTGTTTAGTTATTAACATATATTTTTGACACTTGTAAGTATTTTAATATGAACATGTATTTTTGTAAAATGTTGATGTAATGGTTTTTTAAAATGTAATTTGTATTTAAAGAATTGTTAACTTTAATATACATTGAATGAATAGGAAAGCAAAAAGTAAAAAGCCTTCTTGAAACGTCCCGAATTTTAACATGAAGTTTAAAATATATGTAAGCAATAACCTTCAAAGTATATCTTTTTAAACTTGAACTTTATTTTTTATGTAAGTTTAAAAGTTGACAAAACATTGGTATAATTTTGAACATTATAAACAGGAACATAGTGAATACATTTTGTAACCTATTTTTTAATTAAAAGTATTAACATTTGAATGTAAAAACAGTTGACCTTTAAATTAATCAGTATTAACATGCAATTTCTATCACAATAATTGTTAACTTGAATATACATTGAATGTAGAGGAAGGCATAAAGTAAAAACTCTCCTTAAAACGTACGTAATTAAAGTAATTCATTACTAACCACATAAACTGGCGATAAACATTAATCTAGGTAGTAATCTTAAGATAACAGACAATATTTACATTGTGACTTAAAAGGTGCTTGACCTCTTAACATCCACTTTGTAATCTGTTGAATGAAATAACTTGAAAATATATTTTTTAAACTTGTAACATTAGAAACATTAACATAGTTACTTCACATTTTAACATAATTTTTACTAACAATGCAAGGCAAGTATTTTGTGAGGCGAATCATTCATAAACAGTACTTCCATTAATTATGACTGAATTAAACAACCAATTGTTATGTATTTTGGAATGCTTTTTAAAAAATGTTGGCATCTTTAATTTGTATCCTGCAAAGTTATAGTACTTCATAGTAGACAATGTTTTTAGTAAAAATACGTCCATCTTCTAATAAATCACCTTGTCTTTCATTGTTTTCAATGTGAACTTTAATAGCCTGTGGATTTTTGCACCGTGACAACGCAACGTACAATTGACCATGTGCAAATACTGGTTCTTCCAAGAAAATACCCACAGATTTGAAAGTTTGACCTTGTGATTTATTAATGGTCATGGCAAATGCCATAATAATGGGAAATTGTCTTCTTTGAAGTATAAAAGGGAGACTACTTTCCGTTGGTGCTAAATCTATTCTTGGTATGAAAACTCTCTCTCCTTTATGGGTCCCAGTTAAAATTTCAGCATCTATAAAATGGTCCTTTAATTGTTGAACAATTAATCTTGTCCCATTGCATAGGCCTTTTTTGGGGTTCATATTTCGCAGTAACATGATAATTGCACCTTTCTTTAGCTGCAAAATATGTGGTGGCATTCCAGAAGGAGTAGGAGTTTATGAATTCAGTTAAAAAAGTTTGCCTGACTTTCATTGTCATCAGCAAGTACAGAATCAGCACTGTGATAATTTCTTTGTGGTGCAATCATTTTTTTTAAGATTTCATTATTGAGGATTAATGCATCTTTATTTTTACACGTCAGTATAACTTGGTTGGCAAGCTCGGAATATTCTTCGTTATTTATGCTCCCTTCAAATATAGCCGATATAATATCTTGTTGACAAATCATATGAGGTGGGATCTCTACAGTGTCGTCAGGTAAATGTAGTATTTTTTCTGTTCTGCCTTCTCCAATTTTAATAAGCCAATCATTAAAATCAGTTTGGCCTTCTGATCTCATATTTTGTTTCAGTTGAAGATGGGTAAAATGTTTCCATACTGTGCTTGACTTGATACAGGTTTTCGATAATGTCAGTTCGATTTCCATGTACAACGACAGGTAATGTTTGTCTAAAATCGCCACCCAACAACATTACCTTTCCATCAAATGGAAAAATATTATCCATGACTTCACGAAGCAAACGGTCAATACATTGGAGGGCATAGCATGACATCATTGTGGCCTCATCTATTATAATTAATTTACATTTCTTCAATTTCTTTGCTTGTAAGGATGTCATGCGAATATCTGACACAGAATTTTCTAAAATAGGCACTGGCAGTTTAAATCCACTATGAACAGTTCTTCCACCTTCTAATAAAAGTTCAGCAATTCCAGTAGTGGCAAACGCCATTGCTATTTTTCCTTGTGCTCGTACTGAACTCATTAATAAATTGTACAAATATGTTTTTCCTGATCCGCAAGGTCCATCAAGATAGAAATAACGCTCTGTCAGCATGTCATCATCTATAGCATTTTTAATGGCATGAAATGCTTGCAATTGTAGTGTATTTAAAGTTGCAAGTCTTTCTTCTGTTCTTTCTGCTTGTAGTTGAATGTCATAGTCTTCAAAGTTAATGTCATCTATAAGACCTGGATCAGGCAAATTAAAACTTGCACAACTTAATCCATGAGTTAAAAAGACTTCTTGGATTTCCATTAACGCTTTTAAGTGTGCAATGGGTTCATTGTATCGTCGCATAAAGTCTTCAGCCATATTACTTTTAAAAGTCTCCCACAAAGCTAATGCATTTGGAACATTTGAGAAGATACAAATAAAAGCAAATTGTTCTCTCATCTGTCGTGGCATTTGACATTGTGCTGCTTCTTCTAAACATCTTTCCCACTCTGTATCATCAGCGAGTAAGTTTCTATGTCTTGCAGCTAAATGGAAGGATTCATATACAATGTCATTAACAGTTCTTAATTGTTCAAAACGTTGTGCTCCTGGAACATTTAAAAGTAATATCCGTAAGCAAAAACATTCAACATCTCTTGGACTGACTGTGTAAATTCTTGGAATAATTTTATTGCCTCTGGTTTTTCTTGGTCTCCATAATCCATTCACAAAAACATAGTGATATTGAATTTCAATATATAAGTATTGTGTTGCTTCAGCATCAGTGGAATTTAATGCAAACCATGCAGTTAGTGTAGTGTAACGATCTTCACTTTGGGCCAATGCATTGATTTCATTTCCAGCATGGAAATAGACTAAATGTCATTGTGGCAAATGTACTGCTAACCTATATACTGCATGTGATCTATCATGCATTTCAAATTTTAAAAGCCGCCACATAGCTTCTGGCGCACTGACATAGCGAGCATCTACATGAGATGCAAGTTCATCATGTACTAACTCACTACTTTCAGGGTTGTCTGCACTTTTGACGACTACAGTAGCTGCATCGTAACCTTTGTAAATATATTTGTAGACATATTTAATGGATTTAATGGAAGTGCAGGCTTCTACGTTGATGTGGGCGTTGTACTTCATGAGTAAATGTGGATTGTAGGGTACTACATATCTATTGTCCACTTTTTTTCCACGAATAATGGCACTATCTCCTTCTCTTCTTTTATAAAGTGGATATCCATCACAATTGGCATATGTTTTGTCTCAATAATCTTTTGGAAATTCTTTGGAACATTTCTTATTTTCCATACATGGTGATTGTGGATTAAGGTCACCACAGGGTCCATGAATCATGCGATGAGTAACAATCTCATATAGTCTACCATATAGTTCTGGATCTGGTAGTTCAGCAACAATGACTGCATCCACTTTGTCCGAAGTATCTAATTTATCTTTTTCTTGAAGCATTATTAGAAGATGTGCATGTGGAAGGCCTCTTTTTTGAAATTCAATGGTATATACATAAGCAAGACATTTGCCAAATAACTGATTTATAGTGAAGTCACGTATTAATTAATTTAATTTAATCTTAAAAACTCTGGCTACTAAATCTGGTCGATCTGAAGCAGTTTGTCCAAGAAGTAGATTTTGTGTAATTTCTGGCCATTGTGGATTACATGTAAATGTGACAAATAAATCGGGTTTGCCAAATTTAGTGACAATAGCCATAGCATCATTGTATCTTTCTCTCATATTCCGAGGAGATCCTTGAAAGGAAGATGGTAAAATGATGGCTTTGCCAGCTGTCATGTCTCTGCTTGTAGCCACGTCAGCAACATAGTCCATTAATCCAGAATATTGTTCTACACAGAGTTTATCTTGTTGATATTTGATAAAGTTTAAATTATTTGCCTCAACTTGCAAATATGAATCAATAATCCATTGTTGTGTTAGTTTCCCACCACATAAAATTGGATTAAATACATTGCAAATGGCAATTTGAGCTACTTTAAATTCAAGCATAGAAACATTATTTCGGATTCTGGCTTTAGCATTTGGGTAACTGGGAAGAGTTAATTTTGGTTGCCAACCTGCTTCTCCGAGTGGGAAAAAGATGGGATATGTCATTGGATCTAAATTTGGACTTAAGATACTCATATTAATAAACGGTTGCTCCTCATTTCTGGGATATATTCGAATGTCTCTTTGAAATGGTGGTTCTCCTTCATCATTCTGAAACACCATTGCAACCTCATTTGATGTTGGCAAGTTATAATGACGTTTATCAGTATGCCTGTCTCTTTTAAGCACCATATTAACCTTCGGCATTGGTAATTGATGTCTTTGTGCATGAAGTAGTTGTTCATTTTCTACTTCTGCCAATTTTTTATAAGCTTTACTGTAGGGATTGTTGTCCATAATGTTTTTTAGCTCTATAAAAACACTGTGTAAGCATTTTTTATTTTCTTCCATCTGCATACGTTGGTCAACAGCTTCCATTGTATCTAGGACATATAGTTGAGCGAATTTTCTTTGATTTCCTTCCTATGGATGTAAATGGGAAGTGCGATGATAAATTTGTCCTTGGACTTTAAAACAGTAAGGACCATGTCCTGGTACATTAGCAGCTAATGTTGCCCCCATGGATGCAAAGGATATGGCACTATTGTAGGATCTTATGTTTGTTTTAAAATGTTTGTAGTTTGGAAAAGTAGGTTCAGTCATAATGTTTTGTAAATAGAGAGAAAATTCTTTCCTTTCTGGAAGTTTGAACTTGCCTTTTTGACAGCAACTAATAAATTGGCCATCTCTGGGTCTCTCCTGTTTAAAATAATAAGCCTCACAAAACTGACATTGAGTAGTCATGTCCCCACAACTATGAACCTCTACTGCTAAAGACTTGAGTAGAGGACAATATGCAAAGCATATAGGATTTTGACTTTCATATTCATCAGGTGAAATGTCATATAATGTTTCAACAACAGGTTCTAAATGCTTTGTTTTTTTCGTGGCTTTTCTTGGTATATGTTGTATTGTTTGAGGTAAAATGTCATGTAATGTTTCATGAAACGGTTCTAAATGCTTTGTTTTTTTTGTTGCTTTTTTTGGTATCTGTTGTATTTTTTCAGGTAAAATGTCATCTGATGTTTGAGCAACAGGTTGTAAATGCTTTATTTTCTTTGTTGCTTTTTTTGACATATCTTTAATTTCTGCAGGTGACAGTCTTTTGCTTGCAATTCTTTTGCGTTCTTTTTCTCGTCGAATTTCCTTCTTCTCCGGTGTCTGCTGGCTGTCTGCTCTCTGTCGTCGTTCTCTAGCTTGGTGTCTTTTCTTTTCTTGTTTACTCTCGTTATCAGCCATGTTAATCTGTAAAAATAAAATAATGTATCATTAGTTTATTTTGAGATGTTAAGTTGTTTTTCATGACAAATTGTTATCAACAGTGTGTTTACATTTTATACCTAATTTCAATGCGGTCCATTGAATAGAGGTCTAAATAAGGCCATCAGATAATTATTTAAAGAAGTTTTTATTTATTAAACATGTATCCAAAAGCAAGTGTTTCAGTAACTAAAAAGGTATTTTCAAAAAGATGTTATGTCCTTATTTACAGCACTATTCAATTTGTCAAATGGCAAATTAGGGTTTAGGACTGGAATGTTACAATGACAAATTGTGTAGATTCTGTGTTTTTAGACTTTTTTGGACTATGCAATTTTTTTTTAAGGTTACATTGAAGTTTGTATTTACTGTTAAAGATTATTGGCCCTAAAAGACAAATAAGAGATAGATGAAAAATGTGTTAGTTATATTTTTTCAACAGTTATAATTACCGGTGGTTTATTTTAAATTTTATTTTCTGTTGACATCGATGCAAAGCTAAGATCTTTATTTTTTTTCTCTTTTTTTACTTGTTATACTGTACCTTGGTTGAAGTTTGATTTCAAGCAAAATTCTTTGTTGGTCCTGTGTTGAAAGCCTTCGTCCGATGGTCTGGTCCTGTGTTGAAAGTCCTCGTCCGATGGTGTAGTCCTCTGTTGAAAGTCCTCGTCCGCTGGTCTGGTCCTCAGTTGAAACTCCTGTTCCGATGTTCTTGACCCAGTATCTGTTATAAAATAAAAATGAAAATGTTATGTTATTTGAATGTCTTTGTATTAATGAAAAAATGCCATTATTTCTGTGTTTTTCTACAATCCTTTTTGGTGAGCCCCACTTTTGGTATGCTTCTTTAGGCTTTTCTCTAAGTCTTATAGGTGGTTAAACATTAAAGAAGAATATTAATTAATTTTTCTCTTTTTTTACTTGTTATACTGTACCTTGGTTGAAGTTTGATTTCAAGCAGAATCTTTGTTGGTCCTGTGTTGAAAGCCTTCGTGTGATGGTCTGGTCCTGTGTTGAAAGTCCTCGTCCAATCGTCTGGTCCTCTGTTGAAAGTCCTCGTCCGAGGGTGTAGTCCTCTGTTGAAAGTCCTCGTCCAATGGTCTGGTCCTCTGTTGAAAGTCCTCGTCCGCTGGTCTGGTCCTCAGTTGAAACTCCTGGTCCGATGTTCTTGACGCAGTATCTGTTATAAAATAAAAATGAAAATGTTATTTTATTTGAATGTATTTGTATTAACTAAAAAATGACATTATTTCTGTGTTTTTCTACAATCCTGTTTGGTGCGCACCACTTTTGGTATGCTTATTTAGGCTTTTTTCTAAGGCTTATAGGTTGTTAAACATTAAATAAGAATATAAATGTAGTTTGGTATGTGTTTGTGTGAGTTTTCGTACAATCCTATTGGTTCGCACCACATTGGTATGCTTATGTAGGCTTTTTTGTACGTCTTATAGGTTGTTAAACATTGCAAAAGAATATTAATTTAGTTTCCTATGTGTTTGTGTGAGTTTTCGTACAATCCTTTTTGGTGTGCACCACTTTTGGTATGCTTATTTAGGCTTTTTTCTAATGCTTATAGGTTGCTAAACATTGAAAAAGAATATACATGTTGCTTGCTCTGTGTTTGTGTGAGTTTTCGTACAATCCTGTTTGGTGCGCACAAATTTAGTTATGCTTATTTATGCTTTTTTGTAAGGCTTATAGGTTGTTAAACATTAAATAAGAATCTAAATGTAGTTTGCTATGTGTTTGTGTGAGTTTTCATACAATCCTGTTTGGTGCGCACCACTGTTGGTATGCTTATTTATGTTTTTTTGTAATGCTTATAGGTTGTTAAACATTAAATAAGAATATAAATGTAGTTTGCTATGTGTTTGTGTGAGTTTTCGTACAATCCTATTTGGTGCGCACCAATGTTGGTATGCTTATTTAGGCTTCTTTCTAAGGCTTATAGGTTGTTAAACATTAAATAAGAATATAAATGTAGTTTGCTATGTGTTTGTGTGAGTTTTCGTACAATCCTGTTTGATGGGCACCACTTTTGTTATACTTATGTAGTGTTTTTTCTAATGCTTATAGGTTGTTAAACATTGAAAAAGAATATTAATTTAGTTTGCTATGTGTTAGTTACAATCCTGTTTTGTGTGTACCACTTTGTGTGTACCATATGTTGCATACTTTGGCCCTCATTCAATTGCAGTTTGGCCAATTCAATAGGGTTCTAAATGTGCTTATTTCGAGCCCTATTGAATTGTCCAAAATATCAAATGAATGAGGGCCTTTGGTTGCTGGATTTGTTATATTGTGAGGGCCTCATTGAATTTCGTTTTTGGCAATGGAATTGGGCTCAAAATGAGCACAGAGCATCTTTTTTTACAGAAGTTTTTAGTTAGTGAACTTGTATCCAAAAGCAAGGTCTTCACTAACTAAAAACTTCTGTAAAAAAAATATGCTCTGTGCTTATATAGAGCCCTATTGAAATGGGCAAATCACATTTGAATGAGGCCCTCGGCCATTAAACATATTTAGGTCCTGAATCAATTGCGTTTTGACCAATTGAATAGGGCTCTATATAAGCACATAACATATTTTTTGACAGAAGTTTTTAGTTAGTGAAGACCTTGATTGTGGTTAGAAGTTCAGTAACTAAAAATGTCTGTCTAAAAAATCTGTTATGTGCTTATATAGAGCCCTATTCAATTGGCCAACTCGCAATTGAATGAGGCTCATGGTTCGGTTCTTTTTTATACTTAATACTTTACCTTGATTGAAGTGTCGAATGACAGAGGGTCCCCTCCTGCCAATCTTAATCCGCCGGTCTTCTTGTAGTGTCTGTTTGAAAAAGAAAGTGAAATAGTGAATGATATAATTTTTTTATTTTATTTAGCAAAGCATGGCCTTTTCAGCATTTAATGTATTTTTGTATCTTACCTGTTCTTCTTTGTTGGTGTTCTTTAAAAGGGATTGTGCTTCACAATGCACGGTGCAAATTGTTGAGTGACGCTGTTGATGCAGAGTCTGTTTGAATATTAAAAAAAGTAGAAAGATTGAGCTTTAGGTAATATATTGAATTGCAATAAATTAATGTCATTTAAATATACTTCTGTAATTATTTTCAATTAACATTATTTTTTGGGGGGGCTACACACATAAATGTCACACACATGAAGCACATTTTCAGAGTTCAATGTAATTTTTTTTTGTGCGTGTGACATATCACTATACATGAATCATATTTTAATTGTTAAATGAACCTTATTATTTTTTTTGGCCAACATACATAAATGTGTGTGTGACATGTGACTATAGATGATACACATATATGTGCGTGTCACATATCAGTATACATGAGTCATATTTTAATATTCCCAACTTATTTTTTTCTAATGTCATTTAAATGTAGTTGTTTAATTAGTTTGTTTTAAGATAATTTTGTTGCAGGGGCAATACACATAAATGTGCGTGCCACATGCCACATGTCAGTATACATAAACCTCTTTTTGATTATTTTTTTTTTGTTGTTTTGTTAAATGAACCTTATTTTTTGGGGGGGCCTACACACATAAATGTGTTTGGGACATGTGAGTATACAGGATAGACATAAATGTGCGTGTCACATGTCACTACATAAATCTCATTTTCCTATTTATTTATTTTTTTTGATGTCCTGTCTTGATAATAAAATGTAATATATTATAGCTTACCTCTCAGTTGTAATTTGCACAATGTAAAGTATTAAATTAGGAAAGTTATGTCTGAAGTCACTCTGTTCATCACCTGAGTAGAAATGTATTTTTCTCTGTCAAATAGGCAGTATTTATAAACTTGTAGAACATTCTGGAAAGTTAGACCGTTAAAACTCAATACGCATGCGCTATTTGCGTTCCAGCTTACAATTTGCATTCCATCCGCCATTTTGTGCGTAGTAGTGGTCAAAATGGTGTTTAATATCAGTGTGGTACGTTACGCATAGTATGTGTTTCATTATTGCGAGTAAGTGTAGTGTAGTTACGTCTGAAGCCTCGTTTTCGTTTTGTTCGGCTGCCATTTTTTCTCTCGCTTAGCCGATTTTCGGCAGTTTAAACTCTTTGTTTTGGACTTAAATGGACGTGTAAATTAACTTTTTTTTTGTCCGATGCGGCCGTATGTTGTTGCGATGCTGTCGTATTTTTTTGCGATAGACGCGGTTAGCTTTTACGTGTACGACGCAGTGTCTTTGTTTCTAAGTCGTGCGTATGTGTGTTAAGAGCGTGTGAGGGGCCTTTTTTACTGTTTTTTTGTTAAGTCTTGTGTCTGTGTGTCTGGGTGTAAGCGGGTGTGAGGCGACTTCAAGTTTTTTTTTGTTATGAAGTTGTGTGTGTGTGTTAACACAGCCGATGTTGGGATGCTCCCACAACCGCAAATGCGGACCGTCGCTTCGCGAGAATCCGCATTTGCGGGGACGTTGTTGGGTTTTTGTTGGCTGGGAGGTTGGATTTATTTTGTTAAAAAGTCGTGTGTGTGTATGTGTGTGTTAACACAGCCGACGTTGAGCCTCCACCTCCGCAAATGCGGACCCTCGCTTCGCGAGGATCCGCATTTGCGGGGACGTTGGGATGCTCCATCACCGCAAATGCGGGCTCTCGCTTCGCGAGGACCCGCATTTGCGGGGAACTGCGTCCCTCGCTGCGCGAGCCCGCAACCATGAGCAACGGCCCGTACGCTCACAACTATATATGTGATATATACATACCTAAAAATACACACACCACACATATATATATATATATATATATATATATACATACATATATATATATACATACTGTACATATATACATACATACAAACATATACAAACATTATATATATATATATATATATATATATATATATATAAACATATTATAATTGTCCAACTATGAATCGTCGTCACGCTGTGTTGCGTGGTGCGTACGACTTAGCGATCAGCGCCTCAGCTAGGCAAGCTAGCACTTAGCCAATGAGCGCCGCAGGCTCATAGCAGTTAGGCAATGAGGCAAAGAGCGCCGCAGGCGCTCATTGCTCGCGAGCCGCTAAACATGTCACAAGCACGACTTAGAAAAAAAAAAAACACCTCGGAACCAACCTTAACGTAACAAACACCCACACGCACTAAGAATCCGACTATAACGTAACAAACACCCACACGCACTAAGAATCCGATTATAACGGCCGAACCGCGCGCAACTAAAAACCGTGAAAACACACCAAATACTCACACAAATTACATAAAAAGCTTACCCATAGCAAGGGGGGGCACCCAGGACCTCTGAAAGTTAAGTTACACCTCCATTTAAGTCCAAATTCCCGAGTTCACACACACGAAAATCCCGTAAGAAAGAGAAAAAATGGTCGCCGAAAAAACGAAAACGAGGCTCACAGCCCAGCCACGGACAAATTTGCAAAGAAGGGATCCGAGATATGCTCGTAAATCTGCATTAACCCAAGGGGATCCGAGATAAGCTCGGAGCCCTGCTTTAACCCCACATTAACCATCGCAGTGGGGGTCCCGATTGCACGCGATCGGGGACCCCCGCTGCATTAAAAATGTAAAACTCCTGCGTTACAGGTCCTTAAAGGACCCGTTGTAAAATAAAAAAAATATACACTGTCACCCTGTCAATCATGGGGGTCAATACAGGCCCCCATTAAACCCTCATTAACCCTGACACTCATGGGGGTCAATATAGACCCCCATAAGCCCTTCATTAACCCTGTCACTCATGGGGGTCAATACAGACCCCCATAAACCCATCATTAACCCTGTCACTCATGGGGGTCAATAGAGAACCCCATAATCCCTTCATTAAGCCTGTCACTCATGGGGGTCAATACAGACCCCCATAAGCCCTTCATTAACCCTGTCACTCATGGGGGTCAATACAGACCCCCATAAGCCTCTATTTAACCCCATCAGTCCCATAAGGGTATATTAACACCATTATGGGCCTGTTACAACGCAACAATGCTGTTTACAAGTGGATTTACCTTAAAAAGTAAAGGCTGACAAACTGCAGAGTACACTAATTGTGCCCAGGTGAGAGGGGTGTGGCTTGACTGTTAAACTTGTATAAAAGGTTTGTGAGCTGGTTTGGGGTCTGTTTACAAGTGGATTTACCTTAAAAAGTAAAGGATGATAAACTGCTGAGTGCACTAACTGTGCCCAGGTGAGAGGGGTGTGGCTTGACTGTTAAACTTGTATAAAAGGTTTGGGAGCTGGTTTGGGGCCTCTTTACAAGTGGATTTACCTTACAAGTAAGGGCTGATAAACTGCAGAGTGCACTAAGTGTGCCCAGGTGAGAGGGGTGTGGCTTGACTGTTAAACTTGTATAAAAGGTTTGGGAGCTGGTTTGGGGCCTGTTTACAATTGGATTTACCTTAAAAAGTAAAGGCTGATAAACTGCAGAGTGCACTAATTGTGCCCAGGTGAGAGGGGTGTGGCTTGACTGTTAAACTTGTATAAAAGGTTTGGGAGCTGGTTTGGGGCCTGTTTACAAGTGGATTTACCTTACAAGTAAAGGCTGATAAACTGCAGAGTGCACTAAGTGTGCCCAGGTGAGAGGGGTGTGGCTTGACTGTTAAACTAGGATAAAAGGTTTGGGAGCTGGTTTGGGGCCTGTTTTCAAGTGGATTTACCTTACAAGTAAAGGCTGATAAATTGCAGAGTGCACTAATTGTGCCCAGGCGAGAAGGCAGAAGTTAATAGAAACCGGAGAAGGGGAACTTGTGAGCTTGCGAGCATTTTCAGTATCAAGTGCAATTCTAGTAAAAGCCTAGGAGTTTAAATAAAAGGAGGGCCTTTAAAGAAAAGGGAGGGCAGATTTATAGTGCAAAGGAGGTAAACTTTATATAAATATATTATATTATATTCTTTATTTTTCCCACTGAAATTTTGTAGACAATAATAATAATTATGAGTCAGTCCAGTGGCAACCTTATTCAGTGTACATCCTGTCATATGTATGCATTACTGGAACAGATGATCCAGGGTCCATATCTCTGTGAGAGGTGTGAGCATGTTGCCTCTCTGGAAGCTCAAATTGGAGATCTGGAGAGGAGAATTGCAGCACTTAGTGATATTGCTCCACTGGAAAGAGGGTTGGTGCTCACTGAGCACAGTTTAGCTGGGCCTAGCATGGAGGGTGGAGCTGGGGCTAGTGAGGATGTCCAGGGAGGCAGCTGGGTTACAGTTACAAGGGGAAACAGGGGGAACAGGGGGGGGCAGGCCAGTTCTGAGTTGGCAAACAACAACAGATTTGCCAGATTGAGTGAAACTGTTGGCGATGTCCATTCAGGAATGGCAATGCCAGATAGAGCTGTTCCCTCTAACAGCCGGGCGAACAGCTCTACTGGAGAAGAGGGAGGGAAGAATAGGCAGAACAGACAGGTTTTGGTTGTAGGGGACTCTATTATTAGGAAGGTAGATAGGGTGATTTGTCACCCAGATCCCAGCAATCGAACAGTTTGCTGTCTCCCGGGTGCTCGGGTTCGTCATGTTGTGGATCGGGTAGACAAATTATTGGGAGGGGCTGGAAATGAACCGGCGGTCTTGGTACATATTGGTACCAATGACAAAGTTAGTGGAAGATGGAGTGTCCTAAAGAATGATTTTAGAGAACTAGGTAATAAGCTGAAGGCAAGGACCTCCAAGGTAGTATTTTCTGAGATACTACCAGTGCCACGTGCTAGCCCAGGGAGGCAGAAGGAGATTAGGGAGGTTAATGCGTGGCTAAAGATGTGGTGCACTAAGGAGGGGTTTGGCTTTTTAGAGCACTGGGCTGACTTCTCACTTCGGTACAATCTCTACAGTAGGGATGGATTGCACCTTAATGATGAGGGAGCTTTTGTACTAGGGGATAGGATGGTAGAAAGGCTGGAGGAGTTTTTAAACTAGTAGGTGGGGGGGAGGGACTAGATATAAGTAATGGGGTAGAAAGTGTAGAAGGTATAAGGGATGAATTAACAACTCATAGGGGAGGAGATGGGGGGAGGGGTAGTATAGTCAATAGGGAGGTAGTACTAAGTAATTCAAGTTCAGTGGCAGGCAATTCAGAACTACAGACTCATAACATAAGGTGTATGCTTGCTAATGCCAGAAGCTTGCCAGGAAAAATGGGAGAGTTAGAATTATTAGCAATTAATGAAAAATGGGATTTAATAGGCATTACCAAAACGTGGTGGGATGAATCTCATGACTGGACTGTTAATCTGGATGGTTATAACCTATTTAGGAAAGATAGAGGCAATGGTAAATGAGGAGGAGGGATTTGTCTGTATGTTAAACCTGAATTTAAGGCTATAGTCAGAGAAGATATTTATGGTGGACCTAGTGATAAAGTTGAATGTTTGTGGGTAGAGTTAAATAGCGGAGCAGCAAATTCCATAAGAATATTAGTAGGAGTATGCTATAAACCCCCAAATATAGCTGAAAGTGAGGAAATACAATTATTGTTACAGATTGGAAATGCAGCTAAGCACGGGCAAGTTCTAATAATGGGAGATTTTAATTACCCTGAAATAAACTGGATAAATGAGACCAGCAGTTCAGCTAAGGGGAGCAGGTTCTTGAGTACACTCAGAGATCATTATCTGGCCCAGGTTATACAGGAGCCTACTAGAAATGAAGCTATCTTAGATTTACTCATTACAAATAATATTGATATTGTATCAAATGTTGAAATAGGGCAACCTTTGGGAAACAGTGATCACAACACAGTCTCATTTGAGATTGAATTAAAAAAACAACATTTTAAGGGGCCAACAAAAACTCTTAATTTTAAAAGGGCAGATTTTAACGGTCTAAGGGCAGCAATACAAAGTATAGACTGGGACAGAGAACTGATAGGTAAAAACACTGAACATAAATGGACAACATTTAAATCCTTACTAAATATACATACACATCGGCATATACCGTGTGGGAATAAAAGTAAAAGGAGTAAATCACAACCCATGTGGCTTAACAATGATTTAAAGATCAAGATACGGAGTAAAAAACAGGCATTTAAATTATACAAACAAGAGGGGACAGAGACTGCTTTACGGGAATACAAGGAAATCAACAAGGCTTGCAAAAGCGCGATTAGACTGGCTAAAATAGAAAATGAAAAATTAATTGCAAAAGAGAGTAAGACTAACCCTAAAATATTTTTTAAGTATATTAATGGGAAGAAGGCGAGGAAGGAAGCTATAGGAACATTACAATGTGAAACAGGCTGTCTGAAAATTAGTGACCAGGAAAAGGCAGATGAGCTAAATAGGTTCTTTTCTTCGGTATACACAAGGGAGGTACCAGTGGTTGGGACACTGCGACATAATGGGGCTACACTACCTTTGCCAAATAATTGGTTAACACAGGAAGTAATCCAAAAGAGGTTGGAAAAAATAAATGTTAATAAAGCCCCGGGTCCTGATGGAATACATCCAAGGGTACTAAGGGAACTGGGTTCTGTAATAGCCAAACCATTATATTTAATTTTTCAAGATTCACTCAACACAGGGTCTCTACCAGATGACTGGAGAAAAGCTGATGTGATACCTATATTTAAAAAGGGAGCAAGAGCAAATCCGGGGAATTATAGACCAGTGAGCCTCACTTCTGTAGTGGGGAAGCTTTTAGAAGGGTTAATAAGGGATAATATACAAGAATATGTCTATTTGAACAGGATTATAAGTAGGAGTCAACATGGGTTTATGAGGGATAGGTCATGTCAAACAAATCTAATTAGTTTCTATGAGGAGGTTAGTAGGAACCTGGATCAAGGCAACTCAGTGGATGTAGTCTTTTTGGATTTTGCAAAGGCTTTTGATACAGTGCCACATGGGAGACTATTGGGCAAACTAAGGGATACAGGAATTGAAGAAATATCTGTTCATGGATTGAGAGCTGGCTAAAAGACAGGAAGCAAAGGGTTGTTGTAAATGGAACATACTCCGATTGGACTAATGTGGTAAGTGGGGTTCCTCAGAGTTCAGTATTAGGTCCCCTCCTTTTTAACATATTTATTAATGACTTAGAGGTAGGATTGGAGTGTGGGGTCTCCATTTTCGCTGATGACACAAAGTTGTGCAAGGTAATTAAATCAGAAAATGATGTGCTTTCCCTCCAAGGGGATTTACATAAAATTGAGGAATGGGCATCTAAATGGCAGATGAGATTTAATACGAATAAATGTAAGGTTATGCATCTGGGAAGGAAAAATAGCCATGCAATTTATAATCTTAATGGAGCAAATCTAGGTGTATCAGATATTGAAAGGGATTTGGGAGTGCTTGTGGACAACCACCTAGGTAACAGTGCTCAAAGCCAAGCAGCAGCTGCAAAGGCAAATAAAATATTAGCATGTATTAAGAAAGGTATAGAAGCCAGGGAAGCAAATATAATTCTGCCACTATACAAATCTCTAGTACGCCCTCATTTGGAATATGGAGTACAATTTTGGGCACCACTTCATAAAAAGGACATTTTAGAGCTGGAAAAGGTACAGAGAAGGGCAACCAAACTAATAAGGGGAATGGAGGGGCTAAGTTATGAAGAAAGACTAACCAAATTAAACTTATTTTCTCTAGAAAAAAGGCGTCTAAGAGGAGATATGATTACCTTATATAAATACATCCAGGGTCAGTATAAAGATTTGTAGGGGGAGCTTTTTGTGCCAAGAGGTTTTCAACTGACAAGAGGACATCCCTTGAGGTTAGAAGTAAAAAGATTCCACCTCAAAGAAAGAAAAGGGTTCTTCACAGTAAGGGTGGTTAATCTGTGGAATTCTCTACCAGAGGAGGTGGTGACAGCGGATTCGATAGATAACTTTAAAAGGGGACTAGATTTATTTCTAATTAAAAAGGGTATTCAGGGTTATCATGGATAATTAGAGAGACAGAAATGATCCAATTTTTTACATTTCCCCTTTAGACACTTGGCTAAGTCTCGCTTGTTTTTTTTTTTTTTTTTTTCTATTTGCCTTCCTCTGGACTAATTAATAATAATAATAAAAAATAAAAAAAACATTAAATAATTGATTAATAATTAATTAACAACTAATGAATTAATAGTTAATTCGCATATTGCAGATCAAAGGAGATCTTAAAAGGTTGAACTTGATGGACTGAAAGTCTTTTTTCAACCTTAAATACTATGTAACTATGTAACTATGTAACAATAACCACATAAGTGCCATGATTGTCCTCAAGGACAATCATGACACTAAGTATAAACACCACACTGCTCTATACCCCCCCAATAAAACATTAAATATCAACTAAACACCCTCTACACTAACCTATTAACATCTACACTACCAAACCCCTATTAACCCCCACCACTCTAATTACAGAAAATAAAAAAGCCTAAAGTCACACAAAAAACTACTTTACATGAAATACAAAATTTAACTCACAAAAAAATAAACTACATTACACAAAATAAAAAAACCTAAGTCACAAAAAATAAAAAAAGGAACATTACCGAAAAAAAAAAAATTACAACCCCTCCCTCACTACAGAAAAAAAAAATACACACCTGAAAAGGAAATACATGGAATACAAATACATATAATACAAATACATACAATTACAATACAATACAACACTATCTAATATACATCACACAATCTATCTAAATAAATAGCATAATCTAATATACATGCTATCTATATAATACATACCCAATCTATCTAAATAAATACCATAATCTAATATACATCCTATCTATATAATACATACCCAATCTATCTAAATAAATAGCATAATCTAATATACATGCTATCTATATAATAATACATTCCCAATCTATCTGAATAAATACCATAATCTAATATACATCCTATCTATATAATAATACATTCCCAATCTATCTAAATAAATAACACAATGTAATATACAATACATCCTATGCTATCTATATAAAACTCCTAGCTAACATACAATAAATGCTATCTATATATTAACTAATCTAAGTCTAAGCTAAAATAAAAAAAATAAGACCACTTATCTTTGCAGATGTCCATTGGAATCAGCCACCTACGAAAGAAAATTAAAAAAAAATTAGCTCAACGCGTTTACAGTTATAAAATAAACATTCTATACATTCTATACATTCTAAATATTCTACTCATACCCAATCTATCTAAATAAATAAATAGCATAATCTAATATACATCCTATCTATATAATAATACATTCCCAATCTATCTAAATAAATACCATAATCTAATATACATCCTATCTATATAATAATACATTCCCAATCTATCTAAATAAATAACACAATTTAATATACAATACATCCTATGCTATCTATATAAAACCCCTAGCTAACATACAATAAATGCTATCTATATATTAACTAATCTAAGTCTAAGCTAAAATAAAAAAAAATAAGACCACTTATCTTTGCAGATGTCCATTGGGATCAGCCACCTACGAAAAAAAAAAAAAAAAAAAAAAATTAGTGCAACACGTTTACAGTTATAAAATAAACATTCTATACATTCTATACATTCTAAATATTCTACTCACCTTTCCGGCATGTCCCGTCCGGCATTCTTTTAATCGTTCTCCTGCGCGGCACCTGTTAAAAAAACATTAATAGACATACATCAAAATAAAATAAACATAATCAACATTATACTTACCTCCCCGCGATGTCTCCGGCCTCCTCCGGATCCTCTTCTGCCACGCCCTGTAAAAAAAAATATATATATATACTTACATCCACACTCCCGGACATCCACGACGCTAATGAGGCTCCAGGAGACTTTTCCAGAAGAAAATAAGAAATGGCACCTTCTGATTGGGTGAATTTGATAGACAGCATTTTCAACCAATCAGGAGGCGCCAATGTGTGAGTCAATCAGAAAGGGATACACCCTAAAATCCCACTCTGATTTGATAATGCACCTGTCAATCTTTATTTAAACCAATCACAAGGCGCAGATGCCTTCAGCCAATCACAATGGAATACACCCCCACAGGGTGATTGGTTGGAGCCTCTGCGCATTCTGATTGGTTGCACTGACAATAGCCAATCACAATGGAATATACCCTCAAGTACTGATTGGTGAAGGATTTGCGCATTCTCATTGGCTACTGTTGCTATCAATCAATTTTACAGCCAATGGGAAGGCGCAGATGTCTTCACCAATCAGTAAGTGGGGGTATATTCCATTGTGATTGGCTGATGGCAATACAGCCTTAGGATTGGTTCAAATAAAGATTGAAAGGTGTGTTATCCAATCAGCGTTGTTTTTTGGGGTGTATACTTTTTTCATTGGTTCATAAATGGGGTCTTCTCAATGGTTGAATTTGATAGACAGCCTTTTCAGCCAATCAGAAGCCGCCATTGCCAATTTTATTCTGGAACACTCCATAGGAAGGTCATTAACGTCGGAGACATCCGCCAGGGCGGATGTGTGTGTTTTTTTTTTTTTTTTTTTTTTAAAGGCACGGATGCTTCCGGAGAAGACGAGGAGGCCGGAGACATTGCGGAAAGGTAAGTATAATGTAAATTGTGTTTATTTAACTTTGCTTTATGTTTACTAATGTAATGTTTTTTTTTACAGGAGTACCCCCGGACAAGATGCAAATATGGACGACGGAACATGGACGACGAAACATGGAGGACGTGACATGCTGGGACGTGACATGCTGGAAAGTTGAGAATAATATTTAGAATGTTTTGAATATTTAGAATGTTTAGAATGTTTAGGTATTTCATGTAAACGTGTTGTATTAATTTTTTTAATCTTTTTTACTGTAGGTTGCTGGTCTGAAGAAACATCTCAAAGGTAAGTGGTCTTAATTATTTTATTGTAGCTTACAATTAGGGTAGCTATATATATATATATATATATATATATATATATATATATATATAGCATGTATTGTATATTAGATAGATAGATAGCGGAATGTATTATTAGATAGTATTGTATATTAGATAGTGGGATGTATATTACATGATATAGTGGCATGTATATTAGATAGTAGCATGTATATTAGATAGTGGCATGTATATTACATAGTGGCATGTATATTACATAGTGGCATGTATTGTATTTTATTGAATTGTATTGTAATTAATTGAATTGTATTGTATTAAATTGTATTGTATTTTCTTTAATTGTATTGTATTCTATTTTCTTTAATTGTGTTGTATTGTATTATATGTATTTCATTTTCAGGTGTGTCATTTTAAAAAAAAAACATTTGTAGTGAGGGGGGGTTGTAATGTATTTTGTTATTTTCTGTAATGTTTTTTTTTTTTTTTTCTGTAATGTACATTTTTTTTTTTTTGGTGCTTTTAGTTTTTCTTATTTTATGTAATGTAGATTTCTGCTTTTTGAGGAATTTAGTTAGTTGAGGCACACAGTACACTCACATTGTGTGACAAACAGCATTTCAACACTTTCTTTTATTGACCGTCATTTTGTGACGGGCAAGTCGCTAGTATACATATATTATACATATAGTGCATAATTATTCAATATATACATATACAGTACCAACAATAGAGGTACTCGGGCAGAGAATGAACTATCATTAATAGGTAGTTCTATGGATATGGTCGTCCACTCTGAGAGCAGCCTCTTTAAGCTCACTTGTGTCCTTCAAAGAGAGAAATATCCAGTAGTATATCAATCTGGTCTAACTCAAAAGAGTGATCCATCCCTGAAATACCAAGCAATTTTACCCTGAACAGGAGAAACAGCAAACCCTAGAACCAGTTTTGTCCTTAATTGGGCATTTGGCAGTAGGGTGTAGAGACCAGACTGATATATGAATTACCCAGGCATGATCCATTTGGGCTAGTCTTAGAAATAAAACAAGCATCACTGGAATGGGAGAAAATGGGCCACAGCTTTTATTAATTTACATAGTAAATTAGTAAACATACTTGATAACTTCTTGATGTATTCAGAGGAGGAGCCCAGCCACGGACAGTTACCTCACGCCTTGGGCCTGTCCCCAAGGCACCCAATGCTTAACCATAAGCACGCCTGTGAGGTAGGGCCACGCCCACTTAGGCCAATGGGCCCGGAGACTCCCCTCCCACCTCAGAGCAGGCAAGGGAACCCTCCTGCATCTGCGATCCCTCTGTCGCCATTAAAAGCTAAAGCCCGCTTGACCCCCTATTTGATTTCCAGCATGAGGAGCTCAAGGCCAATCTCTGCCAGGTGTATCTTATCTTTGCTGAAAAACTCAACCGCCGCTTCTGAATCAAATTCTTTATATCGGATGGCGACCCCACCTTGCTTACGCACAAAGCTCGACATCTGTTTAGTTATCTTTTGGCAAGCTTTGTCCAGCAACACCGGGTCCCTTGCGTTTCTCCAGGCCATGGACATTTTTAACCCATTTTTCCACGTCACGTTTCATAATTTTTAACATGAGCGGCTTCAAGACTACTCTGAGATTGTTTCCTCCTGCTTAAATTAACAGTAAATTGGGCCTTCCATAGTGCTGAGAATAGCCTTCCAACATTCCGGTTGCCTGGGACCACCACATCCCCCGATCCTGAACCACCTAATGTGTAAGTGCGTGACCGGAAAGCCCAGCTGTACTTTATCCTCTGTGACGGCGGCTAACCGGTGGGCCCAATACACGTAAGAATGGCCCACGATCCAAAGCTGCTTCTTTTCCCCTGTACGCAGAAAAGACACTCGTCCGAACGCTGCTGAAGGCCTTATGTAAGACTCAAAGCATTGAGATTCCCATCTCTCAATCCGTTTGACCGGAGAGTCCGGCAGCCCTAGCCTCTCCGCCTCCATAGCCGCTGCTATTTAAAAAGAGTGCGTCCCGAACTCTGATTTATTGAGCCCCAAACTCTACAATACTCCTTTCAACACCTTCTCAAATTAGTACTGTGATTACGCTGTTCCATCGGCATGAATGAGCAGCGAACACCGTCCCGCTCATCGCTGTCTTAGGTACTTTGTTGCACATTCATAGGGGCAACACACCATGCCCACCTTGTGCAATACCACCTCTTTCCTTTGCCTGCCTGGTTTCTCTTAGACCGCCACAACAATATCACTACCTTGTCTTCCCTCAGACAGGTATCCAGCCATTGCAGACCCCCTGAACTGTATCTGTTGTACGCGACCAACTCCCCTATCCTAAACACCCCGAAGAATGCCAGGGAGAAGGCCATACGGAATAGCAGATATTCAAACGGGATTCTACAAGTTTCCTCCAACACCTGTACCATTAGCAATAATAGCGAAAAGGTGATCGGCCTTCTCTGGTCCCAGCTACAAATGCCGTTGAACATACCACAAACTACCCGCCAGCTTAAACATAAAAGCCAGAGCTGTGACCTGGTGCACCACTGTTGCCTTTGAGTCACCATCTTCCAAACTCCTAAACAAAAACCAAATCAAGATTCCTAAACTTTTCTCTTCCATTGAGGAGCCCCCGGCCACCTGTACAAGGTCCTGCCATTTGGTGCAGACCTTTTTGTATGTGGCCCACGTCACAAGGGCAAGAGACTGTCTAACTAGTCTCGCTACCTGACCACTCCAAGCTCCCATAGCTCATTGTGAATGGTCCTGAACCTTGTTTCCTGAAATCGGGAAAGGGCATCAGCAACGCCATTTTCTACTCCCAGAACATGCTTGGCCATGAACCATATAATCCTATGGAAGCAACTAAGCACCGAGTGTAGTACTAACCGTACTACCGGGATTGAATCCACCATCAGGCTATTAACCGTTAGCACCACTGACAAATTGTCTGTATAAAAAATCACTCCCCGATCACTAAATTTCGCACCCCAAAGATAAACCGCTACCATAATTGGAAAGAATTCCAAAAAGGTAAGGTTCCTTGTAAGGCCAGACGCTTCCCATCCTTGTGGCCAGGCAGATGCACACCACTTGCCTTTAAAGTATGCTCCGAAACCGAACGACCTGGCTGCATCTGTGTAAAATTCCAGATCCGGGCTAGCGATGCTTCCTGCGTGTATAATCGCGGAACCATTAAAGTACGCAAGGAAAGCCCTCCAAACCATTGCGTCGTCCAGTATGGCTCTAGTGACTTTAATAAAATGATGCGCCTTTTTAACGCTTGCCGTTGCTAGAGACATTCTTCTGCAAAAAATCCTCCTCATGGGGATAATTTTACAGACACAGTTCAATTTTCATATGTTTAAGCAAAATTCTCTTGGCACCTTCCAGGGCCCTCAACACGATGTGTAAATCTGCCAACTTTTCCTGAGGAAGGCTGCATTACATTTTCTCTGAACCAATCTGAATCCCCAAGAAAGTCAACTTATTTGTCGGGCCTTCGGTTTTACTATGGGCCAGGTACCCCAAATTCCAGGCACAGCCTTGTTGAATCTATATCATTCAGACCCGTACAGATGAATACAAAATCATCCAAATAGTGCGTAATGCTCTGGTAACCGGTCTCCGTTCCCGCTACCCACTATAGAAAAGTGCTAAATGCCTCGAAGTAGGCACACAAAAGGAGCACCCCATTGGTAGGCACAGGTCAACAAAGTAACTACTGTTGATAAAACAACCTGTCTGTGGCTCTCAGGATGTACCGGCAGCTACTGAAAAGCCGCTTCTACATCTTCTTTTGCCATAAGGGTCCCAGTACCTGCTTTTCACACTAAATCAGTCGCCTGATTGAAGGAGGCATATGCCACTGCAGAAAACTCTTTTGGGGTACTTTCATTGACCAACCCAGTAGGCCATCACCTTATCGCTCCAAGCCATTGCTGGCCTGGACGCCATATACAAGTGGAACTCTTCGTCGTACCGCCACCACGCCAAGCCCCCCGTAGGTCTTATAGGCATTCCGGATCTTTTCAAGATATACAAAGAGACCTTAACATTGTTCCGGGTGATGTTCCCCCAGAACGCAGGCCATAATAGAGAAGGCCTGAAGCCATGTATCCGGCCACCTGCTGAAGGATTTTAGCTGATCATCAATGTCTCTGGACACTCTTTCACTTGGTTCTAACTGCTGCGACATGGGTAGCAAGGAGAAAAGTTCAATGAACTTCCTCCTGCAGATTTTTTCCTTCACTTCCAGGGGCAGATGTGCCCCCAAATTATACAGTATGCAAAGGACAATGGGTCTCACAGCCCCCTCCGTCAATCTGGCAACCACCCCACTTGCCAGATTGGCTACTGAAGTCACTGACCCAGGCGTCGAGCTTGCGCCCATCGCTGAAGGGGACCCACGCACTCCTGGCTAGGCTACCGACCCATTAACCTAAGTCCAGATCCTTCACCGCAATGTTATGCATGGCTAACAGAGATTTTAATGACACCAGGAAGCTTGTCTCCTCATGTAGTGTGTCTCTAAAGTACTTGCTGTATCTTCTACTTGTGTAGATGGTGCACGCTCACCTGCTTCCAGAAGCCTTTGGTTAGAAGTCACCAGCGGAGAGTCCCTGCATCTATCCTGATGCGCCGGAGACTATGACCGCCTGGCCCTCTGCGGTCTGCATCCTCTCTCAGACCCCAAGCAAGCACAGCTGCATCAGCAAGACAATCTGCTCCTCGAACTACGACCAGACCTGGGGAGAAAAAATTAACAGCCTCTAGTTCTCGGTTGCCGACTCACAGGTGACCAAACATTCAGCTCTTCCTCAGAGGACTGGTCTTGCTCACCCACCCCTGTGGGTTTGCCTAAGCCAACCGGTGCCGCTGAACTTGTCGCTCCCCGGTCTCGGACATAGTCAGGCCCCTTAGCTAGGTCCATCGGACATGCTTTTTGTAAGTCAGTGTGGTAACTTGTCTTCCTTGCATGGTGGTTTATCTTCCTTTCGGGACCTCCTTGGGCAGGTCTAGGTGGGAGGGCTGGGAGTCTTTGCTTCTCTCCCACAATTGCTGGAGGAAGTGATGCATGGACAGGATGTGATGTAAATCACATCATCTCAACTAAGGGTATATAACATGGGGCCAGGCAGGAAATCGTTCTGTTGTTTCCTGTTCTTCCTTGGTGGATGTGATGGCCTAACCGTGGGTGAGACCAAGCGTGTGGGGAAGGGGATTACTATATAGGTAGAAAGATTTAGAAAAGGGTTGTTGCTCCGTGGGTCTGGGCTGTGTGTTTATGATACATTTATAGTATTGTGTTGTTGCCTTTTAATAAATACCTTTTAATGTAGACGAACCTTGTGTAATATATATATATTAATTTGGTGATACACCACATTTGGCGACCACGAATTTTAGACGTCTACAAAGGTTATTTATGAGGTAATATCACATTAATAGATAGTCAGATTTATTTTTTGGGGGAAGAAAAAAAAAGTACTTTGTCTAATTATCATCTGCATGGGAAATCAAGTGCTTATGTGTGTGGAGTCTAGTTTGGGCCTCCATTTAATATACAAGCTTGGGCATCAGGCCTCAATTTTGAATATATTAGCAGGCCTAGTAGTCTATTTATTGTAATAGACTACCAGCATAGGCCTCAATTGTTATTTTTAATCCTTTATATCGTATTAGCTTATTTTGCTACATAAAACAAAGATATCATACAGGTTGTTTTTGTGGGTTTCAAATATCTGAGTTGAGTTTTGTTGTGCTTTTGACTATCAGAGTACAGGCCTAGCCCTGCATTTGAATACAATATAGTAGGCTCCATGCGGCTTCTTGTTGTATTTGAATGCTGATTTGATTCCTTTGTATCCTAGTTTGGGTCTCCATTTTAATATACAAGCTTGGGCATCAGGCCTCAATTTTGAATATATTAGCAGGCCTAGTAGTTTTTCAGGCCTTCATTTTTATTTTATTGTAATAGACTACCAGCATAGGCCTCAATTATTATTTGTAATCCTTTATATCGTATTAGCTTATTTTGCTACATAAAACAAAGATATACAAGCTTGGGCATTATACCACAATTAGTTTTGTTGTGTGTTTCAAATACCTGAGTTTGGGAGTCTGGATGTAAAGAGCCCTAGCATGGAGTTGTCAAAAGTAGAGACCAGGAAGCCTGCCTGTGAGGTAAGAAAGAGATGGAGATTGCTCCCCTGTACACTAATTACAGTATAGTCTATTAGATGCTACCTCACAGGCCTACTCTACTACTACTCCCAGCATTCATAACACAGCCCCGAACACAAGGTGTATAAGGGTGCACCCAGCACAGAAGGGGTAGAACAGGAGAGGGTGCAAACAGACCCCTCTGAGGCCCTTCCACCCCCAACAATCCTCAGTTAGAGGGACCCTTACAAGCCCAAACCAGGCTCATGAACTTACAGATGCCAATTCTACAGGGGCTCATAGAGGGGGCTCCAAAAGACCAAAGAGATCCAGGAGTCATACCCATAACAGGGGACCTCCCCCCTGGGCCCAAGAACCCTCACAGAAACCCACTGGTTCCAGGCACTTGACTGAAACAGGTCCCTGAAAACAATACAGCTCAGTCCCAGGAGCTGTTAAGTCCCTTAAGAAAAAACACTCACCCCAAAGGCAGCTACCAGGAACCCATCTAAAATTTTACTAAGGGAAGGTAATCCCATCAGAGGGAAAAGGCAACCCACAAAGAGTACAGAAAAAGCAACAAACTCACCAAAAAGATCACAACAGCACACAAGGAAATTGCAGCAGACAAAGGGTTAATCAAGCAAACGACACATGATTACAAAACTCTTTGTTTTTCAAACTTGATTACCAGCCCAAGGCTTTGCTTGTATAACAGGCTGTGCTAGTGGAACTCCGCTACCCTCTAGTGGACAAAACTCAATATTACCACGCAAGTGGGAAAAATCAACAAAAACTTACTCTCCAGCTACAAACTTTCAGGAGGTGGCTGAACCAGTTCCAGAACTTTTAATGGACCCAAAAAGATGTAACTAGGAAAGAGCCCTGGAACATAGGGACGCCAACATTTGCACTGGGACTAGACAAATGTTACCAGAAATTTGGTAACAACTCGAACTACAGCACTTTCACTGAGATGGCGGGTGTCGCCACAAGGAAGAACAATAAAGGGATCCAATCTTACTGCCTACCCAAACCTTCGGCAAGCTCTCCTACCAATAAAGCACCCATAGTCACAGTCCACGCAACAAAAAACTATGAAATGTCAGCACCTAGCACTAAAAGTGACATCCAGGACCTTAAGGACTTAATATCCAACTTCAGAGAGGAGGTCAAATCAGAGATCCGGCAGGTGACGACAGAACTATCCACAGAAATTAAGAAGGTGGATGATAAAACAACAAAACTGGAAACTAAAATTTCGGAAATAATGCAACATAACAACAAACTGACTGAGGAGATCTTGGCGTTGAAGGACGAACAAGCCAGACAACAATTGCAACAGGAGGATCTGGAAAACAGATCAAGACGACAGAACATAAGACTGAGGAATGTGCCAGAAACGGTAAAAGACCTACACGCATACCTTAGCGATCTATGCGAATTTCTCCTCCCTAACATGCATCCGGAAAACTTGAGGATGGATCGGTTCCACAGAGCCCTAGGCTTCCGTTCATCTCCGCAAGAACGACCAAGAGACATCATTGCCAGATTCCACTACTACTCCACCAAAGAATTATTCATGAAGGCCGCAAGAAAAGGCATTCCTCCCATCGAGGGGCACACACCGCTGCTTTTCTCTGATTTAGCCCCGGTTACCCTTGCCAAAAGGAGACAACTGAAACCGGTTCTGGACTGTATCTTGGCTCAAGGATGGAGGTACACATGGGGTTTCCCTTTTCGCCTCAATATCTCCAAGGAAGGAAAATTCTTCACGGTTAGAACACTGGAGGAGGGCATCAACTTGCTGGCGGAATGGAACATCAAAGTCACAGTCGGTGAGAATCTGCAGTCAACAGAAAACCCAAGAGCGAGAAGTCCTCCCGTGAACAAAGATACAGACTGAATACAATGAGTTGTCACCTATTTTGTTTTTTCTTATGTATTCTCTCACTTCTTCTCTCTCTCTCTTTATTTCCAAGCTAACCTGACAAACAAAGCTAACTGAATCATTTAACGTCTAGGTTCATTAAGATAGCACCCACACCAGTGTAAGTTCTAATATACACTATAGACAGTTAACCCAGGCCGTAAAGGCATAATCTTCACACACCTAGAAGGCGTCCCTAAGGGCGCTTACAAATAGACTGCCACAAACCCCAACAGTAGGGACAGTTTAGGCGGACCAATTCAGTGTCAGTTTAGAGACACTAACAGGCCCACCAGTAAAATCCGAAGAGGACAGCAAACGCTCTCCTCATAGTAGTTTAAATTACCACACCTTAGTTAAGTAAGGATCACGATAAAGTTCAAATATACTAAGAGCTTTCCTGACCAACAGCGAGATATTTAAACAGACTCACGAACTTAGCCACCTTACCCAGGGTTAACATAGGGAACTCCAATGGAGGAGAAATAGGAATTAGCTCAGTTACTGAGCCAAGATTTTATAATCCCAAGGGATTGGGTACAGTCAGGTTGTCTCACAATCTGTTGTCTCTTTTCCTTTGAGTACAGGTACTCTTCCACACAGCTAGCTGCTGAGCGGTCTTCGGGGCGGAAACCAGCAGGAGGCACAAGATAACGAAGTCACAGACATCCCGAAAGGTGATATAGCCAATTGCACGCACCAAAAGGTCACACACCTCATTAAGAAATATGGACATTGTCATTGCGTCACATAATGCTCATGGGCTAAACGAACCAGTCAAGAGGGGGGTAGCCTTGAGAAACTACCAAAAACTAAATCTAGATATAGTAATGATTCAAGAGACTCACTTTAGAAAACAAGCAGTGCCAAAATATTGCGGGGGAGTCTTTACCCAAGCATTCCATTCTACCACGGATACCAAACAAAAAGGAGTCACTATTTTGTTCCACAGAAGACTCAACTTTCAGTTAAGTAAAATTCAAAAAGACAAAGATGGCAGGTTTATAGCAGTACATGGGACAATACACGAACATAAGGTTTCATTCTTGAACATTTACGCCCCGAACACAGTACAAACGCCATTCTTTCAAAAGATACAGAAACTCACAGATAGCTGGGAAGACGGGCTTAAGATAATGGGAGGAGACATGAACGCGGTCCTAGACCCGCTCAAAGACAAATCAAACGACCTAGGTTCACAAAAAATCCCCACAGCGACCAAAACACTCAAAAATCTCCTAAAATCAAACTGCATGATTGATACCTGGAGAAACATGAACCCCACGGAAAGAGAATACACATTTTTTTCCGCCAGACATGGTTCGCTTTCCAGAATAGATTATATCCTGATCCCACAGAACATAACCGGGAACCTAACTGAGGCCTCTATCTGCCCCATAGCATGGTCGGACCACGATCTAGTCAAAATTTCCATAAGCAACCTCTTGCCGAAAGGCAATAACCCGAGGTGGTCATTAAATCCCAGTATACTGAATGATCCCATCACACGGGATAAGGTCAGAACTGCAATCTTAGATTATCTTGACCTCAACACAGTAGGAGAGATAGACATAGATGGAATTTGGGCGGCTCACAAAGCAGTGATCAGGGGAGTCTGTATACAAATTAGCTCATCCAAAAAGAAAAAGGACCAAGCACAAATTTTACTCCTAAACCAGAAAATTGCAGAAGCCCAGAAACTATTCATTAGAGATAAATCACGACAGACTCACGAGAATGTAATAAGATACAAGCAAGAACTAAACACTATTTTAAGAGGGAAAATGGTCACTATCCTACAGCGAACTGAAGCTAAATTCTTCAGATACGCAAACAAACCTGATAGGATGCTGGCCACAAGACTAAGAGAAAAAAGAGCAAACTCATTCATAGCCAAAATAATCACCAAAAATAGGGAGACAGTTTTTAAACCGGATCAAATAGTAAATGAATTCAGACATTTTTACGCAGACCTTTATAGCAAATCAAATACCTGAGTTTGTTAATACTATTATTTTTGTTTTGTTTTTGTTTTTTGTTTTTTTTTAAAAGAAAGAAAAAAAATTTTTTTTTTTCTTCTTTCTTTTTCTTTCTCTAATCCTTTATCATAGTACAGGCCTGGAGAAAAATAAATAAATAAATCATTTTAAATCTTATATATATATATATATATATATATATATATATATATATTATTTCAGGCTTGCATTTTAATACACTATAGGCTTTCATACCTTATACTTTTTTGGTGTCTTGCATATCCTAGTTCAGGTATATCTCCTACCCTGCAGGCCTTGCTATTATATTTTAAGTTAATTAGCAAGTATTACCTTCACCATACTAAGGTAAGTATAATTTGCATTGTGGGTACTAGTCTATTTTTCTACATATTACACCTGGCCTACTGAATAGTCATCAACTATTGTTGGCTACTCAGAAGCATGCTACTTTAGTCGCAAATTGATTTGGATTCTTACTTGGGTGAGTAAAAGAGTAGGAATGTCTTTTCAAGGGGCCAAATACTTTCCCACAGAAGTGCGTGAGTACTTTAGGAAACATATTCAAAAACATGATGGTCCATATGAGCTTCCAGAGCCAGCAAACCCAGACAGTGAAAAAGAGGAGAGATTAATGGATGTTCTAACACAAATTGTAATATATTATATTGCTGTTGTAGCCACAATAGGAGGCCTAATAGACTTAGTTGTAGAATTACGGCAGCATAATTTGGAAACAACAAATAAAATGGAGGAAGCAATGGACAAAAGGGATTGTTTAAAAATTGCAGCTTTGAGAACAACTACAATTGTTGGGGAACTAGAAAGGGAGTTAAGGGAAATAGAAGAGCAGAGGGATGCTTATGGAGTAAAAATAACAGAACTTCAAAACATAATAATGGACTATAAAAATAAAACAAAGTTAGAAGGGATAAAAGGAGTCAGAGACATTGCCAAAATATATCCAGATCTGGATATGTTCGTGGCACAAAATAAAGAACCAATGCCGAAAATGAACCAAGATAGAAAAGAGTTCTTATGTTATTCTGTCCCACAAGTAGATACCATACCACAAGCACCAGTTATTGTTTCAGAATTATTTAATGCAAGGCAAACACCTACAGGATTTTCTATGCAGACTCGACCGATGTCTATGGCAGATAAAGACAATTTCCAGAAATGGTGGGGAAGTATGCCAACTAACAACTTTAATACGTTTACACATTGGTTTATGAGGGGAGCAGATAGAGCTAAAAAAGGAGGTCTTAACTTAGAGGAATGGACAGAACTGTTAGAATACGCTATGGATCCGTTGGCTAGTAGACTATTGGAATTTAATAACAGTGTGTCTGATCAGGCAGGAAGAATTGCTGCAACTAATTTCTATCTACTTAGCATAGAGAAATAAATAGCAAATATTACCATGAGGCCAACAGATGGTCCTAGAGAGGTAGCTCAAAGGATATTTTTTTGGTATACTCAACGACAACCTCAACAGCCTCTAGTGCTGGGCTCACCAGAACATATAGCAAAAGTAATGGAAGCCCTTCCCCGGGAGTGTCAAGAATTTGTCAGGCTTTTTGAGCCAACACCAACAGACTTGGAAATGGTACTAACTAGAGCTGATAAGTGGTGGATCAAGCATCCTTTCACAGAACAGGCCTGCTCTGTTTCAGCTGTAAGAACATTTAAGGTCGAGTCTGGTAGAGATATAGATGGTAAATGGAGAAACCAGACGTGGGATGTACCCCAGAACAAGAAGGATGATCAAAACTGGAGACCAAAACAGAACATTGACAAAAGATGGAGAGATCCACCAAGGGACTATAGGAATAGGGATGGCAGCAACTGGAGGGCTAATCAGGAGGGAGAGAGAAACGGTAACATGGGCTATTGGGAACTCAGGAGACAGAAGGATAGGATAGAAGAGGAAAATCACATACTTAAAAACAAGGTAGCTGAGTCAGAGAGGAAATTGAAGGAAAGTGAGGCAAAGTTGCAATATAGTGTTATAAAAGAGGGACAGAGTAGAAGTGAGTCACAATGACAAATCCCAACCCCTGCGCCTCAGCATCTCATTCACTCAGCTAATTTAACCATGGATGAGGCAGGTCGGCCTACCATTTATACAGTCATCGCAGGGGTAGGGAAAAATATGTTGGTAGATACAGGAGCAGCAGTTACAATGACCAACAGGGTCAAAAATGGGGATTCTTCAGTAAGTATTATGGGAGTTACTGGGAATCCACAGGAGGTTAGAGCAGGTCCAATTGATGTAGCAGTTGGAGAAAAAACGATACAAGTAGAAGCAATAGTGGGTTGGCCAGAGGAAATATTGGGAATAGAAGCTTTAAAAAAAGGACATTTCATTGTAGATCTTGCCAATTTTTGTTTGTGGAAGACAGAAAAGGTGAATCAGGTAAGTACAGAGTTGACGAAAGGGGTTGTGCCCCCAATGGCATATATTTTCTCTCCGATAAAAAGTCTGGAAAAAAACAAACTGAAACTAGACGGACAACCAGAATGGCTGCAGAAGCTAATCCAAGACATACCTGTTTGGGCTACAGATATGTATATGTTTCTAATGATGGAATCTAGTGTTCCCACAGAGCAAGGCTGTATAAGAATGAAGATGCGTGTCAACAGAAGATTGTGGTGGATCCTTGTTACAGGATGGATAAGTATAAGCTGTATCACAGTAGGAATGGGGAGACAGGCAATAAGGCCAGAAGATACCGCAAATAAGGGAGAGAGTTTGAAAAGATTGGAGTTACATTAGTTCAAGCAGATAGATTTATTTGGCCCAGGGAATTGGAAGTAAAAGAGGGTGGAGGGTTACAAGTAAACATTATTTTGCCACATAATAGTACCAGGGGATTAGCTCTTAGAGCTCCAATAAAAAGTATAGAGGGACATAACTGGGAATGGGTTATAAGATATGGACAGATAATGAATACAGGAAACTTTAAAGGAAGGACTAAAATAACAACAAAGGTACAAGGGAGGTTTACAAATACTACAGTAGTAGTGAGTAACTTAACATTAGAAGAAGGTGGAGAATGGGACAATGCAGTTATAGCTGCCCAGCCTGACCTAGAGGAATTCTGCAATTTTGATACTGGAAAGGGGTGTGTTCTAACAATAGATGAAGTATTTGTCTCTGTAAAGGAGCTGCAACGTTGTAAAGATCAGAAGAAGGTACCATGGCCAATAGGCGGATTGGTGGTGGTACCAACACATGAAACAGTTGTGCAAGGGGTTGGGTGGACTTACTACCTAATAATTCTAAATTTTAATGATTTTTCTATTCCTCCAAAGTGCCCGGAATCACAGCGGCAGTGGTTTAAGCAAAGTATACAAGAGAACATCATTGAGTGGACAGGAGCAGGGAGTCGAGAAAAACGGGACACACTTGCAGCCCTTTTAGGAGGAGTCGGAACTGGATTGGGAGTATGGAATTCAGCAGATATCATTGGACTGAACAGCAGGATAAACTCCCTTACTGATGGCATGGGACATGCTATGAAAACAGGTGGAGTAGCTGACTCCCTTATAGTGAGTAGACTGACAGACAATGTTGATGACATACACACCATTGCCAACAACCTGCATCTAGTTGAGGAAAATATTGCTTCCATTGCTAACAGCATTAAGAATGAAATAGTGGGAACTGCCATTTTCTGTTCTATGATTGGAGGAAAGCTGTTGGCAGATTTAAAGGAAACTATTAAAGACATCCAGGAAAACAAGTGGGCAAGACAAATCAATGCAACAAGGATTATCACGTCATTGAAAAGAAAAGGAGTGGACATCACTGAGGACAATCTTAAATACAGCTATATTGAAGGCCCAGATCAATGGATGCCACATGGACTACAATCTGGGACAATAGGACTAATCCTGGCAATTCCCCGTTGGGAGGGGCAGGCAGAGCAACTGAACTTTATACATAGCATTGGCACGTTAAGTGATGGAATCTACAAGCAACACTTCCCATCAAAAAGACTGGCCACTACTACAGGATTGGAGATGGATGAAAGCTGTTGCAGGAAATCCCAACACCGATGGCTGTGCAGTTGTGTTTGGGAGAAAGGAGCTGAGGAGGATGGCTGGGTGCAGTTGATAAAAGAAAACCTGGTGCAAGAGGTGATCCGCATAGGGGACATTGCATGCTTTATCGGCCACTCTGAATATAGGACAGTTGATGAAATATGTTTGGTGGGAGAAGGGTCTTGTATCATGGTAACCACTACTATACATGTAGGAACTCATACACTATTTCCATCAAGAAACCTTACCACTGAAATGATCAATTTTACTGCAAATGCAGATTGGACAAATTTGACAATGAAGCTTTTTCCCCCAATTCCAAAGCTTACCTTGGAACTTCATGAGTTAGTAAAACGTACCAAACAACAACTACACCCCATCAGCTTACTGCTGGAACAACAGAAAAAGGAAATAGAAATTACTACAAAAAACGTTGAGCATCCCTGGTGGGGAATTCTTACCAATGCAGAGACACATCCAGTCCTACGAACACTGTCGCTGGTACTCATGTTCATTCAAGTATTAACGACAATTATAATAATATACTTTTGTGTGGCAATGAAACAAATGAGGAAGAAACTTGCAAGGAGGATATATAGTAATGTTTTGTCTTTTTCCTCTTCTTTCTCTCTCTCATACATTCTTCAATAAAGTTTTACATTGCACATACATAAACATTTATCACACACTCTCACCTAAATTCTATAAGTTCTGTTTTTGTGTAATATGTGGATTGACAGCCATAGGAAAGTACAGGAGAACTTATGTCGCTGAGGGAACTATTCCGGAGGGACGGTGGGTTGAATTTCTCCTGTATATCAGGTTTTTGCTCCCACTAGGTTCTCCTGTACTAGAGGGATAACTAGAAAACTGAGCAACATAGAAGAAGAAAAAGCGAGGGAATGTGGTAACTTGTCTTCCTTGCATGGTGGTTTATCTTCCTTTTGGGACCTCCTTGGGCAGGTCTAGGTGGGAGGGCTGGGAGTCTTTGCTTCCCTCCCACAATTGCTGGAGGAAGTGATGCATGGACAGGATGTGATGTAAATCACATCATCTCAACTAAGGGTATATAACATGGGGCCAGGCAGGAAATCGTTCTGTTGTTTCCTGTTCTTCCTTGGTGGATGTGATGGCCTAACCGTGGGTGAGATCAAGCGTGTGGGGAAGGGGATTACTATATAGGTAGATAGATTTAGAAAAGGGTTGTTGCTCTGTGGGTCTGGGCTGTGTGTTTATGATACATTTATAGTATTGTGTTGTTGCCTTTTAATAAATATCTTTTAATGTAGACGAACCTTGTGTAATATATATATATTAATTTGGTGATACACCACAGTCAGTACCAGTTGTCCTATGCTGTGGCCTGACTGGTTGATAACCAGCTTCAGCCCATCTGGCACCTTGCTGGTGTTCAAGAGAAAAACAATGGACTGTACCTGGTCGCAGTCTTCCGGGCCTTGGCGGGGCGCATCTGCCTCGCCGCCACTGCCGTCACGGGAACATCATCAATGATGACCTGGCTGTCATCTCGGTTCGTTTGGGTAACCCCAGGGACCGCAGGCTTGTCATAGTGGGGGGGCTGTAGGAGCTGTTTTAGAGCTCCCGGCTTTTCTATTACATTTTTGGCCCCTTTTACGGGGCTGTATTAGGGTGTTTTCACGCTGCAAAGCAGGTGTGACCCCTTAGGCAAAGTTGATTGGTGGTGGCCGGAGTTCTAGGCCCTCACCCTCACCTCCCGTGGGCCCTGCCCTCTCTGGAGTTGGGGGGTATTAGCTCCTTACTCATCTGAGCTGTACTTTCTCCTGTCAACTTAGCCCTGTCCAGTTGTGGGCGACTGTCTAGTGGCTCAGCATTCTGGGTTTGGGGAAGTAGCCCACAGGCCTCTCCTACACTGCCCAGGCCACTAGTCACTTCACACTGGGACTGAGCCATGTGCTGAAGGCCCTCAGCAGAAGACATGGGAGAAAGCAGTCTGTCCTGCACCCATCTTACACCATGGCTTAAGGCCCTAGCCCTGACCTCAGCCAGTAACCCTCCAACTCATTGGCATCCATAAGGAACAGACTACCGGAACCCACACACTCAATAGGGAAAGGAGGACAAACAACAAAAAAATGTCGAGCACACACACTATAGCCTAGCCCCTTATGTGCTGTAACTAGCTGGGGTGTAATTCTCTCCATTGCACCAGTACTTATTCCTACACCGCTGGAGCCACTCAGACCTCCGCCCACTCCTGTCGCAGGCTGTGCTGAGACTGCCGAAAGCCTGCAAAAAGAGCGGAAGTCACAGCCCCAAAGCGACCAACGTCATTACGCCCCCCCCCCCCCCCACAAGCTCCACCGGGTAATACAACGCAGGCGGCCTGGAAAGCTTATTCAAAGCCCAGGATATTTCTCCCTGTAACGGGCACACATGAGATTAAAGAGGATGCTCTCAGGGTGTACGACCATATTCATAGAACTACTTATTATGGATAGTTTTTTCTCTGCCTGAGCACCTCTTTAGAAATATACCATTGACTATCATCAAGTGATCTGCACTAGGAATATCTATTGCGCTCTCTCTCTCCCCCTCCCCCTTCTTTTCACCTCTATTTTTGGTATTGCTTATACATATACTACTGTAGTAATATAAAAACTGTTATACATACTTTTAAAAGTAACGCCTTGTACTTTTTTTTTTTTTTTATTGACCAATGTATTTTTTTAAATACATATGATTGATATATGGGGATGGGAGAGACAGAGGAGGAGAGAATGGGAGAAACAAAGAGGGGAGGGGATTGGAGAGACAGAGAGGGTAGAGGAAAGGAGAGACAGAGGGAGGAGAGGATGGGAGAGGCAGAGAGGGGAGAGGGAGAGAGCGAGAGATATAGGGACATAGACAGACAGGGAGAGAGAGGAAGCAAGAGAAAGAGGGAGGGAGGAAGGGAAAGAGGGAAGGAGGAAGGGAAAGAGGGAAGGAGGAAGGGAAAGAGAGAGGGAGGAAGGGAAAGAGAGAAGAAGGAAGGGAACGAGAGAGGAAGGAAGAGAAAGAGAGAGTGAGGAAGGGAAAGAGAGAAGGAGGAAGGGAACAAGAGAGGAAGGAAGAGAAAGAGAGAGGCAAGAAGGGAAAGAGAGGGGGGTAAGATAAAGACAAAGGGGGGGGGAGAGAGAGAGAGAGGGAGGAAGAGAGAGAGGGAGAGAGAGGGAGAGACAGGGAGGGAGACAGAGAGACCGGGAGGGAGAGAGAGAGAGACAGGGTGGGAGGGAGTGAGCAAAAGAGAGAGAGACAGGGAGGGAGAGAGGGGAAAGAGAGAAAGACAGGGAGGGAAAGAGACAGGGATGGAAGGAGAGAGAGACAGACAGAGAGGGAAAGAGAGAGAGTGAGAGACAGGGAGGGGGAGAGAGAGAGAAATAAAAAGAGAGAGACAGGTAGGGAGAGAGAGAGACAGGGAGAGAGAGAGGCAGGGAGGGAGAGAGAGAAAGGGAGGATAAGAGAGAGATACAGGGAGGGAGAGAGAAAGAGACAGGGTTGGAGAGAGAGAGGGAGGAAGAGAGAGAGACAGGGAGAGAGAGAGAGAGAGAGAGAGAGAGAGAGAAAGAGAGAGTGAGAAAGAGAGAAAGAGAGAATGAGAGAGAGAGAAAGAGAGCGAGAAAGAGAGAGAGAGAAAGAGAGAAAGAGAGAAAGAGAGAGAGAGAATGAGAGAGAGAGAGAGAGAGAGAAAAAGAGAGAGAGAAAGAGAAAGAGAGAGAGAAAGAGAGAAAGGGAGAGAGAGAAAGAGAGACAGAGGGAGAGAGAGACAGGGAGGGAGAGAGAGACAGGGTGGGAGAGAGAGACAGAAAGGGAGAGAGAGAGACAGGGAGGGAGAGAGATACAGGGAGGAAGGGAGACAGGGAGGGAGAGAGAGAGAGAGAGAGAGAGAGAGAGGGAGGGAAAGAGACAGGGAGGTAGTGAGAGAGAGATAGAGGGAGAGACAGACAGGGAGGGGGAGAGAGAGAGAGTGAGAGGGAGGGAAAGAGAGAGAGACAGGAATGGCGAGAGAGGGAGAGAGACAGGGAGAGAGAGAGCGAGAGGGAGGAAGAGAGACAGAAAGACAGGGAGGGAGATGGAGAGAGAGAGGGAGGGGAGAGAGGGAGGAAGAGAGAGTTAGAGCGAAAAGGGGGAAGAGAAGGGGGAGAGAGAAAAAGGGTTGAGACTCTCTCTGTCTCTATCTATATCTCTATATTCACATATGGTGGGCTAAGAGTGATAAAAGCCCTCCACCGTAAAAAGTACAGTAGTACAAATAAGGAATAGTACATTATTGATTCTATTTGTATGTCTAAAAATAAGTTTTTGAAAACAGTATATGCACTGCCGTCTGGGAAAACTGGGCGGGACATGCAAATGAGGCCACATACTGCACCATCACTCTGTTAATCCAAACCATAGTAAACATGGCTCCTTTTAAGCATATGCTTACTCTATTTCACAGTTTTAGGCATAGCAACGGATAGATTTTTCACAAACCAGGTCACTTAACCACATACAGTACTGTTTCACGGTTACTGCCGATCCTCAGTATGGTGTGAGTGCCTGGTTTGTTTGGTGATTGTTGTAAAGAGTAGTTATATACAGCAATTTGCATCAATTTGCATCATTTTGCCCAGTTTTCCCAGACTGCAGTGCATATACTGTATTTCTGAGAAATTTGAGCAAGCAATAAGTTTTCAAAAACTTATTTTTAGACATTCAAATAGAATCAATAATGTACTATTCCTTATTTGTACATATATATATACAGGGAGTGCAGAATTATTAGGCAAGTTGTATTTTTGAGGATTAATTTTATTATTGAACAACAACCATGTTCTCAATTAACCCAAAAAACTCATTAATATCAAAGCTGAATATTTTTGGAAGTAGTTTTTAGTTTGTTTTTAGTTTTAGCTATTTTAGGGGGATATCTGTGTGTGCAGGTGACTATTACTGTGCATAATTATTAGGCAGCTTAACAAAAAACAAATATATACCCATTTCAATTATTTATTTTTACCAGTGAAACCAATATAACATCTCAACATTCACAAATATACATTTCTGACATTCAAAAACAAAACAAAAACAAATCAGTGACCAATATAGCCACCTTTCTTTGCAAGGACACTCAAAAGCTTGCCTTCCATGGATTCTGTCAGTGTTTTGATCTGTTCACCATCAACATTGCGTGCAGCAGCAACCACAGCCTCCCAGACACTGTTCAGAGAGGTGTACTGTTTTCCCTCCTTGTGAATCTCACATTTGATGATGGACCACAGGTTCTCAATGGGGTTCAGATCAGGTGAACAAGGAGGCCATGTCATTAGATTTTCTTCTTTTATACCCTTTCTTGCCAGCCACGCTGTGGAGTACTTGGACGCGTGTGATGGAGCATTGTCCTGCATGAAAATCATGTTTTTCTTGAAGGATGCAGACTTCTTCCTGTACCACTGCTTGAAGAAGGTGTCTTCCAGAAACTGGCAGTAGGACTGGGAGTTGAGCTTGACTCCATCCTCAACCCGAAAAGGCCCCACAAGCTCATCTTTGATGATACCAGCCCAAACCAGTACTCCACCTCCACCTTGCTGGCGTCTGAGTCGGACTGGAGCTCTCTGCCCTTTACTAATCCAGCCACGGGCCCATCCATCTGGTCCATCAAGACTCACTCTCATTTCATCAGTCCATAGAACCTTAGAAAAATCAGTCTTGAGATATTTCTTGGCCCAGTCTTGACGTTTCAGCTTGTGTGTCTTGTTCAGTGGTGGTCGTCTTTCAGCCTTTCTTACCTTGGCCATGTCTCTGAGTATTGCACACCTTGTGCTTTTGGGCACTCCAGTGATGTTGCAGCTCTGAAATATGGCCAAACTGGTGGCAAGTGGCATCATGGCAGCTGCACGCTTGACTTTTCTCAGTTCATGGGCAGTTATTTTGCGCCTTGGTTTTTCCACACACTTCTTGCGACCCTGTTGACTATTTTGAATGAAACGCTTGATTGTTCGATGATCACGCTTCAGAAGCTTTGCAATTTTAAGAGTGCTGCATCCCTCTGCAAGATATCTCACTATTTTTGACTTTTCTGAGCCTGTCAAGTTTTTCTTTTGACCCATTTTGCCAAAGGAAAGGAAGTTGTCTAATAATTATGCACACCTGATATAGGGTGTTGATGTCATTAGACCACACCCCTTCTCATTACAGAGATGCACATCACCTAATATGCTTAATTGGTAGTAGGCTTTCGAGCCTATACAGCTTGGAGTAAGACAACATGCATAAAGAGGATGATGTGGTCAAAATACTCATTTGCCTAATAATTCTGCACTCCCTGTATATATATATATATATATATATATATATATATATATATATAAATATACGTATATATATATATATATATATATATATATATATATAAATATACGTATATATATATATATATATATATATATATATATATTATATATATATATATACAGTATCTCACAAAAGTGAGTACACCCCTCACATTTTTGAAAATATTTAATTATATCTTATTATATCTTTTCATGTGATAACACTGAAGAAATGACACTCTGCTACAATGTAAAGTAATTAGTGTACAGACTGTATAACAGTGTAAATTTGCTGTCCCCTCAAAATAAATAAACACACAGCCATTAATGTCTAAACCATTGGCAACAAAAGTGAGAACACCCCTAAGTGGAAATGTCCAAATTGGGCCCAAAGTGTCAATATTTTTTGTGGCCACCATTATTTTCCAGCACTGCCTTAACACTCATGGGCATGGAGTTCACCAGAGTTTCCCAGGTTGCCACTGGAGTTCTCTTCCACTCCTCCATGATGACATCACAGAGCTGGTGGATGTTAGAGACCTTGCACTCCCCCTTCTTCCGTTTGAGGATGCCCCACAGATGCTCAGTATCACCTTTGCCTTCAGCTTCTTTAGCAAGGCATTGGTTGTCTTGGAGGTGTGTTTGGGGTCGTTATCATGTTGGAATACTGCCCTAAGGCCCAGTCTCCAAAGGGAGGGGATCATGCTCTGCATTAGCATGTCACAGTACATGTTGGCATTCATGGTTCCCTCAATGAACTGTAGCTCCCCAGTGCCAGCAGCACTTATGCAGGCCCAGACCATGATGCTCCCAACGCCATGCTCGACTGTAGGCAAGACACACTTGTCCTTGTACTGGTTGCTGCCACACACGCTTGACACCATCTGAACCAAATATGTTTATCGTAGTCTTATCGGACCACAGGACATGGTTCCAGGAATTTATGTCCTTAGTCTGCTTGTCTTCCGCAAACTGTTTGCTGGCTTTCTTGTGCATCATCTTAAGAAGAGGCTTCCCTCCGGGATTACAGCCAATTTGATGCAGTGTGCAGTGTATGGTCTGAGCACTGACAGGCTGACCCCCCCACCCCTTCAACCTCTGCAGCAATGCTGGCAGCACTCATACGTCTATTTCCCAAAGACAACCACTGGCTATTCTAAGGCTTTGAGGCTGAGCATGTACACTCAGCTTCTTTGGTCGACCATGGCGAGGCCTGTTCTGAGTGGAATCTGTCCTGTGAAACCTCTGTATGGTCTTGCCCACCGTGCTGCAGCTCAGTTTCAGGGTCTTGGCAATCTTCTTATAGCCTAGGCCATCTTTATGTAGAGCAAAAATTATTTTTTAGAGTTCTTTGCCATGAGGTGCCATATTGAACTTCCAGTCACCAGTATGAAAGGGTGTGAGAGTGATAACACCAAATTTAACACACCTGCTCCCCATTCACACCTGAGACCTTGTAGCACTAACAAGTCACGTGACACCGGGGGAGGGAAAATGGATAATTGGGCTCAATTTGGATATTTCCACCTAGCCTCAAGGGGACACTGTAATACAGGCTGTACACTTACTACTTTACATTGTAAAAAGATATAATGAAATATTTACAAAAATGTGAGGGGTGTACTCAATTTGTGAGATACTGTATATGTGTATATATATATATATATATTTATATATATATATATATATATATATATATACGGGGGGGGGGGGTGCAAAAGCCTTAGCTACTTCACTGCTTCATGCATATTGCCAGTTCTCAGCTAATCATGGAGGTGCATGAGGATTAAAGCATTTTAAATATATATTGCATTTGGTTACACTGCATCCTCTATTGACTGATTTTCTGTAGAGAAAACAAAAGTCCCATCTCCCTTGTTTATATGCTTTATATAGTATATTGTATATTGCAACTATATATGTGATAATCGTTGCAACCTAGTATAGGAAAGCCTCTCAAGGATGACACTAAATCAAAAATACATAAACTCCCCATTCTGTATCATCTGCCAGAAAGTTTTGCTGTCTTGCAGCTAACTGGAAAGTATCATAAACTATGTTATTGACTGTGCGTAAATGTTCATAACTTTGTGCACCGGGAACATGTAAAAGAAGTAATCTTAAACTGAAACGTTCAATGTCTCGTGGACTGACGGTATATATTCTTGGGATAATTTTAAAATCCTGTTTCTTTCGTTGTCTCCCTTCACCATTTACGAATACATAGTGATTTGGAATATCAATGTATAAAAATTGTCTGGCTGACAATTTATCCTGACAATTTAATTGAAACCAAGCAGTAAGCGCTATTGCTCTATATTCACTTTGTGCTAAAGCATTTGTTTCATTGCCTGCAGTGAAGCAAACAAATACACAGCATGTGACTGATCATGCATCTCAAATTTGAGTAGACGCCACATTGCTTCTGGAGCACTTACATAGCGAGCATCTAAATAAGATGTAAGTTCTTGGATTGTCTTTTTCATTTTGTGCACCTTGCACAACAACAGTTGCTGCATCATATCCTTTATATATATATATATTTATATACATTTTTGATGGATTTGATATAAGTGCAAGCTTCCACATTGATATGTGCATTGTACTTCATCAGCAAATGTGGATTGTATGGAACCACATATCTATTATCGACCTTTTGGCCACGGATAATAACTGTTTGTCCTTCTCTTCTTTTATACAAAGGGTATCCATCACAATTAACATAAGTCTGCATTTGAAATTGTTTTGGAAACTCTTTTAAGCATTTTTTATTTTCCATACATGGTGAATTTGGATTGATCTCTCCACATGGACCATGTATCATTCTATGAGTTACAATCTCATAAAGTTTGGAATGTTTCTCTGGATGTGGCAGTTCAGCAGTAATTACTGAACCCATTCTGTCTGCCATAGTCAATTTATCTTTTTCTTGCAAGATTAAAAGTATATGTGCATGTGGCAAGCCTCTTTTTTTAAATTCAATGGTATAAACAAAAGCTACAGATTTTCCAAATAAGTCTGCTGTAGTTATATCATGAATTAATGAATTGAGTTTTATTTTGAATGCTCTTGCCACCAAATCTGGTCGGTCAGAAGTAGTTTGTCCAAGCAGTACATTTTCTGATCTCTGGCCATTGTGGATTACATGTAAATGTAATGAATAAATCTGTTTTGCCAAATTTAGTGACAATAGCCATGACATCATTGTATCTCTTTCGCATATTGCGAGGAGATCCTTGGAAAGAGGATGGCAAAATCATTGCTCGTCCAGCAGGAATGTCTCTGTTTGCAGCCAATTCAGCGACATAATCCATCAATCAACAATATTGTTCTACTCAAAGCTTGTTTTGTTGAAATTTGACAAAATTTAGATGATTTGCTTTGACTTGTAGATAGGAATCACTAATCCATTGTTCTGTGAGTTTACCCCCACATAAAATAGGATTATAATGTGTGTCTTTCTGGAAGTCTTACCTTTCCTTTCTGACTGCAACTAATAAACTCTCCATCATTTGGTCTTTCTTTCAGAAAATCATAGGCCCCACAAAACTGACAAACCACATTTATTAATCCACAATAATGAGTGTCTACTGTTAGAGCTTTAAATAAAGGACTTTCATGATCTTCCTCAATAAAGATCTCAGCTGAACTTTCTATATGTATATTGGTGTCATCTCTATCAACATTGGTGTCAGGAGGCAAAATAGGGTCATTAGAGAATGTTTTACAGATATTTTTTTGTTTACTTTTTCTTTTCTTTGAATCTCTAGCAGACTCATTTTGTGCTTTTTAGCCATTTTTCTTTTATTTAGAAGTCTCTGTCGATCTTCTTCTCTTAAACGTTGTGAAGTCTCAGGGGTCTGTGCATCTCTTCCTCTCTGCTTCCTTTCCCTTGCAATTCTTCTTTTATATTCTTTCTTATCTTCTGCATTATCCGCCATTGTAATCTGTTATTGGAAATAGAGTTGTAAGAATTGCATTTGTTTTATTATACATATTTTTTAACCTGTCATATATAAAAAAAAACCTCTAATGGTAAACTGTCTCTGTCTGTCTCTCTGGGTGTCTGTCTCTCTGGGTGTCTGTCTCTCTAGGTGTCTGTCTCTCTGGGTGTCTGGCTGTGTCTGTGTGTGTCTGTGTGTGTCTGTGTTTATCTCTATGTGTGTGTGTCTCTGTGTGTGTGTATCTGTGTGTGTGTGTGTCTCTGTGTGTGTGTGTGTGTGTCTGTCTGTGTGTCTCTCTCTCTCTCTTTCTGTGTGTCTCTGTGTGTGTGTCTCTGTGTGTGTGTGTCTCTGTGTGTGTGTGTATCTGTGTGTGTGTGTACCTCTGTGTGTGTACCTCTGTGTGTGTGTGTGTGTGTCTCTGTGTGTGTGTGTATCTGTGTGTGTACCTCTGTGTGTGTGTGTCTCTGTGTGTGTCTCTGTGTGTGTGTGTGTATCTGTGTGTGTGTGTACCTCTGTGTGTGTGTGTCTCTGTGTGTGTGTCTCTCTGTGTGTCTCTCTGTGTGTCTCTCTCTGTGTCTCTGTGTCTGTCTGTCTGTTTGTCTGTCTCTTTCTCTGTCTGTCTCTCTGTCTGTTTGTCTGTCTCTTTCTCTGTCTGTCTCTCTGTCTGACTGTCTCCCTGTCTCTCTCTGTCTGTCTCTCTCTGTCTCTTTCTTTCTGTCTCTCTCTTGGTGTCTCTCTCTCTCTCTCCCTCTCTGTGTCTCTCTCTCTATCATGAATGCAAAATCATAAACAGGTATTCATGTGTTCCTAAAGAAGTGATACGCAAAAGAGCTATTAGCAAACTATAGCTTGACATGAATAAACATCTGAAGTTTAAATCTCATTCATGTAAAGATAAATGTATTTCATATATGTATTTTTTAATGAATGAGAACCTGTGAATAATGTTGATGAAAAAACAGTTAGAGACTTATTAAATTGTGATTTATCAAATTGAATAGTGCTCTTTATAACCACATAACATATTTTGGTTATATAAGTTTGTAGTTAGTTATCTTCTATCCAAAAGCAAGGTCTTCAGTAAGTAAGTAGTTTTGTTCCAAAATATGCTAGGTGGTTATATCGAGCTCTATTTAATAGGGCAACTTGCAATTTAATAAGGGTGTTAATTCTGTTTTTATAAATAATGTCATTAAGAATGATACCTGTCAATTAGATGAGTTATCAATTGAAATACTGCAGACGTCACTCTGTTTCTTCAGGGAGGTGCAGAGATGATGGATCTGTAAAATGACATGTAAAGAGTTTGAAAATATGCATTTTAATTGGCATACATAGCAAATGTAAATCCTAATCATAAATATATGTTAAAAGCATTTTAAAATGTTAAAAAGTGACCTAATATAATACATGAAATTAAATATTTAACTGCTTCTAAGGTCCTATCCCTGTTAGACAATAAGCAGTAACATAATGATGAATTAATGAATGAAAGAACACACATGAATAAAATAATGTAAAAGTGTTATGACTGCAAAATCTAAACCTGTGAACATGTTTTTGTAAAGAAGGACAAAGGGAAATAGCTATGAGCAAAGTATAGATTGGCGTGAAAGGCTTTTATTTTTGGTACTAGATAAATCAATGAATAAATGAAGATATGACGCATAGTTAATCAAAAAAATCAAGATATGATGTTAAAGTGTAATTATTTTAAACATCAATAGCTAAGTATATATGTCTTCCTTTTTTTTTCTTGCAATTATTGATTAATTTTTAAAATAAATGACTTAAATTAATTAAGCAATATCTGTCATCCATGGGCTCAAAAAAATACTTAATCCTATATTTGTAAAGAATGTCATCACAAAATCATATATCTGTGAAGTAGATGTTCTATAATGTAAAATCCTGCAGAGGTGACTCCTGTGTTCAGGCAGGTGGACACTGTCAAAAGATGTAAAAATCATATTACATTTTTTGTTTGAATTAATGTATTAAATAACATTGCTCAATGCAAATCTATACTTAACGCTATATTTGTAAAGAATGTCATCACAAAATCATATACCTGTGAATTTGATGATCTATAATGAATTATTATGACTAATTAATAATTAATTAATGAACATTATTAATCTTAATGATTAATAAAATAATAAATGAACATTAATAGTTGAGCATCAACCCCAAAATGTAAGTCCAGTGATAAATATACATATTTTATGATCTATTTTTTATCAACTTTCTTATTATTAATAATTATTTATTAATTAATTTATGAACATTAGTAATCAATTACTAAATATATTATAAAGAGTTAATCAATAATGTAATCATAAAGTAAAGGTAGTGACAATTGTATAAACATTTTTAAATAATGAATAATTCATAAATTAATGTTTATTAAAAATGAATGAATTAATAAACATATTTGAAATGGTTAATGATTAATATGGTGATAAAGTACAGGTCTCCAGTGCGCGAAAGACTTGCCACCATTTATAACTACTAAGGAGTTAAATTAAAGTCGCCTTTTTGGGAACCTCACAGTTAAGTTGGATTACTGTAGGAGCAATCAGTCTGGAGTACACCCTTTTAAAGTGTACCAATGGAATTTGTCCCACAACATTATTTCAGTTTCACTTGCCTGCCCTAGATTAGGCTAACACAGAAAGGTGACTCCTCTGCTCTTTGTGTGTGTGAGTTTTTGCACCCTGGGCTCTTTTGTTCCAGTATGTTTCTGAAAGGGAGAGCATAAATTATCAAATCAGCCTGACTGCCAATATCCAAATAAAAATGTGCTATATTTATTATGAAATAACTGTGTTTAACAATCATACTGAAAATTATTAATTCATTTTTATACTTCCGAAGGGCAAAATATAAAATATTGTGTATTTAAGCCTCCATTCTATAGGTGGTCTGGTGACACAGCCTCCAGCAATGCTCTGTAATTATGTACAAAGCACAATTTATGTTTGTAATAATGTTTATTCTCCATTATATGTGCTCTTCAAATTAGCTTATGGTTTTAGAAACACGGCATGATATTACGTTTTCTACAAAACATTGTCTTTAGGGCTTTGCATACGAATGGTGAAAAAAACATCTGTTCATTTTGTGGACGCAATTTTCCTATTTCACGTTCTTCAGCAATATTTTTGTTCACACAGAATAACACTGATGACCTCTGTATATTTTGCATAAAATTACTTCTACACATTTTTTATGAATTATATAGTTACATAGTTACATAGGGCCTCATTCTATTATCGGCCGTAAAACGGCCGCAAAGCTGAGATTCCATGCGGCCGTCTTACGGCCCTGTGTAGAGCTACCTTTACCTTGCAATTCAAATAGACGGCGCCGCAAGGATATCCCCCTTCCGGCCGGCCGCATATCATGCAAACGACTGGAAGCGTTTTTCCAGCGCCCGTAAATCCTGTTTTCCGGCCGCGAAGTCAGAAAACTGTAAATGCAAATAGAAATTCAAGATGGCACTGTAAAGCTCCGTAAATGCTAGGCATCATAATGGGGGACATAAGGATTAATAGCAACACCCTCTCAAGCTTGCACATCGCCCAAATCCGATATATCATTTACGGTTTACTTTCCGTCCCGTAGTCCCGCGTGCTCATCCTTGTTAAAACCCGTACGGGTTCGGAGGTGGAGGGCCGCAAGCAAAGCATTGTAGAAGCCAATATATATTCAATCCAGCACTGCAAAGCAGTGTAAATGATGGGGAACATAATGGGGGGGCATGAGGATTACTAGCCAAACCTTCTCAAGCTTGCACATCGCCAAATTGTACTTTGATTTTAAATTCCGTCCAAGTCCCACGGACTTCAATGATCAAGCCCGTAGTTCCTTATTTAAGCCCGTGCGGGCTTGGAGGGCACATGTCCTTCAAGCCCGTAGCTCGTTCTTAAAGCCCGTACGTGCTTGGAGGTTGAAGGTATCCATATTGTTACAGTTTTTGCAGTCTGCATGGTTTAAGCCTGTAACCCTAAAATGGAGGCCCAAGCATTACAGCCTCCAAATTAACAATTGTTCAAATTAGTTTTATATTCCTCATATGTTTGATTGGTCAACACACATACAGGTTCCATTGTAACCTCTAAAACAGCCCTATAATAGAATATGTCACCCCAACATTGGCGCGCACAGCAAATGTGTTTTGACAACATGTAGCTGACATGAGCGGTCCCACATCATTGTGCAGTTCTAATGTTTTTGACTACTGCACGTCGATGAAAGGGCGCAAGTGATATGACCTAATGCCATAAACCCTTCTAACCCTTGTAGCCACAGCCTAATCCTAACCCTTACACACCATAGCCTAATCCTAATCATTAGATCCGCTAGCCTCCTGTCGGGCCTGCTGGTGTTGATGCGCGCATGTGTCGGTGCTCAGATGACAGCGCACATTCGATTCACGCTACATAGTTGATCAACGATAGAATACACATCTCGCTCATCACATCCACATTAGAGAATACAAATAGTGGCCAAATCAGACCGCCACTTGGCATATATCAAGTACCAGGGGAATATTTCAATATATGTGGTTAAGTTCTTCAGTTGTGTCCGACTCTCTGTGACCCTATGGACTGCAGCACATTCAGCTAGGTCTCTGCCTGTGCTGTTCTCCAAAGTTTGAAGGCCAAAAAGATTGGAGTGGGTTGTCAGTTCCTCCTCTAGTGGATTGGGATTTGTCTGATCTCTCTGCTATGACCTGCCCACCTACAGTAGCTCACAGCTTCATTCAGGTACACAAGCTGCTTCACCACCACCACCACTTAGCAACCCTCAGCCATGTAAATTGATAAATAGCAGAACTGTTTGGAAGTTCCCCAAATGGGAATAACTAGAAACCTGGCACATGACTCCCACCAGGATGGGCGTAGCAGAGATTATGCCTGATGGCGGTGAGTTTGCTGTCGATCCCAGAGCTTGCGGCCCTTCCTGATGGGTCAGAGTAGATATGTGTGGTGCATGTTCCCCTGGTCCCCTTCAGCATTGCTAAGTGGTGTGAAGGGGCTTGTGTACCTGAATGAAGCTGTGAGCTATAACATGTAGGGCCACTGTAGGTGGGCACATCATAGTAGAGAGATCAGACAAGGTCCAATCCACTTGAGAAGGAACTGACAAACCACCAGTATATTTAGCATGCAAACCGTGGATAACAGCACAGGCTGAGACCTAGCTGAATGTGCTGCAGCTCCTAGGGTCACAGAGAGTCAGACACAATTGGAGAACTGAACAACATACATTACAATGTTTCAGTGCTACTTGATATATGCCATGTGGCGGTGTAATTAGCAAAATTATTGTGTAGATGTGATGAGCGAGATGTATATGCAATTAGATAGAGATTTAAGGGATCACAATAGAGCTCATGTGCGTGGCAAAGGGTTCATATGACCTGACTCATGTTTTACTCTTGGTATTGAATTGGGTAGTGTGGCTTTAATCATATAATGCATGTTGCAGCATGGTTTGTCATATTGTCATGTGCATGACCATTACAACATATGATAACCAAAGGATATTTAGCCAATGCATGTTCATTATTGGGCAACTAACTGTATTCATACATATGCTAAGTGATGTTGGTGAAGGGGTTTGTGTACTTCAATGAAGCTGTGAGCTATACTACATAGGGCCAGTGTAGGGGGGTACGTCTTATCAGAGAGGTTAGACTAATCCCAATCAACTAGAGAAGGAACTGGAAAACCACTCCAGTGTCACCTGTCCTATTCATTGTAGGCCCTCAGGGGAATGTTCCTACTCCACAGTATCGCTAATCAGACTTGTCATGGGTATTAACCCTATATTAGTAGTAGATATTATATTTGGGATCATATGATATCTAAAGCTATTGTGACTCCTCAACAGTTTTACTATGGCTCATCAGTTTACATTTATAGGAATGTGACACTAATGTAATGCATGTGGATTTCACAGAACGAAACATATTCACAACACACGGACGCAGTCAGAAAGGTCTAACAAAGCTTTATTTTTTACACAGACCACAATCAGCAGTGGTCAAGAGTGTGCATTCACATAACAGTATAACAAAGCTTTATTTGCTAGACAGACCACAATCAGCAGTGGTCAAGATTGTGCATTCACATAACGGTATAACAAAGCTTTATTTGCTAGACAGACCACAATCAGCAGTGGTCAAGATTGTGCATTCACATAACAGTATAACAAAGCTTTATTTGCTAGACAGACCACAATCAGCAGTGGTCAAAACTGTATTAATATCATGGGTGTGGTGTGGGCGGGTCCTCGAAGAGCAAGAGGCTGGAAACAAGGGGAAACCTACAGGGGTCAATCTAATAGTCTAGCATAAGCATGATGCATAGCACCTACCAGGGTCACATGCGGGCACTACACCGCTGCAACCGGAACCAGAAATCTCTCCATTTAACTGAAGAAAACATTTATGTGCATAGCACTTACAACTTGTAACTAGATCTGCTCAATTAAACAGATGATTCAACCTTTGGACTGTGTAATCCAATCCAGTTTTACACATACAGGCCCTCATTCAATTGCGATTTGGCCAATTGAATAGGGGTCTAAATAAGCACATAACATATTTTTTTAAAGAAGTTTTTACTTAGTAAACATCTATCCACAAACAAGGTTTTCACTAACTAAAAACTTATTTAAAAAAAATATGTTATGTGCTTATTTAGAGCACTATTCAATTGGCCAAATCACAATTGAATGAGGGCCACAGTGTGTTGACCAAACAAAAATCTGAAATAAGTGGTCAAATAAAAAAAGGCGGAGGAGGATCACGATGTATGTACAGTACAGTTCTAAAAACTGTACCAATATACCAACTCACCTGATTCCCATCTGCAAGCATTACTACCTATTAGCTAGGTCTGTGGATAATCAGAAATATGGGCAAATAGCCATTATTATGGAGAGGACACAAAGGTCAGCAGACAGATTCAATGTTACTTACATCAGACCCAAAGATGTTTTCTCAGACTGATATTGAGGTCAGGATCACATGCTTCACTACTGCATATATTATTGCTGGCTGTCATTAACATGCCATTGTGAGACTTTGCAAGTCCACCGCTATAGCCGTATTAGTCTACATTTAAGCTAACAACAATCATGTCTGAGATTACTGGCAATATGATAGCTGTAAGATTGTGGGAGCTACATGTTAAGGGGGCTGCCATTAAAGTCATGTCTACCTGAGAGGCACTGGGAAAACCTAACACCTCATATAATTCCTCCACAATGCTTGCAGATGCAGGAGATTCTTTGTAGTGTTGGGAAATAATAGTTATTATTTCTCTCGGTGCATAACACCTATTCATACATAATAATAAAGAACTAGAGAAATCAAAACAATAAATCTTTATTAAATTACTTGGAGACAACGTCGATTAAAAACTTGTTTAAAATCAAGGGAATAGGAAATAATTCCTTAAAAACAATTAATATTGACTCCCTTTATTGCACTCTAGACCAGTTGCTGAGAGATAAATCCAGTGTTATAATCTCTTCTATTATGTCTTGAGAGGTGCTTTTACAATTGTAAAGCTTGGCTTCCTGGTGTGTATATACGTATATATCTCTAGGAGATTTTACTTAATATTTATATCCAAAACAGTAAGTCCTACAAATTCCCAGTCCATACATCAATCTGGTGGCTCATCATGCCCTTCTATATGTTGGCTACAATATTTGTGTCTGAACTTATTACAGTTCTTATATACAAAGTAGTTCACCATTTATATGTAAGATGGCATTTATATTTATATCCACATTATTGTCTGCATTGATCTGATTTGCAACGTTCTGTGGTTTAAAACAGTCTATGCTGCTTGTTAGGGTTCAGTGTGGATCTAGTTTGCAGCGTCCTGTTGTTTAAAACAGCCTATGCTGCTTGTTACAGCTCAGCACCGGACTCTCCCGTGCACTGCACTTCAAGCACCAGATATATTACTGACAAGGACATAGAGGTCTAATTACAACGTCCTGTGATATATCGGTCTGCGCTGCTTGTTTGAACTTAGCACCGGACACTACCGTGTGCTAGGGCTAGAGCACCAGTTGTAGGGCTGGTAAGGACTTAGAGATCACGGAGCTGCATTCAGCTACATGGGAAGCACTTGCTTGTTACAAAATTAGCGTCTGACGTCAGACGCTGCCCTGACGCACGTTTCGTCACATGGGAGTGACTCCCCCCTCGTCCCCCAACACTATTTCTGCTTGGATATCAATGTTGTAACTAACTGCAGTAATCAACCTTAAGTGGACAGAGCCTGTGACAGCAGTGGGAGGGGTGTACAGCACCTCTCACATCTGGACCTGAGTGGCGCTGATGAAACACGCTAGATCAATACTTTCCTAAACAATGTGGAAGGGTCAGTTACAGTTTGCATATATACAAGGTATGCGGCTATTTACTGCGTGCTTCTATCATGTGTGGGGAGTGGCCCATTTCTGAGGCCACTAATATCCTAAGCATTATACTCTGCACATATTCCTGGGCGTGGTACCTATCCTGAAGCCATCTTCTGTACCAGAGGAAGTAGGAACTACATGGTCCTGCTGGGCTAGGCTGAAAATAAGTTCTTGTCAAGCCCCATTGAAGAAGCAGTTTGGAACACCTATGTGTATTGCAAATATGTGTAGAAATCTCAATCAAACTCAATCAAACTCAAACTCAATCAAACTCAAACTCAATCAAACTCAATCTAACTCAAACTCAATCAAACTCAATCAAACTCAATCAAACTAAATCAAACTCAATCAAACTCAAACTCAATCAAACTCAAACTCAATCAACCTCAATCAAACTCAAACTCAATCAAACTCAAACTCAATCAAACTCAATCAAACTCAATTAAACTCAATCAAACTCAATCTCAATCAAACTCAATCAAACTCAATCAAACTCAATCTCAATCAAACTCAATCAAACTCAATCAAACTCAAACTCAATCAAACTAAAACTCAATCAAACTCAAACTCAAACTCAATCAAACTCAATCAAACTCAATCAAACTCAAACTCAATCAAACTCAATCAAACTCAAACTCAATCAAACTCAATCAAACTAAAACTCAATCAAACTCAAACCTCTCACATCTGGACCTGAGTAGTGCTGATGAAACACGCTAGATCAATACTTTCCTAAACAATGTGGAAGGGTCAGTTACAGTTTGCATATATACAAGGTATGCGGCTATTTACTGCGTGCTTCTATCATGTGTGGGGAGTGGCCCATTTCTTAAAGGCCAATAATATCCTATCTGCATTATACTTTGCACATATTCCTGGGCGTGGTACCTATCCTGAAGCCATCTTCTGTACCAGAGGTAGTAGGAACTACATGGTCCTGCTAGGCTAGGCTGAAAATAAGTTCTTGTCAAGCCCCATTGAAGAAGCAGTTTGGAACACCTATGTGTATTGCAAATATGTGTAGAAATCTCAATCAAACTCAATCAAACTAAAACTCAATCAAACTCAAACTTAATCAAACTCAATCTAACTCAAACTCAATCAAACTCAAACTCAATCAAACTCAATCAAACTCAATCAAACTCAAACTCAATCAAACTCAATCAAACTCAATCAAACTCAAACTCAATCAAACTCAAACTCAATCAAACTCAATCAAACTCAAACTCAATCAAACTCAATCAAACTCAATCAAAACAAACTCAATCAAACTCAATTAAACTCAATCAATTAAAGTGTAATTATTTTAAACATCAATAGCTAAGTATATATGTCTTCCTTTTTTTTTCTTGCAATTATTGATTAATTTTTAAAATAAATGACTTAAATTAATTAAGCAATATCTGTCATCCATGGGCTCAAAAAAATACTTAATCCTATATTTGTAAAGAATGTCATCACAAAATCATATATCTGTGAAGTAGATGTTCTATAATGTAAAATCCTGCAGAGGTGACTCCTGTGTTCAGGCAGGTGGACACTGTCAAAAGATGTAAAAATCATATTACATTTTTTGTTTGAATTAATGTATTAAATAACATTGCTCAATGCAAATCTATACTTAACGCTATATTTGTAAAGAATGTCATCACAAAATCATATACCTGTGAATTTGATGATCTATAATGAATTATTATGACTAATTAATAATTAATTAATGAACATTATTAATCTTAATGATTAATAAAATAATAAATGAACATTAATAGTTGAGCATCAACCCCAAAATGTAAGTCCAGTGATAAATATACATATTTTATGATCTATTTTTTATCAACTTTCTTATTATTAATAATTATTTATTAATTAATTTATGAACATTAGTAATCAATTACTAAATATATTATAAAGAGTTAATCAATAATGTAATCATAAAGTAAAGGTAGTGACAATTGTATAAACATTTTTAAATAATGAATAATTCATAAATTAATGTTTATTAAAAATGAATGAATTAATAAACATATTTGAAATGGTTAATGATTAATATGGTGATAAAGTACAGGTCTCCAGTGCGCGAAAGACTTGCCACCATTTATAACTACTAAGGAGTTAAATTAAAGTCGCCTTTTTGGGAACCTCACAGTTAAGTTGGATTACTGTAGGAGCAATCAGTCTGGAGTACACCCTTTTAAAGTGTACCAATGGAATTTGTCCCACAACATTATTTCAGTTTCACTTGCCTGCCCTAGATTAGGCTAACACAGAAAGGTGACTCCTCTGCTCTTTGTGTGTGTGAGTTTTTGCACCCTGGGCTCTTTTGTTCCAGTATGTTTCTGAAAGGGAGAGCATAAATTATCAAATCAGCCTGACTGCCAATATCCAAATAAAAATGTGCTATATTTATTATGAAATAACTGTGTTTAACAATCATACTGAAAATTATTAATTCATTTTTATACTTCCGAAGGGCAAAATATAAAATATTGTGTATTTAAGCCTCCATTCTATAGGTGGTCTGGTGACACAGCCTCCAGCAATGCTCTGTAATTATGTACAAAGCACAATTTATGTTTGTAATAATGTTTATTCTCCATTATATGTGCTCTTCAAATTAGCTTATGGTTTTAGAAACACGGCATGATATTACGTTTTCTACAAAACATTGTCTTTAGGGCTTTGCATACGAATGGTGAAAAAAACATCTGTTCATTTTGTGGACGCAATTTTCCTATTTCACGTTCTTCAGCAATATTTTTGTTCACACAGAATAACACTGATGACCTCTGTATATTTTGCATAAAATTACTTCTACACATTTTTTATGAATTATATAGTTACATAGTTACATAGGGCCTCATTCTATTATCGGCCGTAAAACGGCCGCAAAGCTGAGATTCCATGCGGCCGTCTTACGGCCCTGTGTAGAGCTACCTTTACCTTGCAATTCAAATAGACGGCGCCGCAAGGATATCCCCCTTCCGGCCGGCCGCATATCATGCAAACGACTGGAAGCGTTTTTCCAGCGCCCGTAAATCCTGTTTTCCGGCCGCGAAGTCAGAAAACTGTAAATGCAAATAGAAATTCAAGATGGCACTGTAAAGCTCCGTAAATGCTAGGCATCATAATGGGGGACATAAGGATTAATAGCAACACCCTCTCAAGCTTGCACATCGCCCAAATCCGATATATCATTTACGGTTTACTTTCCGTCCCGTAGTCCCGCGTGCTCATCCTTGTTAAAACCCGTACGGGTTCGGAGGTGGAGGGCCGCAAGCAAAGCATTGTAGAAGCCAATATATATTCAATCCAGCACTGCAAAGCAGTGTAAATGATGGGGAACATAATGGGGGGGCATGAGGATTACTAGCCAAACCTTCTCAAGCTTGCACATCGCCAAATTGTACTTTGATTTTAAATTCAGTCCAAGTCCCACGGACTTCAATGATCAAGCCCGTAGTTCCTTATTTAAGCCCGTGCGGGCTTGGAGGGCACATGTCCTTCAAGCCCGTAGCTCGTTCTTAAAGCCCGTACGTGCTTGGAGGTTGAAGGTATCCATATTGTTACAGTTTTTGCAGTCTGCATGGTTTAAGCCTGTAACCCTAAAATGGAGGCCCAAGCATTACAGCCTCCAAATTAACAATTGTTCAAATTAGTTTTATATTCCTCATATGTTTGATTGGTCAACACACATACAGGTTCCATTGTAACCTCTAAAACAGCCCTATAATAGAATATGTCACCCCAACATTGGCGCGCACAGCAAATGTGTTTTGACAACATGTAGCTGACATGAGCGGTCCCACATCATTGTGCAGTTCTAATGTTTTTGACTACTGCACGTCGATGAAAGGGCGCAAGTGATATGACCTAATGCCATAAACCCTTCTAACCCTTGTAGCCACAGCCTAATCCTAACCCTTACACACCATAGCCTAATCCTAATCATTAGATCCGCTAGCCTCCTGTCGGGCCTGCTGGTGTTGATGCGCGCATGTGTCGGTGCTCAGATGACAGCGCACATTCGATTCACGCTACATAGTTGATCAACGATAGAATACACATCTCGCTCATCACATCCACATTAGAGAATACAAATAGTGGCCAAATCAGACCGCCACTTGGCATATATCAAGTACCAGGGGAATATTTCAATATATGTGGTTAAGTTCTTCAGTTGTGTCCGACTCTCTGTGACCCTATGGACTGCAGCACATTCAGCTAGGTCTCTGCCTGTGCTGTTCTCCAAAGTTTGAAGGCCAAAAAGATTGGAGTGGGTTGTCAGTTCCTCCTCTAGTGGATTGGGATTTGTCTGATCTCTCTGCTATGACCTGCCCACCTACAGTAGCTCACAGCTTCATTCAGGTACACAAGCTGCTTCACCACCACCACCACTTAGCAACCCTCAGCCATGTAAATTGATAAATAGCAGAACTGTTTGGAAGTTCCCCAAATGGGAATAACTAGAAACCTGGCACATGACTCCCACCAGGATGGGCGTAGCAGAGATTATGCCTGATGGCGGTGAGTTTGCTGTCGATCCCAGAGCTTGCGGCCCTTCCTGATGGGTCAGAGTAGATATGTGTGGTGCATGTTCCCCTGGTCCCCTTCAGCATTGCTAAGTGGTGTGAAGGGGCTTGTGTACCTGAATGAAGCTGTGAGCTATAACATGTAGGGCCACTGTAGGTGGGCACATCATAGTAGAGAGATCAGACAAGGTCCAATCCACTTGAGAAGGAACTGACAAACCACCAGTATATTTAGCATGCAAACCGTGGATAACAGCACAGGCTGAGACCTAGCTGAATGTGCTGCAGCTCCTAGGGTCACAGAGAGTCAGACACAATTGGAGAACTGAACAACATACATTACAATGTTTCAGTGCTACTTGATATATGCCATGTGGCGGTGTAATTAGCAAAATTATTGTGTAGATGTGATGAGCGAGATGTATATGCAATTAGATAGAGATTTAAGGGATCACAATAGAGCTCATGTGCGTGGCAAAGGGTTCATATGACCTGACTCATGTTTTACTCTTGGTATTGAATTGGGTAGTGTGGCTTTAATCATATAATGCATGTTGCAGCATGGTTTGTCATATTGTCATGTGCATGACCATTACAACATATGATAACCAAAGGATATTTAGCCAATGCATGTTCATTATTGGGCAACTAACTGTATTCATACATATGCTAAGTGATGTTGGTGAAGGGGTTTGTGTACTTCAATGAAGCTGTGAGCTATACTACATAGGGCCAGTGTAGGGGGGTACGTCTTATCAGAGAGGTTAGACTAATCCCAATCAACTAGAGAAGGAACTGGAAAACCACTCCAGTGTCACCTGTCCTATTCATTGTAGGCCCTCAGGGGAATGTTCCTACTCCACAGTATCGCTAATCAGACTTGTCATGGGTATTAACCCTATATTAGTAGTAGATATTATATTTGGGATCATATGATATCTAAAGCTATTGTGACTCCTCAACAGTTTTACTATGGCTCATCAGTTTACATTTATAGGAATGTGACACTAATGTAATGCATGTGGATTTCACAGAACGAAACATATTCACAACACACGGACGCAGTCAGAAAGGTCTAACAAAGCTTTATTTTTTACACAGACCACAATCAGCAGTGGTCAAGAGTGTGCATTCACATAACAGTATAACAAAGCTTTATTTGCTAGACAGACCACAATCAGCAGTGGTCAAGATTGTGCATTCACATAACGGTATAACAAAGCTTTATTTGCTAGACAGACCACAATCAGCAGTGGTCAAGATTGTGCATTCACATAACAGTATAACAAAGCTTTATTTGCTAGACAGACCACAATCAGCAGTGGTCAAAACTGTATTAATATCATGGGTGTGGTGTGGGCGGGTCCTCGAAGAGCAAGAGGCTGGAAACAAGGGGAAACCTACAGGGGTCAATCTAATAGTCTAGCATAAGCATGATGCATAGCACCTACCAGGGTCACATGCGGGCACTACACCGCTGCAACCGGAACCAGAAATCTCTCCATTTAACTGAAGAAAACATTTATGTGCATAGCACTTACAACTTGTAACTAGATCTGCTCAATTAAACAGATGATTCAACCTTTGGACTGTGTAATCCAATCCAGTTTTACACATACAGGCCCTCATTCAATTGCGATTTGGCCAATTGAATAGGGGTCTAAATAAGCACATAACATATTTTTTTAAAGAAGTTTTTACTTAGTAAACATCTATCCACAAACAAGGTTTTCACTAACTAAAAACTTATTTAAAAAAAATATGTTATGTGCTTATTTAGAGCACTATTCAATTGGCCAAATCACAATTGAATGAGGGCCACAGTGTGTTGACCAAACAAAAATCTGAAATAAGTGGTCAAATAAAAAAAGGCGGAGGAGGATCACGATGTATGTACAGTACAGTTCTAAAAACTGTACCAATATACCAACTCACCTGATTCCCATCTGCAAGCATTACTACCTATTAGCTAGGTCTGTGGATAATCAGAAATATGGGCAAATAGCCATTATTATGGAGAGGACACAAAGGTCAGCAGACAGATTCAATGTTACTTACATCAGACCCAAAGATGTTTTCTCAGACTGATATTGAGGTCAGGATCACATGCTTCACTACTGCATATATTATTGCTGGCTGTCATTAACATGCCATTGTGAGACTTTGCAAGTCCACCGCTATAGCCGTATTAGTCTACATTTAAGCTAACAACAATCATGTCTGAGATTACTGGCAATATGATAGCTGTAAGATTGTGGGAGCTACATGTTAAGGGGGCTGCCATTAAAGTCATGTCTACCTGAGAGGCACTGGGAAAACCTAACACCTCATATAATTCCTCCACAATGCTTGCAGATGCAGGAGATTCTTTGTAGTGTTGGGAAATAATAGTTATTATTTCTCTCGGTGCATAACACCTATTCATACATAATAATAAAGAACTAGAGAAATCAAAACAATAAATCTTTATTAAATTACTTGGAGACAACGTCGATTAAAAACTTGTTTAAAATCAAGGGAATAGGAAATAATTCCTTAAAAACAATTAATATTGACTCCCTTTATTGCACTCTAGACCAGTTGCTGAGAGATAAATCCAGTGTTATAATCTCTTCTATTATGTCTTGAGAGGTGCTTTTACAATTGTAAAGCTTGGCTTCCTGGTGTGTATATACGTATATATCTCTAGGAGATTTTACTTAATATTTATATCCAAAACAGTAAGTCCTACAAATTCCCAGTCCATACATCAATCTGGTGGCTCATCATGCCCTTCTATATGTTGGCTACAATATTTGTGTCTGAACTTATTACAGTTCTTATATACAAAGTAGTTCACCATTTATATGTAAGATGGCATTTATATTTATATCCACATTATTGTCTGCATTGATCTGATTTGCAACGTTCTGTGGTTTAAAACAGTCTATGCTGCTTGTTAGGGTTCAGTGTGGATCTAGTTTGCAGCGTCCTGTTGTTTAAAACAGCCTATGCTGCTTGTTACAGCTCAGCACCGGACTCTCCCGTGCACTGCACTTCAAGCACCAGATATATTACTGACAAGGACATAGAGGTCTAATTACAACGTCCTGTGATATATCGGTCTGCGCTGCTTGTTTGAACTTAGCACCGGACACTACCGTGTGCTAGGGCTAGAGCACCAGTTGTAGGGCTGGTAAGGACTTAGAGATCACGGAGCTGCATTCAGCTACATGGGAAGCACTTGCTTGTTACAAAATTAGCGTCTGACGTCAGACGCTGCCCTGACGCACGTTTCGTCACATGGGAGTGACTCCCCCCTCGTCCCCCAACACTATTTCTGCTTGGATATCAATGTTGTAACTAACTGCAGTAATCAACCTTAAGTGGACAGAGCCTGTGACAGCAGTGGGAGGGGTGTACAGCACCTCTCACATCTGGACCTGAGTGGCGCTGATGAAACACGCTAGATCAATACTTTCCTAAACAATGTGGAAGGGTCAGTTACAGTTTGCATATATACAAGGTATGCGGCTATTTACTGCGTGCTTCTATCATGTGTGGGGAGTGGCCCATTTCTGAGGCCACTAATATCCTAAGCATTATACTCTGCACATATTCCTGGGCGTGGTACCTATCCTGAAGCCATCTTCTGTACCAGAGGAAGTAGGAACTACATGGTCCTGCTGGGCTAGGCTGAAAATAAGTTCTTGTCAAGCCCCATTGAAGAAGCAGTTTGGAACACCTATGTGTATTGCAAATATGTGTAGAAATCTCAATCAAACTCAATCAAACTCAAACTCAATCAAACTCAAACTCAATCAAACTCAATCTAACTCAAACTCAATCAAACTCAATCAAACTCAATCAAACTAAATCAAACTCAATCAAACTCAAACTCAATCAAACTCAAACTCAATCAACCTCAATCAAACTCAAACTCAATCAAACTCAAACTCAATCAAACTCAATCAAACTCAATTAAACTCAATCAAACTCAATCTCAATCAAACTCAATCAAACTCAATCAAACTCAATCTCAATCAAACTCAATCAAACTCAATCAAACTCAAACTCAATCAAACTAAAACTCAATCAAACTCAAACTCAAACTCAATCAAACTCAATCAAACTCAATCAAACTCAAACTCAATCAAACTCAATCAAACTCAAACTCAATCAAACTCAATCAAACTAAAACTCAATCAAACTCAAACCTCTCACATCTGGACCTGAGTAGTGCTGATGAAACACGCTAGATCAATACTTTCCTAAACAATGTGGAAGGGTCAGTTACAGTTTGCATATATACAAGGTATGCGGCTATTTACTGCGTGCTTCTATCATGTGTGGGGAGTGGCCCATTTCTTAAAGGCCAATAATATCCTATCTGCATTATACTTTGCACATATTCCTGGGCGTGGTACCTATCCTGAAGCCATCTTCTGTACCAGAGGTAGTAGGAACTACATGGTCCTGCTAGGCTAGGCTGAAAATAAGTTCTTGTCAAGCCCCATTGAAGAAGCAGTTTGGAACACCTATGTGTATTGCAAATATGTGTAGAAATCTCAATCAAACTCAATCAAACTAAAACTCAATCAAACTCAAACTTAATCAAACTCAATCTAACTCAAACTCAATCAAACTCAAACTCAATCAAACTCAATCAAACTCAATCAAACTCAAACTCAATCAAACTCAATCAAACTCAATCAAACTCAAACTCAATCAAACTCAAACTCAATCAAACTCAATCAAACTCAAACTCAATCAAACTCAATCAAACTCAATCAAAACAAACTCAATCAAACTCAATTAAACTCAATCAAACTCAATCTCAATCAAACTCAATCAAACTCAATCAAACTCAATTAAACTCAAACTCAATCAAACTCAATCAAACTCAAACTCAATCAAACTAAAACTCAATCAAACTCAAACTCAATCAAACTCAAACTCAATCAAACTCAAACTCAATCAAACTCAATCAAACTCAAACTCAATCAAACTCAATCAAACTCAATCAAACTAAAACTCAATCAAACTCAAACCTCTCACATCTGGACCTGAGTGGCGCTGATGAAACACGCTAGATCAATACTTTCCTAAACAATGTGGAAGGGTCAGTTACAGTTTGCATATATACAAGGTATGCGGCTATTTACTGCGTGCTTCTATCATGTGTGGGGAGTGGCCCATTTCTTAAAGGCCAATAATATCCATTCTGCATTATACTCTGCACATATTCCTGGGCGTGGTACCTATCCTGAAGCCATCTTCTGTACCAGAGGTAGTAGGAACTACATGGTCCTGCTGGGCTAGGCTGAAAATAAGTTCTTGTCAAGCCCCATTGAAGAAGCAGTTTGGAACACCTATGTGTATTGCAAATATGTGTAGAAATCTCAATCAAACTCAATCAAACTCAAACTCAATCAAACTCAAATTTAATCAAACTCAATCTAACTCAAACTCAATCAAACTCAAACTCAATCAAACTCAATCAAACTCAATCAAACTCAATCAAACTCAAACTCAATCAAACTCAATCAAACTCAAACTCAATCAAACTCAATCAAACTCAATCAAACTCAACCAAACTCAAACTCAATCAAACTCAATCAAACTCAATTAAACTCAATCAAACTCAATCTCAATCAAACTCAATCAAACTCAATCAAACTCAATTAAACTCAAACTCAATCAAACTCAATCAAACTCAATCAAACTCAAACTCAATCAAACTCAAACTCAATCAAACTTAATCAAACTCAAGCTCAATCAAACTCAATCAAACTCAATCAAACTCAAACTCAATCAAACTCAATCAAACTCAATCAAACTCAATCAAACTCAAACTCAATCAAACTCAAACTCAATCAAACTCAAACTCAATCAAACTCAATCTCAATCAAACTCAATCAAACTCAATCAAACTCAAACTCAATCAAACTAAAACTCAATCAAACTCAAACTCAATCAAACTCAATCAAACTCAATCAAACTCAAACTCAATCAAACTCAATCAAACTCAAACTCAATCAAACTCAATCAAACTAAAACTCAATCAAACTCAAACTCAATCAAACTCAATCAAACTCAATCAAACTCAAACTCAATCAAACTCAAACTCAATCAAACTCAATCAAACTCAATCAAACTCAAACTCAATTAAACTCAATCAAACTCAATCAAACTCAAACTCAATCAAACTCAAACTCAATCAAACTCAATCAAACTCAAACTCAATCAAACTCAATCAAACTCAATCAAACTCAATCAAACTCAATCAAACTCAAACTCAATCAAACTAAAACTCAATCAAACTCAAACTCAAACTCAATCAAACTCAATCAAACTCAATCAAACTCAATCAAACTCAATCAAACTCAATCAAACTCAATCAAACTCAAACTCAATCAAACTCAATCAAACTCAATCAAACTCAATCAAACTCAAACTCAATCAAACTTAATCAAACTCAAACTCAAACTCAATCAAACTCAAACTTAATCAAATTGAAACTCAATCAAACTCAATCAAACTCAATCAAACTCAATCCCTCTCTCTCAATCCCTCTCTCTCAATCCCTCTCTACCAATCCCTCTCACTTTCTCTCTCTCAATCTCTCTCTCTCTCTCAATCTCTCTCTCTCAATCCCTCTCTCTCAATCCCTCTCTCTCAATCCCTCTCTACCAATCCCTCTCACTTTCTCTCTCTCAATCTCTCTCTCTCTCAATCTCTCTCTCTCAATCCCTCTCTCTCAATCCCTCTCTCTCAATCCCTCTATCTCAATCTCTCTCTCTCTCGCTCTCAATCTCTCTCTCTCTCTCAATCTCTCTCTCTCAATATATATATATATATATATATATATATATATATATATAGAGAGAGAGAGAGAGAGATATCCAGATATAATACGAAACATAAAAAAAATAACTTACCTCCCTCCACAAAACTCCTCTCCAAACCTATAAGCCAACCCAAAAAAAAACACAATTGTACTTCTCGCCAGTGTATTCAGTAAATATAGAAAAATATAGAAATTGTAAAAACATAAAAATAAAATACAGCTTGATAGGATGAAAGGCAATAGATTCTACAACTTGCGCTCTTTGATCGACTCACATTTTGTCGCCGGCTTCTGTCAGCGCCGTATTGTCCGCGCTCATTTGCCGTGCGCCCTAAAGAAGGTGTGCCAACTGAGCCATTGCATCGTAGCTTGTTGCTGTGTCTAACCCGATGTGACCTGGTCATAGGAGTAGGAAGTTCCAACCCAGGGATCCCTAAACTAACGTCACATTAATCATTGTGTATATTTACAGATGCTTTAACGAGCAACACAATCTCACATTCATATTTACATCTCCCATTTTTGTTTCCTTCAGGTGATGCAGGATATAGGTGTTTGCCGTGGTTGTTGACCCCTGTGAAAAATCCACGCACAGAGGGGGAGGAGAGGTACAATGCGGCCCATGCCAGAACCCGGAATGTAATAGAGCGCACCTTTGGCCTCCTGAAGATGAGCTTCAGATGTTTACATTCCACTGGCGGGGTGCTACAGTATACACCAGTAAAGGTTTGTCACATCATCCTGGCCTGCTGTTGTCTGCACAATATAGCAGTACAGGCAAACTGTCTGGGGAACATTGATGATGCTCCGCTTGAACCGGCGGAGCGTCCAGTACCTCCCCCTGGTGAGCATAACGTTCAGGGGTCACGACTACGTGCCCACGTCATTCGGGAGTACTTCCCATGTAAGTCTGAAACTAATTACAACCAACTATAATGTATCTTGATTATGGTTACTAATACATCTCTTTTCTCCTTCCCCATTGTCATACAGAATATACAACAGTCCACAGTAGAGGATAGCTTTGTGATGTAACATATGTCTCGTGACGCATTCCTAATACTGGATCAAATACAGCCTGCTCTGATATCCGTTAATGGTAAGTATGTGCACATTCCAATACACATCACATATATTGATATCTGCCAAACTCCAGAAGCTAAGCTAAATGGATGGTCTGATGTATTCCACAATGTCAATGGATATAGGCCTCACAATCGTATTTGAAAACATCTTCACAGAACAGTAATGTTCCCATTGTCTGATCATGCTATTCCACATCCCATGGAGGTCAATGCAATTCATAGCAATCTGGATATATGAACATACCAGCATATTGTAAACCATAATAAATGTACCTCATGGGATGCAAAGAGGGGATCACTCCTGTTCTTTGTCAGTGAATGCTATTAAAAGCATTCTCAGTCAGATAACAGGAATAGTCTCAAGGATGTGTTAACTAGGAATCATTGTGCAATATATCATATGGATTGTGTGACTCATATCATCATATTGCCATTACAGAACTGCTGCCGTGTGTCAACACATTGTTTACCCACACAGACATGGGAAACGACCTGTACAACAACAGAACATCAGCTACATCAATGTCGTCTACATTGTAAGTGAGTATTTGCGGGAAACATGCGCATGTATGCATGAGAGGAAATGACTAATAACTCCATTAATGTAGGCCTAACTTTCTTTTCCCCAAGACATCCCCTATGTATTGCTGAAGTGGTCAGAAATGTTTATCGGACCATGCAGACGTGTCCTGGGGGAACAGATCTCTTCGTTGAATACTCCACTTGATCTATCCAAGGTAGAGAACCACATGTGGATGTCCGAACATGTATCCATGTGTGATAGTTGGGATCTTCCATTTCTATTACAGGCTGCACGGGTCTCTCTGTCTCTCTCTGTCTCTCTGTCTGTCTGTCTGTCTGTCTCCTCATCCCACCCACCCCTGTTTACCCTTAATTTATTGAGTCACACAAGTCTTCGACACATGAACAATTAGCAACTTCTGCTAACTATCCCAATTAACCCTTTACACTATGTTTTCTCTTGTCTTTTTCCTCACATCCCCTGCCTTTTCCTCAGACTCTTCTTAACTTCTCCCCTTTTTGTCTCCAACATTTTCATTTCAACTCTCATGCCCACCTCTCTCCTTTTATTCGCCCATCAGCTAATCTTACTCAAGCTGTGGTTAAACTATGTGTCTCCTGACTGTCCCATCTGCAGATTACATTATCTGTCCACATGGGGCAGATACCTTATTACATAATAGTGCATCGCACTTTACATCTGATCCCTTTCCTCTCCGACTAATGCATAACTTTCTATATGACACAACTTCCTTCCTATGTATCTCTCACTTACTTATTAACCTTGCTATTCCTTATCTACTCTTCCCCATGTTCATTACCTTTAGCTTGGAAGTGGTGATTTTCGAATCTTGTGGGGGCCTTTGGGAAGAAATCAGTTATCAACAGACTTTACGCTCAAAACAGGGCCCTCCATTTTCTGGCGTTTTCAATATTACATACTGTATATTTTCGTGTTCTTTGCCCCTGTACAGCACCACGGAATACAAATAAATGATAATTAGACTAATAATATTCCCACATCCGGACAAATTAGTCTGGGCCATCATTATCATCTGACAGATGGTTAGCTTGTACGAGATCCCAATGCATAACATGTGTGCCGACATACCTGCATCTGTTGGTGGCTGCTCATATGGCATATGTAAGGTTTCCACTAATATATTATTTGTGTGTTTGTATTCCAGATCACGGTCAGAACAAAGCATGACGATAAACATCATGACATTCCATGGCCATGTCAATGTCCTCATGTATGTGCATGTGTCCGTTTCATTGCTTTGTTGGATCCAGTTTGACATCTGATTACCTTGACTGAAACGCCGATATGTGTCACGAGACAATTTCACTATACAATGCAGATGTGTTGTGACATCTGTCAGCTGATGTTCCTGGTATATCCACAGCATGTGTATGCTCATATAGTCTACATCGATTCATATGTACCTATTGGTTTAGACATTCTATCCTCTCCTCTACTTGGACTGTTGTGAAGCCTGCAGCACAAACCCTTCCAGATATTTTCTTCAGTGCTGATGTGACCCTCCCTGTGCATATGGGGAAGAGTAAATCCAGGCTTGGGACTTAACAGTTAATGAGGTTACATTAATCTTCAGTTATGCATATGCAACAACAGTGAGTATAGATGCTCAATCAGAGAACAAACTACCCTTGATATTGCCTGGTTTGTTGTGAGTTCTCTGGAATAAGTAACATCTGACTGATATGGTCCTGGTCAGGTCCCCATCTTTTTGACCAAGGTTATCTATGTAGGGGCTGCTTATTGTTGCGTGAGAACTTACCTCATGGGCTCATAGCATTCACTTATACTTCTGATGTTGCATCAGAGTGTCCGTTTAACACACAAGCATACATTTTGCTCTCCCCATATGTATATCACCTTATTCTGGATTATTGTGGTCTTTCCTTATTGACTGTTATATATATGTAGTAACAATAATGAGATCTATTATATTGCCTAATGTTGGGTGATACACTGTAAATCCCATGATCATCTATATCAATGTAATTTCCCTTGCCTGCATTCTGCTCTCATATCCCAATTTCCCTGTGTTACTTGGATTTTGTATCCTACCCCCCTCCACCATGATCCTTTGCTTACCTGTGATGATTAGTCAACCTGTGGCTTTGTGGCAAGCTTGCTTTGTTAATGTCTGTAAATAGTAAATATGATTTATCCGAGATGTTGTTTGTGTCTGCCTCGTCAATGTTGACACCATAGAATTTCTGTAACATCAATGAAAGGACCTTCAGACTCCACATCTGTGCTCTGCACCATCAGTTAGGGGTGTCAATAGAATTCTCACAGTGTGTTTGCATTACTGATTTCAACCATGAGGGAAGGTTGGTATTAACAATCTATATGACACAGAAACAGACAAATGAGACAGGTGTCCGTAAGTGGCTCACATCCTAATAGTGAACATACAGTATCTAACAGAAGTGAGTACACCCGTCACATTGTTGTTAATATTTTAGTATATCTTTTCATGTGACAACACTGAAGAAATGACACTCTGCTACAATGTAAAGTAAGTTTGCTGACCCATCAATAACTCAATCCACAGCCATTAATGTCTAAACAATTGACAACAAAATTGAGTACACCCCTAATTTGAAATGTCCAAATTGGCACTAAATGTCAATTATGTGTGACCACCATTATTTGCCAGAACTGCCTTAACCCTCATGGCCAGGAGGGCTGGAGCCAATGGCTGGAGGGGCCATTGCTGGAGCCAATGGCTGGCATCTTGTGGAGGGCCCAGGTGGACTTTCTGCAGGTGGTCCTGCTGCAGGTGGTCTTGCTGCAGGTGGTCATGCATCTTGGCATTATGCAGGGCCCGCTATTTCAGGGCCCTGAGGAGGCAGGGCACGCCTGGCTGGTACTGAAATGAGACAAGATTTGTATTTGAGTATTGTTTTTCTGAAAATTGATTGATGTGTGTTTCCATATCTCTGAGATCATAGTGACTTGGAATTGGCTGTGAATGTTTGACGCAAATAAAAATTGATCTGCATCATTAGTATTGTGGATCCTGGCTGGGATCTTTCCTGTTATGTGACAGCGACTGCTGGCAGCAGCAGTTGGACCAAGGGGCTGATAGATGGCACTGCCGCTGTTATATACATCATTTTCAACTTACACAGAAGCCCAAAAGCACTAGCCCTCACACTAATCCGAACCCCTTACCTTAACAACACCATAACCCACTAAATATGCATGATTATATAATCTCCAGGAAAATGCTGTGACATGTAGAGGCTGGTCACTGCTGCTACCAGCAGTCACGGTCAGATAACAGGAAAGGGCCCATGGCTCATATGACTATATGTAATGCTGGTGCGGTGTGCCAACTGCAGTTAATTAGGACACGTGCTCATCTGAATCTGTTGGCCAGTGTGTGAGACAGACCAATCTGTGACCAATCCTCAGGAATGTGAGTTAACATGTTAATGTAACATGGTCCAGATTAGGCTGGTACACGACACAAACTTGAAGTCCATCAGAGTATGTATCCACATATGCTGCAGTGTGCACATCCATACATGTAGTCTCATGGGGATGTACCAGCTATACCGGACCTATCCTGTTGTATGTGCGCATCTCTGGAAGTGCACCGCCACCAACTCTAGCTACGCCAGCCCAGCAAGCCGGGTAAGTGGTTATGGGTTTCGGGTTCTGGCTACAGTTAGGGGGTATGGGTTAGAGTTAGAAAGTGGGGTTTAGGGGGTTAAGGTTAGAGGGTTAGGGGCTTTGGGTGTACCAACTATTTTTGACGGCTACATTTTGCAAGCTCAGCCGCATCCCTAGAGTCGTTGGCGGCACTCTTCCAGCACATACTGAAATGCCCACATAAAACAGGATACATCCGTTATACCTAGTTTCAAGATGTACATGGGTTCTAAGCAGTAGGAGTGTTAAGCCAAACAGCTATGAATGGGCCAGTTTAACATGGAGTAGAGTGTGACAGGGGAACTCATGACAATAAACAAACAATTGCAATGGAGTTGTCATGTATGCTTTATATGCACTCTGAACCAACAGCAAACATAACAGTAACATCAATAGATTTGCCAAACGGTATCATAATCAGTTGTGGGAGGAGGTATTGGACATATATATATATATATTTCATTGCTAACAATTCTGACAAGTATATTTCTTTACACTGGATTTACATGATTTTTGCTGCCTCATATAACTGTAGTCACAACCAGATATCTTACAGTGCAATTCAACATCAGTTATCTATCTGTGTGGGGTACATGTGCGTACATATGAGGGTGTTAAGGTGTACATGGTACTCACATTGCAGGCTTTCTGCCCCACCCGTGTCCACCAGGCCAAGGAGGCCCACGACTGCCGCTGGCTGGATCATGTCTCGCACTGTGGCCTCCCAACCAGGGGGATGTAAATGTTTCTGGAGGCCCACCACCGGTTCCACGTGCCGCATTGGCCTCATTCGACATTTTCTTTTTTACATCAATGCGGCAGTCTTGATACCGGTGCTGGACAGACTGCCAGGTCCGATTTGCATACCCCAGCGAAGAGACTTCAGCCGCTATTGCCCTCCAGTCATCTGTCCTTTGCCTGGGCCTCACCTCGCTCCCACCGGTTAAGATGGAGTGGTGGGCTTGAAATCCTCGTATGAGAGTTTCAATCTCCTCCTGATTAAAGTTTTCTGCCCTTTTTCTGGCAGCAGCAGCAGCTGTGGCTGGGGGCCCTGCTCTGCCTGGCCTCTCCCTTCACTGCCTTCTCCCTCCATCTCTCCTCCTCTCCTCACTCTCTCTTGCTCGCTCTCAAAACCCTCCAACTCAAGGACCTGTGTGTCCACTTGCACAGCATACAACACAGTCACAGATTTACAAATTTCCTTCACTTTTAAACTATTTGTGGCCTTGATTGTCATCTTCCTATTGGTTAATAGATTTCAGGTTAATTGATTTCAGGATTACGGGCTTGAGACTTCTGTCCGTAACGCACGACCGTAGCTTCTTGGTGAAGCATGTACGGATTTGGCGGATGATTGCCCTCCAAGCCCGTTGCTCGTTATTCAAACCCGTGCGGGCTTGCATGATAGATAAAACACGAAGATTGAACAGGAAGTTAAATATCTTTATTTGCGGATTTGAGAGTAGGGAAATGTTGAGCTATTAATTCTAAAACCAAACATCACTTTCACTTCTAATAAAAGTACAGGATGGCTTTTCTATGCTACGACTTGTAAGTAAGCCCTTTACGACCCGTAGGTCTCTTTTACCCATTTACGGACTTGACGGAGGCTAATCCCGCAGCCTTTGCGGGTCTGAGGTGCTCCAAGCCCTCGGGACTTTGTCCACGGATATTTGACATGAATTAAAATAAAAATGATTTTCAGATTTGAGTGTAGGGGAATGTTGTGCTATGAATGCTAACACCTCCAATCACTTTATCGTTTCATCAGAGTGCAGGATGGCTTTATTATGTGCTTAATTGTGTGCTTGCGGGACCTTTTTCGTGCAAGTAAGCTGTGGCTCGGTTTTAGCCTTGCGGAGAGGGTTCCCGTAGCAAACTGATTAGCAACCGGGCTTTTCTTGCGGCCGAAACTCTTGCGGCCGTTTAAGATCAAAGGCTTTCCTGCGGCGCGTGCGGTTGCAAGGGATAACAAGGCGCCGGCCGCAAGCCTGCCGGAGCCCCCGGCCGGAAGGAAATAGAATGGGCAAATAGCCTGCGGCCGGTCCTTGCGGCCCCGCATCTCCTACGGCCGATAATAGAATGAGGCCCATAGTAATTAAGGTTGAAAAAAGACTTTCAGTCCATCAAGTTCAACCTTTTAAGCTCTCCTCTGATCTGCAATATGCGGATTAGTTATTAATTAATTAGTTGATAATTTATTATTAATAGTATAGTATTTGAGGATGAATAAAGAGTTAGTCCATCAAGTTCAACTTTTTTAGATCTCTCTTGATCTTTTTAATATGTGGACTATTTGTTATAAATTGTTAATTGATCCAAAGGAAGGCAAAAAAAAAAAAAAACATTGAAACTTTGCCAATTGTCTCATAAGGGTAAAAAAAAGCAAAATTCCTTCCTGACCCCAGAAACTGGCGATCAAATTTCTCCCTGGATCAATATTCCTTCGCTAGTTATCTAGGATAACCTTGAATGCCCTCTTTATTCAAAAATATATCTAACCCCTTTTTGAAGTTATCTATCGAATTCGCTGTCACCGCCTCCTTTGGTAGAGAATTCCACAGTTCAACCACCCTAACTGTGAAGAATCCTTTTCTTTGTTTAAGGTGAAATCTTTTTTCCTCTAACCTCAAAGGATGTCCTCTTGTCAGTTGAAAGTCTCTTGCTACAAAAAGTTAACTTGACAAATCTTTATACTGCCCCTGGATGTATTTAAATAAGGTAATCATATCGCCTCGTAGACGCCTTTTTTTCTAATGAAAATATGTTTAATTCGGTTAGTCTTCATAACGTAGCTCCTCCATTCCCCTTATTAGTTTTGTTGCTCTTCTCTGTGAATATGAATTAATATCCAATATGGATATTGGATCCAAATAACAATGATCCAAATAACTCTGAAATCATTAAATTAATGACCTGAATTCATATTTTTTAACTGATAAAAAATGTATAGAATGGTATTTTAAAAATGGAAAAGGAAGATTATAAAATGTAGAAGAAGCAAAAAAAAGATTCCATTCTACTGTTTCTGATGAAAAAAGATAAATGCTTCGAAAATTTGTGACTAAGAAAATCATTGGTCTGGAAAAAATGAAAACTTTTCAGTATTTAGCAAATTATATATATATATATATATATATATATATATATATATATATATATATATATATATATATACTGTATATACTCAAGTATAAGCCAGCCCGAGTATAAGCCAAGGCACATATTTTACCCCCAAATACTGGGAAAACTTAGTGACTCGAGCATAAGCCGAGGGTGGGAAATGCGCTGCCCCCTGTGTCTCTCTTGTGCCCTCTGTGTCCCCCTCTTGTGTGTCCCCCTCTCCCTCCCCTGTGTCTCTTCCCCCTCCCTCCCCTGTGTTTCTTCTCCCCTCTCCCTCCCCTGTGTCTCTTCCCCCCTCTCCCTTCCCTGTGTTTCTTCCCCCCTCTCCCTCCCTTGTGTCCCCCCTCCCCTTTGTCTCTTCCCCCTCCCTCCCCTGTGTCTCATTCCCTCCCTCTTGTGTCTCATTCCCTCCCTCTTGTGTCTCATTCCCTCCCTCTTGTTCCTCATCCTCCCTCCTCATCCTCCCTCCTCATCACTTCCCCCCTCTCCAAATACCCCCCTCTCACTTTCCCCTCACTTACCCCCCCTTTCCCCTCACTTATCCACCCTCTCCCTTTCACCTCACTTACACCCTCTCCCTTTCCCCTCACTTACCCCCCCCCCTCCCTTTCCCCTCACTTACCTTCATCAGCTGCTCCTCTGAGCATCTTCTGGCTGTGTCGGGACCCGGCATATGCTAATGACGTCACTTACGCGTCACGTCATTAGCATATGCCGGGTCCCGACACAGCCAGAAGACTTGCAGAGGAGCAGCTGATGAAGGTAAGTGAGGGGGAAGTGATTCGAAGGGAGGATGAGGAGGGAGGATGAAGAGGATGAGTTGGGACCCGTCATTTGCTAATGACGTGACGTCACTTACGCGTCACGTCATTAGCATATGCCGCGTCCCGACACAGGCAGAAGACTTGCAGAGGAGCAGCTGATGAAGGTAAGTGAGGGGGAAGTGATTCGAAGGGAGGATGAGGAGGGAGGATGAAGAGGATGAGTCGGGAACCGGCATATGCTAATGACGTGACTCGCATGTGAAATCACGTCACCAGCATATGCCAGGTCCCGACATAGCCAGAAGACGGGCAGAGGAGCAGCTGGTGAAAGTAAGTGAGGGGAAAGGGAGAGGGGGTGAGGTAATTGAGGGGAAAGGGAGAGGGGGGTAAGTGAGGGAAAAGGGAGAGGGGGAATGAGACACGAGGGAGAGGGAAACATCTAAAAATTTACTAAGAAGGTTTCTACACTTTGGCAAACTGTTGGTATAAAGTTGCACCCAATACATTCTTGTTACTGTGCAAGCTTTACTTAGCAGAGAATGGCCAACAGTTTTCTCGGCTTCTTCTAGTAGTTTTTTTTGTAAATATCCATTTTCAAAATTAAAGCTAAAGGGTTAAAACAAGCTTAAATATTAATACAATATTTTATTTTTCTTAGAGAAATGTATTACAAAACAATACATTTACAATGTTTTCTAAATTTGCACATTTGTCGATATTCAGTGACCATTTTATGGTGTCTTTATTACTGTCTAACAGTGAGTGGTTTCAGAAAAAAATGTTTAAACTTTCCACTACTCTCAGTAATAGCATATGAAAACACTGGAGTCAACATGTTTATGCCCTTTATCCCCTGTTTCAAGCTGATATATACCAAAAAGCAAGTCTGTTGCAGATTACAATAATTGGCCACCAGTTGCCCAAATAAACAGTGTTTGCATTCTCAGATAATGGAAGTGAACTGATTAAAAATAGAACATACTACATGTAAGCCAACCTCAGATAATCCAAATAAGTGATTCAAAAAAATAAATTGTTAATTCTAAAAAGGTTATATAATAAAGAAATATTAACATCCATATGTGCAGTCTCAAGTTTTTGCTTATTTGTGCCATAACACAGAAAACATTTATTATGTATCAAACTCAAGCTTCCATTAACACAGATAACAGCTTAAATGCAAGGCAAGATTCAGCTGCAATGGGAAACCAGTTTTCCCCAGATATACAGATATTTTTCCTCTGTAATTGCTAGTGAACTAAAACTTGAGAGTGGGTACCACCAAGGGCAAAATAATCTGAAACAAATCTGGGAGGGATAGAGTTTAGGGATAGACTAGTAGATCCAAGCAGTGACGGAATGAACAAGAGCAATATTATTACATGGGAGAAATAGCACTATTGTTCTACAGTGAACATGCAAACAAACAACAAGTTTGAGTGTGTCTGCTCGCCAGTAAAGGTGTATAAATGAAGGCAAGGAGTAGTATAACTGGGGTATCAGTATGCATTATGTATGTGTGTGTATATATATATATATAATAGACACACACAATTATGGTGGGCTGAAGAGTGATAGAAGCCCTCCACCATACAGAAGCAATACAGAAAATGAATAAAACATTTGTAATTTCATTTGATTGTCCAGGTTTCCCAGAAAAACAGTCATTGCACTGCACTCTGAGACACTGGTGGGACATGCAAATTAGACCACAATGTACTATCACTCTATTAGTCCAAAACCACTATATACATGGCTCCTTTTCAGCATTTTCTTGCTGAATTACACAGCTTCAAGCACTTCACAGGATGGATTATGCACAAACCAGGAGACCTATTATATATGTAAATATTGTTTGGCAGTTTACTATTCTTATCCCCAGCTTTATATCCTGCCTTTGTGATAGATAATCTAATAAAGTTCTATACTACCAATAGCTCTCTTTACACACCTTTACTTCAGAGCAGACACACATTGACTGTAGAATATATATATATATATATATATATATATATATATATATATATATATATAAATAAAATGGCAAATTGCCCTTGTACTCTTTATCTGTGTATCTGACTCATTTATAGCTAAACGCAATTATACAGGAGGCTTTGTTACATTCTTCAGTTTTACTGGGTCTTCGACTAGTGTCACATGAAATAAAAAAACAAAACATACAATGGAAAGAACAGGCCCAGTTCCCATAGAGCATTAACTTTTTATTAAAGTCAGTTCCCAGCTAACTCTGGTTGGAGCTAACAAAACAAACAGTCCAAACAATTAGTTTAGAATCACTGGCCTATATTCCTCATAGGTCAAGACTTTTATTTAATCTTTCTTCCACTGCGGCTTGCTTATCAGCTCCACATAGCAGTCTCTCTGTGTCTTTTCAGCAGTATAGAAAGTCCACTTATTCCCAGCTCCACTGGATTCTCAGCTCCATTGTTTTTCAGCTGCAATTCTTCAGTTTGCAAAAACCTCTGTCTCTCTGTATGCAAATTCCAGTAGCCTCACACAGATACTGGCCCCACCCATCTCTCTGGCCAAGATTTTTAAAGTCTGTGCTCAGATGTATCTTGAGAGGACTTCTCCTCCTAGAGAAAAAGGCTTCACAAATCTGTTACGGACACAAACCTGTGGGGGGAATTCCGTCTATATATATATATATATATATATATATATAGCAGTCTCTCATACTCTGCCTACAAGAGCCCACTTTCAGCCTGTGAGTACAAGGACCAAAGTGTAGCCTGTTCTTATAAGGACCAAAGTGTAGCCTGTGCTTACTGGGACCCAAGTGTGGCTTGTGCTTACATCATTATTTCGAAGAACGCTATTGACACCTTTGTTAGGGAATTTTGAGACTATGTAGAGGCTGAGGCTTTTCTTTTCTGAAGAGTCCACAATACCTTTGGGCCTCTCGCTCTCTCTCTCTCTGATACTGCAACCATACAAACTCCCTGGAAGCTTTTCTGAATGTATCTAAATACACTGTGGAGCCATCTTAACTTTTACTGTATGCAATTTACTATCAATATTTGTATGAATGTTTCTCTGATATGATATTTTAGGGGATAGAAATATTCACTAAACAAATCTGAACCCATGCTTTTGTCTGAAGCACGGATCTTGCTTGCTTACTCACCCCAAACCCCTGCTGTTATTGCTTCTTATCTGTGAAATAGCATTGTCCATCATTCTCATATTCTATTTCAGTGTCCACAATACCTTTGGGCATCTGTCTCTCTCTCCCTGATACTGACACCATACACACTCCCTGGAAGCTTTTCTGAAGTGTCCACAATACCTTTGGGGGGGTTTCTCTCTCTCTCTCTCTCTCCCTCTCCCACCTGGTTAGTCTCTCATATTTCCTACAGCTGACTAACTATTCCTAATTAATCCTTTACACAATGTCTTCTTCTGCCTTTTTCTTCCTCATAACCACCTGCCTTTTCCTCAGCCTCTTCTCAGTTTTCCACATCATGTCTCCCACAAAACCAGCTGTTGGCTTCTGGAGATATATCTCCTAACCCAGGCCCCTCACCTTTCATTCCCATTTGCATGTTATACTATCTGTAACATATTACATACTAAAGACACTCACCTCAAATTACTTTCAATCAGATCCTTTCCTTTTCTTTCTAAATGAAAAATCATTCTAACTTTGCATACCTTCCTACCTAAATAAACTTCACTTACTTCCTGACCCTTGCTTCCTTATCTATCTATTCTTGCCGAGGCTTCTGCCTCTTCCATTCCCTTTAGATTGTAAGTAGCGAGCTTCCAATCTTGTAAGCTTTCTCCAAAGTTTGTAAGCTCAAAACAGGGCTCTCCATTTTCTGCAGTTTGTTAAAATCGTACTTTTTCTTGTTTTCATACCCTGTATAGCACTACGGAATATGTTGGCGAGTTACAAATAAAAGTTAATATTCACATATATAGTTGTCAGTTTCTGGAACACTTACGATGTTGGTCACACTATGAGAGCAAACAGGACTTAGGCTGCAATGAGCGCCAAAGACAGTTGAAGCACTTTGCAACTTTGCCGCTTTCTAGTTTAGCGATTTTTGTCCCATATTTGCTACTTTTCATCAATCATAAATCGGCTAAGCAAGGAAAAAAATGACGGATAAAAAACGTAAAAAAAACGGAAACAGGATGAAAATGAGGCTCACCAATGCCAAGCACGCAGGACTTAGAAAATACACGACGACAAAGACAGTAACACACACGACCAAATGTCAAGCACGCAGGACTTTGCAAATAAAACCAATGGCAGTCAGCTCGTAACACGTAAACATTCAGCAGGCACACAAAGGAGAAAGACACAAGGAAGGGACAAGGGGAGATGGTGGAAAGAGACACATGCCATTCCCAAGCACAAAACTTGCAGGTTAACGAACCCTGCAATGAGCGGCCCATACAGTTGGCGGGAGGAAAGGCTAGCGATGAGCACCGCGAGAGGGAGAGGCTTGCAATGAGCACCAAAGGCACTCATCTTGGGGCTCATGATGAGCAACAAAGGTGATCATTGCAAAGCAGGAAAGTTGAAGTACACAGTGGGAGAGGCTCGCAATGAGCGCAGAAGATGCTCAGATGAGCAAAATCCTCACATTGTGTGGCAAACACAATTGCTATCCTTAAAATGTTATTCCTGTCATTTTTGACGGACAATTTTCTAGTTTATAATAATAACTGTGTTGAGACTGGTTTATTTTGGAAGAAAATGCTTAACAGAACCTACATCACCCAAGAAGAGAAGAAATTGCTTGGGCACAAAAATTAAGCCTCTACTAGTCTATCACAGTTATAAACCTTGAGTTTTCCAAAGAGAAAATATAATAAAAAGTAATTTACGTGTAATGTGGATTACCGACAGTGAAGCCAGGACAACCAGGCAGTTCTTAATCGAATGGATGAACAATGTGCTTGGAGCATCGGAAAAAAATATTTGCAGTATAAAAGAACTGCCTCTGAGGGCTATGTTAATAATGGACCAATGTTCCTGCTCACTCTCCAGGCTTGGAGGACAACTCGCTGCAGGACTTTTATTGTATAACTGTGAAGTTCTTGCCCCCTAACACAACTCCTCTGATCCAACCCATGGACCAGCAGGTCACCTCAAACTTGAAAAAACTTTACACCAAGGCCTTCTTCCAGAGATGCTTTGAGGTGACCTTGAATACTGAGTTGACACTGAGAGAGTTCTGAAAGGACCATTTCAAAATTCTCCACTCTGACAAGACCATGAACTGTGCCTGGAGGAAATTGTGGCCAGAAGCTGTAACTCAGAGGAACTTTAAGGTTGAACCTAGCCCAATAGTGGAGGACATTGGGTGTCTTGGCAAGTCCATAAGCATGGAGATTAGCAATTAAGACTTCAAAGGGTTAGTGGAGGAGCACAGACAAGAACTCAGCAATGAGGAGCTGCAGGAACTTCAAAGGGAGCAGCAGCAGATAGTGGCTGAGGAAATTTCTTCAGGTGAAGAGGAGGGAAGTGAGGAAGCACCTTTTGCTCTAATCAAAGAAATGTGTACAAAATAGGTTGAATTACAATTTGTTTTAGAAAATTATTACCCAGACAAGCTCAAGCAAGCCAAATGTGGATTTTTTTCTGAAGTAAGATAGTGCTTGATCATTAACTATTTTGAAATGTAGGCATAAGCACATTTATCTTTATACGTTTCTAGTGAAACTCCCTAGATCAGAGTCTCCAGCAGGATTCAGTAGTGTTAAGAGACAGAAAAGAGATTCCCTGTGCAAGGGCCTGATGTTTTAATGAAAGAGAACTCCCCTTCTAAGCAATAAATTCTCTCCTCCTTCTCCTCCTCTACATCACCACCATCCCATTGAGCCCTCAAGTTCTCTCAGTACAGGTAAATTTAAGTTAAATTCTATTTTATGTTACCAAATTATTGTTTTTTTTATTTATGTCTGTTAGTATAAAAAAAAACATCAGTTCAAACTATAATGTAAAATGTCGGCGATTCAGAACAGGTTATTTCAATATACATCGGAAGAGGAGTCCCTTTCCTAGCAATAACTTCTCTGGTCATTCTCCACCTCTACATGAACACTATCCCATTGACCCCTCAAGTCCTCTCAGTACAGGCAAAGTGAAGTTAAATTCTATTTATATATATATATATATACATCTTAAATAAATAGTACATTTTTGTTCAAATTTGAATGTCTAAAAAAAGTTAAAAAAACTTTTGGCAGGGACATGCAAATGTGCCCACAAAGGCTTCGCTCTTGCAATCCATCACCATAAGAAACATGGCTTCCCATAAGTATATGCCCGCTGTATCAAACAGCTTTGAGCAAAGCTAGGGTTGGATTATACACAAGCTAGGAATCCCACCCACATACAACAGTTTCAAGGTCACTGCCTCTCATCAGCGTGGGGCCGGTTCCATAGCTTGTGTAATGGAAATTTTGAGTAGGTAGTTCCCCACAGCAATCATTTAATTTAAGGTGGGCAAAAGAGCGATATAAGCCCTCCACCGTCCACATTTGTGTTCTCATTCGAATGTCTAAGACACATACACAGTCCATCAGGCCCCCAAATTACAAATGACTCGATTTACTGATGACGCCTACTTAAGAGCAGGATCCCAAGGCTTTTTTGTATGTTTTTTATGTACTGTTTGTTTGAATCAAAAGAAAGTACACAATAGTTTCTATAACTTACTATTACAGTACAGTATTATTAATATTACACTGTATTACTATAAGCACATTTGAGCCATTATAGTATTGCTATTTTTATTATCTCTTGTAACTTTCCCATCATAAATGATGGTATTATATGTTCAATTGTCTGTGCTTTCTATATTTTTGGGCTCTTTGTCTCTATCTATGTGCCCTCTCCCTCTCTGTGTGCACCCTTTCTCTCTCTATTTGTGAGCTCTCTGTCTCCCACTGCACCATCTCTCTCTCTGTGCCCTCTCTCTTTATGTGTGCTCTCTTTTTCTCTCTGTGCTAGTTCTCTCTCCATGTGCCCTCTCTCTCTATGTGCCCTCTCTCTGCGCTTTGTGTGCGCTCTGTCTGTCTCTCTCCCTTTCTGACTCTCCCTCCACCTCCCTCCTTTCTCTCTCTCCTTCCCTTTTTCTCTGCCCCCTCTTTCTGTGCCTCCCTTTCTCTCTGCCTCTCCCCTCCCTCTCTCTTTCTCTCTACTTATGTCTCTGCCTCTCCGTCTCTCTGCATCTCTCTCTGCCCCCTACTTCTCTCTCCCTCTCTTCTTTTTCTCTCCCTCTCAGTTCCTTTCTCTTTCTTACTATATTTCCTACCATCTCTCTCTCCCTCCCTTTGCCTCTCTCCCTCCCTCCCTCTCTCTACCTTTCCCTCTCTCTCAGTCCCTCTCTCTCTCCCTCTCTTCTCTCTCCATCCCTCTCTCTCCCCCTTCCTCCATAACTCCCCCTCTTTCTCCCTTTCCCTCTCTCTATCCCTCTCTATTTGCCTCCCTCTCTCTGCCTCTTTCTCTCCCTCCCCTCCCTCTTTCTCTCTCTCCACTCTTTCTCCTATTCTCCATCTCTCTCCCCCTCCCTTTCTCTCTCTCCCTCTATCTCTTCCCCCTCTCTCTCTCCCTCCATTTCTCCCTCTCCCTCCCTCTATCTCCTCCCCACCTCTCTCTCCCTCCATCTCTCTGTCTCTCTCTCTGTCTCTCTCTCCCTCTCTCCTCCTCTCTCTCTGTCTCTCTCTCTGTCTCTCTCTCCCCTCTCACTCTGTTGTGCAGCATACAATGATTCCTTGCAAATGTGCTGCAATCAGTGAAGAGTGAAGCAGCCATGAATGTCCAGTAATCTAGTAATCTGTGTCCATACCTGTAACTGAGGCATGCTTGAAGTTTCTTTCAACAAACATGCAAAACAATAAATATGGCCTTGATATTATTGTTAAACTAATAGAATATATCCTTATCCACAACTTTTTTTACTTTCAACCAAGATCTAAAAAAAAAATCTGTAGATACCTACAGATGATGGGGACTGCCATGGGTACCAAAATGGCTCCACAATACGCAAATCTATTTATGACCAATCTAGAAGAAACATTCTTATCTGTATCCACTTACAAACCGTACAAATACTACCTTTCCATAGATGATCTGGACAGAAGGAGAAAGCTAACTCAGAGACTTTCACAGTTCATTCAACACCTTCCATTCATCTATAAAACTTAAATTGGATTTCTCTACAGAACAGGTAAACTTTCTAGACACTACTATATCCATCTCCACTCATCTGTATATAGGAAACCCAGACAGATGTAGTTACCTACACAGCTCCAGTTTTCATCCCTCCCACACAAAACAAGCCATCATCCATAGTCAAGCTATTAGATACCATTGGATTTGCTCAAACACTGGAGACCGTGATAAACATTTAAAAACACTGTCTAAATATTTCAAACAAAAGGGTTACAAACCCTGTATTATTACCCAAAAAATAACCACTGCATCAAAATATCTTGTGAACACCTGTTAAAGAACAAAACAAAAGAAACTAATTCATGTATACCTCTAGTGACCACTCACCATCCAATTTTAGAGAAAATACAGAAAATAATCAAAGATTTACAACCATTACCATTTGAAGATACTGAATTAAAATATATATTCCCAAAACCTCCCATCCTTGCATTTAAACAACCACCAAACCTAAAACAAAAACTTGTCAGCAGAAAATTGGCCAATAAACAATTGAATATAAAAAATGGATCTAAACCTTGTAACAAACGTGCTGGGGTGAGGGCGGTTGAGGTTGAGGAGGGGAGTTGAGGGGTGTTGAGGTTGAGGAGGGACGTTGAGGATGGGGGGTTGAGGATGAGGATGAGGATGGGGGGTTGAGGATGAGGATGGGGGTTGAGGAGGAAGGTTGGGGAGGGGGTTGAGGATGGGGGGGTTGAGGAGGGAGGTTGAGGAGGGGGTTGAGGAGGGGGGTTGAGGAGGGAGGTTGAGGATGAGGAGGGAGGATGAGGAGGGAGGTTGAGGATGAGGAGGGAGGTTGAGGATGAGGAGGGAGGTTGAGGATGAGGAGGAGGGGTTGAGGAGGGGGGTTGAGGATGGGGGGTTGAGGAGAGATTATGAGGATGGGGGTTGAGGAGGGAGGTTGAGGAGGGGGGGTTGAGGAGGGGGGATAGAGGTTGAGGAGGGTTGAGGTTGAGGAGGGTTGAGGTTGAGGAGGGGGGTTGAGGATGAGGGTGGGGGGTTGAGGAGGGAGGATGAGGATGGGGGTTTGAGGAGGGGGTTGAGGATGGGGGTTTGAGGAGGGAGGTTGAGGAAGGGGTTGAGGATGGGGAGGGAGGTTGAGGATGAGGAGGAGGGGTTGAGGAGGGGGGTTGAGGTTGAGGAGGGGGGTTGAGGATGGGGGGTTGAGGATGGGGGTTGAGGAGAGAGGATAAGGATAGGGGGGTTGAGGAGGGGGGTTGAGGATGAGGGGTTGAGGAGGGAGGTTGAGGAGGGAGGTTGAGGGGGGTTTGAGGATGAGGAGGGAGGATGAGGAGGGAGGTTGAGGATGAGGAGGGAGGATGAGGAGGGAGGTTGAGGATGAGGAGGGAGGTTGAGGATGAGGAGGGAGGTTGAGGATGAGGAGGAGGGGTTAGGGGGGGGGTTGAGGATGGGGGGTTGAGGAGAGAGGATGAGGATGGGGGTTGAGGAGGGAGGTTGAGGAGGGGGGGTTGAGGAGGGGGGATAGAGGTTGAGGAGGGTTGAGGTTGAGGAGGGTTGAGGTTGAGGAAGGGGGGTTGAGGATGAGGATGGGGGGTTGAGGAGGAAGGTTGGGGAGGGGGTTGAGGATGGGGGGGTTGAGGAGGGAGGTTGAGGAGGGGGTTGAGGAGGGGGGTTGAGGAGGGAGGTTGAGGATGAGGAGGGAGGATGAGGAGGGAGGTTGAGGATGAGGAGGGAGGTTGAGGATGAGGAGGGAGGTTGAGGATGAGGAGGAGGGGTTGAGGAGGGGGGTTGAGGATGGGGGGTTGAGGAGAGAGGATGAGGATGGGGGTTGAGGAGGGAGGTTGAGGAGGGGGGGTTGAGGAGGGGGGATAGAGGTTGAGGAGGGTTAAGGTTGAGGAGGGTTGAGGTTGAGGAGGGGGGTTGAGGATGAGGATAGGGGGTTGAGGAGGGGGTTGAGGATGGGGGTTTGAGGAGGGAGGTTGAGGAAGGGGTTGAGGATGGGGAGGGAGGTTGAGGATGAGGAGGAGGGGTTGAGAAGGGGGGTTGAGGTTGAGGAGGGGGGTTGAGGATGGGGGGTTGAGGATGGGGGTTGAGGAGAGAGGATAAGGATAGGGGGTTGAGGAGGGGGGTTGAGGATGAGGGGTTGAGGAGGGAGGTTGAGGAGGGAGGTTGAGGGGGGTTTGAAGATGAGGAGGGAGGATGAGGAGGGAGGTTGAGGATGAGGAGGGAGGATGAGGAGGGAGGTTGAGGATGAGGAGGGAGGTTGAGGATGAGGAGGGAGGTTGAGGATGAGGAGGAGGGGTTGAGGAGGGGGGTTGAGGATGGGGGGTTGAGGAGAGAGGATGAGGATGGGGGTTGAGGAGGGAGGTTGAGGAGGGGGGGTTGAGGAGGGGGGATAGAGGTTGAGGAGGGTTGAGGTTGAGGAGGGTTGAGGTTGAGGAGGGGGGTTGAGGATGAGGATGGGGGTTTGAGGAGGGAGGATGAGGATGGGGGCTTGAGGAGGGGGTTGAGGATGGGGGTTTTAGGAGGGAGGTTGAGGAAGGGGTTGAGGATGGGGAGGGAGGTTGAGGATGAGGAGGAAGGGTTGAGGAGGGGGGTTGAGGAGGGGGGTTGAGGAGGGGGGATAGAGGTTGAGGAGGGTTTAGGTTGAGGAGGGTTGAGGTTGAGGAGGGGGGTTGAGGATGAGGATGGGGGGTTGAGGAGGGAGGATGAGGATGGGGGCTTGAGGAGGGGGTTGAGGATGGGGGTTTGAGGAGGGAGGTTGAGGAAGGGGTTGAGGATGGGGAGGGAGGTTGAGGATGAGGAGGAGGGGTTGAGGAGGGGGGTTGAGGTTGAGGAGGGGAGTTGAGGATGGGGGGTTGAGGATGGGGGTTGAGGAGAAAGGATAAGGATAGGGGGGTTGAGGAGGGGGGTTGAGGATGAGGGGTTGAGGAGGGAGGTTGAGGAGGGAGGTTGAGGGGGGTTTGAGGATGAGGAGGGAGGATGAGGAGGGAGGTTGAGGATGAGGAGGGAGGATGAGGAGGGAGGTTGAGGATGAGGAGGGAGGTTGAGGATGAGGAGGGAGGTTGAGGATGAGGAGGAGGGGTTAAGGAGGGGGGTTGAGGATGGGGGGTTGAGGAGAGAGGATGAGGATGGGGGTTGAGGAGGGAGGTTGAGGAGGGGGGGTTGAGGAGGGGGGATAGAGGTTGAGGAGGGTTGAGGTTGAGGAGGGTTGAGGTTGAGGAAGGGGGGTTGAGGATGAGGATGGGGGTTGAGGAGGAAGGTTGGGGAGGGGGTTGAGGATGGGGGGGTTGAGGAGGGAGGTTGAGGAGGGGGTTGAGGGGGGTTTGAGGATGAGGAGGGAGGATGAGGAGGGAGGTTGAGGATGAGGAGGGAGGATGGGGAGGGAGGTTGAGGATGAGGAGGAGGGGTTGAGGAGGGGGGTTGAGGTTGAGGAGGGGAGTTGAGGATGGGGGGTTGAGGATGGGGGTTGAGGAGAAAGGATAAGGATAGGGGGGTTGAGGAGGGGGGTTGAGGATGAGGGGTTGAGGAGGGAGGTTGAGGAGGGAGGTTGAGGGGGGTTTGAGGATGAGGAGGGAGGATGAGGAGGGAGGTTGAGGATGAGGAGGGAGGATGAGGAGGGAGGTTGAGGATGAGGAGGGAGGTTGAGGATGAGGAGGGAGGTTGAGGATGAGGAGGAGGGGTTAAGGAGGGGGGTTGAGGATGGGGGGTTGAGGAGAGAGGATGAGGATGGGGGTTGAGGAGGGAGGTTGAGGAGGGGGGGTTGAGGAGGGGGGATAGAGGTTGAGGAGGGTTGAGGTTGAGGAGGGTTGAGGTTGAGGAAGGGGGGTTGAGGATGAGGATGGGGGGTTGAGGAGGAAGGTTGGGGAGGGGGTTGAGGATGGGGGGGTTGAGGAGGGAGGTTGAGGAGGGGGTTGAGGAGGGGGGTTGAGGAGGGAGGTTGAGGATGAGGAGGGAGGATGAGGAGGGAGGTTGAGGATGAGGAGGGAGGTTGAGGATGAGGAGGGAGGTTGAGGATGAGGAGGAGGGGTTGAGGAGGGGGGTTGAGGATGGGGGGTTGAGGAGAGAGGATGAGGATGGGGGTTGAGGAGGGAGGTTGAGGAGGGGGGGTTGAGGAGGGGGGATAGAGGTTGAGGAGGGTTGAGGTTGAGGAGGGGGGTTGAGGATGAGGATAGGGGGTTGAGGAGGGGGTTGAGGATGGGGGTTTGAGGAGGGAGGTTGAGGAAGGGGTTGAGGATGGGGAGGGAGGTTGAGGATGAGGAGGAGGGGTTGAGAAGGGGGGTTGAGGTTGAGGAGGGGGGTTGAGGATGGGGGGTTGAGGATGGGGGTTGAGGAGAGAGGATAAGGATAGGGGGTTGAGGAGGGGGGTTGAGGATGAGGGGTTGAGGAGGGAGGTTGAGGAGGGAGGTTGAGGGGGGTTTGAGGATGAGGATGGAGGATGAGGAGGGAGGTTGAGGATGAGGAGGGAGGATGAGGAGGGAGGTTGAGGATGAGGAGGGAGGTTGAGGATGAGGAGGGAGGTTGAGGATGAGGAGGAGGGGTTGAGGAGGGGGGTTGAGGATGGGGGGTTGAGGAGGGAGGTTGAGGAGGGAGGTTGAGGGGGGTTTGAGGATGAGGAGGGAGGATGAGGAGGGAGGTTGAGGATGAGGAGGGAGGTTGAGGATGAGGAGGGAGGTTGAGGATGAGGAGGAGGGGTTGAGGAGGGGGGTTGAGGATGGGGGGTTGAGGAGAGAGGATGAGGATGGGGGTTGAGGAGGGAGGTTGAGGAGGGGGGGTTGAGGAGGGGGGATAGAGGTTGAGGAGGGTTGAGGTTGAGGAGGGTTGAGGTTGAGGAGGGGGGTTGAGGATGAGGATGGGGGTTTGAGGAGGGAGGATGAGGATGGGGGCTTGAGAAGGGGGTTGAGGATGGGGGTTTTAGGAGGGAGGTTGAGGAAGGGGTTGAGGATGGGGAGGGAGGTTGAGGATGAGGAGGAGGGGTTGAGGGGGGGGGTTGAGGAGGGGGGATAGAGGTTGAGGAGGGTTGAGGTTGAGGAGGATTGAGGTTGAGGAGGGGGGTTGAGGATGAGGATGGGGGGTTGAGGAGGGAGGATGAGGATGGGGGCTTGAGGAGGGGGTTGAGGATGGGGGTTTGAGGAGGGAGGTTGAGGAAGGGGTTGAGGATGGGGAGGGAGGTTGAGGATGAGGAGGAGGGGTTGAGGAGGGGGGTTGAGGTTGAGGAGGGGGGTTGAGGATGGGGGGTTGAGGATGGGGGTTGAGGAGAGAGGATAAGGATAGGGGGGTTGAGGAGGGGGGTTGAGGATGAGGGGTTGAGGAGGGAGGATGAGGAGGGAGGTTGAGAGGGGTTTTAAGGATGAGGAGGGAGGATGAGGAGGGAGGTTGAGGATGAGGAGGGAGGTTGAGGAGGGAGATTGAGGATGAGGAGGGAGGTTGAGGATGAAGAGGGAGGATGAGGAGTGGGGTTGAGGAGGGTGATAAGGGAGGGGGGAAGAGACACAGGGAAGGGAGAGGGGAGAAGAGACACAGGGAAGGGAGAGGGAGAAGAGACACGGAGAGAGAGGGGGACACAGAGGGCACAAGAGGGACACAGGCGGCAGCACATTTCCCACCCTCGGCTTTTACTCGAGTCACTCATTTTACCCAGTATTTTGTGGTAAAATGGGTGCCTCGGCTTATACTCAGGTCGGCTTATACTCGAGTATATACGGTATACATTTCAATGTAGCAAGAAATAATCATCCTCCTACTGACATAAACCCTTAATTATATACAATAAAAAAATGTCCAACCTTGTAAACTACAATTCTAACAGTGCAAACATTAACATAATGTAATAACAAGTATATTTTTATGATAATGCATTGATCTTGAATATTGAATTAGCCAATTATGTCAAAAGGGGGAAAAAAATCAATTCCTTTCTAATCCCAGTAACTGGCGATCGGATTACTCCTTGGATCAAGACTGTATTTAATTATACATTTAAATTTTGCAATAACTGATCATCCTTCTAGTAATATGAAACATTAATAACATACAACTTTTCACACCTTGTAAAATACAATTCTAACATTACAAACAGTAACTTAATATAATAAACTTTAACCTGGAAATGTAAGAAAATCCAAAATAAAGGCTTTGTGGGGCCAATCCTGACAAAAGAACACTTCCAAGACACTGTTTATTTTTTTTATTTTTTTCCCACTTGTGTTTTGCTATTTTAGTAGTTCTTGAAAATGGCACATAGAGTTTCCTATGTTAAATAGTGGTCCTCTAAAAAGAGACCGCCAGATATAAAAGTGTGTCTGCGGGGTATAACCACTGTTCTCTATGTTTTTGCCATTTTATAGAGTTTTTTATTGAAATAGTGGTCCTCTAAAAAGAGTCCAAGTGACATTACATTTTGTCATCAAAATAAAACCACTGTTCTCTGTGTTTAGAGAACCTCATAGTACACAATGTTTTTGGTAAAAATGTGTCAATCCTCTAATAAATTACCTTGACTTGGGTTTCTTTCAATATAAACTTTAATGTCATCTGGATTTGTGCACCTTGAAAATGCAACATAGAGTCGTCCATGTACAAATAAAGGTTCCTGTAAAAAAATGCCCACAGACTTAAAAGTTTGTCTTTGGGATTTATTTATGGTCATGGCAAATGCCATGATAATGGGAAATTGTCTCCTTTGAAGGACAAAAGGCATACCACTGTCACTTGGAGCCAAATCAATTCTTGGTATAAAAAACATTCATAATTTCTGCATGTATGAAATTATCTTTTAAATCTTGCATAATCTGGTCCCATTACAAAGGTCTTTTTTGGGATTCATATTTCTCAGTAGCATGACAATTGCCCCTTTTTTCAATTGCAAAACATGTGGTGGCATTCCAGATGGTGTTAAAGAATTGATAAATTCTATACTAAAGTTAGACTCAATGGGCCTCATTCTATTAGCGGCCGTAAATCGGCCGTAAGGCTGCGATTCCTTGCGGGGGTTCAGTTAACTCGCGATTCTATTATACGGCCCCGCAAGGATCTCCTCTTACGGCCGGCCGCATATCTTGAAACCGGCCGTAAGCTGTGAAATCTAAAAACGCAAAAATAAATTCAAGCCTGCACTGTACAGCTCTGTAAATGCTAGGGATCATATTGGGGGACATGAGGATTAAAAGTAACCCACTCTCAAGCTTGCACATCAGCCCAAACCCAAGTTCAAATTAACTGTTTATTTTCCGGCTGCGGCGTGGGCGGGTCTGAAGTGCTCCAAGCACTCTGGACTTTTTACATGGATATTTTACGGATATTAAAAATAAAATATTTTACGGATTTGAGTATAGGATAATTATGTGCTATTTTTTCTAACACCTAAAATCCCTTTATAGTCTTCTCAAAGTGCAGGATGGCTTTATTTGAGCTATTTTATGTGCTTAATTGGTGCTAGCGGGACCTCTTTCCTGCAAGTAAGCAGCGGCTCCTTTTTAGCCTTGCAGAGAGGTTTCCCGGAGCAATTGAATTGCAAATAGGAATTTCTTACGGCCGAAACTCTTGCGGCCGTTTTAGATCAAAGGCTTTCCTCTGGCGCGAGCGGCCGCAAGAGATAGCAAGGCACCGGCCGCAAGCCTGCCGGAGCCTCCGGCCGTAAGGGAATAGAATAGCCAAATAGCTTGCGGCCGGTCCTTGCGGCCCCGCAACGGCTGCGGCCGCTAATAGAATGAGGCCCACTGTCTTTTTCATCAGCCAGAACTGAATCTGCACTATAATATTTTTTTGGGGGTGCGTTGAGGAATTTTAATATGTTGTTATTAGGTTCAAGGCATCGAAAGAAATGCTGGAGGCCTCGGTTATAACAATTCCTAAAGATGATCATAAAGAACCATCCTGTAAGGATTTCCGCCCGATCTCTTTACTGAACACTGATATAAAAATGTATGCAAAAATTCTAGCTACTAGGCTGAATGCAATTTTAGGGGAACTTATTTCTTTAGATCAAAAAGGCTTTATTCGAGGGAGGCAAGGATCTGACAATGTTAAGAGAATGGTTAATTTGATCTCTTATGCTAAACGGAAGGGAGCTCCCACCGTTCTCTTATCATTAGATGCAGAAAAGGCTTTTGATAGCGTTGGGTGGGAATTCTTGGAATTACTATTGGACAGGTATGGGTTGGGGGACTTTGGCTCTAAGGCCATCCGGGCCCTATACACTGACCCCACTGCAAAAGTAGTGGGGCCAGGGTATAGTTCATTCAGTTTTGGTTTTTCGAATGGGACACGTCAAGGGTGTCCCCTATCCCCTGCTATTTTTGCCATGTTCATAGAACCTTTAATAATATTGATTAGGAAGGAGAAGGAGGTGCACGGGATACAGGTTAGAGCTATGGAACATAAAATATCCGCTTTTGCGGACGATATTCTTGTAGCACTGGAAAATCCGTTAGCCTCTCTTGGATCTTTGTTCCAACTGATAGATGAGTATAGTAAAATATCAAACTTTAAGCTAAATATTAGTAAATCAGAAGCCATGTAAATCAATATTCCCTATGAAATGTCACTCAAATTAAAACAACGATTCCCTCTCATATGGCAAAACTCTTTGAAACATTTGGGGATAATATTGGAAACAAATTCGAAGCAGACAATAATAACTAATTATAAAAAAGTGTATAAAAATGTTATAGAAAAGATCAACGCTTGGTAAGGCTTAAATATATCTTGGTCCGGCAGACTTATTGCCATAAAGATGGTAATATTACCAAAAATTACCTATATTTTACGGAATATCCCCTGCCAAATCCCTACACATTTGCTATACCAACTACAAAATAAAATTGATAATTTCATTCATAAAGGGAAAAAAATAAGAATAAAAAAATCGAGAATGGGAGGGAAATTTAAACACGGGGGCTTGGCTTATCCACTACTTAAGGAATACCAGGAAGCTATATTAGTGGCAAATATGTTGGAATGGCTAGAACCTGCAAATGTTAACAACTGGGTCCAAATCGAACAAGAGTTAACAGGTTTAAATAATATTAAAATTCTCTTATTTTTAAAAAAGATTAACTTTAAATATTTGAAACAGGACGAAACTATGGTTAGAGGGAAGGGGAATATATGGAACAAATTGAATGGTAAATATAATTTGATTCCGTTTCCTTCACCAATTACTCCGCTATTAGATTTAGCATCACATATTGAATCTCCGACTTTATTGAGGATAGCTAAATCAGGATTTAACCTGCTGTTAGAATTGTTCCCTGGAAATACATTTTCATTGGAGAATATTAAGATTAAAGCCCCTCAACTAAAGATCTCATGTTTAGAATCTCTCTCACTGGAAAAAGTTCTTAAAAAATCAGAGTTCTATTTGACTAGTTCAAGAGATTTAACTCAATTTGAAAAATTGATCATGGCGGAAACTAAAACCCATCTTATTTCAAAATGTTACGATATCATTAGAAGGCCACAAATGGAGCATAAATCTAAGTGCATGCAGGATTGGGAAGATGAATTGGAGTATAAATGGACCATAGAAGATTGGTATAGATCTTATGCAATTACTGATAGATTTGTTAAAAATCCCTCCTATAGAAAACTCCACTTTAAAATTTGCAATAGGTGGCACTATACGCCGGTTAAGATGGCAATGATTAGTGGGTTAGATTATGAGAAATATTGTTGGCGCAAGTGTAATGGGACAGGTTCCTCCCTGCATATTTGGTGGCAATGCCCACACATTCAAAAATTTGGGGCAGATGTTTTTTCCCAATTAACTATGATATGTGAGGTAGAATTGAGTACAAAACCAGAAATAATTCTATTCCATATTTTCCCTCCACTGCCTCTAAAAGTCAAAGCCCTTATGCTGCAGATTTTTATGGTAGCAAAATCATTAATAGCCTCTAAGTGGAAGCAGATTGATGTTCCATCTTGGAACAAGGTTAAAATAAAAGTGGATAAAAATCGTCTATTAGAACTAGATTTTACCGACCTGGGGGTGATAAAAAAAAGTAACCTATCCTGGTCCCTATGGGATAAGTACTTCCTAAATACGTAATTGAGGAAGCCGTTGATCTGACCCTGGACATTCTGGCCTCTCGGCCCTGGACCACTCTCCCTACCTCCCTGTCCTAGCTACTCCCGAGCCTGAAGCCACGAATGGAAGAAGTGTGAGTGGAGGTGTGTTTATTTTGAATGTGTATTTTAGTATAGTAGTTTGGTATATTATTGGGATACCGTTGGGATATTATAGAACAACCTTCTCTCTAATGAACGTAATGGTGTAAAGGATTCAAAAGAGATGGAAGGCCTTAGTAAAATGAAACATAACAAGGGTAAAAGAAGAGGGAAAAGTAAAGGAAGTAAAAGACAGAATGATAACAATAACATCGGTTATTTAGAACGATCCTACGTTATGTACTTTTGGGCCTCTTAATGTAATATTTCTGGTTGTTAACTGTAAAATGCAAAGAAAAAACAAGAGGCTTATGGTTCCAGTATTGGCTTTTATTTTCCATACCCAATTGTTAAGTTGTACATGTTATTTGCTTTGGTATATTGCTCTTTTCCTCTTGTTGATGTGTAAATCTCCCAATGGTTGGGTAGAAGATATGTCTTATTATGAAGAGTATGTTATATATACCTTTCTATAACAATAAAATATTTCTACAAAAAAAAAAAGATTCAAGGCATCTATATTTTTTATGTTAATATCACTTTGTTTGCAATGTCTGAGAAATTGTTGTTATTGATAGTATTTATATATGAGTGATTCTTTGCAAACTATTTGTGATGGAATTTCTATGGTATCATCAAGTAGATTATTTATTTGTGGATGTTTTCCTTCTACAATTTGAATTAGCCAATCATTGAATTCATTTTGGCCTTCAGATCTCATATTTAATTCAAATTTGAGGTGTGTGAATATTTTCCGTAGTTTACTTGTCTTTATACATGTCCACGATGAGCAACATTCGAGCACAGGGTCAAATAGCAATGCCATTTGCTACAACTGGAATTCCCGTACTTTTGTTAGAAGGTGGCAGAACTGTGCATAGTGGACTGACTAAGGCATTTCTTTCATTGCCTGAAGTAAAGCAAACAAATTGACTTTGTGGCAAATGTACAGCTAATCAATACACAGCATGTGACCAATCATGCATCTCAAATTTCAGAAGACGCCACATTGCTTCTGGAGCACTGACATAGCGAGCATCTAACTAAGTAGAAAGTTCGTCATGTAAAATTGGATTTTCTTGTTCATTTTGTGCACCTTGCACAACAACAGTTGCTGCATCATATCCTTTGTATATATATTTATATACATATTTGATGGATTTAATAGAAGTGCAAGCTTCAATATTTATGTGCGATGACATCACTAACACGAGCCTCACGTTGCTGCGTCTCTCACGACGCACGTTTCTCAATTTTCCTCATTGAGAAACGTGCGTTGGGAGAGATGCAGCAACGTGAGGCGCGGCAACGTGAGGCACGTGTTAGTGACATCATCGCGAGGCGTCCTAACCGCGATCTCCACGCTATAGGAGAGATATAGATTGTCAGGGACACAGCGTTATACCAAAACAAAGACTAAAACCAGATAAGGTTCCTGATTCATCTAGTTCTCCTAACAGGAGTTAAATAATAGGGAACCACGAGGAATATTATAAGGGATATACTGAAGCACAATATGAGGCAGCTTTATACTCCTGCAATATAGCACAATATAGCACTTTATCAATATTATTGTATTCAACTTAGCACAAGATATATGCAATATTTATTTAACAGAGCAAAACACAGAACTTTTTGCATGCATAACTAGCACCTTATTATAGCGCTTTATTATAGCACTTTTGAGATATAATTATAGCACTTTAGAGACAATATTTAAAGGAGTACCAATGCCCATTTTAATAAGTTCAGTTAAATAATATCCCTATATCCTTTCCTACCTCCTGTTCTGAATTGCAGTGTCTGAATTTTTAGCTTTTGTAGCATCTATTTTTAAGTAAATTATTAAAAGCTAAGTTTTAATCAACTGGGTCTCTTACATTGTTGAGATTCATAGGTGTGCACTATTAAAAGGGATCCCTTTTTCTCTTTCATTGTTTAGTTTGCAATTATGAACAATTATATTTTTTTTACTTCAGTGTAAAATATAATTTATTTTTTATGATGATTACTAATTACTAATTAATAAATAAAATAATATAAGTTAATTAATTAATCAATAACTGTCATCAATGTAAAGCAGAAAGACTTAATCCTTTTTTCCTAAAGAAGAGCATCATGAAATCATACAGTATACCTGTCAAGTTGATTTTATTTCAGACCAAATGCTGCAGGGCTCACTGTATTCAAGCAGCTGCACAGATGAAGAAACTGTAAAATGACATGAAAAGCATTTTTAATGTTTGTATTCAATTAATTCATTAATCATTTAAAGTATCATGTTTAATTGGCATACATGCAAAACGTAAAGGCTTGAGCAACGATATATTCATAATTAAATGCAGTATAAAAGATTCAAAATAGCAGGTGTCATAATCTAATAAAGGTATTTAAATATTTAACTGCTTTGACGGCCCTGTGCCTGTCAAGGAATGAGCAACAACACAAAACTGTAAAACAGTTTTTGTACTGCGGTGTAAAATATCCATGTTTAGAAGGTATGTGAATTGTGAAATATAATTTTTTTGAGGTTTTTAAGCAAATTAAATGGATTTAAGTAAGTGCACTGTGCATTAAATACTTTTGGAGGTCTCAGAGCATAATTAACTAATTTAAGTAAATGCACTGGGTCTTTGAGCATAATAAACTTATTTAAGTAAGTGCACTGTGCATTAACCACTTTTGGAGGTGTCAGAGTATAATGAACTGATTTAAGTAAGTGCAGTATAACATTGTTTTGTTCTACAGTATAAAATATATATTTTGTTGAGGTATCAGATCATAATAATATTGATTTAAGTAAGTACACTGTAAAATATAACTTTTTTTGTACTGTAGTGTTAAATATTTTTTTGAGATGTCAGAGCATAATAAACTGAGTTAAGTATGTGCACTGTAAAATATACAGGTTTTGTGGTTTCATAGCATAATAAACAGATTTAAATAAGCGAACTGTGCATTAAACCAGTTTGGAGGTCTCAGAGCATAATGAACTGATTTAAGTAAGTGCACTGGGTGTTTGAGCATAATAAACTGATTTAAGTAAGTTCACTGTGCATTAAACACTTTTGGAGGTGTCAGAGCATAATGAAGTTATTTAAGTAAGTGCAACATACATTTTTTTTGTTCTACAGTGTCAAATATTTTTGAGGTCTCAGATCATAATAAACTGATTTAAGTAACTGCACTGTAAAATATACCTTTTTTTGTACTGTAGTGTAAAATATATATTTTTTGAGGTGTCAGAGCATAATAAAGTGAGTTAAGTATGTGCACTGCGAAATATACAGTTTTTGTGGTCTCATAACATAATAAACTGAAGAACAGTCAAATGTTTTTTGATAATGATTACTAATTACTAATTAATAAATTAATGTACATTAGTAATTAATTAATCAATGAATACACATATTATAAAGAGGTAAGCATTTATGTATTCATAAAGTAAAGCCAGTATATATATATATATATATATATATTGTGACAAACCACTTCTTTTACAGGTAGGATTGTCACCGATCTTGCAGTAACCACAGCCTTCTAGGGTATACAAAGTCCAGGACACCTTCAGCTCAGTTTTCCTTTTTTATTCAGTTTGAAAACAGGTACTTTAAATAATAACAAAACAAACAAAATCCCTTGCTCTTACTTGAGCTCTTACTAGACAGTACTTGCTATCTGCAATTGGGTGGCTTTCCCACTTACCAATTTCCCAAACAAAAGCAATGTCTTTGCAATAAGCGCAGCCTCTCCTAGCTGTCTTTTCCTCTGCCCCTTGGAGCAGGCTGCTCTCTTCTTTTAAAGGCCTGTCTGCTAATTGAGTAGCTACAGGTGAGTGCCAATTAGCTAACTCTTAAAAACCAGATCCAAGCTGTGGTCTGTTTATACAGCAACTAGTGCTGTTGGAGCATTGGCCCCCCCCTGCTCTCCAAATACTCCGCCCCAGGGACCCATACCATGTTTTGCAGAGCATCAGCTATGCATATTGCAAACTGTAACATCTCTCCCTGGGGCATTTAACTGAGAAATCCTCTGGTTGCTGTCTAGCAAATCAGGTCTGATGTATCTCCCATCAACCACTATTCCACCTTTATTCTCACATATCCTCCCCCCCAGCTCATACCCAAGGGTTTGAGCGACCATGGAAATCAGGGAGTGTACCCTCGAAAGCCCATCAGCATTACCTTGTTGCAGACCAGCCCTGTGTTCCACAGTGAAATCAAAAGATTGCAAACTCAAAAACCATCTGGTTACTCTGGAGTTACTTTCCCTGTTCTGATACATCCACGTCAGAGGAGCATGGTCCGTTATCAATCGAAACCTTCTGCCTAGTAGGTAGTATTTAAGAGAGTCTAATGCCCACTTAATAGCAAGACACTCTTTTTCAACAATAGAGTAGTTCTTCTCATGTGGGTTTAACTTTCTGCTCAAAAAGAAAACAGGGTGTTCTTCACCCTGGTATTCCTGTGAAAGAACAGCCCCCAAGCCCACATCAGAAGCATCTGTCTGAACTATAAAATCCCTGGAAAAATCTGGGGTCACTAAGACAGGATGGCTACAGATAGCTTCCTTCAGACTCTTAAAAGCCTTTTCTGCCTCAGGGCACCATTTAACTATGACTGGGGATTTTGCTTTAATAAGGTCTGTCAGGGGTGCAGCAATGGTAGCAAAATCTGGAATGAACCGCCTATAATATCCAATTAAACCCAAAAATGCCTTTACTTGTTTCTTTGTAAGGGGCTGTGGCCATTTTTGGATGGCTTCTACTTTGGCTTCCTGTGGTTTAACCAAACCCCTCCCAATAGAATAACCTAAGTACTTAGCTTCCTCTAAACCAATCGTACACTTGGAAGGATTGGCAGTTAAGCCTGCTGAGCGGATAGCATCAAGTACCGCTTGAACTTTAGGGAGGTGGGATTCCCAGTCTGCACTGTGGATGACGACATCATCCAAGTATGCTGCAGCATAACGAACATGAGGTTTAAGAATTCTGTCCATCATTCGTTGGAATGTGGCAGGTGCCCCATGTAACCCAAATGGCAATACAGTGTACTGAAACAGGCCACTGGGTGTTGAAAAGGCTGTCTTTTCTTTGGCTCTTTCAGTGAGCGGGACCTGCCAGTAACCCTTTGTTAAATCCAAGGTTGTTAGATAACGAGCTTTTCCCAGTCTTTCTATTAACTCATCAACTCTTGGCATTGGGTAAGCATCAAATTTTGAGAGGGCGTTTAACTTGCGGTAGTCATTGCAGAACCTCCATGTGCCATCAGGTTTTGGCACCAATACAATAGGACTACTCCAGTTACTCTGGGATTCTTCAATGACTCCAAGTTTTAACATGCTCTCAACCTCTAAGTTTATAACCTCCCTCCGGGCCTCAGGAATTCTATAGGGTTTGAGGTTAACTCTTTTCCCTGGTTCGGTTATTATGTCATGTTTAATCACTTTAGTCTTTCCTGGAACTATCGAGAAAACATCCCTATTTCTTCTGATGAAATCTCTGACCTCTTGCTTTTGATGGACAGACAGAGTCTTAGATACGTTCACATCTGGCTCTACTATAGGAGGTTCTGAAGGTTTTAAAGCAACCAGGACCTCCCTGTCCTTCCATGGCTTTAACAGATTTATATGATACAACTGTTCAGGCTTTCTTCTTCCTGGTTGTCTGACTTTATAATTGACATCACTCACTTTCTCTATTATTTCATAGGGTCCATGCCAAGTCGCAAGGAACTTATTCTCCACAGTAGGGACCAGAACCAATACCCTGTCTCCAGGTTGGAACACTCTGACTCTAGCATTACGGTTATAGCTGTTTTTCTGAGCCTGCTGGACTTCCAGCATGTGTTCCCTGACAATAGGCATGATGGTGGCCATTCTATCCTGCATTTGAGCTATATGCTCAATTACACTCCTGTGAGGAGTAGTCTCCTGTTCCCAGGTCTCCTTAGCAATATCCAATATTCCCCTGGGATGTCTTCCATATAATAATTCAAAAGGAGAGAAGCCCGTGGAGGCCTGTGGAACTTCCCTAATGGAAAACAGTAGATATGGCAATAAAAAATCCCAATTTCTTCCATCTGCATCAATTACCTTGCGTAGCATACTCTTAAGGGTTTTGTTGAACCTCTCTACTAAACCATCAGTCTGTGGGTGATATACTGAGGTCTTAAGATGTTTAACCTGCAAGAGCCTGCACAACTCTTTTGTGACTCTGGACATGAACGGGGTCCCCTGGTCTGTCAGTATTTCTTTAGGGATACCCACCCTACTGAACATCAACATAAGTTCCTTAGCTATTAGCTTTGCAGAGGTATTACGCAAGGGAATGGCCTCAGGATAGCGAGTTGCATAGTCCAAGATGACTAATATATATTGGTGTCCCCTAGCGGACTTTACCAGTGGCCCCACTAAGTCCATAGCGATCCTTTCAAAAGGCACGTCAATTATGGGTAAGGGTACAAGTGGACTACGAAAAGTCTTGAAAGGAGCCCTGTACTGGCACTCAGGACATGAGGAGCAATAGTTTGTAATAGCAGCAAACACTCCAGGCCAGTAAAACCGTCTAAGGACTCTCTCTCTAGTTTTTTCGACTCCCAAGTGTCCCCCTAATATGTGGCTGTGAGCCAACTTTAGCACTATATTCTGGTAAGTCTGAGGAACCAACAGCTGCCTAATGATGTCTGAATCCTTTTTTTCTACACGGTAAATTAGGTCATTTTGTACTTCAAAATAGGGGAACGGCAGTGCTCCTCCTGGCTGATTAACAACCCCGTTTACAACTTTAATATCATTTCTAGCTGTCACTAAAGTGGGATCTTCCCACTGAGCGCTTTTAAAATTACCTGGACTAATTCCAATATCAATTAAGTCCTTATCCTTGTCTGCATTATTAGTAGGCTCCTCACTAGTTTGAGCTGGGTTATCTCCTATTAATACTGGTTTAGGGCAGTATTTTTTCTTTTTCCTTATTTTTCCGTCACAGTGGTCAAAACCCAAGTCAATATCGGAAAAAGGGAACACATTATCCTCGACAGACTGACTCATTTCTGATAAATTTTGATCTGTCTTTTGTAAAGCTGCCCATAATTTTAGAAAATGAGGAAAGTCTCTACCGATCACTACCTCATGGGCTAATCTAGGTACTACACCCACTCGGTACTTTAAATTCCCATACTGGGTTCCAATATTTACTTCCGCAGTGGGGTATTCCTTTTTATCACCATGAACACAGATAATGCCTATTTTCTGTCCATGATCAGGTTTTACACAAGGTATTATAGACTCTGCTACCAACGTAACCATACTACCTGAATCAAGTAATGCTTTAGACATTTTTCCATTCACAGTTACACAGCATTTATGAGCGTTATTATCATAGTCATTGTTAGCAATACCACAACAACTGAGCAAAAATGAACGTGTTCCCTCATTTTTGCCCATATTGCATTCCATAGGTTCATCCTTAAATGGACAGTCTTTGGCCATATGACCATCCTCTTTGCACTTGAAACATTTGACAGTACAGTCTGACCACCAATTAGTTCCGTTCCCAGGCCTATTAGACCTGGATGCCCCCCTTAAACCTTGAACAGTCTTACCCGGTCTTGCAGAATCTTGGGGCTTAGGATTGCGAGGGTTTGCCTGTGAAGTAGGACATAGCAGTTCTCCTGCAGCCGCATATCTTTCCACCAAGGCAATCAGTTGGTCAGCTGTATGGGGGTCACTTTGGCTGACCCAGCGACGCAGGGAAGCTGGTAAACCACGCAAAAACCGGTCCATTACTAAGGTTTCCACAATGTGGCTAGCTGAACGGATTTCAGGTTGTAACCATTTCCGTGCAAGGTGTATGAGGTCAAACATTTGGGAACGTGCGGCTTTGTCTGAAGAATATGACCATGAGTGGAACCTTTGGGCACGTACTGCAGAGGTTACACCCAGTCGTGCCAAGATTTCAGCTTTCAATTTGCTGTAGCTACTTGCATCGGCTGGTTCTAGGTCATAATATGCCTTCTGCGGCTCTCCACTTAGGAACGGTGCCAGTATGCTTGCCCACTCACCAGCCGGCCATCCGTCCCTCTCAGCAGTGCGCTCAAATGCCAGAAGGTACGCCTCAACATCATCTGATGCGGTCATTTTCTGAAGATAGTGGCTCGCCCGAATCACCTTTGGCCCCTGGTATCTTCCATCAGGGTCTCCATTCAGTTTTCCAGAGATCGCTTGGATTACCTGTTGTAGTCCCTGGGTGACTTTTTGCTGCTCCTCACGGGCTACTTTAAACATCTCCGCTTGTGTCACAACAAGCTGTTTCACCAAGGACTCAGTGCCCTCCATTTGTGTTTTGGCCAGGACTTTAGCACTCTCTGCCTGGGCCAGCACCAGTTGCTGCAGGGCTGCACTGTTTTCTGCAGCTCTCCTGTTAGTCTCCTGTTGCACAGAGGAGGATTGGATCAGAGCCTTGATAACATCCTCCATGTTGAGCTTTAAATGACTTCTACCCTCAGGCTTACGTGGGTGCCCGCATTCTCCACCATATGTGACAAACCACTTCTTTTACAGGTAGGATTGTCACCGATCTTGCAGTAACCACAGCCTTCTAGGGTATACAAAGTCCAGGACACCTTCAGCTCAGTTTTCCTTTTTTATTCAGTTTGAAAACAGGTACTTTAAATAATAACAAAACAAACAAAATCCCTTGCTCTTACTTGAGCTCTTACTAGACAGTACTTGCTATCTGCAATTGGGTGGCTTTCCCACTTACCAATTTCCCAAACAAAAGCAATGTCTTTGCAATAAGCGCAGCCTCTCCTAGCTGTCTTTTCCTCTGCCCCTTGGAGCAGGCTGCTCTCTTCTTTTAAAGGCCTGTCTGCTAATTGAGTAGCTACAGGTGAGTGCCAATTAGCTAACTCTTAAAAACCAGATCCAAGCTGTGGTCTGTTTATACAGCAACTAGTGCTGTTGGAGCATTGGCCCCCCCTGCTCTCCAAATACTCCGCCCCAGGGACCCATACCATGTTTTGCAGAGCATCAGCTATGCATATTGCAAACTGTAACATCTCTCCCTGGGGCATTTAACTGAGAAATCCTCTGGTTGCTGTCTAGCAAATCAGGTCTGATGTATCTCCCATCAACCACTATTCCACCTTTATTCTCACAATATATATATATATATATATATATATATATATATATAATAAATAATAAATTAATAAATATATTATAAAGAGCTAAGCATTTATGTAAAGTAAGGTCAATGTAAAATATAACATTGACTGTGCATTTTTTTAATAATAATATATATTTTTTTAATATATATTTTTTTATAATAATTCATTCATTTATTAATCAATTAATATTATTTACCTATTTCTAATTAATATCCAGCAATCAATATCCTGAAGAGCTAACAATCTCTTTGGATTTTCCGGCAGCAGAAAATGTCCACTCAGACTGTCATCACCTGAGGAGTAAGTATCAGCAAAGTGGCAAGTGTGCCCTATATATAGGCTGCGTGCGCAAGACAAAACCGTTGGTTTAGGCAGGAAAGCCGCCATTTCAGAATCGTAATGTGTAGATTTGCAAGTTAGTGTTGTAAAATGGCGTTGATAGTCTATGCATTTTTCATCCTTCATAATAGTGTATTTTTGTACCTCGTACATCCCTGTCAAAGTCGTACATCCCTGGCTGTGTTTTGCTCGCTTCGTGGTCGTGTAGCCTTGTTTTCATTTTTTCGTGCTTAGCCGATTTTCGAGTGCCGAAACTTGGCAAATTTGGCTTAAATTCGTATGTAACCTCACTCACAGACGTCCTTGCTGCCAGAACTGATCCCCCCCGTGCTGTGTGTAAGGTTTTGTTTTCTAAGTTCTGCGCCTTGAAAAAAAATTTTCTTAGTCCTGCGTTCCTCAACTGCTTGCAGCCTAAGGCAATCCTGCGTTTCTTAACTGCGTTTCTTAACTGCTTGGAGGCTAAGTCCCGCGTTTTTCAATGCCTCAAGGCTCTCATGCCATTAGCGATTTGGAAGACTTCTGTGCTCCAACAGCTCACCTCGATACGCAAGGCTCGCAGTTGCGGCCCTTCGGGTCGCAAATGTGATAACGAATCTCAGTTTGACAATTATAATATGTGATGTAATATATGTGACACAGGCTGTTACATTGGAGAAAACAGCCCAGCATGTAAGGATGAATTTACTCAGGCATTCAATAAGAAAGCATAATGAAGGCAGTTAATGTAGCCCAGTGGGACACCATTTTAGCCAGAAAGATCACTCCATCCAAGACTTAAAAGTCAAAAGCATTTGAAATAAAGATGATTATATTCTTCAACACTAAAAATACAGGACTTAATATGGACTTGGGTTTTCTAACACATTATCGGAATTTCATGTGAATTTTTCTTCTTATACTCTAACAGATTTTGCACTCTTAGTGAGATGTTTGTCCAACAGGAAATATATCACTGTGGAGTACAGTGCTCTGATTTTTTATGTATATATTGATGTATATGTGTATATAGTATATGTATATATGTTTCCTTTACTATGTTGTGTTTATTCCCCATATATGTATGTATTGTTAGTATTGCTTCAGACTTGATAAAGAGGGGTTGAACCTCTGGAAAGCTTGTCATTATAAGTAAGACGTTTGTCCAATACAAAAGGTATCAAACTTACCGTATATACTCGAGTATAAGCCGACCGAGTATAAGCCGAGGCACCTAGTTCACCACAAAATACTGGGTAAAATGAGTGACTCGAGTATAAGCCGAGGGTGGGAAATGTGCTGACCCCTGTGCCCCCCCTCTCTCTCCTGTGTCTCTTCTCCCCTCTCCCTTCCCTGTGTCTGTTCCCCCTCCCTTATCACCCTCCTCAACCCCCCTCCTCATTCTCAACCTCCCTCCTCAACCCCACTCCTCATCCTCAACCTCTCTCCTCATCCTCAACCTCCCTCCTCATCCTCAACCCCCTCATGCTCAACCCCCCCATCCTCAACCCCCTCCTCAACCTCCCCTCAACCTCAACCCCCTTCCTCAACATCAATCCCCTCCTCAACCCCCCATCCTCAACCCCCATCCTCAACCCCCCATCCTCAACCCCCATCCTCAACCCCCATCCTCATCCTCAACCCTCCCATCCTAATCCCCCTCCTCATGCCCCCCAACCTCAACACCTTCCTCAACCTCAACCTCCCCCCTCCTCATCAACCCCTTCCTCACCCTCCCCTCAACCTCAACCCCCCTCCTCAACCTCAACCCCCCTCCTTAACCTCAACCTCCCTCCTCCTCACCCTCCCCTCAACCTCAACCCCCCTCCTCAACCTCAACCTCCCTCCCTCCATTATTAATCTCTCTTTCTCTCTCTCTCTCTCTCTATATATATATATATATATATATATATATATATATATATATATATATATATTTATATTAATATTTGCCAAATTACTATATATATATAATATAAATATTTAAACACTACACTGTAGATGTGTTTCTGGAAGACTGAGTGGCAAGCAAAACATAGGGCAATTAGGAATAGGGTAACACATGAACCATGATACACAATTTAACTTAAATTTTAAGTTAATGTATTTTTAGATTAACTTGCAAAATAAGGTATACATAACACATACACACTGTTGTGCACTTCTCAACAGCGCTATAAGAAATAAGAGAGTTATATCGGGCAAAAACAGTGTTATAATGAATCAGCATTGAAAAGGGGTAGCCTTAAATGGGGTCTACCTGTATATATAAATCTAAATAAATAATTGAAGTACATAGTAATACCATTTTTATTGGACAAACATATTAGTTGAAATGACAAGCAAGTCTTTATCAAGTCAGAAGCAATACTAAATAAGATAAGAGCATAGTAAAACAAAGTAGAGATTAGAATGGAACACAGACAGGCATCATAAATTATGTCCTCATAGGTCAAGTATGTGAGTCTATAGACCAGGTTTGAGAAAAACAAGAGTAATATAAGTAAGGACAGTAAATATCCCCACATAATAAGGATTGAAAAAAAATCAATAAAGCATGGGAAGGAATGTGACAGGGTCAAAATAAGTTTTGATATCCATATAAATATTTATAGATCCATATATATATATATTTTTTTAAAATATATATAATCTGGGGGGGGGGGGTTGGTTGTACCACCCCATTTTTTTTGTCGTGTGTTCTCAGATATATTTCTCTCTTTGTTTTGAATGCAGCAAAAGTATGATTTGTTCAAACACTAAAAACATCTATTAAAATGTAACTGATTAATGTAGCAAAACAATTCATGAAAATGTATTGTAAAAGGCAGATCCAATTTCAATTTTAGTGGATCTGTGCTGGATAATCTTCTGTTTGGCCTTCCAAGTTGTTTCAGTCAAATAGACAGGTCCACATGGGCATTTTTATATGCAGAGTACAAAAGCAACGTCACATGTAAATCTATTTAATTAGAAAAGTCATCCCATGTAAGGGTTATTCCTTTTCACTTGCTTTCTTCAAATACTATATCTCCGAGAGCCATTAAATACATATTACAGTGACAGGAAAATAAATAGAAATTAATATGCAGAAAAAGCTTCCATGTTGAGTGAGCCGAGTGGTAAAAAGCAAGAGAGAGGCAACAGGTTTGTCCAAAGCAACAATGCATGGAAAATCTAAGGGCCAGATCATACTAGTCAGGATAAATCAGTAAGTTTACTTAAAAATTTCCAATGAACGTTATGAAGTTTATGAAGCCTGGTAAACTGTGTTTTAGCACTTGGATCTGTATCTGTAAATTGACTGAAAGAGGATTTCTTGAAGCTGCTGCACTCTCACAAGCACTTCAGTGTGCTGTGTAATGACATTATATCGCTTGAGCTAGCACAGAAATAAAGTCAGCTGTGACACATAAAATATACTCAGCAGATCTTGTTTATGTAAAAGAACTGCAATTTTTATATATCAGTAACTTTTAACTTGCAAGGTTTTAACCCCCATCAGCTTCATATCATTCATATACAGCATGTACAAAATAAACAGCCAGCACTTTCCATACAATTCAGCATGCGTGGAATGACTCCTCAGCCCTTGCTCCAATATCTAGCATTTTCTAAATTAATAGCTAGTGGTGGTTTGTGAACAGCATGTACAATTTAACTCAGATCTCTTATATAAAAGGCTAAACAGAAAAACACAACCTATCTTCTTCTAGTCCTCTTTCCCCACAGCATAAACAAAAACAAACATATGTAACTTTGTCAAACATGATAGTCTGTCTCAAAAAGGCAAAAGTATAGCAGTGTCAGCAGTAGTAGTTCTAGGGTCACCACAAAATCTAAAATGGGAAAAGATAATTTCTTGAGGTTAGTGGAGATGAGTTTTCACCTTCAGAAAAAGGTTATGTATAGTAAAAGCAGTATAGTTGGTTCTATTTACATTTTATAAAAGTAAGAACCTAGTAATGACAACACAATAAGTAGGAGTCTCATTCATATGAATTTCTATTTATTGCTTTGATATAAGTAATATATTTTCTTGATAGGAAGTGTTGGAGAAAAACATACCAACAAACCTGGCATTCTACTCCAAAACCCAGTCATGATAACAAAACACAGAGGCCTTTGATTTGCTTTAGTTTATTGGGACACGCACAAGGATCAGCAACAGAATAGCATTCAAAATGTCTGCTACTCACAAGAAATAAACACAGCTTTTTATAGTATTTTACAGACAGAAAATAGTATGGTCCATACTACCCTTCGAGGAAAATTATAAAGTCCACCAACAGCCAATAAACGATTATTTATATTATGAATAATTAATAATAATAAAAATGAAACATGCTGTTTGCACGTGTCAGCCATGCCTGACATGTCACACCATATGTGCACAAACACCCCTACTTTGTAATCTGTACGCATAGGTCAAGTTTTGTTCTTAGTCAATAACGTGCTGTTTAACCTTGATTCAAGTCTGTATGGTTATAGGCCTTGTTCACAGAGAACAGTGTTTACAGTTATAGTAAAAAAAAACAATTAATTAAGTAAAAAGGCATAATTAACTGTTTCATACCTTATAACCTGCAATGGAAAACTACTGTTTCAGAGCTAAAGTTCAGACAAGGATAATCCTGGTTCCTTTTGGAGCAGCTTTATGGTTTGTTTACACATCTTACAAGTCAGACACTGCTGTTTTCACTGAGGATTGAGCTTTCCTAACATGGGGCCCAATTCTATTAGAAGCTTTTCAAACTCATGAATTTGGCTGCGGGTGTTTTCTCTAAATGCTTATTCTATTGACTCAAGCTCGCAATTTACCTAATTAATTAGTGCCAATAAGTAATATTTGCCAATCGGGCTCGTTATCAAACAATCTAGCAATATATAAAATGCATTAGGTCATCTGTTTTAATCCATGTGGGTTTCATGATATGTATTAACTCCTTGAGTCCCAAGTTCAATTTTACTCAGAAATAACATTTAAAAATAATCATTTGAATTGCATATATGTGGGTTTGAGACTGCTCTGCAATTAATTCTAATGTGTTCCCATGCCTTCCCATGCTTTCAAAGTACATAATTGTGTTTGAATCGCTGTTACAGCTTGCATACATGTTTGAAAAAGCCCTTGCATGTCCTATTTAGTACTCGTAATATTTTTGACAGAAAAATTATCCTTTTTACAGTTGCAAGTTAGACTTTATTTGTGAGCTAGAGCTACGGGTTTAATAGAATATCCATTTTGTGTAACTTTCATTATTTAGAGCTTGTAATATTTGAGCTGTGCTAAAACCAATTGAGTTCTAAGGCCAAATTTGCGTCTTTTTCTGGCCCATAGTGATTGTGGGCAGGTAACTTATAATCGGAAAGTGAGTAGCCAATAGAATTTGTGGAAATATTAAGAGTAGTTTTAAGTGTGTATAAATTTACGAATTGGGCAATAGAATAGGGCCATGGGTTATTTTTAATCCATTATGTGACACAGGACCTTGTTTGCGCCTGTATTATATTACTGTACAATGTTGAGACTCTTATTTTAGTCTTGTTTTAAAATATATTTTCACAAAAAATTCCCCTGATTTAGGAGTTTTCTGAATATCTTTCTTGACATTTGGTGGTGACTTTTTGGGAGTTAAGGTCACTTCTGAGATGATTAAACTAACAAACTAATATTATCTATCTATCTATCTCATATTTGTTGAATCTCAGAAATGTTTTTGTCAATGGTTCTTTCATTTATGTAGAACATCCAAAACATTTTTACTTTACTAGTCTAACAAAGTATCAATACCAATAAGGGCATGTCATATACTTATTTTGTAGATATGTATACTGTTGGTTCAGATAGATTTTTTACTGTTAATAGACACTAATATAACAAATGGCCCTGGTTGTAATTAGTAATTACAGCGGCTAATAAAGTGCATCAATCTATTGTCTAAAAACAATGAGACTTTGTAATCATGCTAATTAGAATGTAACAAGAATATGTACAAATAATATCAAAAGATAGTACTTAGGCATTAAATGTTGCAGAGAAAATTCATGAAATAAAAATCATATTGATCCATCTCTGCATAACATTTTCCCCATGAAATGCAATTAAATGTCATGCATACTCAACTATTCATCTGAAGGTTTATTGGTCTGTATATAATTATACACACTGAATTATACAATTGAACACATTGTATTATACTACTGTGAGTGCTACATTATTGTTCAGTTTTATAATTTGTTGATTTTCACACACCAGCAATGGTAGTATCAGACTAATGTCTAGGGGCCTCATTCTATTAATGGCCGTAAAATGGCCGCAAAGCTGCCATTCCTTGCGGCCATCTTCCGGCCCCGTGTAGAGCTACTGCTACCTTGATATTCAAATGGACGGCGCTGCAAGGATATACCCCTTACGGTCAGCCGCACATCATGCAAACGGCCGCAAGCGTTTTTCCTGCACCCGTAAATATTTTCTGGCAGCAAATTCAGAAAACTGTAAATGCAAATATAAATTCAAGATGACACTGTAAAGCTCCGTAAATGCTAGGTATCATAATGGGGGACATGAGGATTAATAGCAACACCCTCTCAAGCTTGCACATCGCCCAAATCCGATATATCATTTACGGTTTACTTTCCGTCCCATAGTCCCGTGGGCTCGTCCTTGTTAAAACCCGTACGGGTTCGGAGGTGGAGGGCCGCAAACAAAGCATTGTAGAAGCCAATATATATTCAATCCAGCACTGCAAAGCACTGTAAATGATGGGGAACATAATGGAGGGGCATGAGGATTAATAGCAAAACATTCTCAAGCTTGCACATCGCCAAATTGTACTTTGATTTTAAAATCCGTCCAAGTCCCACGGACTTCAATCATCAAGCCCGTAGCTCGTTATTCAAACCCGTGCGGGCTTGCATGATAGATAAAACACGAAGATTGAACATGAAGTTAAATATCTTTATTTGCGGATTTGAGAGTAGGGGGATGTTGAGCTATTAATTCTAAAACCAAACATCCTTTTCACTTCTAATAAAAGTACAGGATGGCTTTTCTATGCTACGACTTGTAAGTAACCCCTTTACGACCCGTAGGTCTATTTTACCCATTTACGGACTTGACGGAGGCTAATTTCCCGCAGCCTTTGCGGGTCTGAGGTGCTCCAAGCCCTCGGGACTTTGTCCACGAACATTTGACCTTTTGCTGGTGGAGATGAGCGCTGTACAATTTCCATTGCGAGACCCGTAGGTGTTTGAAAAAATCACCTTAAAAAAATATGACCCGTAACACTTTGCTAAAATCCGGACAAAGCACAAAATCCGGACTTCGCTAAAAATCTGGACCCTGCAAAAATACAAATTTACCGGACGAACCGCCGCACTCCAAAGACACAAAAAAAAACTTAAAATATCACACAAATTAACTTAAAAACTCACACAGAGTACAAGGGCACAGTCAGGATGCCACAACCGAAAATCGCCTAAGCAACAAGAAAATGGCGGCTTAAAAAACACGAACTCGCAACACTTACACCCACCCGCTAACACGTAACACACACAACATTTACGCCATTTTGCATACACCGAGCACATAACTTGCACGAAATGGCGGATGAAACGCAAACTACATTTTAACGGCTTCTACTTGAGCTTATAGTCTATAAATACTGGAGACTTTCTAAAAATGTCTCAATTTCTCTTCAGGTGATGAACAGTGTGACTGGACATTTCACTGCTGGCGTTACTCCTGAAGCAACTTGCCTATCACTTTAGAAGTTGAAAACCTGCAAATTACAACAAAAAGGTAACCTATAATGAATTAATAATAACTTACTAAATTAATAATAAAAACAAATTATATATAATATTGACAAGAATAACATTATTCATGTACAGAACTAATCACATATATATTTGTGAGCATGCGGGTTGTTGCTAACGCTGCGGGCTCTTGTAGCGAGCCTGCGGCCCTCGCTAAGCGAGGGCCCCAGTTGGTTACATGGAGCGCCGAAGCCAGCAACTGCGGACCTCGCAAAAATTTACAGACTTATGAGAAACAAATACGAGATGCGGGACCATTACAACCTTGCAAAAATACGACCTTACCGCCCGAAACCCGGGCACATGAAAACATTACAAACACAATAAATACACACAACAAATACATAAAAAGTTCACCTACAGCAAGGGGGGGGCACCCAGGACCTCAAAAACTGAAGTTACACCTCAATTTTACTCAAAATACAAGAGTTTACACACCCGAAAATCCCCTAAGCGAGAGAAAAAATGGCCGCGGAGAAAAACGAAACCGAGGCTACGGGACTCTAAAGATGCAAAATCTGACCAAACACCTAAAGATTTTCCGAAAAAGACGGACGCGATCCAAGAACAATGACGCCAAATCAGCCACAGACGTGTACCACACATTAGGCGCCATTTTACAACACTAACTTACACAATGCAGAAGTACACAGCTACTCTAATGGATTTGGCTCGCGCATGCACACTATTTGCACTACACACTGCACACATTACTGACACTTACACAGCAGCTCCACAGCCCTCAAAACACATATTCTATGCTGCAGCAACATCAAAATAGATTGCCATCTCTTAAGCACAATGCTTCCTGCATATATTACTTCAAAATAGGTAAAGTATATTGATGTATTACTTTATTAATTATTTCATTAGCATTAGCAAAAAAAAAACAATGCTCATAGCACACAAACAACCAACAGCCTCAGCGCCAGGCTAGCAATCAGCGCCGAAGCATCTTGGAACACCAACAAAATTTACCGCCCTTACAATCTTATTGCTGTAATTTTTTGACGGGCAAGTCGCTAGTTAGAATATATTATTCATGTATAGTAAGATAGAAAACATATATAAATGATTCAAATGAATAAAATAATAATAAAAAATTAAAAAATTAAATATTGCGAATATCAACATTATTCAGATAGAAGAGAAGATTAAAAACACAGATAAATGTTTCTGTGGGGTAAAATGTTAGACATTTAGAAAATTAATCTATGTTCTTAGCAAAATAAATAAGATTAATATTTTCACTGGATTTCAACATTTCCATATTTCTATAATTTCCAACAGAATCTCCATCCAGAGTGTCACTGACTGATTTGCAGCACTGCACGGTGTAACACAGGCTGTAAACTCTGCAGACATTTACAGAAAATAAATTACATTAAACAGGTAACATACATAAATACATTTGCTTAGCAAAAATACTATGGTGTTAGTAAAAAAAAATAAAAAAATAAATACAATTACTTGAACATTTCCATTTATTTTTCTCATTTTCACCAGGCACAGCCTGAAGAGTGTCACAGGAAGATTGGCAGCAGGGGGCCCTCTGTCATTTATACACAAGAAATTCAACACAACAAGTAAAGTATAACAAGTACAAAAAAAGAAAAATAATCAATCCGGTTTGGTGTGCGCCAATGTCAAAACCTACTGCAACCTAACTAACCCTCTAAGCCTAACCCCATAACATAAACCCCTAATGCCAACAGTGGTGCACACCAAACAGGATAGCACAGCAAATGTTGTTCATATAAACAAAATGTAAGAAGTTATCCTGTTTGGTGTGCACCAATGTCAAAACCTACTGCAACCTAACTAAGCCTCTAAGCCTCTCCCCATAACCTAAACCCCTAATGCCAACAGTGGTGCACACCAAACAGGATAGCATAGCAAATGTTGTTCAAGTAACCAAAATGAAAGGATTTATCCTGTTTGGTGTGCACCAATGTGGAAAAGCACAGCAATATAACTAAACCACAAGAATAACATCATCATGCAAACAGTGCCACACACCAAACAAGATACGACAACCAATGCAATTGACACATATGGTGTTAGTAAAAAAAAAAGTTACTTGAACATTTCAATTTCTGCTTCTCATTTTCACAAAACACTGTCTGAAGAGTTTTGCAGGAAGATTAGCAGCAGGGGACCCTCTGTCATTTATAGACAACAAATTCAACATAACAGGTAAAGTATAACAAGTACAAAAAATAAAAAATAATCTATCCTCAAGAATAACACCATAATGCAAACAGTGCAACACAAACAAGATAGGACAACCAATGCAGTTAACACATACAAAATGGAAGCATCAATCCTATTTGGTGTCCGCCAATGTCAAAATGCACTGTAGTCTAACTAATCCTCTAAGCCTAAACCCATAAACATAAACCCATAATGACAACAGTGTCATCCAACAAACAGGATAAGACAAGAAATGCTTACTCATACAAAATGGAAGGCTCTATCCTGTAACTGAGGATGAAGTTGCTAACCTTCTATCAACCTCTCGTCTCACAACTTGTCCACATGATCCTATTCCATCACAGCTGGTCCCCCCCTCTCTACCACACTTATCCCAGCTCTCACACATCTATTCAACCTTTCCTTAGACACTGGCAAGTTTCCATCACCTTTGAAACAAGCCACAATTACACCCATTCTTAAGAAACCCACATCTGATCCAGCTTCTCCATCTAATTACCGCCCTATCTCTCTACTTCCCTTGGCTTCTAAACTACTTGAGCGTGTCGTCTACACTCGCCTTACACAATTCATTTCCTCCAACTCCCTCCTTGATCCCTTCCAGTCTGGCTTCTGGCCCTAACACTCTACAGAGACAGCTCTCACAAAAGTTACTAATGACCTGCTCAACGCCAAATCAAAGGGTCATTTCTCTATCCTAATTCTCCTGGATCTCTCTGCTGCCTTTGACACAGTTGATCATCCTCTTCTTATCCAAATTCTCCACTCTCTTGGCATCCGTGACACTGCTCTCTCTTGGTTCACATCTTATCTAGAAAATCAAACATTTAGTGTCTCCTTCTCTGGCACCTCTTCATCTCCTCGCCCTCTAACTGTCGGTGTACGCCAAGGCTCAGTCCTAGGCCCCCTCCTTTTCTCTATCTATACATCCTCCCTTGGTGCCCTTATACAATCTTTTGGATTTCAGTATCATCTATATGCTGATGACACCCAAATCTACATCTCTGCACCTGAACTATCCCCCTCTCTTCTGGCTCATGTTGCCAATTGCCTCTCGAGCATATCCTCCTGGATGTCTGCCCGTCAACTCAAACTCAACATGTCTAAGACAGAGCACCTTATCTTTCCACCCTCTACTACAGCTTTCACTCCGCAAATATCTCTCACTGTTGACAATGCCATCATCACTCCCACCTCTCAGGCCCGCTGTCTTGGGGTCCTACTGGACCCTTCCCTCTCTTTCATTCCCCACATCCAATCACTCACAAAATCTTGTCACTTTCACCTAAAAAACATATCCAAAATACGCCACTATCTCACACAAGACACAACTAAAATTCTTATTCACGCTCTCATCATATCTCGCCTCGATTACTGCAACACTCTTCTTGCTGGCCTTCCTATCACCTGTCTGTCTCCACTCCAATCCATTTTGAATGCATCCGCTAGACTCATCTACCATACTAAATGATCAGTGTCTGCAGCACCTCTCTGTCAGGCACTCCACTGGCTTCCCATAGGGTCTAGAATACAATTCAAAATCATGACCCTAACATATAAAGCCCTCCACAATAGTGCACCCTCCTACATCTCTGCTCTCATCCCAAAATACACTTCGACCCGCCCTCTTCGCTCTGCTAATGACCTTCTTCTCTTCTCCTCTCTCATCACCTCCTCTCATTCCCGGCTTCAAGACTTTTCACGTGCTGACCCTATTCTTTGGAACTCTTTACCTCGCACCACCAGACTATCTTCCTGCCTCAGATCCTTCAAAATCTCTTTAAAAACACATCTATTCAAAAAAGCCTATCATCTTTAGCCTCTTCATTCACTATGCATCTCTCACTCTCCTGTACCTCACCCATACCCTTTAGAATGTAAGTTTGCGAGTTTTAATCTTGTGAGGGGCTTTAGGGAAAGCACAGTGTATATCAGATTGAAAGCTCAATAACAGGGTCTTCCATTATTTTCATTGTGGGATATTGTTTATACTTGTACCTAACCCCTGTATTGCACTGCGGAATATGTTGGCGCGTTATAAATAAAGGATAATAATAATAAAATAATCCTCTTAGGTGTGCGCCAATGTGGAAACGCACAGCAATGTAACTAACCCTTTAAGCCTAACACCATAAACCTAACTCAATAATGGCACACTGGTGCACACAAAACAGAATACCACAAAAAAATGTATAACAAATACAACATAGAAGGACGTATCATATTTTCTGCGCACCTTTAATAAAATGCACTGCAAAAATCTAACACTAAACAGGATAATAGAAGAAATAAGCAAAATAAAGAAAGTTGCATTTAAAAAACACAAAAATACAAATCTAATGTACTGTTTATCATTACAGAATAATATGGCGGATAACGAAAATAAATAGGAACAGAAAAGATGTAAAACATGAGAAAGTGTACAAAGATGGCAAGATCGACAGACGTTGGAGGGAAAGAAAATTTGACACAAAAAAGAACGCGAGAGAATCGCAAGCAAAAGACAAGTGGCTGAGAAAGTAACATCCAAGCCCAAGAAGGCAACAAAAAAACATCTAGAAAATACATCAGAACAATCTGATAACAATTATAATGTTGATTTACAGGGTCAGATTGATAGATATTCTCGCAATTGTCCTCTAGTTAAATCATTAACAGTAGAGGTTCATAATTGTGGTATGATGAATATTGTCTGTCAGTTTTGTGGGGCTTATCATTTCAAACAGGAAAGACCCAGAGATGGCGAGTTTGTTAGTTGCTGTCAAAAAGGCATGGTAAGACTTCCACAAAGACAACAATTCCCAACATATTTAGAAAGCCTTATGACAGAGCCTTATTTCCCTAACTACCAAAATCTCAAAACAAACATAAGATCATATAAAAGTGCCACATATTTTGCATCTATGGGTGCAACAAAAGCTGGTAATGTGCCAGGACATGGTCCTTACTGCTTCAAAGTACAATGACAAATTTACCATCATACTTCTCATTTACATCCAGAAGAAGGGGAGCAAAGACAATTTGCTCAACTATATGTCCTCAATATGATGGAAGCTGTTAACCAACGTATGCAGCTTCAAGAAAATAAAAAAATGCTTGCCCATTGTTTTTAGAGAGCTTGATAAAATTATGGCCCAAAACCCATACACTCAAGCTTATAAAAAAATGTCAGAAGTAGAAAAGGAACAACAAATTCATGCAGAAATGCATTAATTACCAATCCAAAAAGTCAATATGGTTCTTAAAAAAGATTGCCATACTGATAAACGCCGTTATAACTTGCCAACATCAAATGAGGTTGCAATGGTCTTTCAAAATGACGAGGGAAAACCATCATTTCAGAGGGATATAAGAATACTGTATATCCCAGAAATAATGAGCAACCTTTCATTAATATAAGTATCTTAAGTACTAATTTGGATCCAATGACATATCCCATATTTTTCCACATATGGGAGCAGGTTGGCAACCCAAATTAACACTTGCCAGTTACCCAAATTCAAAAGTATGTGTGAGGAATAATATTACCATGCTTGAATTTAAAGTTGCTCAAACTGCCATTCGAGATGGATTCAATCCCATTTTATGTGGAGGAAAACTGACACAACAATAGATCATTGATTCATATTTGCAAGTTGAGGCAAATAATTTAAACTTTATCAAATATCAACAAGATAAACTATGTGTAGAACAGTATTGTGGACTGATGGATTATGTCGCTGAGGTGGCTACAATCAGAGAGCTGCCAGCTGGCAATGCCATCATTTTACCTTCTTCTTTCGAAGGATCTCCTCGCAATATGCGAGAAAGACACAATGATGCCATGGCTATTGTAACTAAATATGGAAAACCAGATTTATTTATTACATTTACATGTAATGCACAATGGCCAAAGATTGTAGAGAATCTGCTAATTGGAAAAACTGCTTCCGATAGACCAGATTTAGTGGCAAGAGTCTTTAAAATCAAATTAACTGAATTAATACTTGACATAACTAAAACTCAGTTATTGTCTGGCTTATGTTTAAACCATAGAATTTAAAAAAAGAGGCCTTCCACATGCACATATTCTTATAATCCTTCAAGATAAAGATAAATTGCTGGTGACAAAGTGGATTCAGTCATTATTGTTGAACTACCTGATCCAGAAATACATGGTAGACTATATGAGATTGTAACTCATCGTATGATTCATGGATCGTGTGGAGATATTAATCCATCATATCACCATGTATGGAAAATAAGAAATGTACTAAAGAATTTCCAAAAGATTATAGAGACAAAACTTATGCTAATTGTGATGACAATCCATTATATAGAAGAAGAGAAGGCCAAAATGCCATTATTCGTGGAAAAAGGGTAGCTAGCCATACCATCCCCATTTACTCATGAAGTATAATGCACACATTAATGTGGACGCTTGCACTTCTATAAAATCCATTAAATATGTCTACAAATATATTTTAAAAGGCTATGATGCAGCTACTGTAGTGGTCAAAAGTGCAGAAAATCCTGAACAAAGTGAGTTATTACATAATTAACTTACATCTCATGTAGATGCTTGATATGGAAGTGTGCCAGAAGCAATGTGGCATCTTCTCAAATTTGAAATGCATGATCGCTCACATGCAGTATATCGATTGGCTGTACATTTGCCCCAAAGACACTTAGTCTATTTTCATGTTGGAAATGAAACAAATGGTGAGCATTGACAAACTACACTAACTGCATGGTTTCAATTAAATTGTAACGACTTGGAGGCAAGGGAATTGTTATATATTGACATTCCTTACCATTATGTTTTCATTAATGGATTATGGCCAAAACGAAAAAGCTGTGGAAATAAAATAATACCAAGAATTTACACTGTAAGTCCAAGAGACCTTGAATGTTTCTGCTTATGTTTACTCCCTCTAAATGTTCCTGGTGCACAAAGTTTCGAACATTTGAGAACTGTTAATGACATAGTTTATGAATCATTTCATTTAGCTGCGCGGCACAGAAACTTCCTAGCTGCTGATACAGAATGGGAAAGATGTCTAGAAGAAGCAGCACTATGTCAAATGCCACGGCAGATGAGGGAATAATTTGCATTCATTTGTGTCTTCTCAAATGCTCCAAATGAATTAGCTTTGTGGGACAAATTTAAAACAAATATGTCTGAAGACTTTCAGCAATGATACAATGAGCCTATTGCAGAATTTAAAGCATTAGTTGAAATTCCAGAGGTCTTTCTTTCTCATGAATTAAGTTGTGCAAGTTTTAATCTGCCAGATCCAGGACTCATAGACGACATAAACTTTGAAGACAATGACACTTAGCTTCAAAGAAAAAGAACAGAAGAAAGACTTGCAACTTTAAATACATTACAATTGCAAGCATGTAATGCAATACAAAATGCCCTAGATGATGACATGCTCAAAGAGCATTATTTCTATAAAGATGGACCTGGTGAATCAGGAAAAACGTATCTGTATACTTCATTGATGAGTTTTGTTCGAGCACTAGGTGAAATAGCACTGCCATTTGCAACCACTGGAATTGCCGCACTTTTGTTACAAGGTGGAAGAACTGTACATAGTGGATTTAAACTGCCAGTTCTTATTCTGGAAACATCAGTGTCGAATATTCGAATGACATCATTACAAGCAAAAAAAAATTAAAAAGTAAATTAATTATAATAGATGGAGCTACAATTATGTCATGCCATGCCCTACAATGTATGGACAGTTTGCTACATGAAGTCATGGATAATGATTTGCCATTTGGTGCAAAGGTAATGTAGTTATGTGGAGATTATAGACAAACATTACCTGTCGTTGAAAATGGAAATCAAACCGACATTGTCGAAACATGTATAAAGTCAAGTACACTATGGAAACTATTTACCTATCTTTAATTACAACAAAATATGAGATCAGAAGGAGAAAATTAATTAAATAATTGCCTCATTAAAATTGGGGAAGCAAAAACAGAGCGAATACAAAATTTACCCGATGATACCATGGAAATTCCATCTCATATGATTTGCAAACAGGATCTCATATCAGCTATATTCCAAAATACAATAAATAATGGGGACTATGCAGAGCTTGCAAACAAAGTAATACTAACATGCAAAAATAAGGATGCTGTGAGGAATTGACTCTGCTGGGTTTTGAACGCTGGTCCCCAGGCTGCTATACCTCTTCCCTACCACTGCACCAGCCTGCCTTTTGTGAATTCCATTGAGACCTTATAAGCTTGACTCTGCTAGCAATTGTATCAGTACCTAAGTCTCTTCAGCTGTGTCTGGTCAGGTGTCTGGTCCTTGGCCTATATAAGGCACTTCCTGTCAAATGTACCTTGCCAGATTATTGTTGGTTCTTGATCCCTTAAATAAAGCTTTTTCCTGTTTCACCTACAAATTGCTGAACTGGCTTATTGCTGACCTTGGCTACTGGTCTCCACAACCTTGTGATTCCTATATCATTACAGAATAATCTGGCCCTTTCATGGAGACCGCCGGGACAGATTCTGCATTGGCCCAGCAGGTTGCTTTTACTGCAAAAACTGTGCAGACCCAGGCACAGACCATCCAAGTGCTGCAGGACCAGGTAGCTGAACTGCAAAATAAATGTCAGTCAATGCACAGTGAGTACACCAGCTACAGGGCACGTGATGTTTCAGCTGCTACTGTTACACCTGCACAAGATGCCCACTTGCCCCTGCCAGAAAAGTTTGGAGGAGATCGCAAAAAATTTAGGGGTTTCCTAAATCAATGCCGTTTGCACTTCATGATGTTACCTCACCAATTTCCATCTAAAAGAGAGAAGGTGGGATTTATTTTTTCACTATTCAAAGATGAAGCCCTGGCTTGGGGCTCCCCTCTTCTGGAACAGGACAGTCCAGTCTTGGGTAATCTAAATGACTTTCTTGAGGCCATGTGCCTAGTTTTTGATGACCCCAATCGATGTGCTACAGCAGAAGCCACTCTACTTCATTTGCATCAAGGGAGGCGCTCCGTGGCTGAATATGCTGCTGAATTCAGACAGTGGGTTGCTGATACTACCTGGAACCAATCAGCTCAGAGGTTCCACTTCAGAAAAGGTCTCTCAGAAGCTATAAAAGATGAGCTAGCTCGTGTTGATCTTCCTGCTGACTTTGATGCATTTGTGCGTTTGGCTATCCGTATCGATCGGAGACTTTCTGAAAGAAGACTGGAAAGACAGGGCTCTTTTAGACCAAGTACTACTCCTATTTCCTATTCAAGAATTTCTACTCCAACCCCACAAACCCCTTCAGACTCTGAGCCTGAGACTATGCAGGTAAATCTAATAAGAGGGCCATTATCCAATGAAGAAAAACAGTGGCGACGCACTCACAATTTATGCCTGTATTGTGGTAGTGCAGGGCACTATGCCATCAATTGCCCTAGCAAATCCAAAAGAACAATAGTTATGGCTGCTGAGGGCGCACAGATTCGACACCAATCCCAGATTGCAGATCAACTGGATTCTGTCACACAACCCTTGTTTTCTCTGGCTCATGGTGAAGAGGGTATGTTGACTCAACATCCTCATTTTGTGGTGCCTATCACGTTGCAATGTGGTGATCATAAAATTTCAACTACAGCTATGATAGATTCTGGAGCAGGCGGAAACTTTATGGACATTAAATTTGCAGCAGGAAATGGAATTCAGTCTATCCCTAATTCTTCACCTGTGTTAATGGAGACAGTGGACGGTTCTCCACTTACGTCGGGCCCGGTTACACATGAGACTGTGCCCTTAAAGTTGACTCTGGAAGTCAATCACCATGAGACTATATCTTTCCACCTAATTTCCTCAACACAGTTTCCAGTGATTTTGGGGGGGTACCTTGGCTTGCTCTGCATAACCCACAGATTGATTGGAAGATCAGAACTTTGTCCTTTCCTTCAGAACACTGCTTAATGAATTGTCAACCCACTAAGGTAACACCTGTTGCCACAACAATTAATGAAATGGTTGCTACAAACTTGACTAAGCTTCCTCTACAATATTGGGATTTTGCAGATGTCTGTGATAAGAAGAATGCTGATCAGCTTCCACCCCACAGGCCTTATGATTGCCCAATAGAGCTGTTGCCTGGGGCTGCTATCCCATTTGGCCGTATATATTCCCTTTCTGAGCCTGAATTGAAAGCTCTTCGTGAATACATACAAGAAAATCTTGCCAAAGGTTTTATTCGACCATCTACTTCCACAGCAGGAGCTCCTATATTCTTTGTAGAGAAGAAAGATGGCAGCCTACAGCCATGAGTTGATTACAGGGACATTAATAACATCACTGTTAAAAACCGCTACCCCTTGCCTCTCATTCCTGAACTTTTGGAGAGACTTCGCTCAGCTAAAATATTTACAAAGCTTGATCTTGGGGGGGCATATAATCTGGTTCGCATAGGCTAAATGATGAATGAAAAACAGCTTTCAGAACCAGGTACGGGCATTACGAATATCTAGTAATACCATTTGGGCTTTGTACTGCCCCTGCAACTTTCCAGCATCTTATCAATGATGTACTACAAGATCTCCTGGATCAGTTTGTTGTGGCGTATTTTGGATGATATCCTAATATTCTCTGATAATCTTGAAAACCACAGAAAACAGTTCCGTATAGTTCTGGAGCGCCTTCGTACCCACCACCTATACATTAAACTAGAAAAATGTGAGTTTGAACAAACAGAAATTAAATTCCTGGGGTATGTCATAACTCCTAAAGGTTTAACTATGGACGCAAGTAAAATTAAAGCTGTGCTGGACTGGCCCATCCCCAAGAATGAAAAAGATGTCCAGAGATTTGTGGGGTTTGCCAATTTTTACAGGCGTTTCATTAAGAATTTCTCTGCCGTTATTACACCGATCACTGAACTCACACATAAGGGGACTCCTTTTCCGTGGTCCGATAAGGCTGATACCGCATTTTCCCGATTAAAGACTCTGTTTACATCTGCCCCCGTCCTGGTACATCCTCAGCCGGAATTACCATTTATTGTGGAAGTTGATGCTTCTGATTCAGCTGTTGGTGCTATACTGTCTCAAAGGACTGGACCTAAGATGCTGTTACATCCGTGTGCCTTCTATTCCCGCCAGATGGTGCCAGCAGAAAGAAACTATGACATAGGGAATAAAGAACTATTGGCTATAAAAGCTGCCTTCATCGAATGGAGACATCTCTTGGAGGGAGCTACCCATCCAATTACTGTCCTCACAGATCACAAAAATCTGGAATGTATTCGATCAGCTAAGAGACTGTCAGCCAGACAAGCACGCTGGTCCCTATTCTTCTCAAGGTTTAATTTTTTGGTTACATACCGTCCTGGCTCCAAGAATGGTAAGGCGGATGCCTTGTCTAGAATAGCTGACCCCCTCCATGCTACCGTAACCAAGACCACCATCTTGCCGGAGGATATATTTATAGGAGTTGCTTTTCCTTCTGATCTGATGTCTCGCATTAAAAAGGGCTACGCTGAAGACCCAGTTCTTCGTGATCCTCCTCGTGATCTCCATATGACGATGCTTAATGGGTTTTAGATTTTTCAACGACGTCTGTTTGCTCCGGAGTCAGTGCGACTGGACCTTTTACTTCTCTACCATGACTCAAAACCAGCAGGTCATCCAGAAATCCGAATGACGCAAGACCTACTTGCCCGATCCTTTTGGTGGCCGAAGTATCATGAGGATGTTAAGAAGTATGTGTCCTCTTGTGATGTGTGTGCCAGACATAAGACTCCTCGTTCATTCCCTGTTGGCTTGCTTCAGCCTCTTCCGATTCCTCATCGTCCCTGGGGATCTATATCCATGGACTTTATTGTGGTACTGCCTCCCTCTAAGGAACACACTACCATTCTTGTTGTTGTGGACAGGTTAACTAAGATGGGTCATTTCATACCAGCTCGTGGTCTCCCTTCAGCTAAACAGATGGCTGACCTGGTTATTCGGGAAATATTTCGCTTACATGGAGTGCCTGATGAAGTAGTTTCTGACAGGGGAGTGCAGTTTACGTCTCGTTTTTGGAAACATTTTTGTTCTAATCTAGGTATTAATGTAAATCTGTCGTCAGCTTTTCATCCGCAGAGTAATGGACAGACTGAGCGAACCAACCAGACTTTGGAGCAATATTTGCGGTGCTATATTATTTACCTGAAGGATGACTGGCTGGATTTTCAACCCACGGCGGAGTTTGCCTATAACAATGCCCAACACTGCTCCACTTCTTTGAGCCCATTTTTTGCCAACTATGGTTACCATCCGACCTTTCTAGTCAGTCTCCCAATTACTACTTCCATTCCTGCTGTCACTGACTGGCTAACCGCCTTACGTGATTCCCAAGCACTGTTGAAAGAGACTCTTTTGGAGGCTCAAGAATGTTACAAAAGAGCTGCTGATAGGCATAGAAAGGAGGCCCCAGTCTATCGCGTTGGTGACAAGGTGTGGCTGTCAACAAAGAATCTTAAGCTTCGGATTCCTTCTCATAAATTGGGCCAAAGGTTCTTGGGACCTTTTGAGATCATTGCTCAGATCAATGCTGTCACTTTCCGTTTGCAACTCCCAAATTTCATGAAAATACATCCAGTGTTTCACGTTACACTGCTTAAACCTGTTCATGAAAATACTTTCCCTGGCCGAGCCCTGCCTGCCCCACCTCCAGTCCTCGTGGATGGTGAGGATGAGTACGAAGTGGACAAAATTCTTGACTCCCGGATCTTCCGTAACAAACTTCAGTATCTGGTTCGCTGGAAAGGCTATGGTGAGGAGGAGAGTTCGTGGGAACCAGTGGACAATATTCACGCTCCTGATCTCCTTCAGTCTTTTCATGTGCAGTACCCTGCTAAACCAGGTAATAGGGCATCCAGAGGCTGCACCTATAGAGGCGGGGGTAATGTGAGGAAATGACTCTGCTGAGTTTTGAACCCTGGTCCCCAGGCTGCTATACCTCTTCCCTACCACTGCGCCAGCCTGCCTTTTGTGAATTCTCTTGAGACCTTATAAGCTTGACTCTGCTAGCAATTGTATCAGTACTTAAGTCTCTTCAGCTGTGTCTGGTCAGGTGTCTGGTCCTTGGCCTATATAAGGCACTTCCTGTTAAATGTACCTTGCCAGATTATTGGTGGTTCTTGATCCCTTCAATAAAGCTTGTTCCTGTTTCACCTACAAATTGCTGAACTGGATTATTGCTGACCTTGGCTACTGGTCTCCACAACCTTGTGATTCCTATATCATTACAGATGCATTGCTTGTCAATAATGAAATATAAAAAATGCACCACAAAAAAATTATCACAATGCTGATTCTGTACTTGGTGATGACAAAGAAAGTCAGACAAACGTTTTAACTGAATTCATTAATTCATTAACTCCCTCTGTAATGCCACTGCATAATTTGCAGCTAAAGAAAGGTGCAATTGTGCGAAATATGAAAGGTGCGAAATATGAACCCAAAAAAGGACTATGTAATGAGACCAGATTAGTTGTTCAAGAATTAAAGGACAATTTCATACATGCTGAAATTCTAACTAGTACCCATAAAGAAGTTTTCATACCAAGAATAGATTTGGCACCAAGTGAAAGTAGCCTCCCTTTTGTACTTCAAAGGAGACAATTTCCCATCATCATGGAATTTGCCATGATCATTAATAAATCACAAGGACAAACTTTCAAATCTGTGGGTATCTTAGAAGAATTAGTATTTGAACATGGCCAACTGTATGTTTCATTTCCAAGATGCAAGAATCCAGAGGTTATTAATGTTTATATTGGCCACATTTTTACAAAAAAACTTTGTCTACTATGAGGTACTATAACTTCAATTAAAAAAAGGATAACAATACAAGACATATCAAAACAAAAACAAGAAAAATGTTTTCACCTCAAGGACAAATTCACAAGAAAAACATATATGTAGAGAACAGTGGTTTTATTTCAAAGATTAACTTTTATATCACTTGGTCTCTTTAGAGGACCACTATTTCACAAAAAAAACTCTATAAAATGGCAAAAAACATAGAGAACAGTGGTTTTACTTCCGGGACGAAATTAGATGTCGCTGGGACCCTTTTTAGAGGACCACTACTACACATAGGAAACTCTATGTGCCATTTTCAAAAATTACAAGAAAAACAACAAAAAGTGAACAAAAAAATTAAAATAAAGTAACATGTTTAAATTTCTTTGCTTGCATTTTATAAAAATTCACATTAAGTTACTGCTTCTAATTTTATTTTTTTATTTTTATTTACTAAGTTCTTTCATTGTATATATTTAAGGTTTCATGTTAAGAGGAAGAGGTGCTTTTGTTGTACAATTTAAATGTATAATTCAGTGCTGAATATTAATGCAGGGAATAATCCAATCGCCTGTTAATGGGGTCAGGAATGAATTATTTTTTTCCCACCTTTGATACAATTGGCTATCTTTCAATGGGGGGTTTTACTGTTTGCGTTCCTCTGGATTCAATACATATGTTGTTTACCAGTTGGTCACCTACAAGTTGCATGTTACAAAACATTATGTAATGTTTACAATACTCATTCATACAATTTTGAACTATTCTTACATTAAAATGTTAATATTGTTAAAAAAAGATGGTTTACCAGTTGGTCACCTATAAGTTGCATGTTAAAAAAATAAACACATTTAATATAATTATTGTACTTCTTTATAGATAGGAAAAATGTTAAAAGTGTCAAACACTCATATTAAGTGCAAAACAGAATTCAAAACACATTTATTTGCTGTAATTTTTTGATGGGCAAATCGCTAGTTTCTATATAATTTCCAACATAAATTTAACTGGAAATTATACACATAAGGCCCCATTAAAACCGCATAAGCAGCTTTGCAAAAAGGCTTTCTCTCAACTTTTTTTGCACAAGCTACATATTCATCCCAGTCAAATTCTCTATAAACTTCCAGTAATCTAGGGAACATGCATCAGAGCTGCTTTGCTGCAGTCTCTAAGTTGTATGGTCCCCACCCATTGGATACATCCCTAATCAATCCTTGGTAGGCAAAGGGTTAAGAATTATACTTGCCCATCAGAAATGACGGGAGTAAAATTTTAAGCCTGGCAATGCTGTGTGCCATGCAATGCAAGTATATGGGCCCTCTGAGCCCCTTCTGCGCCCTTCCCCTGTGTACTACCTTGGGTTAGGTGTTACTGCCTTTGGTTATGTCTTATTGGCTTAAGCTAAATGTTACTGCCTTGTATTAAGTGTTACTGGTGTTACTGGTTTGCATTAAGTCTTAGTGCTTAGGGCTCATATTTATGTCCTTCAGCTTAGTTTTACATGCTTCTGCCTCGGTTTCTCCTTGTTTCAATTTTTCGGCAGCCATTTTTTTCTCGCTTCAGCGATTTTTGATTGTGAAAAAAGGCAAAATATGCCTCAAATTAACTTGCAACCTCACTCACAGGCTCCCTGACTCTTCTTCTGTACTGTGTGGGAGTGTGTAAGTTAATTTGAGCTATATTTGTGAGTTTTGGAAAGGCATTTTCATTTCGGTGGTTTGGCCGTTAAAGTCTGTTTTTTGCAAGCCCTGCAGTCCATCTATGTTCTTCGGGTCCTAAGACATACGGGCCGTAATTTTGCAGCCATCGCTTAGTCATTGTAGCGTGTATCGGGATGCGCGCCTGTGGCATATAACCACCTAAATATTAACCCATGCAAAAGTGGTCCATAAAGGACCTCTGTGGCACCTAAAACTTAGCCCCTAATTCACGGGGGACCCTCATGGCCTTTTGGCATCAATTAATCTACTCAAGGAGGTTCTGCAAGTACCTCCATGGCACTAACACCTTTAAGGACCTCCATGGCATGTAATATAAACCTTTGTGCCAAAGAGGTCCTGAAGTACATGGCATCTAAATATAAGATATATGCAATGCAGGTGCTTGCAGAACAGAGCACCTATCAATAATTAATGCAATGGAGGTCCTCAAAGGCTCTACTATTAATCCCTATGCAAATGAGGTCCTGTAAGGGCCTATGCGGTGTCTAAAATGAACCCCTACCCCCAGCATCCTGTAAGGACTCCTGTGGCTTCTAATAAGTGTAATATGCCAGAAGGGTTTTTAAAAAAAAACTCTGTGACTCCAATAATTAACCCTTGTCAAGGAGGTCCTTAGAGGCATGTAATAATTAATCATTTACCATGATAATGCTCAAAAGACCCCCATGGTACTAAGTGATTAGCCATTAGTACCATGGTATACTAACTTTAGCCATATGTACCATGGGGGTCCTTCAATTATTAATTGACTGTTAATATAATTATTATGATTAAATCTTACTAAAATTATCCCTTACTATGACTTAATAACGCCCATAGTATCTTATCATTAACCTCTAATATCATGGGAGTCTATATAGATGCCCATGGTATTCTAAAGGTAATAACATAACACCAAAGTTAACAACAAAACTGCAATATTAATTAAAACAAAACATAATACTATACTAAATTACACAAAATAAAAAACTGAATTAATGAAAATAAAAAATAATCTAAATTATAAAAAATAATAAAATAAATTACATAAAAAAGAACTACAGAAAATAAAAATTAAATTTCAGTTAAAAAATAAATTAAATTAATAGAGAAAAATAAAAAAATATACATACTTCTATCAAGATAGAAGAGGATAGGATTCTTCAAGCAACTTGGATAGCCCATTTCATCCAGGGCAGAATATTAAGAACAATGGCATCGATGATCATTGCTGGTTCGGGATTAAGGGTATGCAAGTATGGAATTTTCCACACCAGGTTTATTTAATATTGTTTTATTATTTGTAATGTAGTTTTGCTATTTTATTGCATATATTTTAATTATTGTTTAATTGTAATTTTATTTCTTATTTTCTATAGTTTTTTTTTCATGTAATTTATTTTACTTTTTTTTGTAATTTAGATTATTTTTTATTTTCAGTGATTTCGATTTTTTTATTTTGTGTAATTTAATGTAATTTTTTATTTGACATTGTATTTTTTATGTTAAATTTAGTGTTAATTTATTTTCATTAGGTTGCTATGAATGTTCTTGAAGGTCACATTTGGGGTTAACTTTAGAATACCACAGAAGTTATATACCTGATTGGGGGTTAGCAGGGAGGAAATACTGGGGTTCCCTTCTGAATGTGAAAGGAGAGAATCCCCAGAGTCCCCTTCAGCTTGTAACAGGGAGGAATCTCCTGGGTTCCTCAATCAAATGTCCTTTAAATGGGGATCCCTGGGTTTATGGGGGTAGGAGATCCCCCAAGTATTTGAGATGTTTAGTGTGAATGTTACTAGCATTGTGTCAAATAATAAATAATATAATTGTGTTAAATATGAGTAATCAAGCCTCATACACAATTTATTTGAGGTATTAGACTTTTCATAGCATCAGATCTGACTTATAATTTTCAGAGGCATTTTTCTGCCTCTACGCATGGTCATCAGTATGTATAGAGTTGGGGAGGCTAAAAGGGCCTCCACACAGTATGTAACTGTAAATGCCTGCATGAAAGTTTGTAATGGGGGCCAAAGTCTACATAGTATTATTAATAGTTATAACACATTTCATAGACCTTATCTAATCCCTATCCAATTTACCTTATATGCCATACCCACTCCACCCAACACTTATCCTTTTTTTTTAAGTTTCTTTATTACATTTTTTCCATTTAAAAAATCATTCATAACATAATTTGTTTACAACTTGTTTGTCAAATAATACATTTTATTCAGAGACAGAAAAAACACTTCATATTATTTCTTGTATTTTCCCGTACCTGATAAAGCCAGAATTAATGTCAATGATAGAGGAATTTAACTAAACATAATTTTTTCATATACAGTAGTTATCCCATAATGACCATTTTACATTGGATCTTTTCCCACAACCACCACAGGTAAACCATTTTTTTTTCCATTTCATATTTTCTTAAAACTGTATTAACTACTACCTGCCATCATGTTCGCTTTTCTAAGATTTTACTAAGACCCATTATACAACCAACAGAATATGGCATATCAGGTATTTACAGTGTGGAAATAAGACATCCAACTTCAAATGGGGTATAGCAGACTCCAAACTAAGAAGGGAAAAATGTCTTGATTGCTTAGATATTTGATTCCCACACTGTAACCAGAATGGCTTAACCCATTTACACTCCCATCACATATGTGGTAGGGTACGAAGTTTTCTGCATCCCCTCTAACACATGTGCTTGTTAGAAGGGTCAAACCTACTAATCTCTGTGGGGACCAAATACCATCTTTGTATAGTTTAAAAAAAACAATTAGTTATAACAAGAGCTTAAAGATGATTATTTTACCAAACAAAAGGCACTGTTCCACACTTCAATTGTCCATGTCTTATTGTCTTATGTAACTCTCTTTCCCAAATCCTGATCCTAAAAGATTTATCTAAATATTTATAAGCTCTAATCAAATTGTGACATTTATAAATCAGGTGGGATTTGTTATCAGAAATTATCAATTTTTCAAACAGAGTCTTCTCACTCATCCCATCTAAATGGAAGTCTAAATGTTTTTTGTTTTTTTTTGTAATGTTAAATATTGCAAGCAAGTATTTCCCCTAAACTGGAATATTTTGCATAGATTCTCTAATGGACAAAGAGAGCCACAATCATAGAGATCTCCCACTGTATTTATACCTCCTCTTGCCCAGCAAAATATATCCAAGCCTTCAGATATATAATTTAAAACCTCAATTGGGTGTAGATAAATTCCTTAGATCTTTATTTTTAAACCAAAATTTAACTAAGATCTAATTCCTCTTGAAAGATTTGTTAAGCTTAATGTTTTTACCTGTGGAAGCCAAACAAATAAGATGGATAGGAATTAGTGCTAGCAGATCTCAATAGATGTGCAAGAATAATGACATCATGGATATCTTTTATCGAGGGTGAGGCCAAGCCTCCTTTAACAAAAGATCTTTTAATAATATCTTGCCTTATCCTTGTTTTTTACCCTGGTATAGGTAGTTATCAATTAATTTATGTAAAGTGTTTAAGATTTTTTTATTTACCACTTCTGGAACGCATCTAAAATAGTAAATTTTTTTAGGTATAATCAACATCTTTACAGCTGCTATTCTTGTCATCCAAGTCAAATTAAGGTTTTTCCAAACTAGCAAAATGATTCTTATTTGTTTAATAATGATATTCAGATTCTCGACTAGTAAATGTTTTAGCTGGAAGGAAAATCTCATGCCCAAATAGATAATAAATCTAGTATTCCAGTTATAACTAAAGTGAGATCTTAAATTCCTTAGTTGGTCTAGGCCAATACTACTTCCAATTATGTCCGGTTTCAGATAATTTATTTTATAGTATGAAAGGTTTCCAAATTCTTCTAAAAAATGTTGAACATGAACTAAAGAGGTTTCTGGATCTGGCAGCATCAAAATAATGTAATCTGCAAAAAGTTGGATCTTATATTCAGAATAACTCATTTTATTTCCTTTTATGTTTAAAGAGGCTCTAATTGATTGAGCTAAGGATTCTATAAATAACACAAACATAAGTGGTGCCAAGGGACAACCTTGGCGTGTACCATTAGTAACCCGGAGCTTCTCAGTCTCAAAGCCATAGCCTGTAATTAATGCTGTGGGGTTAGCGTATAAAGCGCCTACTGCCTTAGATTCAAACTCTACCAAACCACATTTTTGGAGAACTGCATTTAGGAATTCCCAGCTGTCAAATGCTTTTTCAGCATCTAATGACAGAGCCAGCATGGGTATTCGATTACTATTAACATAAGACATAATGTTTAAAAGGCGTCTCATATTGTCTGATGCCTGTCTATCAATAACAAAATCTGCTTGATCTAAATTTATTAAATTTGAAATAATCAAGCTTAATCTATTTGCAAGGATTTTAGAGTAGATTTGTATGTCTACATTTATCAGGGAGATAGGCCGATAGTTTTTTATAATCATCTGGATTTTTATCTTGTTTCAATATATTTATTATTTTAGCTTCAGACAAATCTGGCAAAGTAGCTCCTTTATTTTTGATTTCATTATACATTTCAGGCACATACGGTATAAGAACTGGAGAAAATACTTTATAGTATAAATTGTCAAACCCATTTCCTGGTGCTTTATTGGGTTTTAATTTTTTATTACTGTATTTATCTTGTTTTGGGAAATGTCTTTATTAAGAAAACTCAGGTCTTCCTGAATTATCTTTGGCAGATTAATTTTAAATAGAAATGTCTCAATCTCATTCCCACTTGGTTTAACAAAATTCTCAGAGTTTTCCAAATTGTATAGAGCTATAGAAATTTGTAAAGATGTTACCAATATCCTTGGGATGAGAATAGTATAGGTTATCTTGCCCTTTCAGAAAGTTTATACTTTGCTTTATTCTATCCTTCTTAAATGTATTTGCTAGAAACTTTCCAGAACTATTCCCCATAAAGTAATAATTCTCCTGAGCTTGCCACAATAATTTATAAGATTGTGCAGTATTTAGATTTATCAGATTGCAGAGTATTATTTAAATTTGGAGATTTGTTTAATTTATCTGAATGGCCAAACTTTTATTAGGTGTTATTTAAGTTTTGCAATTTATCTAGTTCTATATATAAATCTCTTTATCGGCCATCTTAGAAAATAGGATCCCCCTTATAAATGATTTGTGAGAGCACCATAATATCGATGGAGAAGAAACAGAATCTGCATTTTCTGAAAAGAATATCTTAATGTCTTCTCTCAATTTACTCAATTCATCTTGATCTTTCAATAGATAAGAGTCTAACTTCCAGGAGCTTCTCTTTCTGGTAACTTCATTATCTCTGAGGGATAGACTGAGCATAGCATGATCAGACCAAGGAATATGTTCTATATTACCAAATTTTGGTGATAAAAGGTTCATGGCTTTGTCTGATTTTACTTGTTTTGAAGAGGATCTAATTTTAATTGAGTCTAATATCATATTATAATCCCTGCATGCAATCAATAAGCCTTTTTTAACTTTATGAACTTTTTTTAGTATTATTCTCAAAAAGATCATTTGTTTTTGATTGGGTGCATAGATACTAACAAGATTTATGGCAAGGTTATTTATTTTGCCCACCAAAAGATAAATCTTCCCTCCTTATCTATCATTTTATATTCCTCCTGTAAGTGTACATTTTTATTAAAGATCATTGTAACCCCTCTGGATTTATTTTTATAAGTTGAGTTTATAGAATCTGTAAACATCCTGTTTTTAAGTGTCTGAACCACTCCATTTGTCCAGTGTGTTTCTTGTATACATATTATGTCAGGTCTAATTTTCAGAAACTTTGCCATAGCTAACTATTTTTCTTTTTTGGGGAATATTTCAACCTTGAACATTCCAGGAAATTATTTTAAACACCATTAAATTATGAAGTTACCTATGGATCTCTAAATCTCAACAGATTTTATCATTTCAGTTGAATATCATAGTTATATCTTATAAACCTTCCCCTCAAAATGGTTATATCTCTCATAAATAATGTCCGGGCATCTTCTATTTATTTTAAACTTCTTTGTTTTAGAACTCTGTCTTTTTAACTTACATACAATCTAACATACATACGCCATCTTATTGGGAGATCTCTCTCCTCTTTCCTACCTCTTAGGGTGGACATGTTGACAAAAGTAAATGGCAGGACCTTTTACTAGGAAACTCCCAGTGGGGAAAATACAAGCAGAATAAACCCATTGATATATACAAAACACTAGAAAAACCATATCATCCCAGAGGTACCCATCTGATCCGTCATAAAGTTTTCCAGCTCCTTATTAAAATACATTTTCAATTTTTTTAACATATATGAAAAAAAATTTTTTTTTTCTTTTTTACCTTTTCTATTCGTTATCTCAAAGTGAAATTATTTCTAAACATCATTACACGTGTACCTTTCTACTTCTTTTATAATTGCTTGTGGATGTCATTATATCGAATTACACTACTAATGTTAGTCATTACATAGAATATCACCTATTGTGTCAAATTTCAACTTCTATAACCAGATTAATTAATTCAGAAACATAGCTCAATATATTATACACTCCCTTATAAATTAAAATACAAAACTTTGTGTTCAGAGTATGTCACCTTTTATCTCAATTATCAAAATTAAAAAAAGAAAAAAAAACATTGATATCAACAACATAATTTACAATTGGATGTCCCCTATATCAATAAACTTTACCTTCCATTATAAGTCAAAGCTACAAAACCTCATGCCCAGTGTATACCCACTTTAAATCTAAATTAATAACATTGTGCTCTTTAATATCAATATATAATATCATTGAAAGCCTTAATATTCAGAATACTTATATGGAGCCAGATGCCTCTCTGTAGAGATATACAGTAGGTTCTAATCACATATAATAGTTGTGTATATATGGCCGTTGGTCACGCAATGTTAAATATTGTGTGCTTCACAAAGCGAGGGCCACAACTGTTCGCCTCACGAAGCGAGGCCAGCAGAGCCATTGGGGGCCGCAACTGTGAGGCTGCAATGAGCTCCAAAGGTGCTCATTGCAGGCCTTGCGATGAGTGCCCGTACGACTTGGACTTGCAATGAGTGCCCAAGGTGCTCATTGAAGGGCTTGTGACTACAGGCGCTCATCGCGAGCCCCGTTGGACTTAGGACTGAAGCCCGTACATAATTTTGCAGCCTCGCAAAATTACAAATTAAATGGCCGAACAATGGAACTGGAAAGACAATGAAAAAAACAAAAATATGCCTCAAATTAACTTACACACTCACACACAGCACCGAGGGAGCCAGGGAGCCTGTGAGTGAGGTTGCATGTGAATTTGAGGAGTATTTATCCTAAGAAAAAAAAAATGGCAGCCAAAAATACAGGATGAAAAAGAGGCAGAAGGCAATAAAACAGAGCCGAAGCCAGTAACACTTACCGCAAGCCAGTAACACCTAGCTCAAGACAGTACCAATTAACCCAAGGCAGTAACACTTAACGCAAGGCAGTAACACTCATTGCGAGTTTCCTAAAATGCACGGGTGGAAGAGGCTGGCATTTAGCACTGAAGGCGCTTATTGCAAGGCATGCAATGAGCGCCGAAGGTGCTCATTGCAGGGCTCGAGATGAGCACCAAAGGTGATCATTGCAAAGCATCACAGTTGTGGCTTGCCAAGGCCATCAATGAGCGGCGAAGCAGCAAAGGCGCTCATCGCAAGGCCTAAACAGTAGACTGTGGAAGACGCTCGCAATGAGTGCCAAAGGTGCTAATTGTGTGCAAGCAGAAAAAATCTTTAGGGAATAAAGCCCATTAGTGCATAACACTCTAAATATATATAACAAAAAAAGTGGTGCATAACACTCTAAATATATATAACAAAAAAAGTGGCACCGAAGGTGTTCAGCGCATGGCTCACGATGAGCGCCGAATGTACAGCATTCCAGCCTTAAATTTTTATTCCTGCCATTTTTGATGGGCAAGCTGCTAGTGATTATATATATTCCATTCAGATAATAATTCTTTTCCTTCTTTAACAGAGTTTATCTTAAGCCATCAAGAGTTTTTTTATACCAAAATTCTGGCTGGAGATCTCCATTTGTAGATTACATTTTCTTTTCTCATGATACACATTCATTTTTTGCATCTAGCCAATGAAGCTGCCGAAAAATCAGAGAAGATTTTTATATTGTCATAAGGAGATTCAAAAGTTATTTTCTTGAAACTTGCTCTTAATATTCCTTCCTTCATAGTGAGAAAGTATAGCTTGATTATGACATCCCTTGGTCTTGACTTGTCAAAATATGAAGATAATGGTAATCTATGGACCTTATCAAATATATGTTCTTTCTGAAGTATTGGAATTTCTAAAGTGGAGAACAGACTTAGTAGGAATTTCCTCAGAACTGAATAATGGGCTGATTCTGAAATTCCCTTGTATCTCAGATTGTTCCTTGTAGAACGGTCTTCCAGATTTAATATTGTATCCTTTATTTCATTCATTTTATCTTCTAGGTTTGATGTATATGAGCTAAGGGTAGTATGATCTGTGATTAAACAATCACATTTCTTCCAGATTATTTGTTCTTTCCATGATTTCCTTTATAACTTTAGTGTTTTTCATACAGAGTTTTTTAAATCTTAGGCTTCCCCTTCTCCTCTTACCCACAACGTGGCCAGGGAGCCACCCTCTCAGGGAGAGACGCTGTGTACAGCTTTTTCACTTCCCAGGCAGATTATAGTAAAGGAGGTCACCTCTGCTGCAATCCAAATGGCTGTTTAGCTGTTTGTCTGAATTTGGCCGCAGATACTGCTGCTGTGGGCGAAAAAGCGTGCCAGCATCCCACTCATGGCGTTGTGTATACGCAAAGGAGCATGGGGATTTTAGCGTGCTGCAGCGTTACTCCCCAACAGTCTGTGGACTCCTCAAGTGTCCAACCTCCTCATTTCCTGTACTGTCTACCCAACACATATCCTGAACCCCAAGACATAACCCCCAAGCCCAACACTGAATGAGGTTATGTTTATGAGAGTTAAAGTAATATAACAAAAAAAATACATTTCTGTTAATCTTAATCTATATAGCCTCCTTGTGGTCACAGTAGTAGCCAACATAGTGCATTGCCTGGGAGAGGGAAGATGATATCTTTCAGAGTGGATGAACATTCAGGACCATTGACCACCATGCTACATAACTTCTACTACATACAACACACATACCCCCATTATATGTAACATACTACATACAAACCATACATACCCATTTCTACATACCACATCCTATTAGCCTTGCACCCTCCATTAGTTAGATTAATTATTCACACATTTTTGAGAGTGTATCTGTGCATGTATCCGTGATTGAGTGTAGTCAGTGTGTTACTTGTTTGCTTGTATGAGTTGAAAGGTAATGAGAGGAGGCAATAGAAGGGGAGAGGAAGAGAGGAGCAGGGAAGGAGAGCTGTTACGATTGAAGGTGTAGGGGGAAAGGAGGAGAAAAAGGGAGAGGAGGGGAGAGGTGGAGAGAGGGTAAGATATGTGGTGAGGGAAAGAGACAAGGAGAGGGGGAGAGGTGAGGTACGGAAAGGCAAGTTAAGGTAAAATGATACATTTTTCTTTTCTTTTTTATTTATTTCAATTTATATTTTTCTTTCTCGTTTTTCTCCATTACCCTTCTTGTTTCTTTTCCCCTACTGGGAGGATGTATTTCACTTATATATTACAATGAGTTAGATGTTTTGCACTCATAGCTCTCTCAGTATAATACTCTGATTAGTTGCTTTTATTCTTTATAGTTACGATTATTGTTATAATCAAAAACATGAAAAATGACAAGGGGTACAAAATATATAATGCTTTATTTACTTGATAATACTAATATGACTTAGCAAGTACTTTTACTGTACCATTTACAGATGCTCCTGTATGTGAAATGCAATGTTGTACTACCATATGCCTTTAATACATATATATTTTAAAAAAAAGAAAAGAAATAAGAGAATTGTGCAGTTGTTCATATATCATTTTGACAAATTGTGTAATGAATTATTGCAAGAGTTTAACTTTTTGGATCTCTGATCCATATCTCCAGATTTCCTATCCGATGCACATTGAACATAGAGATTTTTTTAGTGCTTTTCTTAAGAGTGTTATTCCAGTGCACCATTTTTAAATCAAGGATCAGTAATAAACATTATGCACTGTCATTGGTAGAACTGCTTAGAGATAAACAGCCAATAGGATAAACTGTACTAGTCATCCTTATTTCTCTCTTCCTCCTCCTGTTTTGTTTGTTTGTTTGTTTTTTGCTTCCATATAGCATTCAAGAGCTGTGTCATTCTATTTTCTATTTTATTTTTTCAATGCTGTATGTAGGTGAATAACATTCTCTTTTCCTAGGTGATAGTCATTCTGGTGTACTGATCAGATGAAGAAAACATGTAGGTGCTATACACTGTCATTGTTAGTTTCATTTTAGAATTAAAATTATTTATGCAATTACTGGAGAATACTATCTAAATGAATAGTTCTTCTGGGTTCCAGGTGCTCATATAATACATCATAGAGATCAATCAGACACATTTTAAGAGAGATCTATCAGATACGTGTCATACGCCTCACCAGATCAGTTAGCCCTCCATTGTGACCCTCTGCCTAAATATCCTAGGGACCCTGCATAAAATATCCACTGCTCCTTGGGAAGATGGAGCCCGATCTCCACCTAGCTGCCCTTCCACTATCACATGTAGCTCTTACTGCTCACATATCAGCTACTGTCACTCATCCTTCTGCTGATGCTGCTGAATCTCTTCCCAGCCTACATCTATACCACTATGCTCTTCATGGTCAGCATGTGGTCCTGTCCCCTAAACCCTCTGGGACTCATTCAATTGAGAAATTGTAGTTTAGGGAGTCCGTAATGTAGCCCGTAAATTAATTTGCTGTTCAATTGGCGGCTCTTTGAGAGATGCAAATGATCTATGGGTTACAGGTTGAAAATACCTGCGGTTGTTACAACTGTTACTTACAACCCATCTACGCCTTTGATCTTTCACCTTCTCAAGAGTTATGATCGCTAAAATTGCAAATCGCTCTTCAATTGCTACAATTCCGCAAGCCTGCAAATTTTTTCACACTTGTAAATGGCAAATGTAGAAGAAAATTCTACAGGTACCAAATAGGACCCGCAAAGGGGTTAAAGACATGTCCGTAGCACTGTAAATGCAAATAAAAAATCAATACAGCAGTGTAAATGATGGGGAAAGCGATTAAAGATATTAGAATTTATTGCACAACAGTCTCAAGCTCGTAAATCTGCAGTAGGAAATGTTTCTTTTTATATTTAATTTCAGGCCATCAACATGGACTATAACAGTAATGGCATTAATTTGTATTATTTCGTATTTTGCGGGTTTGCGAATCCAATCGCATATCGGACCTCTAAATGCTGATTGATTGACATGTAACCTTCATCTTATACTGCCGTAATAATGACGGTCTCATTTTCTATTGGCTGTTTCTTACTCGGGAGTTACAGCCTTGCTTAATTGATCTAGCTCACGCTTTGAAATGTTACATACTAGTGCATGGTTTACGTTTTCAGATTTCAGGTCGCAACTTGGGGGCTTGTTCAATTGAATCGCTCCATAATTGTAGGAAAGTTCAAACCCGCAGACATTCGGCCTGTATACCATAAGTTGCAGGCTTGCAATTGAATGAGGCCCTATGTCTCTTTTCTGGCCAGCTACAATGATCCTCTATAAAACCTTTCCTAAGTAATCACTAAAGGCTTTATGGGGTTCACTTCCAACAAGGATGTAGGCACTACTCTGATGCACATTCATTTGCAGTGTCTCCTCTGTTGCACCCATCAATCTTTCCTTCACCAATGTCTCAAAAAATTGGGTTTTAACGAGCATCATTCTCCTCTGTTTTACATCCCTCTTCCTCATAGGTAGTCTCCCATAGGCACACAATGCAAGCACATATATTGTATCCATGTTGACTTTGAGTGTAAAGTTTGGTATGGCTATTTAAATATGATTACCTCCATGTGCAAAAATTGCTTATTGTTAACCCTTTGTTTGAACATGGATATTTTAGCATTACTTGCATGGCAATGTGCAGCCATATTAAATTCGGGCTACGTTTAAAAACATAGCCCATAACTCAAATTTTAGGACTTACAGCTATTAAATTAGCCCCATAACGCAGCCCACAGGCGACTTGTGGGTTACAACGCAGCAAGGCCGAAAAAAGCCTACGCGTTGAGCAATGTTGAACTATTACTACACTTGTAAAGGTCAGGGATGACAATTGTTATGGCTATTTTAGACAAGTTGTAGGTCTCTTGTTTTATTGTAATTTATTGTAATTTTATGGTAATTAAAAAAACAAATTCCGTTTTTTTTTGGATTCTCTTAGGTTATTGGTGATTGTTCTGTGTCTTGCAAGTTTTTTCATGAGACGTTTAGTTGCTTTTGTGAAGGGCTGACTTTACACATGTGATTTACTCTCACTAAGAGCTGCCGTGGAGCTCTCCGAGAACACATAGCATTAGTCTAGATTTCTTACGGTGTCAATTAATTGCACTTTAGCCCAAAAGACAGCAGGTAACAGTTCACACAAATCGGTCAGACATGATACTTTACAAGTAAGGGTTTGATACCCATGTTATAACTACATTATGACTTACAAGGGATTTTTACTTGGAAGATTTCTTATGGCAAGCAAGCCCTTGGCTTTAATGATGAAATATGCTAAAAGCAGAAAAGCATGGAAATACTGCACCATATGAAAGAGGGTGGTAAAGCATATGGATAAAGTTCATATCCCCTGTAAAGCTTAGCAATTCTACTACATCATGGCCCCATTCAATTCCAAGCCTATAATTACCTTCATACAGGCGGCATGTCTGCGGGTTAGAAATTTGTTACAATTCCAGCTGTATCCAATTGACTGAAGCCCACAATTACAGGGCTAAAGTCTAAAACCGTAAACCCTTTCTGTTGTATTCGGCTGGAATACATGGGGTCCGCAGTTACAATCCAATCCCATAATTATACTGTGCGCCACAGCCCTGTGAGCCAATAGAAAGTGGGCTATCAGAATATGATTGACAGGGAGAGATAATAAAGCTGTGTTTCACCCGCCCCAGCGTTGACAGTGTTTTCTCACAAAGTAACACACAGGTCCCATAGTTGGTGGTTGGAGCATTGAGAGAGAGAGAGTAGGCGTTTTGACAGAGCAGGTTCTTATGATTTTATTGATTTCTATTTCTTAAATACCTATTTTACACTTAATCCTTGAAAACACATATCAATTGATAAGACAAAGATAAATACACCCAGAGTAAATATCACACCCTTTTGTCCTAACAGTTGAAATTACACATAAAACATAAATTTGTATACATATAAACACATATACTTTTGTTGATTTATCCTTCTATTATTTTGGGGAATATGATGGAGGGTGAAGAGAGGAGGGAGCAGTGGGGAAGAGATGAGGAGGAGTGTAGAGGATGAGAGAGAGGGGAGAGATAGATAGCCCTGGGGAGTGGAGGAAAGAGTAGTGGAGGAGAGAGAAGTGGAGGAGAGAAGAATGGAGGGGAGAGCAGTGAAGGAGAGAGAACTGGAGGAGAGAGTAATGGAGGAAATAGGAATAGAGAAGAAAGGAGTGGAGGAGAGTGGAGTGGACGAGAGAAGAGTGATGCAAAGAGGAGTGGGGGAGAGGGTGAAGGGGTGTGCAGTTGCCCATAGCTATAGGCATATCAATTTCAGGGTCAGAGGGGGTGGGGGCTGATTCCAGGGGAGGTGGTAGCATGGAGGAGGGTAAGTCCTCAGGGCCAGAGGAGAGATTGCAGGTTCCCCATCCAAACTTGGGAGGGCAAGAGGCTCAGGGCAGACACAGGGCTCTTAACTACACACACAAGGAGATGGTGGTCCTCCTCCGTACCATCTGTGAGTTCCCCACTATACTTTTGGGGGCAGGGAAGCTAGGAAGGAGGTAGCACCCACAGTCACAGCAGGTGGCTCAGCAGAAAGGGATGTGAGGTCCGTGAAGCACCGCTTTAATGACGTCAGGGCCAAGGTGAGGAGGATGATGGCCAAGGAGGACAGTGAATACAACGAGTGAAAGAAGATACAACGAGGGAAAGAAGGTGCTCAAGGATTTGCTGAGCCAGGTGCCCCCTGCTGGAGCTCCAGGCCTGGTGGCCAACAGGATCCAGCCTTCATGTCAGGTGAATGTCAGATACACCACCATGCTACCACATGTACATCACACACACATAGGAAATACACAACACATGTAACTGCTGACCAACAATGACACTGACATGTCAGCACCCTGGATTTAACAAGGAATAGATGGATCAGTCATGCGTCATTATCTCCATGAAGCTGACAAATCACTCATTAGTGGGCACAAAACGAGTAATTATCCAATAGGGAGTCCATCTATGGGTGTGCCCACTGCAGCTTATGCAGTTACAGGCCACACCCGAAATCAAGATAACGTCATGAGTCAGTGTTTGATAAATGATTCAAATATCCTTAAATTTTTAGTGCATATATATACAATTAGCACTCTTTCCAGTTAGTGTGATATTTGACTGGGATATAAGCATTAAACCAGTAATTTTCCATTACAAGATATTAGGTATGAGATAGTCTACATGATCTAGCTGTTTCAATAAGAGACAGAATAACAGATATTAGTCTAAATAAATTATGTTTTTCAGCCATATACAAGGTCATGGTTTAAGGATGATCATTATGTAATTTCTGATAAATGTGTTGTGCGCATCTAGGGGCGTGTTCGCACTGCATGATCTGCACATGCAGATTATTTATTGGATATAATATGTAAATAAAATATTATTGGTTGTTAGTGGGTTATACCATGTTGGTAGATGGGGGAAAAATATGGATGAATTCATTGTTATTGTGAATAAAGTGAGGAAATACAATTATTGTTACAGATTGGAAATGCAGCTAAGCATGGGCAAGTTCTAATTATGGGAGACTTTAATTACCCTGAAATTAACTGGATAAATGAGACCAGCAGCTCAGCTAAGGGGAGCAGGTTCTTGAGTACACTCAGGGATCATTATCTGGCCCAGGTAATAAAAGAACCTACTAGAAATGGGGCAATCTTGGATTTAGTCATCACAAGTAATATTGATATAGTATCAAATGTAAAAATAGGGGAACCCTTGGGGAACAGTGATCACAACACAGTCTCATTTGAGATTGAATACAAAAAACAAAGTTGTAAGGGGCCAACAAAAACTCTAAATTTTAAAAGGGCTAACTTTAATGGGCTACGGGCAGCAATACAACATATAGACTGGGACAAAGAACTTACAGGAAAGAATACTGAAAATAAATGGACAACATTCAAATCCTTACTAAATAAACATACTCATCAGCATGTACCATGTGGAAACAAAATGAATAGGAGTAAATCACATCCCACGTGGCTTAACAATGACTTAAAGATCATGATGAGGAAAAAGAAACATGCATTTAAATTATACAAGAAGGAGGGAACAGAGGCAGCTTTACGTGACTATAAGGAAATCAACAAGTCTTGCAAAAGGGCTATTAGACTGGCTAAAATTGAAAATGAGAAGTCAGTTGCAATGGAAAGTAAGATTAACCCTAAAATATTTTTTAAATATATTAATGGGAAGAAGGCCAGGAAGGAATCGATAGGACCATTACAATGTGACACAGACCATCTGATAATTAGTGACCAGGAAAAGGCAGATGAGCTAAATAGGTTCTTTTCTTCTGTATACACAATGGAGGTACCAGTGTTTGGGACACCGCAACATAATGGGGCTACACTACCATCTCTAAATAATTGGTTAACGCAGGAAGTAATACAAAAGAGGTTGGAGAAAATAAATGTTAATAAAGCCCCAGGTCCTGATGGAATACAACCAAGGGTACTGAGGGATCTGGGTTCTGTAATAGCCAAACCATTATATCTAATCTTTCAAGACTCACTCACTACAGGGTCTCTACCAGATGACTGGAGAAAAGCAGAGGTGATACCTATATTTAAGAAGGGATCTAGAGCAAATCCGGGGAATTATAGACCAGTGAGCCTCACTTCTGTAGTTGGGAAGCTTTTAGAAGGGTTAATAAGGGACAGAATATAAGAATATGTCTATTTGAACAGGATCATAGGTAGCAGTCAACACGGATTTATGAAGGATAGGTCGTGTCAGACCAATCTAATTCGTTTTTCATGAGGAGGTTAGTAGGAACTTAGATCAGGGCAACTCAGTGGATGTAGTCTTTTTAGATTTTTCAAAGGCATTTGATACAGTGCCACATGGAAGACTAGTGAGCAAACTAAGGGATACAGGAATTTCAGTAAATATCTGCTCATGGATCGAGAGCTGGCTAAAAGACAGGAAGCAAAGGGTTGTTGTGAATGGAACATACTCCTATTGGTCTAATGTGATAAGTGGGGTTCCTCAAGGTTCAGTATTAGGTCCTCTCCTTTAAACATATTTATTAATGACATTGAAGTAGGACTCGAATGTAGTGTCTCCATTTTTGCTGATGACACTAAGTTGTGCAAGGTAATAAAATCAGATAATGATGTACTTTCCCTACAAAAGGATTTGCATAAATTAGAGAAATGGGCGGCTAAATGGCAGATGAGATTTAATACAAATAAATGTAAGGTTATGCATTTGGGAAGGAACAATAGCCAAGCAATCTATAATCTTAATGGAGCAAATCTAGGGGCATCAGATATTGAAAGGGATTTGGGAGTACTAGTGGACAACCACCTAGGTAACAGCGCTCAAAGCCAAGCAGCGGCTGCAAAGGCAAATAAAATATTAGCATGTATTAGGAAGGGTATAGAAGCCAGGGAAGAAGATATAATTCTGCCACTATACAAATCTCTAGTACATCCTAATTTGGAATATGGAGTACAATTTTGGCCACCACCTCATAAAAAAGACATTTTAGAGCTGGAAAAAGTACAGAGAAGGGCTACAAAACTAATAAGGGGAATGGAGGGGCTAAGTTATGAAGAAAGACTAACAAAATTAAACTTATTTTCGCTAGAAAAAAGGCGTCTAAGAGGAGATATGATTACGTTATATAAATACATCCAGGGTCAATATAAGGCTTTGTCAAGTGAACTTTTTGTAGCAAGAGATTTTCAACTGACAAGAGGACATCCTTTGAGGTTAGAGGAAAAAAGATTTCACCTTAAACAAAGAAAAGGGTTCTTTACAGTTAGGGTGGTTAAACTGTGGAATTCTCTACCAAAGGAGGTGGTGACAGTGAATTCGATAGACAACTTCAAAAAGGGGTTAGATATATTTTTGAATAAAGAGGGCATTCAAGGCTATCCTACATAACTAGCGAAGGAGTCTTGATCCAGGGAGAAATTTGATCGCCAGTTTCTGGGGTCAGGAAGGAATTTTGCTTTTTTTCCCCCTTATGAGACAATTGGCAAAGTTTCAATGGTTTTTTTTTTTCTGTTTGCCTTCCTCTGGATCAAATAACAATTAACAAATAATAATAAATAGTCCACATTAAAAAGATCAATAGAGATCTAAAAAGGTTGAACTTGATGGACTAACTCTTTATTCATCCTCCAATACTATACTATTAATAATTATTTAATTAATAACTATTCCGCATATTGCAGATCAGAGGAGATCTTAACAGGTTGAACTTGATGGACTGAAAGTCTTTTTTCAACCCTTAATTACTATTTAACTATGTAATAAATATAAAAGACAGTGTCTTTTTTTTTCTGTCAGTAGTAGTCAGTTTTTCCAGCTGGACCAGCAGCCATGTTGGCTATAGCTGCTGCTCCACATTTCTTCCTAATAATACATTCTAATAATGTGAGAGGGAGTGGAAAGTGATGTGAGTATGATTTTCTACAACACCAATAACAATCAAGCTAACGATCCAAATAGATCCCATCTAGCAAACTCATAGTAGAACATTAGTGAAACAACCAGGTTCAAGACAAGAGGTCAGATAGGAATGAACAGAAGGATATGTTAAATAACACATATTTAATTATTTTCTCTCTTTCAGCAGGCAGGAGGACTGGGTCCAGTGGTGAGCCAGAGGTGGGGGCATCAACTCATTTGGAGCCAGATGTCGGAGACCATTCCCCCTCCCAACAGGAGCCAGAGGGGTCACCTTCTGAACCATCAACCACACCTGTGGCATTTGACCCCACTGTCTACCTCCTCCACCAACTTGGTTCATCATTCGAGCCCTCTTATTGGACCGATGCATGTGGATTTCCACCTCCTCCTTACAGCAGCGCCACAACCTTGCTCCCGCTACTACCACCAGGCCCACCACCACCCTCACCACGAGAGAGCCATTCTACAGCCGGGCCACAGCTCCTCCCCACTGGTCAAACACTCCTTTCCCCTCCTAGCCCCCCATATCCATCCCAGGGTTCACCACAGGAGGCTGCCCAGGGGGAGATGAGATAGGAATTAATTCAATGACAGCCCCTCCAAAACATCATGTTGCTTAGACTGTATTAATTCAATCATATATCCCGATTTTTAAGACAAGAATGTTGTTAGCTTATATTCTGGCAAATACAGCTATGGTGGTGCACCTGCTAAGTCTCACAATGACATGTTAATCAGAGCCAGAATGAATACATGCACTAGTGATGGATGTCATTCTCTCCACAATATCAGTATGAGAACACATACTTGTGTCCGCTGTAAGTAACACTGAATATGGCTGCTGACCTTTGTGTCCCATTTATATTAATGGGCAGGTTTGCCAAACTTTGGAAATCCCAAGTATTGTTTAAAATGTGCCAACAAATGTATAGCAGATGAATGTGATATCAATGTTGCTAAACAATATCAGATGTTGAAGATGATAGTACACCTGGACCACTGACTGTGGTTACAGCTAAGCCGTTATTTTGAGATTACATATCATTATTAATGGCCATGGCTAGTGATATATCATGTACAAAAAGGAGGAGAAAAAAGTACACCTTTAATTCCCAAGACAGCCACCTCCCCCAAAGGAACATCCATATAAATATCTACAGACAAAAGTCATAACTCAAACCCATATAGTATAAAATATAACTATTATTAAATATATAAACATAAAATATTAAAATATTCTGCACGTCTCCCAGATAGCACAATGTAGTGTCATATATCAACCTCACTTGTATACAAGATAATATATATAAGGCTAAGTGTGCTTAATACAAGGTCCAAATACCTATAATAAATATATTCAATATGCAAAGTTATAAATAAAGCACACAAAATAATCAATAGGTGATCTCGACCAATTTCATTGAAGAGTAGGAAGTATGCAACCAGTAGGTGATGAAAATAATGTACCACTGTGGCCCTATTTACATACAAATAGTGGATTAGGCAGATAAGGGCCCACTATTTACCCACTAATCTGCCTATGAAAAGCTAATCTATACTCCCTATCTGGGACTATTCACACCACTGGTGCACTTACCTACTCTCCAATGAATAATAGGTGAATACCATAGCCAGAGGTACAAACACTACACTGCAGATCGGTTACTCTCTAAGGAGTGACGTCATCATCAGGAGACACGGATCCGACGCGCACGTTTCGCGCCAGCTTCCACAGGGATCATAAGAACTGAAGAGGGCGCTTTGGTTTATATAGCGTGAGTAGGACGGTTCAATAAGATCTCTCATCTGTATGTTGTTTGCAATCAACTGTCTTGTGACCAGGGCTATGGAAACAAAAGGAAGTTAGAACTAAAGGTGGAAATGCTTGAATAAGCGCTTAAGGTGGATATATAAAACTGAAATAGGCGGGACTTCGGCGGTTATATATTGTTTGCAATGTCCTTGCCAACAGAAATATGTTGGTATTACTAGTAGAGAGCTTAGAAAAAGGCTTGGCGAACATCTTTGCAATATACGTAACAGTATTACTGATGTTGCTAAAGGTAAGACTCTTACTTCAGTAGCGAAACATTTTTTTGAAAAACACCATTCAAAACCCATACTTAAATGTTGGGTATTGGAAAAAATTAGTTTGGGGATAAGAAAAGGTAATCTTGAATCAGATCTACTCAAGGCAGAAAGCAAATGGATAGCTTTACTTAACACTGTAGTCCCAGGTGGACTCAATGAATATAACAACTTCAGCATATTTTTGTAAAGGCTGTATGTATGTCAGTAGTCTATCTAAGTGACTATAATAATATTTTTTGATCTTACTTACGTGTTGTAACAAGATTCTATTCAATCCTATATTGGATCAAGTGGAACTGTTAGATATGTTATTTATAATCAATGTAGTTGATCATGACAAGTTATCTCCCCCCTTTTTCACTGAGGACTCATTTGAGCCCCTGATTTATCCCCCTGCTTTGGAAATCCATGTTTCTTTGATATATCAATTACTGCTGTATATAACCACACTTAAATATCTTTAGCGGTATTGTAGCAACATCATTTTGTATCTGATGCAATTGTATGTTTATATATGCAGTTTCTATATGTGAGCAATTTAGGATTGTTTTTTAGGACACTTTATTTATCTAACCTTATATATCCATCCTAAGCGCTTCATTAAGCATTTTCAACTTTGACCATTACAAGTTATTTCCCTTTTATTTATGGAGGAATTTATTGAACCGCTGATCTATCCCCTTGTTTTGAAACCCATGTCTCCTAGATATATTTAATACTGCCATATACAATTGGGACAAGCAATATTATACTAAATATCTTTTGTGATACTTTGGTAATATTACATTATATCTGATACAATTGTATCTTTATTTATGTAGACTTTATTTGTGTCTAATTTAAGATTGTGTTTGAGGACACTTTATTTTGTCTATTTTTGTCTATTTCAGTTTTATATATCCACCTTAAGCGCTTATTCAAGCATTTCCACCTTTAGTTCTAACTTCCTTTTGTTTCCATAGCCCTGGTCACAAGACAGTTGATTGCAAACAACATACAGATGAGAGATCTTATTGAACCGTCCTACTCACGCTATATAAACCAAAGCGCCCTCTTCAGTTCTTATGATCCCTGTGGAAGCTGACACGAAACGTGCGCGTCGGATCCGAGCTGCGTGTCTCCCGATGATGACGTCATTCCTTAGAGAGTAACCGATCTGCACTGTAGTGTTTGTACCTCTGGCTATGGTATTCAACTATTATTCATTGGAGAGTAGGTAAGTGCACCAGTGGTGTGAATAGTCCCAGATAGGGAGTATAGATTAGCTTTTCATAGGCAGATTAGTGGGTAAATAGTGGGCCCTTATCTGCCTAATCCACTATTTGTATGTAAATAGGGCCACAGTGGTACATTATTTTCATCACCTACTGGTTGCATACTTCCTACTCTTCAACGAAATTGGTCGAGATCACCTATTGATTATTTTGTGTGCTTTATTTATAACTTTGCATATTGAATATATTTATTATAGGTATTTAGACCTTGTATTAAGCACACTTAGCCTTATATATATTATCTTGTATACAAGTGAGGTTGATATATGACACTACTTTGTGCTATCTGGGAGACGTGCAGAATATTTTAATATTTTATGTTTATATATTTAATAAAAGTTATATTTTATACTATATGGGTTTGAGTTATGACTTTTGTCTGTAGATATTTATATGGATGTTCCTTTGGGGGAGGTGGCTGTCTTGGGAATTAATGGTGTACTTTTTTCTCCTCCTTTTTGTACTTAATACTTACACTGCCTAAGACAATCATATGCTGTTGTTCTGTTATATTTTTTTTATGTATTCATACCATATCACTACTTACAACTAGTATTACCCCATTTTTGATTTATTGGCCTCTTTTTTTAAATTAGTGATATATCATGACAACAACCTTGCAGATGAAGATCAGGTAAGTAGGTATATTGTTACAGTATTTAGCACTGTACTGTACATGCAAACTGTTTTAGTTTTTTATCCTCCTCTGCCTTTTTTAGGATTTGACCACCCTATTTTTTCCTTGAGGATAGTTGTGCAATTAATTCTAATGCCTTTCATTGCTTTTCCAATATTTTGAAAGTACAAACTTTATATTTGCTTTCGCAATCGTTTAATCCACTTGCGAGTTCTATTTGGAATGCGTAACATTTTTTTTTACTTTTGCCATTTATGGGTTTGAAAGAGGATGCAGCCTCATGATATTGTTGCAATTGAATTGCGATTTGCGATTTTAGCAATTGTAACATTTGCGGGCTTGAAAGATCAAAGGCGGAGATGGGTCGGAGTGACGGTTTAGACAATCCGCAGGAATTTTCAGCCTTTAACCATCAAAAAGATTGCGGGTAGCTAGAATAGGCCAATTAAATATCAATAACTTTTACAGGCTACATTATGGGCTTCAGTAATTACAATTTGCCCAATTGAATGGGGGCCCATATGTTTAGTTTTAAACATTTTTTTTTTAAATCTGAATTTGAAGATTCTTTATGAGTACAGGAATCCATGTTGGGTTTGTTACATCACATACGGATGATGGGGGTATGTGTATCTAGATATCAATGGGGGAGGGATGCAGGAATATATATGTAATAGAAACCACACCTCTGGCCCTGTAGCAGACATGTTGCATCATTCAATGTAATCACAGTTCTCCAGAAATGCAAATGTTCTCTCTCACAACTTCCATCAATGTATTATGGACCCATCCATTTTTTATTCCAATTAAAATGTAGCTGCGTGACTTTTTCTGATTTTTATGCTCTTAGTCAGACAATGTATTCAAACATATATTTTTTTTCATAGTGCAGTGGTTCTTTAACTTAGGCAGATATAAATGTGACAGGCTAATTCATGGCTTGCTATTTGACCTATCACAAAGCAAAGCCATGACTTATCTATATATTCAGAAGTCTAAGATATAATAAAAAAATGAGAAAATGTAACAACAGAATCAGGAGAGATCTATTTGTAATAAGAATAATGTTACAAGCTGCAGCCCTCTGCTCATTTAATGTTGCTGCTGGTAAAAATAGGACACTATATAGCAAATTTGTGCAAGATTGATGAATAGAAAGTCATGCAAAGTATGTGAGACTTGATGTGTGCTATACATGGTATGATTATTTAACCAGTGGTGTATATCTGATTGATTAATTGCATCGATTGCTCAGTAATAAGCACAAGAATTAGATCACTAGCTAACCTCAAGGAATACTGCACATTGTACCAGCCTGAAACATTCTTAATGAAGGATTTATGTATAAACCAATATTTACCTCTCTTTGCTGAACTGGAGTCATCTATGAGGACAAACATATATAATTATTTTATGCATGTCTGACATGTTTAGCCCAACTCCATGTGTGTGTGTGTGTGGGGGGGGGGGGACCACATCACAAAATGCATGCATCATTGGATTACAATAAATTACTCTACTATGAAGTCGTTTGGTACTTTGCTTGATTTGTTATGGCTTATAAAATGGATCTGGTTGTAGTTCATTATATTTCTATTTATGGCAGAATGATTGTAGCCTGGGCCTGTTACATTGTTCATCTTCATTCTGGAAACCAGCAGTTTTATAGTAGGGACGTTAGTACCAGGCTGAGACCATCAATGCAGATCACGTTTTTTATGCAGGTATCATGTTATCATTGTTGTGGAAGTAGAGGGGGTAGGTCACTGTTCCAAAATTAAAACAGGAAGTAGATGTTATCATCAAAGAGGTTGTGCACTGTCCAAGATAGGCGTGGAAACCAAGTTAGCATACATAATTGCACACTTAGAGCCTCATTCAATTACAAGCCTGTAATTACCATGAACTTTTGGCTGCAGGTCAAATATTTTTTAAGCATTTAGATGTAATAAATTGTCTCTAACCCGTAATTACAGGCTCATAGCCTGCACACACAAACCACAAACTGCTAAGAAGCATTTCAGGGGCATGATCATGTGAACTTGCAATAATTAAGCAAACCTGATCTTGCAATAATTAAGCAGCCAATCGGGTTGCGATCAAGCAATTTTGAAATACATTAAAACATCTGTTTAAGTCCATGTGGGTGGCCTGATGTGTATTAACCCATTGATTTCCAGGATCAATATAACACAGAAATAAAAGTTCAAAATAATTATTCCTTATTGCACACTTGCGAGGTTGAGCTTGCTTTCTCAGTATTTTAAAGTACAGTAGTGTGTGTTTATTTGCTGCTGCAGTTATACAAACAGGTGTTTATCCCACTTACGATCCTATCTAGTAATGGCATTATTTTTTTATACATTTGCCATCTACGGGTGCCTGCAAGCATTAGCAACAACTTGCATGCTCACAACTATATATGTGATAGTAACTGAGGTGAAAAAAGACTAAGTCAATTAAATATAACCTTTTTAGCTCTCCTCCGGGCTTGTTGAATTTTTGTAATTGAATATTGATTTTGTGTCTTTAATACAGGTAACATGTATGGACTTGAAAAATTAATGGAGGAGATAGGACAGAGTTACATTTTTGACAACCACAGTGATTTTGAGCCTGCAACTGGAATGCAAGTTGCTAAATGTAGCCAATTGAATATCAGTAACATTTACGGGGCTACATTACGGGTTAAAGTAATTGCGATTTGGCAATTGAATAGGTCTCTTAGTATCTAATTACCCTTGCTAGGACCAACAAGGCCATTTACAGGTTCAGGTTCACCAGAACACATTTCCAATAGTCACTAATTTAAAGGGGAAGAAGGCAGCCCCAGGCTCCCTGGGGCTCGTGGGGAGTGCCCCTTGACCTGGTTGAGCCTGGGTGCTGATTGATGGGAGGTGGGAAGGTGGTCTGGCCGTGGGTGGGGTAATGGTGCAGTGTGGCGCGCACAAGCACCATTTAACCATTCTGCATCTTGAGGATAGCAGAATCAGAATCAGTCAGCAGCAGATCGAGGAGCTGCAACAGGTTGTCTGACTGAAGCTGTGGTTCAGCAAAGGAGCAGAGGCTGCAGGGGGGTTCCTTATAAGTAGCATTGTCTTGTCTGTGTGGTGTGTGAGTGTGTGTGTGCATGTGTGTGACGGTAGGGGTGTTGGGGTGGGGAACCTGCAATGTTTTTGTGGGTGTTGGATGGAGGACCACCTGTGTACCCCACAGCACACAGCTGGGGTAGACTTCCCCTTGGAAGCAACCCAGGTGCAATGTCATGTGTCTGTTATCCATGTAGCATAACTTTAGCTATGGCAGTCTGCAAGGGGAAGGGGAGAGAGGACACAACTGAGGTTCACGTGCTGGCTTGAAGGCACAACAGCCAGCTCTTTTTCATCAAAAGCAAGGGTTGAGCAATCAGGTGCAACAAGTGGGGGTTCTACATACCAGCCCACACCTAGTGATACATCTTTAAGCCAGCTCATACTTTCTGATATACCACCTCGTAATACTTCACACCCTCACCCAAGTGGCAACAAGGGTAATAGCAAAAACAGGAGCTCTAAAAAGTCTACAACAGTCCAAACTACAGACCCCACACAGGTCTCCCAAGTTGCACACAGTAATACTAATATTACTATCTTAAAGGGACAGCAATGAAGCAGTGCAGAGCTTACCACCAGGAGGTTACCATCCAGATGCAAGTAGCAGACTGAGATGGAGAAGGGGGGAATCACAACCCGGTCGTGGTCTCTAACCAAGCGGAAGCTGCCAGGGCCCAGCGGTCCACTGCAAGTTATAGCCCTTCCTCTTTCTCTAAGTCTAGCAAGACACAAAAAACACTGACGAGTCTCGCTGCCACAGTAACACTAGTGGTGGTGGTGGTGATGAAGTTTACAGATGCAGACTGACAATACACAACTGGGTCGGCACATAGGGCAGAAGTTATGGTGCATGCAATCTATTTTACGCAAATTACATTTTGCTTGCCGGATAATCCCTATGGTCAGGATTTTTAGCTGGAGGCGTGCATTGGCAATGGTTGGCATTAAACCACATCACTTCAGCATTTTGGCGGCAATGAAGGCCTGACAAAGAACCTGGCCTTTTTTGGAGCTGTTCCCCATAGTAGTTGTGCTATACATATGGGGGAACAGTTTAATCAATGGCCAGATTCTCTTCTGAACAAACAACATAGCAGTGTGTAAGAAATTAATGTGTAATTTCCATAAATCATACGTTTTTTTGGACAGGTCAATAAACGAGCAGACCAATAAGGTATAAACCAAAAATATATATTATGCATAAATCTAGTTTCTGTTACACAATGGGTTTTAGACAAATAGATAGAAAATAGGGATAAAATTATGTTTACAAAAGGATACTTATTATATATACTACATTTCTATATAAAGGTAAATTTTCTTATAATGTTACTAAATACTACCCCAAAAAGTCATCATTATCTTCAGGGTGGATCTTTGGTCACAATTCACACCATGGCTTCAGCTCTGCTCACCTGGGCAATGCTTCCTCTTGGACTATCTCCTCTGAACGTACTCAACTCTGGTCTTGTATTGTCTTTCTTTGATACCCCCCCCCCAACAGAAACCTTTCTCCCCTTCCCCCTAATTCCATAAAAACAGGTTTATTCCTAGTAACTGCTAGAGATTGGAATACAACACATACAGCTATCCCTTCATTTACCCATAAACAACCTGGGACCAAAAAAAACTTTGTTTTAGTATCCATAGCCTAGATATGTGAGAATCCACACCTGAGGTGGTGGTGGTGGTGGTGGGGGGGGGGGGGGTAACTGATCAAATTCATTACATGATAAACACTATTTCAGCAACCAATTACTAATAATAAGGATTTGAACAATTGCATATATTTTATAAAATACACCAAATAACGTCATAATATTTAAAGATTATCACTCTATAAGACATATTTTACAAGTGGTCCATGGAATAAACAACACAACTTCATTGTCCCTACCGGTAATATGCCTAATACAACATCTTGTCTTGGTAGAAAGTGGAGTGTACTTTTCACCACAATAATATGATTCCTGATTGATCAGGGATCATATACAGTAGGTGTCTTAGACACAAATGTAATAATGCAGTAGAGGTAATGAAAAACACTTACATTGTATAACGATGAATACAACTTAGATTAAAAGTAGCTATCCTATGGAAGCCACATTCATCCACCTGCAGGTAAAACAACACAGAAGGAGTTTGGCTGATTACACCGGAGGAGACCAATAAGGTCTTATGTGGAATCACCCAGATTACTTTGAATGTCTACTGCTATTCAACACACATAGATGAGGAGGTTTACAGAAGCATGTACATGTAGTGCTTACTAAACACAGATTCACATGTGTCTCTCCTTGTAATCCTAATAAATCAATTGTATATCACCACCTCCTATCTGTACTAGAGAAATACAATGAATTAAGTAACACTCACTTATGCATGCCACTATTCTCCTTAGTAGTGCCTCTGTGTGTCACACACAAAATGAACAGCACACCAGAAGAAACACACTTATCTTCTGTGAACATCTTGTTTTAGGTTGCCTACGGTTAAACGTGTGGAGTAGGGCGAAACATGTTCCTGTGTATCGTAACGGCATTGCTGATGCCCTTTCTTGTTTCCAGTGGGATCGCTTCAGGGTGTTGGCCCCAGAGGTGTGAGGCCAAGAAGAGAGTCTCCTCTAGCAGCTTTGGAAACTTGGAGCAGCGAAATAGCTTCACTAATTAGAAGGTTATTGAAGCTGATAACCGGGAATGGATACACGAAAGTATGGGGCAAGTGCCCTGGCAGGTGGTGCCCATACTGAGGAGAGGATGATGGGTATATTACTGTGGTTCCTGCTAAGTTGCAAGGATGATGGTAACTCGGCAGCATTGGATGGGTGTCAGTTAGCGGCTCTAGCATTCACGTTTAAGTTTGCTGGGTTGAGGGACCTGACAAAGGATTTTGTGGTCAGGCTTGTTGTGCGAGGCATGTTTATGGGTGAGCACAGACATTATAAAAGGCATCCCATTACTTTCTCATTGATGTTACAATATCATCGGTCCTTGGTGAGGTTTGTAACTTGGCCTATGAATCCATTTCTGGACAGCATTTTCCCTAGTATTCCTTTGGAGCTTTTAGAGTTGGTGAACTGGCTGAGGCATACAGGCAAGGATCAGGTGGTATCCAGTTGGTGGATGTCTGTATTCAAGGTGAAAGCATAACAATTTGGTTTACAAGAGCCAAGATGGATCAGGATGGAAAAGGAAGTCAGGCTGCACAGGGAGGGAACAGTATATTGCCACTATGACTGTGTGATGCTTTACTTGTAGCAGCGCCCAGGCCTTCCCAGTTTGCTGTTAATACACGAGAACGGCCTTGCACTTTCCCTGTTCTAATTCTCTAGTCCTGAGATTTGGCTTGTAGCGTTTGGGTTTAAGTCCTGGGGATTTTGGCACCCATTGATTCAGAATTGGTGCAACTACCGAGGCGGCGCATTTGGGTCTGATCAAGAGAATTGGGAGATGGGAATGTCGGCACTTTCAGACTTATGTGTGACCTAGAGCTGCGGGATACTAATGACTGCAAAAAGAGTAGAGGTGCTCATATGAGGATGAAAAATACGCCAGTGGGTTTTTTCTATACGTCTGGTTACCTACTCAGAGAGCAACCTCTTTTAGATCACTTGTGGCCTTGTGGCCTTCACAGGTAGAAATATCCTGTAGTATATCAGTCTGGTCTCACTTAAAAGAGTGACCCAGCCCCGAAATACCAGGCAATTCTACCCTGAACAGGAGAAACAGCAAACCCCAGATGCATTTCAACCTCTGTGGGGCTCGTCAGTGAGGTGCAGCTGTACTCCCTAAGGCACAGTGAGCAAGGAGTCTACGTCTGGTTCCCCCTATTACCTATAAGTTGAGACAAATGTATGCAAAAAGAGAAGAGGTACTCTACTCTGACGACAATAAGATATTAATGTTAATCTTTATAGTTGCAAGCCGGAAGAAGCAGCTTTGGTTTGTTTGCCACTCCTATGTCTATTGGAATCATCTGTTCACTGAAGGAATACGACAGGATTTGCAGCTGGGCTTACCAGGTGAAGACATTTAAGTGCAACGGTTTGGCACCCGAGGTATACGCTGGTTACAGGTGAGTGGGTTGTTATAGACATAAACCCACCACTTTGGAACCCCTAGTATCATTCTGATCCATGCAGGGGGTAATGATTTGGGCATGGTCCCCATAAAGAAGATGGTGAGACATGAAAAAGACAATCTTTATACTGAAGCTGGGGTTTGTGGTGCTTCACCATCGTGAGTTTTAGGATAAAGATGCAGACTCGCTTTTCTGCCAGATGAGGTACATTTGACTGATATTGGGCTGGAGCTTATGATGCTCAAGTTCAGGGAGGGTGTGCAGTGGGCCTTGGCTATATAGGGGGATCACAGCCATGCCAGTTATCCCTTGTCTACTCTGTAGCAGGTGGGGGAGTCTCGCTCAGGGGCGTGACTTAAGTGACAGTGATGGGACCCTGGGCACCTGCTCAGGAATGAGGTTGCTGCCACTGGCCAGGCTACTCCTCCTTTTCATTACGGTTTGGTTATATTGTTAATTGTAGCAAATAAATGCTGTAGCCTGTTGTACTCCTAACTTGAAGCCCAATTCAATTGAGCAATCGTAAGTTACTGGAGCCCGTAAGTGAGGCCGTAAGTTAATTTGCCATTCAATTGACGGTGTATGGGTTACGGGCTTGAAAACTTTGCGGTGGTTAAACCCAGAACTTACAACCTCCTGAAGCCTTTGATCTTTCCCGTCCGCAAGAGTTCTGAGTGTTAAAAACGCAAATTGTATGCTACAATTCCCCAAGCCCGCAAATAGAGAAAATCCTGCGAGTGCTAAAGATGAACCGCAAGGGACTTTAACCCCTGTTCATAGCACTGTAAATGCAAATTAAAAAGTCAATTCTTCACTGTAAATGATCTGGAAAGTGATGAAAGACAATAGAATTAATTGCACAACAGTCTCAAGCTCGCAAATTGGCAATAAAAAATCATATTTTTTTATGTGTCATTATCGATCTCAGGAATCAATGAGTTAATACATATCAAGCCGCCCATATGGACTAAAACAATATTGGCATTAATTTTTATTATTTTGTATTTTGAGCGTTTGCGAGTCCCATCGCATAACAGACACCCAAACCTAATTGATTGACATGTTTTACTGCCGTAATGATGGCGGTCTTATTTTCTATTGGCTGTTGCGCAATGGGTGGTTAGAGCCTTGCTTAGTTGATCATGTTGCCACCATGAACTGAAGCGCACAAGTGCATGGTTTATGGCTTCAGCGTTCGGACCGTAACTTGCGGGCTAGTTCAGTTGGATAGCACCGGAATCGGAGAGAAACGGGAGCCCACAGCACGCCCGCAGACATACGGCCTGTATCCCAAGAGATGCAGACTTGCAATTGAATCAGGCTCTTGTTTTTTTTGTCTCATTATTGCTCCGTTGGGGCTACGTGGTGCACTCAGTTGAGTGGGGTATAGCACTAAATGGATTTTGCTGGGTCAAGTAACCTTAGTTTCTTCTTGCCCAGTAATCATTCCTGTCAGACTTTTATCACACTTATTTGTCACTTTTTAAGCACATTTACATCTTTATCCATGTAGTGTGGTTTTATCAGAGAGATAGGACTTAGGACCGAAGCCCGTAGATGCAACCGCGAGCAACTGCGGGGCCCGTATGCGGGGCTGCACTAAATTCCAAATTTAACGGCCGAACCACAGAACTGGAAAGACCAGAAAAAAGCACCAAATATGCCTAAAATTTACTTACACGCTCACACACAGCACAGTGGGGGAGCCAGGAAGCCTGTGAGTGAGGTTGCAAGTTAATTTGAGCAATATTTAGCATTTTTTCACGATAGAAAATCGCGAAGGCAGTAAAAAAGAGCCTGAAGCCAGTAACACTTAATGTAAGACAGTAACACTTAACCCAAGCCAGTAATATTTAACCCAAGCCAGTAACACTTAACCAAAGCCACTAAACTCAAGGCAGTAACACTTAACCCAAGGCAGTAACACTTGTAACCCAAGTCAGTGACACTCATCGCAAGGCCCCTAAACTACACGCAGGGGAGAGGCTCATAATGAGCGCCGAAGGTGATCATTGCAAAGCACAAAAGTTGGGGGTTGGACAACGCCTGCAATGAGCACCCGTAAAGTAGACGGAAGGAGAGGCTCACAATGAGCGACAAAGGTGATCATTGCAAAGCAGGAAAGTTGCAGCTTCCAAAACCGGCAATGAGTGGTGAAGACTTAGCGAGGCCTGTAAAGTACACAGGGGGAGAGGCTTGCAATGAGCACCAAAGGTGCTTACATTATGTGGCAAACAGCATTGCCAGGCTTAAAATATTAATTCCGTCATTTTTAACGTGCAAGTAGCTAGTGTTACTATATTGTATTGCTTTTTTTATATAATTCTGTAGGTCCTTATATTGCTTTGCATGTTATTGACTTTACTCTGACACTATAAAACAAATTTCTTAAATCTTCAGCTACAAATTAGATTCTACATAATAAACACTAAAGACAGTTTAATGTGTTTTGGTTAGTCTGCTGACACTCTGATATATAATGCTATTGACCAGGAGATCATTCTGAATAAAGCACCAGGATGCAGGTAACTGTAAGCAAAATGACTCATTACTGATACTGCAAATGAAGATGAAGTCTTCTGTTTTTTGTTCGCACACAGCACAGGGGGAGAGCAGGGACACCTGGGAGTGAGATTGCAAGCAAATTAAAGCTGAATTTGCTGTGTTTCGTCACTCGAAAATTGTCTATGCAAAAAAAAAAAATAGCGGCCGAAAAACGCAAAAAATTCTGAAACTGGATGAAAACGCTCTGGGATATCAGGCGCGCAGACCTTGGAAAATGCACGATGCAACACACAGTAACACTTACATGAACAATGCCAAGCATACGGGACTTGCAAAATACACAACACCAAAGACAGTAACACGTGCACAAACAAAATCTGACCACTAAAAAATACGTAATGGTCGAACCGCAGAAATAGAAAAACGCGAAAAGCAACAAAAAAAAAGCGCTCAGAGGGCCTAAAGACTCAAATTGTGTGGCAAAGCAAAATAGCATTGCAAGGCTTCAAATTTTATTGCTGTAATGTTTGACGGGCAAGTCGCTAGTAAACATAATAATAAACAATTAGGGATTTAGCCTTAGTATCCTTAGTGAGGACCAATAATGACACACACGCATAATTACATATTAGTGTCAATAATATTCTGTTAAAAAATTAATTGGCTTTGCAACATATGGTTGGCTGCACATGGCATGCCCAAATCTGGGTTGGGAGAGGCCCTTAGGCACACTCCTTCTGTCTTAACTGTTGGTTTGTATCAATTCTAATGGACGATGTAGTTGTTGGCATATCGTTATAAAGTAGCCTAGTTTAGTTTGGCGTCCTATTCACCAAACTCTGGTGTTAGTTTAGACAGAAGGAGTGTGCCTAATACACAAGATAGCAAAAGCTAAGACAATTAGGTATATAAGAGGCCCAAGGTATAGTAGTGGACGCTTTGTAGAAGCATCCACGAGGTATAGAAGGGTAAAAGTAATGGACACATGAAAGTGTCTCCACGAGGTATATTAGGAAAGCACATAGCACTTTTTTTAAGGTTATAGTAGTGGATGTTATATTTATTCATCCACAAGGTAACAATATTAACACTGGAGTATAATAGTGAGAACTACAAGTAGCATTCAAGAGATACATTAAGAATATGAAGTCTACCACTTAATGGTGTATTTATGAGAAAACAGTGATAAGTTACAACAAAGAGAACCAAGTCACAAAAAATAAAACTACACAGTGTGACTCATCCACAATTTATGTTTGCCAATTCATAAATGTATTTATTCATTTTTGTATATATTTCCTGTGGAATTTGTAATCTAGCACTAAAGCACTTTGGAATAAATCAGAATCAAGTAGCCCCCTGGGACCTAGAATTTACCCCCCGCCCCTCACAGTGGCCCTATACTAACCTGTGCAGCTCTGCATTTCAAATTTCAAATTACCCGCTGCGGGTCCTTAAAGGGCTCGCGGCACACTACTGCAATATCCCAGCCACGGGGGTACTGTAAGTAAAATTACTCTAATTAACTCCATCAGTCCCATAAGGGTACATTACTGGGTACATTTGGTGTTAAATAGGCCCAGTTAAGGTTAAATAGGACTAGATATGGTTACATAGGACTAGACAGGGTTACATAGGACTAGACATTGCTAATTAGGTCTGAATGGGGTTAAATAGCACTAGATGGGGTTAAAAAAGACTAGATAGGGTTACATAGAACTAAACAGGGTTAAATACATCTGGATGGGTTTAAATAGGACTAGATAGGGTTACATAGGATCAGGACCCTGCTGCACAGGTTAATATGTGGACACTGCGGGGGTCGCGATGGGGACCCCCAGCATTGGGGAGTTACTTTATAGGTGCTGGGGGGGGGTCCTTGGATTACCCCCTTCAGCAGGGCTTCAGGTTTTAACTGCAGTGGAGGTCTCGATTTGGACCACCGCGGCAAGGGATGATGTCGGGAACCTGCGGGTGATCCCGGAGGCTTTAATTACTTACTATGGGTTTGACTAATTGATCTTAGCACAATCGCACATCCAACATGCTACCTACAGGGTTACGATTTTGATTCTCTCGCACGTTGCTCGAAGGCCCTTCTAATTTAATCGTAATGTATCTCTGGAGAATTTCATGCACCTAGGGCTTAAGATCTACACGTTGGACGTACGAGGCTGAAATGTAATATGGCCATAAGTTTGGCGCTGCTAATATCATATAATTATTAAAAGAGAAAGAAAAAATCTTGAATAAGTGACGCCATAAATAATGAGAACAATAACTCAGTTTTTTAAACGCCCGAATTTTAAAAATAGGTTTTTAATAAAGAAATCAATAAAGATATGTTTTTTTTAATTCAGTTTGTGGCAAGAATAAGAAAAACTACAAAAAGTTGTGCTTCTTAAATCCTTTATGAATTGACTTTATCAATTCACATCCATGAAAAACTATTACACCATTACTTTTATATAGAAAAGGAAATTTTAGATATTCTCTATTATACATTGTGTCCCACACCTCCATCCATATGGCTACTCAGAGCAGTTGTATTATCTCCCATGATCACCATCAACATAAAATACTTTATAGTTTAGTGTTTAAAGCATGGAAGGAGCTAGGGAATGGAGGGGAGGGAAGCAGAGGGAGGGAATGAAGGGGTGGAGGGAGGGAGAGGGAATGGATGAGAAGGGCTAGGAATCGTAGTTCTTTAGTGGTGGTTGGGAGATGAGGTAGAGGGAGGGAGTTGCCCATAGTCATAGGCACTATTAACTCAGGGTCAGAGGGGAGAGGCCTGATACCAGGGGGGTTAGTATTTGGGAGGGACAAAACTCTGGGACAGAGCAGGGAGGTCCTGATCCCTTTCCACAGTCAGGAGGACAAGAGGTTAAGGGCAAGCACAGGACCCCTTAATACATACACAATGAGATTGTGGTACTCAGTGCCATCCATGCCCGCACCACCATACTAACAGGGGGAGAGAAGTTAGGCCTGTGCCCAAGGCCAAGGCCTGGAAGGGGGTAGCAGCTGCAGTTTCTGAGGTCTGTTTTGAAGATAGGAATGTGAGGTCTATAAGGCATTGTTATGATGACAGCAGTGCCAAGGTCAGGAGGATGATGGGAGAGGTGGCCAGTGCAGTAAGAGCTCCAAGTGGCAGCCCAAAATGACTGTACAGTGGGAGATTTGCTCAAGGAGATAGGGACCATCAGCCTCCCTGACATGTAAATATCATATACCAACATACCTCCACATGTACACCACATGTACACCACACATAGGTAATGAGAGTTATATGTCAGCTCCCTGGATCTCACTAGGGATTGATGTATCCTTTATCCCACCTCAAATCAAGGAAACTTACATATCACTATCATTGGTGGGCAGCATCATATGTGTGACAAACTGAAGCCTACTACCACAGCCATCCTGACCACCACAACTGCCGCCTCCTCCCATAGCTATGCCTGACCTGCTCACACCCACCATCAGAGGCCACCATGTGGGAAATGCTGGTCCTGATGCCTGAGCATAGAGATGATATGCAGTGGTTCCACACCAGCATCCCCTCCAAACAGGCCTTGGTCGCAGCCAGAGAAAACTCTAAAGTGAGGGGAAAAGGCACAATCGCCAGATGGAGTCCTACATGGCCAGGCTGCTCCATGCGATGCAGAACCAGAGCAAGCTCACCCAGGTGAGCATTGATATCACACGACATGCTCTGGTTACTAGTACCTCTTCAACTGCAACACGCACATCCACAGCCTTATTACCTGCTTTTGCTTATAGAGGTGTTCTTAGGCATGGTGGCACTGGGGGTGGGCGCCTGTTTGCGACATAGTAAACTAAATTAAGCCCTTTTATAAGGATTTTTTATTTGAATAATTTTACCTGAAAGGTTAAATATTTCTGGTATGTTCAGATCAAATTGATAAATAATACTTTTTATAGCCTTTTTGCTCATCTTTACCAAGGTGCCAATAATTCTGGAGGGCATTCTACATGACTGGCATGCTATCAAACTTGTGTAATTGTTTCTACCTTTTTCCAACATCTTGTACTTTCTAGCTTTTAAAGTTTCCTCTTCACTAAAAGAAAGCTATTAAATAAGTCCATTATATATTAATATTGTCCATTATATTGTACTTTTGCATTATACATTTTGTTATGCATTGACTTGTACAGAACATTCAAAAATATTTGTCTCTTTTCTCCCTGACACAAATTGAAGCAGCAAAGTATGCTAAAAACTAGCATCATTTCCCTTTTTTAAGTAGAAAGTTTAAAATGTATTTAACATGTTTCTAAATATATTAAATAGGACCTGGTAACATATACTGTGTATGTATCACCCGAAAGCACAGTGACAGCGCTGCTTGGAATATCATGTTTATAACTTCAGACAATCACTGGAGCTATTTCTCTCATAGAGGCTGTAACTCTGACCATGGAATCATGTGGGTTGTTTGATCAACCAAAGGGAGATGGCTGCAAAGTGATTGTACATCCTGATGTTAACAAATTAATTCTGCACAAAATAAATGTGATCTATATGACCTGAAGTGATCGTTATTGCTGTCTATTTATAGAGCACTTTTTATGCTTTTTAGAATTCTTTCTGATTGTCAACTGAAATATTTTTTAGATAGCAACAATATATTAGAAAATATATAAAAATGTAATATTTGTTAATTTATTTAATATTTATCATTAAGAATCATGCATACTGTCTTATTATATTTTAGATATCACTATATCATTCTGCGTTTTCTACATTTTTTAGAAGTGAAATATGCCATAAATTTTAATAAACACGTTGAACCAAAATATCAATGGAATATAGAAAGTTTCCAAATAAATAGATCATGTCATGTTCTGAAATCATCGTGTTAAAATATCCTGTCCTAGATACATCTAAAAAAGTAACTTGGGAAAACAATTTCAGATTCCATGGCATTTTATATTTTGAGTGGGTTTATGTAATACACAATATAAAAAGAAATTCAACCCAGAAAAAAATGATGAATTGCTATAAAGATTCCCAATTCCCTGTTGAATTTTCCTCTCTAACCTAAAATAAGACTGAGTGAGAATTCATGTCTGGAGGGAAAAAAGTTGTGAAATATATTTCAGCTCAGTAAAATATGATACATATATAAGATTTTGGAGTTACTGTACTAATATACATAATATTCTTCTTCAAATGTTTTGTGCATTGATAATTAGTTATTATATTTTCTAAATACACACTACCAAGATAAAATCGGTATATCTGGATATTGTATATTGCTCTTTTAAAATTACTATTCATATACCATTCATTCCTACCTTGATACTCCTAGCCTAGCTACCTTGGGGGGGGGGGGGGGGGGGGGGGGGGCAGTATTCGATCCCCTGCTGATTTTGTACGTTTGTCCACTGACAAAGAAATGATCAGCCTATAATTTTAATGGTAGGTGTTTTTTAACAGTGAGAGACAGAATAACAAAAAAAAAACAAAAAAAAAACACATGTGAAAAAGGATATAAATTGATTTGCAAGACTTGCATGAGGGTAATAAGTATTTGACCCCTTCAACTTAGTACTTGGTGGCAAAACCCTTGTTGGCAATCACAGAGGTCAGACGTTTCTTGTAGTTGGCCACCAGGTTTGCACACATCTCAGGAGGGATTTTGTCCCACTCCTCTTTGCAGATTCATCTCCAAGTCATTAAGGTCTCAAGGCTGATATTTGGCAATATGATCCTTCAGCTCCCTCCACAGATTTTCTATGGGATTAAGGTCTTGACACTGTCTAGGCCACTCCAGGACCTTAATGCGCTTCTTATTGAGCCACTCCTTTGTTGCCTTGGCTGTGTGTTTTGGGTCATTGTCATGCTGAAATACCCATCCACGACCCATGTGCAATGTCCTGGCTGAGGGAAGAAGGATCTCACCGAAGATTTGACGGTACATGGCCCCGTCCATCGTCCCTTTGATGCAGTGCAGTTGTCCTGTCCCCTTAGCAGAAAAACACTGCAAAGCATAATGTTTCCACCTCCATGTTTGACAGTGGGGATGCTGTTCTTTGGGTTATAGGCAGCATTCTTCCTTCTCCAAACACAGTGAGTTGAGTTGATGCCAAAGAGCTCGATTTTGGTCTCATCTGACCACAACATGTTCACCCAGTTCTCCTTTGAATCATTCAGATGTTTATTGGCAAACTTCAGACAGGCCTGTACATGTGCTTTCTTGAGAAGGGACCTTGCAAACAATTGTTAATACCTTACAAACTGTATTTATTTTTTGAAATTTCTAAGATATTAGTCCATTACCAAGTCTAATATACAGTAAATATGGGACTGCAGCGCCTATGTAATTTTACTAGATCAAAAAAAGTACTGGAAAAAATAAACACATTTACATCTCTTTTTTTAATTAAAGTCCTAATGTAATTTAAAATTCATAATTCTAATTATTGATCCACATTTTTAAAAATATTATTTGTTCTAAAGAATATGGTATAGTTTATACTGGCTTTATTAGATTGTGCCAAGTTTAAGCAAACATCTAGGAAATACAGTTAGAAGTTCTCACTGTAGTGTGTGCATTAGATGATGCAATATGAAGTTTCACAGCTTGCCCAATGGCAAGATAATTAGAATAGGATGAAAGCATGTGATACTAACATGGCCACCAATTGGCAAGAGAAGTTGTATGAAAATTTTGATAATTCACAATCTTTTTTTATAATTGAACTAGTAGTGATTTGACTGTGCTAGATGCAACGTACACTTAAAGAGGCATAACTTGTTTCACAACTACATTATCCATTTCAATAAACACCTTTTGCCTGTTACTATATATCCAAGCAAATTACTTATCTTCTCATATAATGTCTCTGTATAACTCCCATTATCTCTTCATATAACATCTACCTATAACTAATTGTTCTCTTTATATAATGCCTTGATATATGTTAACCAATATAATCCATATAACTTATTTTTATGATTCCTCATATCTTTCCATATAGCATTCCTTCTACTAGCTCTCCAAAATAATTCTTCAGATAACCTCTCAATAACCCTTCAGCTTCTCAGTTATTGAAACTGACTCTAATCTGTTAAACACATCGGTATCGTTAGACCACTTTACTTCTATTTTTTAAGATAAAGGACAATAAAGAATTCTATGTTGCTGTGTGTAATAGAGCATATTGGCTTGCAAAGTCTATAACGAAAGAATGTCTCTCATTTTTGTTCCTATACAAACCATTGTCCTATTAAACATTTCTGGATAGACAATATTATAACTTAATTCTAAAATATCCATGAGATAGTGCAATGAATTTTCTCTGTACTTCTATTTATATTTTGCCTGTGTAAAGCTACACATTAAATGATATTTAACACCAGTACAGAAATGCTGGCTTGCAGTTTCTTTCAACATTCATCTTGCTCTTTGTAATTAATTATCGCTTGTGGTAAGTAAAAGAATAAAAGGTCCCAGTTTCAATCTTTTCAGAATAAATGGAACAGTTTGCCCTGTTAGTCTTCTATTTATAATATGCACTGTACCTATGGATCAAGAGGGTACGGCAGGAAATATATTTTATATATATGCCTTACAGCAGAGGTTTTAGAATGTACTGTATTAGGGGATTGAAACATGCTTGGAATGCACATTCGGTTATTTGTTTAAATGCTGTAACAATACACAATTTTCTATGCAGAATACTATATTTCAGATTTAGTTCATTAAAATTGTATTCAAGCTAGAAATAAAGTTAAAACAGATTTTCATAAAGACAACAAAGGGTCCATGTCTTAAGGTGTTACCTATTAAATATACACTTTGCTGCAAAAAAACATATTTATTACTATGGAATTGCCCATCAAAAATGACGGCAATAACATTTGAAGGCTGGCAATGCTGTTTGCCATACAGTGCAAGGCTCCCCCCCCCCCCCCCCCCCCCCCCCCCCCCTCTAACTTGCAGGCCTCTCAGTGAGCACCTTCGGCACTCATTGCAAGCCACTTCCCCCTTTACTTTACAGACCTTGTAATGAGCGCTCATTGCAGGCGTCGTCCAACCTGACACTTTCGTGCCTCGCTCATTGCAAGCCTCTCCCCACTATCTGACCCCTGTGTCTGTTTCCTCCCTCTCCCTTCGATGTGTCTTTTCCCGCTCTCACCCCTGTGTCTCTTTACACCCTTCCCCCTCTCCCTCCCCTGTGTCTTTCTCCTCCCTCTCCCTCTTCAAGTCTTGTGTGCCTCGCGATGAGCATTAATCGTGCCATTTTGAAAGTCTTGCTGGCCTTGGAATGGGCTTCGGCCTTGTTGTGAGCCTTTTTAAAAATAAATTACTGCTCTATTTTCTTTGCTTAGCTGATTTCAGACCTCCCAAAAATGCCAATTAAACATCAAATTAGCTTGCAACCTAACTTACATGCACCCTGCCTCTCCCCCTGTGCTGTGTGTGGGTTTGTAAGTTAATTTGCCAAAGTCTTGCGTGCCTCGTGATGAGCACCAAAGGCCTACGGCCTTCGGCGCTGATCGCAGGCATCGCGATGAGCGCCTTTGGTGCTCATGGCAAGCGTTTTTCATTGTCTTGCGGTGCTCATTGCAGCCCCATCAAATCTGTTAGTTTTGGGCCTTGCGATGAGCCCCTTTGGCGCTCTTTGCGCATGCACAAGCCCTACTTTTAACATAGAGTTACCAACAAACTCACAGTTTCGACAACTATTATATGTGATTATTACTCTTTATAAAGTTCCATCAGGGTTAATCACAAGGGTAAAGTAAAATGGGTATATGAACTACAATGAGAGAAAAAGGTATAAGCTTTAAAGAAAATAGAGAAAGTCAAATCCAATAAGAGATGAAACAGCATGATGTGACAGAGAAGAGCTTTCCCATTGTCATGACCACTACTTCTATTGGGCTCGTCCAGAACTTGGTTCTGACCCACCCAGTGGCTCATGTGGGTTATTACAACCAGCCCAGTATTTAATCACCACACAGGACCAAGGAACCCCTGGAACCAAGATAGCAGGACTTTAGTGTCACCGACCCCCAGAATGAATAATACACTTTAAATTATGTATATCCAGACTTATTGGCAAGGACAGCTCACAGTTCTCTCAGGGTTACAAACAAAACACTTAGTCACTCCCCAAGCTCTATTTTCCCACCACTATCAAAGATAAAAGAGTCTCTAATGAACTCTGTCCCATATGACGTATGCCAGTCCTCCTGCACTGGCAGGGGGCATCTGCTATTCACGTTCCCTCCTTGCTCTGTTAATTTTATCTAAATTGTAGGCCCCTTTGATCTCCAGCTAGCTAGAAGAGATAATGGACATGTCTTTTTCATGTTAGTCTTCCTCTTGCAGGGGGGGGGGGGGGACAAATTGCCTTTATTGTGCATCCTCCCCCTTACCTGTATAGCACTAACCCTTAATCTGCTCACAATCAAGTAACTCATCTTTCCCCAGAGACTCTGGTAACACACTCCATTAAACTCTCTAAACTATCTCTTTGATACTAGATATGATATGGAGATTCTCATCCTTAACATTACAAATCATACCCCAGGTCATATTGACCACCTCATGCCAACAGGGCAATACCAGTCTATGTTAATCAAGGGCCTTCCAATTTCAACAATCCCCAAAAAGTCTAGTGGGCCCTACTGAACATGGCACTGATACAGAGAGTTTACAATCTAGAGAGATTACTGGGATTGTGAGCCTGGAGGAAGATTGGAGGGTAAGAGAGATGATTGATTAACTGTTACTGAGTTAACAGGTTGTACACACTACAGGTGGCTTGGCATTCTAAACTGTGTATTTGAACTGGTTGGGCACAAAATGTGCAGATTATACATGTACGGTGTGTAGATTAATAGATTTATTTGAGCAACTGATTAAATAACTGTCAGTGCTTTAGGAGTACCAGGTTTGGAGATGAGGATATTGAACTGTGTAAAAGGCAGCATAGAACTACAAGAGTTAAATGACCCTTTGACAATTTATTTGTGAGTATAGTGAGGGCTTTCTATGTGAAGTTTTGGTGTGGGACAGCAGCTAGGCTGGAGACTGTCAAGTAATACATTGTTGAAGATGAAGTGGATTAAGTAGTAATAGACAAACAGATTCAACAGTGTCCATGGCTCATGTGTGATAGTGACATCAAGGATATGGAGAACTGTTATGGGTCTATCCCTTGAAGGCTTTGGGAGGTTTCCTCTGTACGGATTTTGTGGTCTAGGAAGAGTGGCAAGGTTGCAGATCTGGAGTTGTTAGTCAATGAGAGAGAAAGGGGAGATAATACGATTGGAGATTTTACAGATGTGTACAATTTAGATTAACTGAATAGACTTCAAGGCATATGTGGGGCTTATCCCATAGTCACAGGGCAAAGGAGGATATAAACAGATCCCTTTGTAGCTGTCTGGAATTTTTTTTTTTTTATGAGGACATTCAATAATCCAAGAATAATTACACCAGAGACAGAAAGTTGGTAGAAAAATATTGTGTGTCTGGCTTTGCTTAATTACATTAGCCAATTTGCATGAAACATCTGATTCCAGCAGTGAATGAGAATCTGTAACTGTTTTGGTCAGACTTGGCAAGCAATGATTCATAAAATCAAGTGGTTCTCAAACATAAGCAAGTCCTATGATCTCCAGTGCCGAAGTGGAAGGTCTTTGTGTAGTTTACCATATCAAAAAACCACAATAAAAACAATAAAACTAGGAAGCCACTAGACTTTATTCTTCTAGCTCCACACACAAGTACATAACACGTATATGAGTATAAATGCATAATACATGAAAATCTAGACATTAAACATGGTGTCCCTGCCATGTGCAATACAAAACCTAAATACTAGTGCACATCAACATGTTATATATCCCTAAATGTTATAACTGATTATTGCGTAACTAAAATCAACCCGTATTCTATCAATAAAAAAATTATATATATATATATATATATATATATATATATATATATATATAGTAAATAAAAGTACATCTGTGTTCACATTTGAATGTCTAAAGCAAGTAAAAAAACTTGCTTCCAGCTCAGAGTTCTATGAAAATCAGTTATTACACTGCATTCTGGGAAGTTGAGCTGGGATACACAAATATGCCCACAAATGCCTCACTCTTCATTCCGTAGCCATTATCAAACATGGCTTCCTTTAAGCTTATGCATGCTGTATTACACAGCTTTAATCAAAGGCTGGATTATACACAGGCTGAGTATCCAATCTATATATATATTATATATGTTATATATTGATAAAGATAAAGTCTGTTTCACCAGAATCTGAATACTGAAGAAAATGTATGCAAAACATTTAAACTTTAATAATTTTGTTTTAATATAGTCATAAGTGTATGGGAATGTAGATGGGTCAATTTATTCTAAAAATACCCTAAGATCAAAAGAACTGTAATAGAATTGTTGAAAAAACAAGCTTTATAGGGAAAGGACAAGTATTGGTAAAAAGATAGATGGATGCATCACCTTCTACCAAGCAAAAATTGTCTGGAAAAGTGTATGACATTTTAAAAACTCAAATGTATGCTCAACATCTTTTTATATGCTATATTTATGTGTAAAACCTTACTTGTATTAAAAAAAACACTTTTTGAAACTCATATTTTATCCTTTTTAGTTTATTTTCTGAGCTGTACAGTAATTTAAAAGTGTACATTTTTCGCAATTAAAACTTGTAATTCAATTAGCAGGAAGTTTTATTAAGCTTGCTTTGGGAAAAAAGAATTACATCAGGTTTATGTTGGAATTAAAAGCTTGAAACAAGCATTCAAAGTGCCTTCATGCACGTAATAGGACATTATATTTATGCAAGAGATGTTGTCTAAAATGTCAATCGATTCAACGTTTTGGTAAGCCTAAAAGCTTTAATTACAGGCAATAAATATAAAAAATAAAAATAAAAAATGCAATTTTATGTATGCAAGTTTTGTCTTATAAATTTTTTTTGAGAAATTAAGTAATGAATTGTAATGGGATTAAATTAGGTAATAGAATAAGAAAATGTTATGATGTAAGATTAGGAACAAAAACTACTAATTTAGCATCAGATGAAGAAACCGTTACATCTTAATTTAACTTGTCATGTTTTTTTAAGGACAATTTATCAAACCTAGTACAGTGAAGCAAATACATTTACCCAAAGGATTGATTTTATAAACAGGTAATTTAATCTTCAGACTGTAGACAAGAGAATTACTTTAGTTAATAGTGACCAACAAAATATTGTCTAATAAATCTTCCAGTAATCCGTAGTGATTGTATTACAGATCCTGTGTAGACATTTATAAGCATTAATAGCTCAGTACTTCTGTGCCCCAGGAGAATAGAGATAATGAATAATATTTCGAATGTTCCTTAAATTATTATTCTTATTTGGCTAAATTCAGTTCCTCTTACGTTGAAATTTGGTGCAATGTAGCAGTAGCAAATGTTATATTTATTAGGTCAAGGGGCAAATCACTGTAATAGTATTGTAAGATAAAGATAAAGGATACTTTATTCCTGCATAGGACTAACACCTTAATGGATGACGTCTTAGAGATTACATAAGGTTGATCCATTGGATATGGAAAAATACTGCAATATATTTAATGAACCATCTAAATGATGTTTGCTATTCCAATAGGTGAGCAGATAAGATACTGGTTGCACTAAGGGCTGCATTTTGATGTTGTAGATCTTTTGGATTTGGGAGTTGTGATTGATTATGGGATATGATATTAGATAGAATGAAATGTTTTTGAAAGTCTTTCACCTTTTTGAAAGACTTTCCTTATTACCATTTTCTCCTACTTTAAGAGGGACAACTCTGGTTCAGCATCTGTACTTGCTGGAAAATGAATACAGTCACTATAAGTTTGATTTTTTATGTTATTATAGTAAAAAGCCTCCCTATATTTTTATTTTAAAAGGTTGTTCCTTATTATAAAAGCATATAAAACTTATCCTGAGGGATTACTTCTTGAAAATTGCATGTCTGTAGGAAGTCTCTATGATGGAGAGACATTGATAAACAATGCAAAAATGAGTCTGCTCAGTAAGAGCTTTGAGATCTCCACCCAAGTCTGACCCTGGTACCTTAGAGAATACTGAGCAAAATTTAGATTTTGACACAAGAAATAAGCATATCCTTTACATTCACTTGGCAACAATCACTTTAATGTAAACTAAGTAAGCAAAGAGTAATTTTCAGATTTATGTCAATGGTCCTTCATATGTGTATTAGTGTGGGTGGAGAGCTGGAAACTCTTACTGAGCAGGATCGTTATTGCATGTTTTTTCCATCAGATGAAACAGAAGCTTTATCAACTGAATTTACTGTAAAGGAAGGATTTATACTATATTAACATAAAACAACTATCAGTGTCCCCAGTGTTACAACTTGGCGGTCTTCAAGAGTTTTAGAGTATATTCTTTAAATATAAATCTGCTTACATATGAGTGTAATAACACTATTAATGCATAAGTAACACTCACAACATTACACCACTATAGTCCTTGTTTTAAGAAATCAAACTCTCTTTGGCCTGGGTATTAGCTAAAAATGGTAGATGTGCTAGCCAGTCTTTGATAGAGTTCAAAGCACAATTTTCAGAACAGATTTGCTAAACAGTGGTTTTATTAATGAGTAAATAAGACAATACACAAGCTGTGCAATTAAGCAGAAAAGCAACACAGAACAATCTAAATCCAGGAGAATTAGAATAAAGCTATCTTAGATTTAGTCATCACAAATAATATTGATATAGTATAAAATGTTGAAATAGGGCAACCTTTGGGAAACAGTGATCACAACACAGTCTCATTTGAGTTTGAATTAACAAAACACATTTTTAAACACAACTCTTAATTTTAAAAGGGCAGATTTTAACGGTCTAAGGGCAGCAATACAAAGTATAGACTGGGACAGAGAAGTGATAGGTAAAAACAATGAACATAAATGGACAACATTTAAATATTAAATATACATACTTATCACCATATACCAAGTGGGAATAAAAGTAAAAGGAGTAAATCACATCCAATGTGGCTTAACAATGATTTAAAGATCAAGATACGGAGTAATAAACAGGCATTTAAATTATACAAACAAGAGGGGACAGAGACTGCTTTATGGGAGTACAAGGAAATTAACAAGGCTTGCAAAAGCACTATTAGACTGGCTAAAATAGAAAATGAAAAAGACTAACCCTAAAATATTTTTTTAGTATATTAATGGGAAGAAGGCGAGGAAGGAAGCTATAGGAACATTACAATGTGACACAGGCCATCTGATAATTAGTGACCAGGAAAAGGCAGAGGAGCTAAAAAGATTATTTTCTTTGGTATACACAAGGGATGTACCAGTGGTTGGGGACACTGCAACATAATGGGTCTACACTACCCTTGCCAAATAATTGGTTAACGCAGCAAGTAATCCGAAAGAGGTTGGATAAAATAAATGTTAATAAAGCCCTGGATCAATGGGTACTGAGGGAACTGGGTTCTGAAATAGCCAAACCATTATATTTAATTTTTCAAGATTCACTCAATACAGGGTCTCTACTAGGTGACTGGAGAAAAGCAGATGTGATACCTATATTTAAAAAGGGAGCAAGAGCAAATTCAGGGAATCATAGACCAGTGAGCCTCACTTCTGTAGTGGGAAAGCTCATAGGAGGGTTAATAAGGGATAATATACAATACTATGTCTATTTGAACAGGATTATAAGTAGGAGTCAACGTGGATTTAAAAGTTAAAGTTTTAAAGATTGACTAACCAAATTAACCTTTTTTTCTCTAGAAAAAAGGCATCTAAGAGGAGATATGATTACATTATATAAATACATCCAGTCAGTGTAAAGAATTGTCAAGGGAGCTTTTTGTGCCAAGAGGGTTTCAACTGACAAGAGGACACCCTTTGAGGTTAGAAGTAAAAATTTCCACCTTAAAGAAAGAAAAGGGTACTTCACAGTAAGGGTAGTTAATCTGTGGAATTCTCTACCAGAGGAGGTGGTGACAGCGGATTAAATAGACAACTTTAAAAGGGGACTGCATTTATTTCTAATTAAGAAGGGAATTCAGGGTTATCCTGGATAATTAAAGAGAGTGTGTACCGATCCAGGAAGAAATCCGTTCGCCAGTATCTGGGGTCAGGAAGGAATTATTTTTTTTCCCTTTGAGACGATTGAATAAGTTTCACTTGTTTTTTTTTTCTGTTTGCCTTCCTCTGGATTAATTAATAATTAAAAATAAATAAATAAATCAATAGTTGATGAATAATGAATTAACAATTAACAGCTAATTACTGTATATACTCGAGTATAAGCTGAGTTTTTCAGCCCTTTTTTTAAGGCTGAAAAGGGCCCCTTCGGCTTATACTCGAGTCACCCTGTGTCTCTTCTCCCCTGTGTCTCTCCACCCCTATGTCTCTTCCCCCTCTACCTCTCCTGTGTCTCTTTCCCTCCCCCTCCCTTATCATCATCATCCTCCTCATCCTCCCTCCTCAACCACCTCCCCATCCTCAATCCCACCTCCTCATCCTCAACCCCCCTCCTCAACCTCAATCCCCCTTCTTAACCTCAACCCCTCTCCTCAACCCCCACCTCATCCTCCCTCCTCAACCCGCCTCACTTTACCCCTCTATAATTACCTCCCCCACTCTCTTTCCCATCACTTACCTTCCATCAGCAGCTCCTCCACTCCTCCGCGCGTCTTCCGGCTGCGTCAGGACCCGGCATATGCATGCACGTCACGTTATTAGCATTGGCCAGGTCCTGATGCAGCCGGAAGATGCACAGAAGAGCGGAGGAGTAGCTGCTGATGGGAGGTGAGGGGAAAGGGAGAGGGGGAGGTAATTAGAGAGGGGTAAAGTGAGGCGGGGGGTTGAGGAGGAGTAAGGATGAGGAGGAGGGAGGATGAGGAGGAGGGAGGATGAGGAGGAGGGAGGATGAGGAGTGTAGCGGAACCCATTACTGTTTTACCCTGTTTTATGATTATTATGGTTAAAATATGATCCTACTATATGAATGTTGGTTGATGCTCTGCAGAATATTGTCCCAGACATTTGCAGCTACTTGGCATGGGAGATAATCCTGTTACAGCGACTCCGCATAAGATAAAGGAAGTCTATTGTATACAGTGTTTTCATTCTCAGATAAGAACAAAGAAGTGTAATTGAATCAATGTCTGATTGTATCAAAGTTGCCAGGGAGCCTCGGAGAGATGAGACCCACCTATTGTTCTCTTTATGTGTATTGTGCGGCCAAATATGGGCATGTGTATTGCCTGTGGGAAGAGATGGGTATAAATATTTCTGCAATAACAAAATAAAGTCAGTATTCATTTGACTCAAAATTGTGTGTCGTTCAATATGGGAGGTCGGGAATGGTGAGACTGTAGTGCCTCTTGGGTATTTTACCGTATACCAGCGGAGATATTGGACTGTGTGTTCCAGCTCCGTTACATTTGGTGGCAAGTGTCGGAATTGTTCCCACGCTCAGAAGGACAGCTACAGGAGACACCATTCCGTGGAGTACAAATTGAGGGCAACGCTAGTATCCGTACAGCGCCCCTGGCTACAGCAGGATGGAACCGGCTAGTTATCAGGCAGCGTTCCATCATGAGGAGGAGGAGGCGGCCGGGGACTACAGGGATGCAGACAGAAAGGAACTCATGGTTACAGTACCTCTTATTACCCCACAGAATGAGTTTGGAAGAGAACTCCAAAGCAGACTGGCCTTTTTCCCAGGTACGCTTCCCATAAAAACCTTGGAATGGTTAATGGCAGATGTCCACAAATACATAATGGAAAAGCAGCGGGCACAGGAGCGGTCCATCTTGGGAGCTGCTAACCCACCTCCCACCATTAACCCCCCCCCAGCACTGCGTCCGGGTGGTGGGAACTACCAAACCCCTCCACGGTACATCAGGTGCCCCACGTGTTACCAGCAGGGCCACATGCAGAGAGACTGTCCCAGAAACAGAAACCGCTCCACGTGGAATACTCCAACTACTTCTCCTCCCCAGCGGCAGTGTGTACCCCAGGGAGCTGAAGGTGTCGTCCTCCCCCCCCCCAGCGGCAGTGTGTACCCCAGGGGGCCGAAGGTGTCGTCCTTCCCCCCCAGTGGCAGTGTGTACCCCAGGGAGCTGAAGGTGTCGTCCTTCCTCCCCAGCGGCAGTGTGTACCTCAGGGGGCCGAAGGTGTCGTCTTTCCCCCCCCAGCGGCAGTGTGTACCCCAGGGGGCCGAAGGTGTCGTCCTTCCCCCCCAGCGGCAGTGTGTACCCCAGGGAATTGAAGGTGTCGTCCTTCCTCCCCAGCGGCAGTGTGTACCCCAGGGAGCTGAAGGTGTCGTCCTTCCTCCCCAGCGGCAGTGTGTACCCCAGGGAGCTGAAGGTGTCGTCCTTCCTCCCCAGCGGCAGTGTGTTCCCCAGGGAGCTGAAGGTGTCGTCCTTCCTCCCCAGCGGCAGTGTGTACCCCAGGGAGCTGAAGGTGTCGTCCTTCCTCCCCAGCGGCAGTGTGTTCCCCAGGGAGCTGAAGGTGTCGTCCTTCCTCCCTAGCAGCAGTGTGTACCCCAGGGAGCAGAAGGTGCCGTCCTTTCTCCCCAGCGGCAGTGTGTACCCCAGGGGGCCGAAGGTGTAGTCCTTCCCCCCCAGCGGCAGTGTGTACCCCAGGGAGCTGAAGGTGTCGTCCTTCCTCCCCAGCGGCAGTGTGTACCCCAGGGAGCAGAAGGTGTCGTCCTTCCCCCCCAGCGGCGGTGTGTACCCCAGGGAGCAGATGAGGCCGTCCTTCCAATCCAGCGGAAGTGTGAACCCCAGGGGGCAGAAGGTGTCATCCTTCCTCCCCAGCGGCAGTGTGTTCCCCAGGGAGCTGAAGGTGTTGTCCTTCCTCCCCAGCGGCAGTGTGTACTCCAGGGAGCAGAAGGTGCCATCCTTTCTCCCCAGTGGCAGTGTGAACCCCAGGGGGCAGAAGGTGTGGTCCTTCCCCCCCAGCGGCAGTGTGTACCCCAGGGAGCAGAAGGTGTCGACCTTCCTCCACAGCGGCAGTGGGTACCCCAGGGGGCCAAAGGTGTCATCCTTCCCCCCCAGCGGCAGTGTGAACCCCAGGGGGCAGAAGGTGTCGTCCTTTCCCCCCAGCGGCAGTGTGAAACACAGGGGGCAGAAGGTGTCGTCCTTCCCCCCCAGCGACAGTTTACCTTAACCAGGGGAGACACCAATCTCCCAGACGGCACAGATGGGACCGTGGTCTCTGCGCCCATAGCTTGTCCAGATCCCCAACTACCGTCACTGGGACAACCGGAGGAGGGGGTAAGTACAAATTCCCCTCCCCAGCTAACTACTAATGTGGCCCCAGGGTTAACAGAGGAAATGTTAACCCCCACTGACCCCCACGTTTCCCTGGCTACTGAGCCGGAATATGTCCCAAGTACCCCAGCAGAAGAGCTGACAGCGGGGCAGAGTGCAGTCGGCCTCTGCCCTCCCTTTGTCCCTTGTACAGAGCAGGAGGTCCTGCAGGTTATACCAGCAGAAGAGCTGGCATCAGGGCAGAGTGCCGCTGGCCTCTGCCCCTCAAGTCCCCTCAGCGTGTTGCACCATCACCCCAGCGAAATATCCAGGTGCCTGGTTAGACTTCCCCCCAAAGGGGAGATGTGTGACGAAGTTTCCCCTTCGCCACTTTGGCTTGGAGAGGACTGTTTGCCAGCCTCCTGCCCTGCGACTATGGTCCTGGGACATATTGCCCTTTGGAACCAGTGTTCGGCCATACCAGAGTGTATGTCACTCATTCTGGCCCTTTACATACAGGGGGGTCATTCGGTACTTGCCCTGTGGGAGCGGTGATACCCCAGATAACTATGCCATGGAGCCCATTCATATGATGAAAGACTATGGGAAAGACTGTAGCTACATGGCAATTGAACTGTGTGAAGAGGATCTGAGCGCTATTCGGTAGTTTTGTGCGCTCAGATCCCAGCTACCTGGGGATATGGGAAATGTGAGTAAATGTGAATTGCAGTAATGCTGATGGGTTGTCAAACTAGAGAATTGACCAACAAATACTTTTGTCCGGACATCCCCAGGCCGATCCGTTGGGATCAGACCGTGTATGCCGGCTTATGGTCACAGGGGAGGTGTGTAGCGGAACCCATCACTGTTTTACCCTGTTTTATGATTATTATGGTTAAAATATGATCCTACTATATGTATGTTGGTTGATGCTCTGCAGAATATTGTCCCAGACATTTGCAGCTACTTGGCATGGGAGATAATCCTGTTACAGCGACTCCGCATAAGATAAAGAAAGTCTATTGTATACAGTGTTTTCATTCTCAGATAAGAACAAAGAAGTGTAATTGAATCAATGTCTGATTGTATCAAAGTTGCCAGGGAGCCTCGGAGAGGTGTGACCCACCTATTGTTCTCTTTATGTGTATTGTGCGGCCAAATATGGGCATGTGTATTGCCTGTGGGAAGAGATGGGTATAAATATTTCTGCAATAACAAAATAAAGTCAGTATTCATTTGACTCCCAAATTGTGTGTCGTCCAATATGGGAGGTCGGGAATGGTGAGACTGTAGTGCCTCTTGGGTATTTTACCGTATACCAGCTGAGATATTGGACTGCGTGTTCCAGCTCCGTTACAAGGAGGATGAGGAGGAGGAGGGAGGAGGAGGAGGGGGGGGGGGGTGAGGAAGGGGGAGGGAAAGAGACAGGATGGAAAAGAGGGGGGAAGAGACACAAGGGAGGGAGAGGAGGGGAGGAGACGCAGGGGAGGGAGAGGGGGGGCACAGGAAAGGGGCACAGAGGCCACACAAGGGGGACACAGAGGGCACAAGAGGGACACAGGGGGCAGCACATTTCTCACCCTTGACTTATACTCAGGTCGGCTTATACTCGAGTATATACGGAAATTAATAACTAATCCTCATATTGCAGATCAGAGGAGATTTTAAAAGGTTGAACTTGATGGACTGAAAGTATTTTTTCAACCTTAATTACTATGGCCCTCATTCAATTGCGATTTGGACAATTGAATAGTGCTCTAAATAAGCACATAACATATTTTTTTAAAATAATTATTTAGTTAGTGAAAACCTTGCTTTTGGATAGATGCTTACTAACTAAAAACTTCTTTAAAAAAATATGTTATGTGCTTATTTAGACCCCTATTCAATTGGCCAAATTGCAATTGAATGAGGGCCTATGTAATTATGTAACTATGAAGATGTGGCCCTTCGATTTGGGGGGTAAGCAAGTCATTAGGGATTTTTGTTAGAGATCTTTCTGTGGAGTGTTGATGCCAGAGACTAAACTGAAGTAGTTGTGAAGCCAATTGAAGTAGAGATATAGGGCAATAATTGGATGGAGAAGCTGGATCAAGTGAAGCTTTCTTAAAAATGTGTGTGATTAAGGCGTATTTTAGATATGGTCAAAGCTTGCCAGTATAGTAAAGGAAGGCATATCTGTGACAGTAAAGGATCAAGTGGGCAAGGTGAAGTTGATAGAAGATCAGGGACTCTATTCTTGATTACAGGATAAAATAGCTGATAAGATAGACAGGGACAGATGATGGGGCATAGGAGAATGTTGAATGCAGAGAATGCTTTGGAGTTATAGATCATGGTTGATATTAGCACTGAAATATAGTGTTGTTTGATGAGATTGAAGCAAAGAGGAAGAAGATTTAACTTCAGAGTACCTCTGGATATAGTGTGTTTGTTTACTGTGCTGTGGTTCTGGAAGACACGTGTGGGGGGGGGGGGGGGGTGCATGGTGAATGGAACAACAGTTTCAAGGACCAAATGTAATAAGTTGTTGTATTGTGAGGTTCCAATGCTTGGGGAGGTGAGGGGGCTTCTGTATGTTCCATTGGTGGATGTTACTGATGGAAGTTGGGAAGAAGATGTATAGTGATGCTGCAGGTTAGGGGGTAGGTGTCAGGTAATGGGAGTGTGGAGATGCCAATGTTGTGACAGTTGATGGATTTTAGCTTATGTGCGTTTTGTGTGCATGCAGCCCTGTTGGTGGTGTGTGGGAATGATTGAGGTGACTGGCTTAGGAGAAAGGTCAGTAGAATGAATGAGGGGAGATGGGAATGGGGCTAGTATAAGTATGCATACTTGAATAAATATGATTTTTAGGTTTGGAGGAGACAGTGACTTAGTACAACTTACCAGTGGCAAAACGGTGATCAAATGCTCTATAATACAAGACAACTATTCTTCACTCCTTTTTAGTCCATAAAACTCCATTGAAAAAAAATAAATAAAAATTTAGACATTTTTGATACATACGGTGGTAGCACTTAGTCCAAATGCAACTCGACAAAAGGAAGAGAATAAAACCCACATTCAGTAAGAATACCTGTTCACAATTTTACAAAAACTGCACTTACATATACAGTAAATGCAATAAAAGATACTCTACACTTTACACTGCAAATTGACATGAGCAGTCGGTAAATAAATCTCCACGCTCACATGTGGTCCACTAGTCAGAATGTCTCCTTATTGATCCAGCAATGCAAAGGATTAGTAACAGTGGGCTCATTATGAATTCAATCACAAGCCTTATCGTACAGCTGCTGAGTACAGCAACAAGATTCAAGCTTGAATGCATTTCTTCCCCCTCTGGGAACTTTTTCAAGAGCTATAATGATATTTTATGTGTGCTACCTACAGCAAAAGTATTTATATTGGATTATGTGTGTGTGCAGTTCTGCAATTCATTGTAAATTAAAATAGCAGTTACATAAATAAGATACATAAGCAAAACTGCTACTTGCCTTGCAATATTATATAAATCATAGCTATGTGAGCCATTAGGAAGACTTTTCCTCAGTGTACGCATTAGAGATGATATGATGTTGTGGTGAATGTCTAACTTCACTGCAAAACATATGTGGCTGTAACAGTATGTGTATATCAAGCTGATATATCAAGCCAGTTTAACTGGTAAATCCTGCAAACCTCTATAACTGTGTTATTGTGCAAAATATGCTATGTATATATTTATATATATATATATATATATATATATATATATATATATATATATATATATATAGCATCTAAAACTAGGTGTTCAACCCTGTTCTATAACAATTGCAAATTAGAGTTTTTTTTAAAATGAGATGCGATTGAAGCTATTGATACCAGATTAGATTGTAACCCCCTCCCAATTTGATTACTAATATTTATGTTAGTGTTTTATATATATATATATATATATATATATATATATATATATATATATATATATATATATTGTAATAACTGTATTTCTCAGAATTTTGAGCTGGTAACAGTTTTTTTTAACTTGTTTTAGACATTCAAATGTGAACACAGATGTACTATGTATTTACTGTAGTACTGTACTGTGGAGGGCTTCTATTGCTTGTTTGCCCACCATATAGTAAATTATTGTTGTGGTGAACTACCTACTCATAAGGCCCGCTCCATGCTGATGATAGCCAGTAAGCTTGAAACAGCTGTGCGTGGATAGGATTCCCAGTTTGCATATAATCCACCCTTGGCTTTGCATAAAAGCTGTGTGATGCAGCGGGCATAAGCTTAAGGGAAGCCATGTTTTAAATGGTCTATGGATTGAAGAGCAAGGCATTTGTGGGCACATTTGCATGTCTCTGCTCAGCTTCCCAGAATGCAATGTAATAACTGTATTTCTAGGAATTTTGAGCTGGTAACAGGTTTTTTTAACTTGTTTTAGACATTTAAATGTGAACACAGATGTACTATTTATTTACTGTAGTACTGTATAGTGGAGGGCTTCTATCGCTCTTTTGCCCATCATATATTAAATGATTTTTGTGGTGAACTACCTACTCATAAAGTCAAAAACACAAGTTGGGATCCCGCTCCACGCTGATGATAGCCAGTAAGCTTGAAACAGCTGTGAGGAGGTTTTTGGATCGCTTCTCTGCCAGTTGGCTATTGGAGTACTAGCTGGATAAAAGAGTGGCGATCAACACTGCTATTATGGTGGAGCATTCTACTACTGGAGGAGTTGGAGGCCAAGCAGGACCTGGAACCGGATCTGAGAGAGGAGGAGGTGGAGCTGGTGTCCGGAAGGACCATTCGTGGAATGACACTCTTCGTTTGGAAGTTCAATCTGCATTCCAAACTAAAAAGAATGGTTATTACATACAAAAACGGCTTTTGCATGAGGCTCTTGGTTTGTCCTTTGACAATTTTTTTTGTTTTCAGGAATTTTAGAGGAAGGGGACTTATGACCTGACCCTGATTTCTGAGTATTGGGCAAACCAGATTTTAGAGTCGTGCAGAAGCCAAGTGGATTCACCGATTATGAAAGGTATAAAACTAACATAATTGTTAGGAGATACAGAACAAATGATAACGGTGCATATGTACAATCCTCACATTTCAGATGGAGACATTATGACATTTCTGAGAAGCTATTGTCTGAATATCAGATATGCTGGAGTAGTGAGGAATTTACTTGGAGTATGGACAGGCAAGAGGAAGTTTTGGGGGACATTTGTTGCCGACCCTAAGGGATGGAATGGGTATAGGCGACCCCCTCCTGTCTTCACAATACTAAGGAATAGCGGTTTCCTTTCTTTTAACCAAATGCCCCCTTATTGTAAAAACTGCCAAATGTATGGACATGATGTATGTGCCAAAACCCAAGTGTGCAGATTCTGTGGAAGTGATGAACATGAAGCTAAAAACTTCACAGAAAAGAAAATGTGATCTCTATGCCAAGACTGACCATCTGCATAAGGATTGTCCTAAAAAATCTTCTCCCAGAAGATGGGAGAAGGACAAACCTGAAACCGAGAAAAAAGAGCCTTGTAAGATTAACGAACAGAAGTTCACTCTAAGTGACAAGAAAGTAGAAGCCTTGAGAAAAATGGGATATAAAAAGTATAGTTGTAGTCCCTTACCCATATCCTGTCCCAATTTAAAAAAAAAAAAAAAAAAACATCACAGGAGCCGAGCCGACTGTTCTATCAACTGGGTGAAACATGGACATTTCTAGAAACCCTCCTCAATCAAAAAAGATGAGAGGTTCAGCCATAGAACTTTCCAGAAAAAAAAGAAAACCTTTCAAAATGGATGTCTGAAACAGATCTCACTACAAAAATACAGGTGTACTATCACATGATAATATCAATAGTAATGAAAATTCTGCTCTTACAGCCTTCGAGTCAGAAAATGATCTTGAAGGGCTGATTGGGTATATATCATCCTCAGATACTGAGAAATTAACAGTCGAAATGGAAATGGAAAATAGTCCCGCGCCCAGTGAAATTGATTCTGAGGGCGGGGATTGTAGTGCCAAAGGTGCCAGGTAAGACCTTTTCTAACATCTACCAATGTTCCAAGTTAGCACATTAAATGTACGGAGCCTAAAAAATCCTGTACGCAGGGCAGCTCTGTATGATTTTTTTAAAACTAGAAAAGATTTTTATTATTCTTGCAGGAGTGTGGAATTGAAAAAAAGATTTGAATATAGTGATATAGAAAAAGACAAGTGTATAGGAGTTGGTATTTTATACTTTTTATTTTAAAAGTAATAATTTACAAATTTAAAAATATGAGGAAGTAATACCTGGGTGTCTTTTAAATTGTTTTTGTTCAATTTTATCATTTTAAGTCTATAAATGTTTATGCCCCACCGGAAAAAAAAGAGAAAACTGAGTTTTTTTAAATCCTTTTGGCTGACAATAATCCTTTGATTGTAGGTGGAGATTTTAACTGCGTATGGCCTGGTGAATGTAGAGGAAGTGAAAGTACTGAAACAAGAACAGATAGATCTGCAAGTATTTTAAAAGGAATGGTAGAGGATGATAACTTACAGGATGGATGGAAAGTGTCAGAAGGTATGAATGAAGGCTTTACGTGGAGCAATGTTTTATCCAAATTTTAAATAGATTATTTGTTTTTATCAAACGATTTAAACATTTTAAATAGTAAATTATGTGAAAATATCAGATCAAAAACTCTTATTGGAAGGTAAATACGTAATTTTTAGTAAAAGAAGAAATTAGAGAGGATTTAAAAAAATATATATATATTTACAATGGAATAATTTTAGCGATGAAGAAGATATTATTTTATGGTGGGATAAGATTAAAAAAAAAATAAAACACTATTTGATATTTTATTTTTAGTTGGACAAATATATTTTATTTTTAATTGGACAAAAAAGGCAAGAGAAAAAAGAGAAGAGTATAGAATATTACAATTTGGCCTTCAGGCACTATACAAAGCCAGAAGTCAGGGCTTTCTGGGTTGAGGAGGGTTTATCTCAAGTAAAAGAAGAAATAAAAACATTTTAAAAAGAAAAAGGCAAACAAATCATTTTTAATTCTAGAGTAAAAGTTTTAGAAGAAGAGGAAAAATGTTCCCATAATTTTTTTAGAAAAGTAAGAAATACGAAAGACATTATTGAAAATATAGAGGGAGAAACAGAAATTAAAAAATTAAACAAGTAGTTTTTAATTTGTATTCTGACTTATTTTCTTTAAAAAAAACAGATATATTTTTAGAGGAATACATTTTAGATAAAATAGAACCTTCTTTTAACACTGACAAAAAAAGAAAAAATAGAAAACAATTTCAATAGTACTGAGATTTTAAATACAATTTTTTAAAGGGGAAAATGCCATGAAATGATGAATGATTGAATTTTTTATTACTTTTTGGGATGTTTTAGAAAAAGATTTTTTAAATTTAATTGAGAAAGTCTCCCCTACCAATGTTTTACCAGCTTCATGGAAGCAGGGGGTGGTAGTTTTAATTTCCCTAGTAGAAATATTACCCCAAATTTGAGTGCTATTAAAGACATTATTTATTATAGTTTAGAAAGAAGACAGGATTTGGCATTAATTAATTGTGACTTTGAAAAAGCCTTTGATAGGATATCACATAGATTTTTATTTCATGTTTTAAAAAGAATGGGTGTACCAGAGAGAATGTTGAAGCAAATTTAAAGTGTGTATGATGGATGTATGAGTTGTGTTAGTGTGAATGGGCTTATGACTGACTGGATCAGTATAAATGCTGGTGTGAAACAAGGTAGTCCCCTCTCCCCCTTTTATTCAATGTTGTATAGAACATTTTTTTTTTTATATGTATACATTTATTGAGTGTATGCACATCTTATCTTTCACAGACTTGAACCTTACAAAGAACAGCAATTTTTTTCTTTTATTTCTTTGGGGCCAAAGGCAAAGAGATCGCTGCATCTATTTTACAGTAAGTGCTTTTCATTTACAGATATAAAATGGGATATTGCTTTAACTCTTTTTGTGCTGAAGTGCAATAAATGGATCATGGATCATGGAGTCATTCACTTTAATGTCTTATTTTAACCACCTTGCAGTGAATACACTTGCTAATTACAATATTCTTTTACTGAACTATTTCTAGGTAATGAGGACACATTAATATACTGAAATTGTCAAGACAAAATTATTTCCTATTATACCAGACTGTATTAACTCAACCTGTTTTACAGCAGGTTAACTTTTATAATTTATATATATATATATATATATATATATATATATATATATATACATATACATATATATATATATATATATATATATATATATATATACATATACATATATATATATATATATAATATATACATAATATATATATATATATATATATATATATATATATATATATATATATATAATATGTGTATATATATATATATATATATATATATATATATATATATATATTTAATATGTTCATTGCGAAAGCAAATAAATATGATATTTCTACCACCGGTGACTATTATGACTCTACCTTTTCTGCAAGGTCAAGTTACTGGCAGACAGTGTTACTTTTTCCACCCCTTTAACTTCCTTGAATGGTGCAATCTGCCACTGATTCAACAATTTTATACCTTCCTTAAGTTGCTGTCTTGTATCGTCTCTGGTATGCCTCTCAGACGCAAGTTATTTATCCTGCTGCGATCTTCAAGTGAAGCGACTTTAAACTGCAAGTCCTCTATTTTATTTTCCAGAGGAATATATTAGTAGATTATTATTATCAGAAATTAATTTATCACAGACTTTTTCTACGGAGTCCACTCTTTCCTTTACTTCATTGATGAGTTGTGTATTTTCCGTATTTTTTTTTTGTGAAGTCTGCCTTTAGGCTGGTTTGAAAGTTCTGGAATAGTTCTCTCATTTTGGAGCAAGTCAATGTATCCTCTTCATCAGAGAAGGAGCTCCCCGCACTCACGGTTTGCGATGCCTTGTCTGGAGACAGGTTAGCCTCTGTATTTAGATGAGTTTCTTCAGCAGGATTAGCAATATTAACACACTTACTCCTAGGAGAGAATATGTTCGGGGTTTTCAAATTATCCCCTTTTTTATCTCTTGCTTTCATTTTAGTCAGCATTTTTATGATTATCTCTTTAAATAGAGACTTGCTTGGGATATAGGAAACCTGGATTATTTTCCTCACCCAGAGGTGGTGTATGGAAACTCTTATTATTTCGAAACTTTATGGCAAATTGAGCTTCCGCCAAGAATTCAAATAAATAGAGTTTGACTAAAACTGTAACATCTTTCCTGATACATTTTCTGGTATCTGGACAAACTCTGCCCAACCTCTTTGATTTGTTTGCTTGCAGTGGTCTACTTAAATAACACAATGTGCCGTGTTATTCCCTTTGGATCTGCATCATATAAGCACTGCAAGTCTCCTTCAGAGCTGCCGGAAGAAGGGTTATTTGTTGTTACTGATATTTATCTGGTGGGGCTTTATTTGTTTTTAATGTCTCGCCCTTTTGATTCTTATAATTTTTAAATACTTATTGCCTTAATGATAGTATCCGTGAGTTTAGGCTATCACTGGAGGTTTAAGGACTTATGAACTTAAGAAAAACTTTTATTGATCTTTCCAGGTCCCACTAGTTGTAGTTTGTATGTCCTTTAATTCATTATATTATGAGTTTTTAGCTCTATATAGAATAATTTGGTATTTTAGCAATGAGGAGAAGAGAATAAAAAGTATAGTACCTCGCTGCTGCCAACCCCAGCAGTGTCTCAGGAAATCTTGATAGTACTTTATACAGATGTAACATACCTCTTGTCCGTCTTAGATCATTTTCCAGTTTTCCAATTTCTTCACCTTACCCTCCAGCAGCCCAAACTGACCTTTCCCTGATGAACTCAGGCTTCAGATAGGGCAGTTGATATAATTTCACTCGCCCCCTCCTTATTCCTGTTGTCACTGTTGCAGTGCTGGGAAGGCTCGTCATAAGGCATCCATTCGGCTTCACTTCGCCTTCACAAGCTATCTTTTATACACACCAATCAGCACGCCCAGACGTCCCTCAGGGTCTTGGACTATCTGAATGCCCCTAGCATTCGCTGCAGAATCTCTGGGCGTCTGTGTGATCCTGGGCCACAACTCTGCGGTCCTCCAGCTCACCCGGCAGTGGTAGCGTGGCCTCCGGAGCCCGGATCTCTGCGCGCTTCCTCGCCACTCTCGGAGTCTCCTCCCTCCTTCTCCGAGCTTCTCGATCCCCTCACACCAGAGGGGTGGGACGGGCCTGTCCGCCTGTAGGCCGGTATAGACGCTGCCACCACACGATATGTATAGCCAACTCCACTAGCAGCACAGGCAACTAGCAGCACCGGGGACACTGCCAGGAGCCCGGCAGTTGCCTCCCACCCGGACCTCCACTTGCGAGGGGCGCGGTGAGCAGCCCCAGTCCGCTCAGGTGTGTGCTGTCATCCCCTTACTTGTGTACAGCTCAGCTGAGTTGCTGTCTCCCCGCCATCCTGAAGCTAGCTACAAACTAGCATGAATTCATTTACTGTCATAGAACATTTTTTAAATGAAATAAAAAAAGATAAAGTAATACAAGGAATTCCAGTGATAGGTGCTGGTGGTAAACAAGTTAAAGTTTTCTCATATATGGATGATACAACAATTGTTTGTAGGGATTCTGTTTCCATAAAAAGAGCAGTGCGAGTGGCTGAATGGTTTTGTTGTGCATCTGGTTTGAAGTTGAATATTGAAAAAATTGAATGCATGTTGTATGGAAAGCAGAAAAGTATTTTAGATATCACTATCCCACTACAAAGAGATAAAATAAAAGTGATAGGTATTTATTCCACAAAATACATTTTTAGAAATGTAACATTTGAAGGAAAAAATGTAATTATAAAGCAAATTATTTTACCTATAATTTTATACACTTCCATGGTTTTATTTCCTCCTATTTTGTGGCTAAAACGCATTATTAGAGAGTGTTTTATTTTTTTATGGCGTTCCAACATGGAGAGATTTAAAAGGGTAAAATTGTATAAATTACATGCAAATGGAGGAAACATTTTTATTGATTTAAAAAAAAAATTGAGTTTTAAATTTCTTGCTTTTAATATCAAAATGGCTCTCAGTACTAATGATTGTATAGCTAGTTATTTTACAAAATATTCCATTGTTTTTTTATTTCGCAAATATGGGTGGATGGGCTTGTCTTTAAATAAACCTTATGCTTTTAGCCCTCCAAAACATTATGTTATTTTAGAAAAAATCATAAGAGAATATAATTTACAAACTTTTAGCGTGGAATTTTAAACCACAACACTGTTTTATATGGAAGGATGGGGAAAGAGAGCTTTTTAGAAAATTGGTTAATTATTAATTATTTTAAAGAAGCTTTTTGGAAGCAAGAAGTATTTTGTAAAAAAAACAATGTTACCCCAGGGTTGTTTAAAATATGCATTTAGTTTATTATATATTTATTATTGGAGGGATAAAAATCAAATAGGAAAAGACAGAACAGAAATGGAAGTTGCATACTTCCAAAAGGTTATTATAATTTAATTTTTTTCCTTAAAATGTTTTCTTTTTTACCTTTTTACCATTTATTTTATTCTTTTTATCCTTTTTTATGCCTTTTTAGAGAAAGGATAGGATAGGGTTTTAACATCAAATAAGGGATAGAAAGAAATATGGGAAAAGAAAGGGAAAATATAGGAGTTTTTAATAGGTTTTTATAGGGAAAGATATTTTTTTTCTAAATTTGACCTACTAAATTTGACCTAGTAAATTTCCTTTTTTTTTTGTTTTAACATGCCGTGATGATGTATAAATGATAATAATAAATGATAATAACTTGACCTGGCAATATTGCGAAAAATTAAGGTAATCAATGACTGAATGGTATATATAAAAAATAAAAAAATAGCTGTATAAACCAACATTGGCTTTGCATAAAAGCTGTGAGATGCAGCGGGCATAAGCTTAAAGGAAGCCATGTTTAAAATGGTCTATGGATTGAAGAGCGAGGCATTTGGGGGCACATTTGCATGTGCCTGCTCAACTTCCCAGAATGCAGTGTAATAAATGTATTTAGCTGAGTTTTAAGCTGTAACAGGTTTTTTAACTTGTTTTAGACATTCAGTACTATTTATTTACTGTAGTACTGTACGGTGGAGGGCTTCTATCGCTCTTGTGCCCACGATATATTAAATGATTGTTGCGGTGAACTACCTACTCATAAGGTCCACAACACAAGCTGGTATCCCGCTCCACGCTGATGATAGCCATTAAGCTTGAAACAGTTGGAAGGTATTGTGACCCGTAGGACCCTCAGCCTTAGGAAATTGCCCCCCTTCATTGGGGGCCTTAAGCCATTTGCTGCTATTGGGGGTACTTGAACGATTTGGTGGCTTTTAGCCATTGGGAGCAGCATGAGCAAGATGGCTAATTCTGAAGACCGGTATCATTGTACCGTAAAAGTTACCATCCCTGAGAAATATCAGGGAGAAAACAAACTGGATTTCATTGTGAACACCCTTTTGCAGAAATGTGGACGAGCCCTGTCAAACCGGTTCTGTATGCCGGAATTCTATATTAGAGGTATTAACGAGCTGGTGTTCAAAGATTTTGATCACTACAACCAATTTAAAACTGGATACTGGAACAAAAAGGACGATGCTGCGACTGTACCATACAATCTATGCACAAAGATGATATTAGGATGGATAAAGTAAAGATGTATAACCCATATGTTCCTCAAGAGGAGGTTGATAAGTTTTTGAATTGGGGGAATTTTGCAGAAGTGGAACTCATTAAAAACATTGAAAACAAGTATAATGTGTGGACAGGAAAACGCTTATATAAATGTTGCCTAAAGGATGATAAGTACTCAGACGATGGATTATACCATCCAAAACAAACCTTCCTGATTAGAAACCATAAAGGTTTTTTTGCGATATTCAGGAATGCCTTTGTACTGCTGGGCATGCACGGATTTTGGACACGACCAAACCAACTGTGTGTCAATTTGTTTTTGCATTAACTGTAGAGAACTAGGACATGTGGAAGAAGATTGTAAGGCAGAAACACAACGTTACTACTGTCAAAGTAAAGAACATCTCAGTGATACATTCCCCACACCAATGTCAAGGTCTTTTGCAGATACTGTAAAAAATAAAGATCAAAGAAGGGCCCCTGTGAAATTGACAGTTACATCAATTCAACCCAAAAAATACATGTCAACAGGGGAAAAATTCAAGAAGAAATTTGTAAAAAAGGAAGCAAATTGGGGAGACATGGTCCTCCTTGGAAGATATATAATAATACAATATAATAATACTAGCAACTTGCACGTCAAAAATGACAGCAATAAAATTGTAATGCTGGCAAAGCTGTTTGCCACATAATGTAAGCACCTTTGGCGCCCACCGCGAGCCTCTCCCTTGACTACTTCCTCCCTTGTGTCTCCTTTCCCCCCTCCTCTTCCTCCCTTGTGTCTCCTTTCCCCCTCCTCTCCCTCCCTTGTGTCTCCTTTCCTCCCTCCTCTCCCTCTCCTGTGTCTTTTTTTGCCCCCTCTCCCTCCCCTGTGTCCCTTTTCCCTTACCTCCCTCCTGTGTCTTCTCCCCATCCCTCCCTCCCCTGTGTCTCTACCCCTCTCCCTCCCTTTGTGTCTCTTCCCCCGTCTCCCTCCCCTGTGTCTCTTCCCCCTATCTCCCTCCCATGTCTGTCCCCACTCTCCCTCCCCTGTGTCTGTCCCCCCTCTCCCTCACCTGTGTCTGTTCCCTCCTCTCTCTCCCCTGTGTCTGTTCCTCCTCTGTCGTTTTCCCCCTCTACCCCCTCTGTGTCTGTTTGCCCTGCTCTCCCTCTCCTGTGTCTCCTTCCCATGTGTCTCTTTCCCCCTCCCCTGTGTCTCTTCCCTCCTCCCCTGTGTCTCTTCCCCCTCCCCTGTGTCTATTCCCTCCTCCCCTGTGTCTCTTTCCCCCTCCCATGTCTCTTCTCCCATCCACTGTTTCTCTTCTCCCCATGTCTGTTTCCTTCCCCCTTTCAGCTTTTCATCCTCCCTCTCCTCATCCTCCTCCTCCTTCCTCCCCTCATCCTCCTCCTCCTCCCTCCACTCATCCTCCTCCTTCCACTCATTCTCCTCCTCCCTCCCTCCCTCCCCTCCTCCTCCCTTTCCCCCTCTCCCCTCACTTAGCTTCATAGCGCTGCTCCTCCTGCTGTCCATCGCGTCTTCGGGCTGTCAGGACCCAGCATATGCTAATTATGTGACACGCATGTGACATCACGTCATTAGTGGACAGCAGCAGGAGCAGCGTGATGAAGGTAAGTGTGGGGAGGGAGGGTTAATTGGAGAGGGGGAAAGGGAGGAGGGAGGAGGAGAATGAGGGGAGGGAGAGGATGTGGGGAGGGAGCCAGGAGGCGGGTGATGCGAGCCCTGGGGCTCCTGCTGCTATTCATCGGGTCTTCCGGCTGTGTCGGTACCTGTCATATGATAATGACGTGACGCGCATGTGACACAGAAGACGCGATGGACAGCGGCAGGAGCCGCGCAATGAAGGTAAGTGAGGGGAGGGGGGGTTAATTGGAGAGGAGGAAAGGGAGAAGGAGAATGAGGGGAGGGAGGAGGAGGATAAGGGGAGGGAGGAGGAGAATGAGGGGAGGAAGGAGGATGAGGGGAGGGAGAGGATGAGGGGAGGGAGAGGATCAGGGGAAGGAGGGAGGAGGGGGTGATGTGAGATGTGGGGCTCCTGCTGCTGTTCATTGGGTCTTCCGGCTGTGTCGACACCCGGCAAATGCTAATGACATGACGCACGTGTGAAGTCACGTCATTAGCATATGCTGGGTCCCGACACAGAAGACGCGATGGACAGCAGCGGGATGAAGGTGAGGGGTGAGGGGGTTAATCGGAGAGGGGGAAAGGGATGAGGAGGGAGGAGCAGGTTGAGGGGAATGAGGGAGGAGACACTGGGGGTGATGCGAGGCTGGGGGGCTTTATATAGAATATTTTCCGTTTTATGAGTTACAATCTCAAAATAAATATCCCATAGTATGGTAATTTTAAATAATTTTCATCATGACATATCACAGAACCCACCCATAAATCATTATATAAGTTTGGGCAGAACTTTTAATTAGAATAGATTGATAATCACAAAAGCAATTATCTACAATTGTCCATTAATTTAGAATATAGTAATAAGTTACAGTTTCAAGATTAATCTCTAAAATTGTCTATTGCTACCAAAGTTTTAACAATATAGGGAATATTACACACATAAGTGTATATCATTTATTCCCAATAGGAATATTAAATACCAGATCAATAAGAACTTATCATGAAAAAAGTATTTTGAAACAATTTATCTATTTACTGATACCATTTGTAGATCGCCTACCAAACTCTCTCCCAAAAGAGAGGCATATAAAGGCAAGTGGCAAATCATTTACCATAAAAGTTCTTTGCAATTCTAAATTATAGAAAAATAAAATAGTATTTTCATTCTTTTGAATATTTTTTATATGTCAATGTTTGGATATATTTATAGCTTTCATTTAGTCCTTTAACAATCTAATAAGGCAATTTATCATTGTCAAAATAAATGATAAGTACCATAAGACTTTTTTAAACATGTGAAAAAAAGGTATTTTAAGTGGATATTTCATGTGTATCAATTTAGCTACTGTATATACCATAAAGTTGCAATTTTCATTCAGTCCATTAGATATCATGGTATTAAGATTAATAATCCAACGTGTCTCGGCCTTTAACAATTCCTTCTCAACATCTCCCTTTCTAATTCCCAAGTTTATTTGGTCATAAACCCAACATTTTAGTTGGGGCTTAGAATTGTGTTCTGACAAGAAATGTTTCTCTACTGTTGTCAAAGTTTTATGTCTTTCTATAGCTTGCCTTTCGTATTCAGAGAAATTCTCTGTAAGGTATCGATAAAAAGAGCAAAATCAAAAATTAAATATTCTGGAACATATGGATGTGGACAATGCTCATTTTGTAAATAAATGGTAAAAGTGAAAAGTGTTACTGACAGACGAGGAAATGAGATAAATCTACATGGACTCTATTCCTGTCTTAGTACTAATGTGTTATACTGCATACAATGTACTTGCAATCTAAAATATGTCGGTATAACCACAAGACAGTTACGCTGTGAATTGTGAGAGCACATTGCAACAATATAAATGGAATTAGAGCTATAGAAAGACATAACATTTTGACAACAGTAGAGAAAAATTTCTTGTTAGAACACAATTCTAAACCCCAACTAAAATGTTGGGTTTATGACCAAATAAACTTGGGAATTAGAAAGGGAGATGTTGGGAAGGAATTGTTAAAGGCCGAGACACTTTGGATTATTAATCTCAATACCCTGATATCTAATGGACTGAATGAAAATTGCAACTTTATGGTATATACCTAAAATTGATACACATGAAATATCCACTTAAAATACCTTTTTTTCAGATTTTTAAAGAATTCTTATGGTACTTATCATTTATTTTGGCAAAGATAAATTGCCTTATTAGATTGTTAAAGGATTAAATGAAAACTATAAATATATCCAAAAATTGACATAAAAAAACATTCAAAATAATGAAAATACTATTTTATTTTTCGATAATTTAGAATTGCAAAGAACTTTTATGGTAAATAATTTGCCACTTGCCTTTATAATAATAGATTGTCATATTATTTAAATGTGGATATTTCATATGCATGTAGCTGTATGTAAATTAGACATATGTGAATATTGTGAATTAGACAATTGAGCATATTTTACATGTATGCGCAGAGTGACCTTCCTCTTTTGGGAGAGAGTTTGGTAGGTGATCTACAAATGGTATCAGTAAATAGATAAATTGTTTCAAAAGTCATTTTTCATGATAAGATCTTATTGATCTGGTACTTAATATTCCAATTGGGAATAAATGATATACACTTATGTGTGTAATATTCCCTATATTGTTAAAACTTTGGTAGCAGACAATTTTAGAGATTAATCTTGAAACTGTAACTTATTACTATATTCTAAATTAATGGACAATTGTAGATATTGCTTTTGTGATTATCAATCTATTCTAATTAAAAGTTCTGCCCAAACTTATATAATTATTTATGGGTTGGTTCTTTGATATGTCATGATGAAAATTATCACATATAATAGTTGTCAAACTACGAATCGTCATCACGCGAGTGTGCCGCATTTGCGGAAGGTAGAGGTTTTAAGGCGCATGACTTTGGAACAACACAACCCCGCATAATTCTTAACTCGCAGCACTTTGTCCTATGCTGCCTTAAAACACTAACAGCACAACCCTGCATTGTTAACTCCCAGCACTTTTCCTATGGCGCCTCAAAACACCATACAAAACTCCCACACGAAAAAAATGGGCGCCGAAAAAAATAAAAACGAGGCTACACAACGGTGAAGCGCTTAAAACATAGCTGGACACTTAGCAGTTTGACAAGGCACGTACGAGGTACTACAACGGACTGTTACTAAAGACGGAAAGTCCTTTAGCCGCGCGTAGCACATACAATATCGCCGCCATGTTATGACTCCACAATAACGCATCTGAAATGGCGGCTTTCCCGCCTAAACTAACGGTTCTGGTTCGCGCACGCAGCCTATATATACGGCACACTTGCCACACTGCTGACACTTTCTCCTCAGGTGATTACAGTCTGACTGGACATTTTCTGCTGCCGGAAAATCCAAAGAGATTGTTAGCTCTTCAGGATATTGAGTGCTGGATATTTATTCTAAATAGGTACAGTATATTAATTAATTAATTTATTATTTATTAATTACAAAAAAATATTAATACATTTTTTTTTACATTACTACATTTTGCAATACCTGTACTTTAGCACGTTATTAATCATTAACCATTTCAAATATGTTTATTCATTGATTAATTAATTTTTAATGGACATTCATTTATTAATTATTTAAAAAAATGTATACAATTGTCACTAAATTTACTTTATCATTACATTATTGATTAACTCTTTATAATATATTTAGTTATTGATTAATTAGTAATGTCCATCAATTAATTCATATTTCATTATTAATAGTAAGAAAGTTAATAAAAAAATATGTATATTTATCACTGGACTTACATTTTGGGGTTGATTCTCAACTATTGATGTTCATTTATTACTTTATTAATCATTAGAATTAAAAATCTTCATTAATTAATTATTAATTAGTCATAATAACACATTTAGTAAAAAAATATAAAAAAATATGGATATTTCATAGCGGACTTATATTTCGTGGTTGCTGCTCAACTATTAATGTTCATTAATTACTTAATTGAACATTTTTATGCAAAAATGCATGAAAACATACAGTATGTACATTTTGCACTGAACTTAAATTTCAGTGTTGCTGCTTAATTATTACATTGCTGTTATATTTATGTTTTCAGCCTTCATTATTAATGCAATTGTTCATGTTTTGACGCTTAATTATTAATGTACATGATTAACTATTTAATTAGTCTTTTTTTTTAAGATTTCTAAATTAAATGTGCTAAAATGCATTACAAAATAAGGAGATTTTACAGTGTCATCATATTTATCTGTTGCTTCTCATTGTCTCAAAGAAATAGGATCCTCAAACTGCTTAAATATTTACTTTTATTTTGCATCTATGCCAATTAAAATCCTACAAAATTAACAAGGCATTTTTTGTTTTTCACAGTTTGATCATCTGCCCACCTGACTACACAGAGGGACCTTTGCAGCATTTCATCTGCAATCAGATCACCTTCACAGTTATATCATTTTTAAATGTTTAAATGTATTTTACTACATGCATGTATGACAAGTACTTTCAATGATTCATACATTTATTCAAACAAAATATTACATATGATTTTTACATCTTTTGACAGATTTCCTGCCTTAACACAGTCGCCTCTGCACTAATAAACATTACAGAACATCAAATTGACAGGTATAAGATTTTGTGATGACATTATTTACAAATATAGCATTAAGTATTGATTTGCCTTGAGCAATGTTATTTAATACATTCATTCAATCAAAAAATTAAATATGATTTTTACATCTTTTCACAGATTTCTCACATCTACACCTGCCTCAACAAAGGAGTCCCCTCTGCAGCATTTTACATTATAGAACATCTACTTCACAGGTATATGATTTTGTTATGACATTCTTTACAAATATAGGATTACGTTTTTTTTACAGCCCATGGATGACAGATATTACTTAATTAATTTAAGTCATTTATTTTACAAAATATTGAATAATTAGAAGGAAAAAAAAGGAATACATATCTACTTAGCTATTTTATTGATGTGTGTTCTTTCATTCATTAATTCATCATGATGTTACTGCTCATTGTCAGGGATAGGACCTTAGGAACAGTTAAATATTTAATTTCATGTATTATATCCAGTCACTTTTTAACATGTTACAATGCATTTAACATATATTTATGATTAGGATATACGTTTGCTATGTATACAAATTAAAATGCATATTTACAAAATCTTTATATGTCATTTTACAGATCCATCATCTCTGCACCTCCCTGAATACACAGAGTGACATCTGTAGTATTTCAGTTGATATCACATCTAATTCACAGGTATCATTCTTGATGACATTATTTATAAAAGCACAAATAACAGCCTTATTACATTGCAAGTTGCCCTATAAAATAGAACTCGATATAACCACATAGCATATTTTTTACATACTGAAGACCTTCTTGATTTTGGATAGAAGATAACTAACTACAAACTTACATAACCAAAATATGTTATGTGGTTATATAGAGCACTATTCAATTTGTTAAAAACGCTATTTAATAAGTCTCTAACTGTTTTTTCATCAACATTATTCACAGGTTGTCATTCATTAAAAAATACATATATGAAAACACATTTATGTTTACATGAATGAGAATTACACTTCAGATGTTTATTCATGTCAATCTATAGTTTGCTAATACCTCTTTTGCGTAGATCTTCTTTAGGAACACATGATTACCTGTTTATGTTTTTGCATTCATGATACAGAGAGACACAGAGAGAGAGAGAGAGACACAGAGAGAGAGACACACAGAGAGAGACAGAGAGACAGACAGAGACACACAAAGACAGACAGAGAGACACACAAAAAGAGACACTCAAAGAGAGACACACAGAGACAGAGAGAGACAGACAGAGAGAGACAGACAGAGACAGACAGACAGAGAGAGACAGACACAGAGAGACAGACACAGAGAGAGACAGACACAGAAAGACAGACACAGAGAGACAGGCACAATGAGACACCTACAATAATAGACACACACACACACATGGACACACACACACACACAGACACACACACACACACACAGAGAGACACACACACATACAGAGAGAGAGACACACACACACACACACACACACAGAGACACACACACACACACAGAGAGAGACACACACACACAAGCAGTGACACACACACACAGAAAAACATGCAGCCAGCCACACGCAGCCACACACACGCAACCAGACAACACTCAGAGACACAGACACCCGGAGACACAGACACCCATAGACACAGACAAACAGATACCCCGAGAGACAGATAGAGACAGATTACCATTACATTTTTTAGAAAAATATGACACGTTAAAATATATGTATAATAAAACTAATGCAATTCTTACAACTCTATTTCTAATAACAGATTACAATGGCGGACAATGCAGAAGATAAGAAAGCATAAGCAGAAGAATGGCAAGGGAAAGGAAGCAGAGATGGAGAGATGCACAAACCCCTGAGACTTCACAAAGTTTAAGAGAAGAAGATCGACAGAAAGTGAGATCAATATTGAGGAAGGTCATGATAGTCCTTTATTTAGAACACTAACAGTAGACACTCATTATTGTGGATTATTGAATGTGGTTTGTCAGTTTTGTGGGGCCTATAATTTTCTGAAAGAACGACCAACTGATGGAGAGTTTATTAGTTGCAGTCAGAAAGGAAAGGTAAGACTTCCAGAAAGACACACATTACCAGAATATTTAAAAAGTATCATGAGTGATTCTACATTTCCAAATTACACCAATTTTAAGAAAAACATTCGGTCTTATAACAGTGCAATTTCATTTGCTTCAATGGGTGCAACATTAGCCGAAAATGTCCCAGGACATGGTCCTTACTGTTTTAAAGTCCAAGAAAAAATATACCACCGAACTTCACATTTACACCCAGAATCAAGAGAACAAAGGAAATTTGCACAGTTATATGTCCTTGATACAATGGAAGCTGTTGAACAACGAATGATGCTTCCTGAAAATAAACAATGCTTACCCATAGTCTTTGAACAGCTTGATAACATAATGGCCAACAACCCATATAGTAAAGCATACAACAAATTAGCTGAGGTTGAAAAAGAACAACTGGCGCATGCGCAAAGACATCAATTTCCAATGCCAAGAGTAAATATGGTTCTCAAAAGAGATCACCATACTGATCAAAGATGGTATAATTTACCAACAGCAAATTAGGTTGCCATGGTATTTAAAAATGATGATGGGGAACCACCATTTGAGCAGGATATTAGAATGTATCCATGCAATCAAAAACAACCTTTTATAAACATAAATATTGTAAGCAGTAATTTGGATCCTATGACATATCCCATTTTCTTTCCAAATGGGGAGCCAGGATGGCAACCAAAATTACAGTTGCAAAGTTATCCTAATAGTAAAGTTTGTGTTAGAAACAATATTTCCATGCTGGAATATAAAGTGGCACAAACTGCTGTCCGGGATCATTATAATCCTATTTTATGTGGGGGTAAACTCACACAACAATGGATTAGTGATTCCTATCTACATGTCAAAGCAAATAATCTAAATTTTGTCAAATTTCAACAAAACAAGCCTTGAGTAGAACAATATTGTTGATTGATGCATTATGTCGCTGAATTGGCTGCAAACAGAGATATTCCTGCTGGACAAGCAATGATTTTGCCATCCTCTTTCCAAGGATCTCCTCGCAATATGCGAAAAAGATACATTGAAGCCATGGCTATTGTCACTAAATTTAGGCAAACCAGATTTATTCATTACATTTACATGTAATCCACAATGGCCAGAGATCAAAGAAAATTTACTGCTTGGACAAACTACTTCAGACCAACCAGATTTGGTGGCAAGAGTATTTAAAATAAAACTCAATTCATTAATTCATGATATAACTACAGCAGACTTATTTGGAAAATCTGTAGATTTTGTTTATACCATTGAATTTAAAAAAAGAGGCTTGCCACATGCACATATACTTTTACTCTTGCAAGAAAAAGATAAATTGAATAAGGCAGACAGAGTGGATTCAGTAATTACTGCTAAACTGCCACATCCAGAGAAACATTCAAAACTTTATGAGATTGTAACTCATAGAATGATACATGGTCCATGTGGAGAGAGCAATCCAAATTTACCTTGTATGGAAAATAAAAAATGCATAAAAGAGTTTCCAAAACAATTTCAAATGCAGACTTATGTTAATTGTGATGGATACCCTTTGTATAAAAGAAGTGAAGGACAAACAGCTATTATCCGTGGACAAAAGGTCGATAATAGATATGTGGTTCCATACAATCCACATTTGCTGATGAAGTACAATGCACATATCAATGTGGAAGCTTGCACTTCTATCAAATCCATCAAATATGTGTATATATATATATATATATATATATATATATATATATATATATATATATATATAAAGGATATGATGCAGCAAGGTGCACAAAATTAAAAAGACAACCCCATTTTACATGATGAACTTTCTTCTTATTTAGATGCTCGCTATGTAAGTGCTCCAGAAGCAATGTGGCATCTTCTCAAATTTGACATGCATGATCGTTCACATGCTGTGTATCGATTAGCTGTCCATTTGCCACAAAGTCAATTTGTTTGCTTCACTGTAGGCAATGAAATAAATGCTTTAGCACAAAGTGAACATAGAGCAACAACGCTTACTGCTTGGTTTCAATTAAATTGTCACAACACTCAGGCCAGACAATTTTTATACATTAAGATTCCAAATCACTATGTATTCGTAATTGGTGAATGGGGACAATGAAAGAAACATAGTTATAAAATTATCCCAAGAATATATACTGTCAGTCCACGAGACATTGGATGTTTCAGTTTAAGATTACTCCTTTTACATGTTCCCGGTGCACAAAGTTATGAACATTTACGCACAGTCAATGACATAGTTTATGAGACTTTCCACTTAGCTGCAGATGATACAGAATGGGAGAGATGTCTCGAGGAAGCAGCACTATGTCAAATGGCAAAGCAAATGAGAGAACAATTTGCTTTCATTTGTATCTTTTGCAATGTACCAGATGCATTAACTTTGTGGGAAACATTTAAATTACATATGTGTGAAGATTTCTTGAAAAGTTACAATGAGACCATTGCACAATTGAAAGCAGTAATGGAAATTCAGGAAATGTTTCTTTGTCATGGATTAAATTGTGCCAATTTTAAGGAAAAAACAAGGAAAAATTGGAACTTTAAATGCATTGCAATTGGAAGCATTTAACGTCATCATAAATGCAATACAGGATGACATGCTCAAAGAGTGTTATTTCTATCTGGATGGCCCTGGTGGATCAGGAAAAACGTATCTATATAATTTGTTTTTGAGTTGCATTCGAGCACAGGGTCAAATAGCACTGCCATTTGCAAGTATTGTTAAAAAAAGGTTCAAGATTGTTTCAAATACCAGTTGCATATTACAAACGTTTATGTTATGGTTTACAATATGCATTCCTGAAAAATTTACACATTGTTATATTGTTTTTTCATATATGACAATTAAAAGAGTTAATATTGAAAAACAAATATTATATACCTGTTGGTGAAATACAAGTTGAAAGTTAAAAAAATAAAAAGTTTTATTTAAAATGTTGTATTTCTTTGGACATAATAAAAAAGGTGAAGAATGTCAGAGACTCATATTGTGTGGCGAACAGTTTTCATAGCATTAAAATTGTATTGACCGTCATGTTTTGCTAGTTTAAAATAACCATACTATAGGATATTTATTTTGAGATTGTAACTCATAAAATGTAACATATTATATATAAAGTTATAGAGAGACCAACTGATGGACTATCTATCATGTCATATGTATTACTTATAATTTGTTTAGCTCAAAAGGTATATTTAATAGAGCAGCTAAATAAGATAGTCCACGTTTTTTATGAAGTTGATGTAATCTATATAGAGGATAATTAATACACATAGTTTTCCCATTAGAACTATTTAGAATTCATATGACTTTTTACATGTACTATTTATTTTATATATATATATATATATATATATATATATATATATATATATATATATATATATATATATATATTTAAAGGATAAGAGAAATTCTGATCTATTTCTATTTCTTCTTTTTTGTTATTTTCCAGTTCAGAGTTTGTAATTTCCATGAAATATACTGGGAATAAATCCAATGAAGTCAGTGATGACCGAATAAATCACATTTGTGGTCGAGTAGAATAGGATTGCCTTGATATTGCTTGCATTGGATATACAGTGCTGAAAAAGGAAAACACAAAACAATTTAATATACATTTTGTAAAACTGACAAATGGCATACATACCTGATTTTTAAAAGTCCCCTCCTCATTCCAATTGCCAGGTCCAGATGAAGCCTAGGGGAAATGTGCATCAACCTGTCTAAGCTCCGATTGATGATGTCACATGCCGCCAGTTCCCGCCAAGCAATGGATACTGCGATCAGTATAGCAGCACTGTGCTTCTAATCTTGGACTGCCGATGGAGTGACTCAGACATTAAAATATAATTGTAATCAGAAATGTAATAAGATAAGTGTCAAACTCTCATATGGAAAGCAACTTTGTAATAGTATACTTACTATAGAAATACCTTTGAAAAAATAAATATAAATTACATTATTATTTCTACCACAAAGTTAAATGCTGCATTTATTATTTAATTATATATAGATATTGAAACAACCTTGCACTTTGAAGAAATTGTTGTATTTTACTATAATTACCAATAATATTGTCTATAGAGTGCATGTTTCTATTTGAGAGACTATAAGCAATATTAAATTATATCCATCAGACAGCCTATATGAAATCTAGATTAAAAAGATATATTTTGTAAAGTATTTATACAATGAAAATGTTTTTGTACTCATTATTCATAGACCTTTATTGCAATATATATTTACAAATATGAATTGAAAAAATTGTAGAATACTGGGGCTAATCACCTGAGGTTGGTCACTGCAATTTCAAGACACCCTATATTAGCACCTTATACTGTATTTATACATAACTAGCACTTTATAATTATTAATTTAACCACTACATTCTATATTTAATTAATTTATTAATCTTTGCACTTGTGTAAATTTTACTTTTACATACAAATGTATTTAACATGTACCTTACTAAATGTGAGAAGTTTAGCTAGAATTAACAGAAGAAGCAGCATATTGTTTTATCTGGCCTCTTTAAAGGCAGACATAATTTGTTTATAAGAATGTGCAATATTTTATAAGAAACCTTATGATGAGTTTGAAAATATGTGGACATATGGATCTTCAATATGGTCAGGAAAAAATTCAGGAGTAGCTATTTTATTTAAAAATCCACATATTGAGATTAAAACATATATAGAAATAGAACATGGGAGAGGAGTTTTAATGGTTTTTGTTACTTTCTTAGGTTTATTTTTAAGATTAATGTGTGTCAATTATTTTTAACAGGGATCGAACCAATTTCAATGTTAGGATATTTTAATTGTATCTTAAAAGAAACTGATAGAAACGGTGTAACTAAATTAGACAGATCTTTTACAGTTTTAAATCATTTAATTGCTGATTTCAATTTGTATGATGCTTGGTGTGTTTTTAGGAAAAAAAGATGTTGGCTTTACATGGTCTGGAACAAATGCTGAATCTAGAATGGATTTCATACGGTTAGTTTTATGGTTACACATTTTGAGCTGTTTTTAACTTTGTTTTCCGATCATAAAACTTTAAAAGTTGATTTTTCCTTTGCTAACACAAAGCAATGTAACAAAGTTTTTTTGGAAATTAAATGTTTGATTGAGGATAATTTAATTAAGAATGAATATATTTTAAAATATAAATATTGGACTTCTTTTAAAAATGATTTTAGTTCTATCTTAGCCTGGTAAGAATAGGGTAAAAAAGAAACAAAGTTATTTTTTTTATCTTAAAAGTGAATACCAGGTTACAGAATATGTTAATTTTTAAAGAAAGAGGTTTTGATGTAGAAGATAAAATAGAGGATATTAAAGATGACATCAAAGAATGGATTAAGAAAAAAGGTAAACAACTAATTTTAAAGCTAGAGTATGAGATGTAGAAGAAAGAGAAAAATGCTCTAGATATAAAAAAAAAAAAAAAAAATGAAAAAAGTTTAATTATCAAGGCCCTCATTCAATTGTAATTTGGCCAATTGAATAGGGCCCAAAATTTGCACACAACATATATTTTTTAAAGAAGTTTTTAGTTAGTAAGCATCTATCAAAAAGCAATGTTTTCACTAACTAAAAACTTCTTTAAAAAAAATATGCTATGTGCTTATTTAGGGTACTATTCAATTGGCCAAATCGCAATTGAATGAGGGCCCAAGTCAGAAAGCGAGGAGAGGATAGAAAATATTTTAAATAAAGTACAAAACTTTTACACAAAATTATAGAAACTTAAAATTATTAATGAAGAACTTTTAGAATATTTTTTAGGGAATATTGATTTTAAATTAGAAGATAGACATAGAGAAGTCTTAGGGAAAAAATAACAGTGGAGGAGATTGAAGGAGCAATTAAAGGATTTCAGTTAAACAAGACTCCAGGAACAGATGGTTTAAATATAACATTTTATAGAACTTTTTGGGGAATAATAAAAGAAGATTTAATTGAAATTATGGCAGAATGTTTTTTTTAAAGGGAAACTTAATAAAAATTTAAAAAATGGGTATTAGTAAATTAGTATATAAAAAAGGAGATACTGAAAAATTAGAAAACGACAGACCTATAACTATACTAAATGTCGACTATAAAATATTTTTAAAAGTGCTAGCAAATAGACTAAGACTAAGGATGTGCAGTTCCTATGAGAAATATTTGGGACAATTTAGAAAAAGTGCTAGCAAATAGACTAAGACTAAGGATGTGCAGTTCCTGTGAGAAATATTTGGGACAATTTAGTACTTTTAAGAGACATTTTATATGATGTATTAGATAGAGAACAAGGTGCCATGGTTTTATCTTTAGATTATGAGAAGGCATTTGATAGAGTTAACCATGATTTTATGTTTAAAGTGTTTTATAAAATGAATTTGACAGATAGTTTTATTAGAATAATTAAAGTTTTAAATAATAATGTAATAAGTAAGGTTTTAATTAATGGTTTTAAAAATGGACCTATTTTTATCAATTCTCATGTCAGACAAGGATGTCCTCTATCTCCCTTTTTATTTATTTGTATTTTAGAATCTTTATTACAAACCTTTAGAAAAAGATAAACTCACTAGAGTAATTAGAATACCGGGAGAAAATAATAGGTGTATCAAAGTTGGACGATATTGTGATTTTATCATCTGATCCCACTTCCATAAATAGAGGTTTTTTTTATCGCATAAAGAATTTTTATTGCTGAAAGTTTTCATAGGGTATCCGGTTTTAAATTAAATAATGAAAATGTTGTGTCTCGCGCTTTTGGGAATTAGGTTTCTGATGTTTTTAGCAAAATGCAAGTGCAAAGTAATCATATAAAAATGTTAGTGGTTATTTTTAATCCGGCATTATCAGGATAGCAATATTATAGGATACTTTTAGATACCCTCAGAAAAAAAGATTTTATTTTGGAAATTGTGAAAATTAACAATGACTGGGAACACAGTAATAATAAAAAATGTTTTGCTGCCCATTTTATTATATATCTCCCTTGTTTTGTTCCCAAGTGAAATATGGCTTAAAAGATTTACAAGATAAATTTTTACGTTCCTTTGGAACTCAAAAATTTTAAAAATAAAAAGAGAAATCATGTATAAAGACCCACAAAATGGTGGCAAAGGAGTCCCAAGTGTAAAATTTTAGTTACTAAATATATTACTTTTACCTTTAAAAAAATGGAATCAAATACTATGCTAGGAGCTGTTATTAGATATAACTGTGGATGTTTTCTTTAAAAAATATAAATGGTTTAAATTGAATAACATGAAACGTTATGCTTTTATCCCATCTAGTTTTTATGTTATATTGGAAAAATGTATTAGACAGTTTAAACTTGAAAAACTGGAGAAAGAAGATTTTAAAAATGCAAAGAAAATGTATTCTTATTTTAAAAAAAGATTAATTAATATGAAGAGTGGTTTTATTTAATGAAACTATCGCTAAAGAAATATGGAATTTGGTAATAAATACAAAATTAAACAGTCAAAAAGATCTCGCTTGGGCAATAATTCATGAATCCCCCAGTTAATAGATTTCAGTATAATAGAGGTTTAGTAAGAAGTGCTAAATGCCCTAGATTTAGATGCAGAAATTATGAAAGTGTAATGCATTTAATATGGAATTGTCAATATGTGCAAAAATATTAAGAAAAATTGGACCATTATCAAAACATATTACTTTTTTAAAAGACGTACCATTTTATTTTATATGGTATGGTTTTAAGATTGACTGTCCTTTAACAGAAAAAAAAACAAAGTTTGGAAGATTGTTAATGCTGTGAAAGAGGTTTTATGGGAATGCAGAAACCATCTAGCTTTTAGACATAAAGATGTTAAGGTAAATTTATGTATATATTAAAATGTATTCATATTATTTATGTGACTTCAAGAAAATTGGTGAACAAGCAAACTTAGGGCCTCATTCTAATGCTGGCCATAGTAGCTGGCCACTATGCTATTCTAAACCCCTGCAGCCGGCTCCCTGCGTTCCCTTGCGGCCACCCATGCCGCAGCTCACTGCAGGGAAAGCCTTTGACCTCACTCTGCCGCAAGAGATCACCCTCCCCTCAGCCCCGATAAACACCCCAAAATGGCCGCAGCTTACTTGCACCCTGGAGCCATCGCAAGGGCTGTGAAATTTTCAGCCGCAGGCTTGAATTAAAAATTCAAGCCCAGGGAATTCCAAGGTTTGAATTTCCTGCTGTGGATCCTCATGGGGGTCAATATAGACCCTTCAGGTCCCTTATGACACAGTGCTAACACTACACTATACTATTCTCTGCCACAATAAACCACTAAAACTAAAATAACCTTCCTCTACCCTAACCTATTAACCCCTACCTACCTAACACCTACCCTAACCTATTAACACCTACACTACCTACCTAACCCCCTATTAAACCCCCTCACCCCACTAATTAAACATAATAAATAAAGCTAAGTTACAAAAAATAAAAAATGAACATTACAAACCCCACCCTACAAAAAACAAAAAAGGACATTACAACAACCCCCACTACAAAAAAATAAAAAAAGAACATTACAAACCCCACTACAAAAAATAAAAAAAGAATTACGCACCTGCAAAGAGAATACATACACAAATATACATTACAATACAGCAATAAATATAGTACAAATATACCCCTAACTACATACTATTAACCTCCCAGCTACAATACATTCCCCCTATCTATATTACATATCCCCCTGACTACAATACATGACCCCCTATCTATAAAACATTACCCCATCTATAAAACATTACTCCCTATCAATAAAACATTACCCCTAGCAACAATACATTAAAACCTAACTACAATACATTACCCCTATCTATAATAAATTAAAACATTTCTACAATACATTAAAAAGCCTAAATCTAACCTAAATTAGAATAAATAAGACCACTTACCTTGCTCAGATGTCCCTTCAGCAGGAAATAAAGAAACATAAATTTAGTCACAAATAAGCACAACATAAAAAAATACACATTCTAAGTATTAAACTTACCTTTCCACCATGTCCACCATGTCAAGGTGCAGGCACCTTGAGAAAAAACGTCACTCCAGGGAGGAGCTCCGTTAGTTTTTTTTGTTTTTTTTAGAGCAGATTTTTTCTCAAGGGCCCAGCCTGGGGAGAAGAGGACAGGGACGGGGACATCGATAAGTTTAATATTTAGAATGTTTAGTTTATGATGTTTTGTGTATATGTATTTGTGTACTAATGTGATGTTTCTTTTTTCCAGGGGCCAAGCCAGAGAAGACAAGAAGAAGGACAGGGACACATGGTGGAAAGCTATCTTTAATATTTAGAATGTGTTATTTTTTATGTTGTGTTTATTTGTGACTAAATTTATGTTTATTTTTTTCGTATGGGTGCGACCTGCTGAAGGGACATCTGAGCAAGGTAAGTGGTCTCAATTATTCTATTTTAGTTTAGGTTTAGGCTTTTTAATTTATTGTAGATAGGGTTTAATGTACTATATACAGGGTAAATGTATTGTAGTTAGGGTTTAAGGTATTGTAGTTAGGCGGTAATGATTTATAGATGGGGTAATGTATTGTAGTTAGGGTTTAATGCATTGTAGTTAGGCGGTAATGTTTTATAGATGGGAAAATGTATTGTAGTTAGGGGGATATGTAATGTAGATAGGGCGTAATGTTTTGTAGTTAGGGGTTAATGTATTGTAGTTAGGGATAATGTATTTTAGATAGGGCTTAATTAAACTAAGGGAGTTTATTTTAGTCTCATGGGGGTCTATTTTGACCCCCATGAGTGATGAGGTTAATTTTAGGTGCCGGGGGGTACTTATAGTACGCCTGCGGCAAGGAATAATCGTTTTATTGATCACGGGTCCTTTAAGGACCTGCGCCGGGTGGGAAATTAAAATTGTTAATGCAGCGGGGGTCTTGAAGGGACCTCCCATTGCAAGGGTTAATGTGGGGACCCTCCGGGGGTCCTGATGGGGACCCCACAGCATGGGGGGCTTAAGGTTAGTTGTATATATATATGTGTGTGTGTGTGCTCTTGTCAGCTAAGAAGTTATTGACTATGCAGTGCAATTGTGAGCAATTGTCCTGTGTGAAATATGTATACAAATTGTACAATAAATTATGATATAATATATAATTTGCTTTAATAATGTTAAACCATTGCATTTGGTATATTGGTATATTGAGTTACTTTCTAACAGGCAATAACAGCCTTATTAAATTGTGATTCGGCCAATTGAATAGGGCTCTATATAAGCACATAGCATATTTTTTTACAGAAGTTTTTAGTTAGTGAACTTCTATCCAAATGCAAGGTCTTCACTAACTAAAAACTTCTGTAAAAAAAATATGCTCTGTGCTTAAATAGAACCCTATACAATTGGCCAAATCGCAATTTAATAAGGCTGTAAGTGTTTAGTATTTATCTTGTTGTAAGTGTGCAGGAGTGAGTCTGCAGGCAGAATCTAATGTAAACATGGGAAAGAATGAATATGGGAGCTTGTGAACAGTCCTAGTAATAATGTAAGTGTGAGAGTTGAAAAAAGGGGTGGGGGTTCAATAAATCAAACACTTTACTGTCATCCAGATGCTCAGATTCTGCATTTGTGAATGCGGCTGAAAACTATTGGAAGGGCATGCTGGTACCAATAACAAAGTAAGTGAAAGATGGAGTATCCTAAAAATGATTTTCTAGATCAAGGAACCAAGTTTAATACAAGGACCTCCAATGTAGTATTTTCTAAGATACTACCAGTGCCACATTCTAGCCATTTGGGTACAATTTCTACAGATGCGAGGAAATTTTTCATTAAGGAAGAGGAAGCTTATTTCCTAGTGGGGAGTATGCTAGAAATACTGGGTGAGTTGTTAAAATAGTAGAAGTGGGAGGGACTAGATAGAATTCATCGGGTACAAAGTGTCAAGGAGATAAGGGATGAATTAACTACTCATGGAGGAGGATAAAGGGGAGGGGGGTTGTCTATTCAATAGGCAGGTCATGCTAAGTAACTCAAATAAAGTAGCAAGTACTTCAAACCTGTATAGACATTTCAACCTAAAATGTATGCCTTCTAATGCAAGAAGTTTGCCAGGGAAAAGGAGAGAGCTAAAAATAATAACAATGAATGTGAATTGGGATGTGATAGGCATTACTGAAACATGGTAGGGTGATTCTCATGAGTGGACTGTATGCTTACTAATGCAAGAAGTTTGCCAGGGAAAAAGAGAGAGCTAAAGTGAATAACAATTAATGAGAATTGAGATATGATAGGCATTACTGAAACATGGCAGGGTAATTCTCATGAGTGGACTGTAAATCTTGAAGGTTACAACCTTTTTAGAAAATATAGGGTCAGGGGTAGCAGAGGGATTTGTCTGTATGTTAAGCCTGATTTAAAGCCAGAGAAGATGTTTATGGTGTATGCAGTTAAGCTTGGTCAAGTTCCAATAATTAGATATTTCATCTGCCAGCAATTCAGCTGGGATGCAGGTTCTTGGATACACTCAGAGATCATTATCTGTTCCAAATTATAAATGAACTGTCTAAAAATGAGGCTTTCTTGAATTTAGTCTGTCATGACCGGTTACTTGGTTGGGCTTTAAAGACTCCCTTGACTTATCCTACCAGGCTGGAGTTTCACTTGTATACCCGCTAACAGGATATGAACCGACGCTAGGACAAGTTGCACCAATACTACCATAAGCTAGGACAAGGTACTGATTGTAACTTGTGCTAGCGGTGAACTGGGCATCAGCAGCAGGGTCTGCAAGGATAGTCCCCAAATAATATCAAGGTTTTCTCCAAGGAGGAAATACACACAGTATTAATTTGAATCCCAACAAAGCACACCTTAATAGAAACAATGCAACATATTTATGCTATACTGTAACCAATCATGGTGGGCCCATACCTTGAGCAAATAAAACATTGACCACTCACAGTAGAATCACATTACTAGGATGGAGTCAGGGTCCTTAATTACCCCCCATAGTCTGGTAGCCTGGGTCTCTAATAGAATCATCCCATTGTTCTTCTCCCTGCTTTCTATTCTCGATAGGGGGAAACAGCAAGTCTTTCTGGTCATATGTCCCTTTAAACGTAATAGATAGACGCAGGGTTCACTGGTTACTTAGTCCCCATAACCAGGATCAGGGCTCCCCTTATGCGGGAGACCTAACAGACATAAGGGGAGGAGTCTTGTAGCCTGGGTCTCTAATAGAATAATCCCTTTTTTCTTCTCACCTGCTTTCTATTCTTGATAGGGGGAGACAGCAAGTCTAAGTGGTCATATGTCCCTTTAAACTTAATAGAAAGACTCAGGGCCTCATTCTATTATCGGCCGTAAAACGGCCGCAAGGCTGCGATTCCTTGCGGGGGTTCTGTTATCTTGCAATTCAATTATATGGCCCCGCAAGGATCTCCCCTTACGGCCGGCCGTATATCTTGCAACCGGCCGTAAGCTCAGAAATCTTTAAACACAAAAATATATTCAAGACGGCACTGTACAGCTCTGTAAATGCTAGGGATCATATTGGGGGACATGAGGATTAATAGCAACCCCCTCTCAAGCTTGCACATCAGCCCAAATCCGAGTTTACATTAACTGTTTATTTTTCGGCCGCAGCGTGGGCGGGTCTGAGGTGCTCCAAGCCCTCTGGACTTTTTACATGGATATGTGACATAAATTAAAAAATTATTTATTTAAGGATTTGAGTGTAGGGGAATGTTGTGCTATTTTTGCTAACACCTACAATCACTTTATTGTCTCCACAGAGTGCAGGATGGCTTTATTTCGGCTTTATAATGTGCTTAATTGGTGCTAGCGGGACCTTTTTGCTGCAAGTAAGCTGCGGCTTGGTTTTAGCCTTGCAGAGAGGGTTCCCGGAGCAATTGAATAGCAACCAGGATTTTCTTGTGGCCGAAACTCTTGCGGCCGTTTTAGATCAAAGGCTTTCCTCCGGCGCGAGCGGCCGCAAGGGATAGCAAGGCGCCGGACGGAATAGAATAACCGAATAGCTTGCGGCCGGTCCTTGCGGCCCCGCATCTCCTACGGCCGATAATAGAATGAGGCCCTCAGAGTCTGCTGGTTACTTAGTCCCCATAACAAGGGTCAGAGGTTCCCCTTATGAAGGAGACCTAACAGACATAAGGGAGAGGGACAGTACTATGGCACAAAGAACTGATAAAAATACTGAAGGTAAATGGACAATATTTAAAGCTTACTAAATATACATATATAGCAGCCTATACAATGTGGTAATAAAAGTAGAATGAGTAAATAACACTACATGTGGCTTAACAATGATTGAAAGATCAAGAACCAGAGTAAAAAGCAGGCATTTTAGTTTTACAAACAAAGAAAGAACAGAGGCAGCTTTTGTTGGTTATAACGAATATAAGTACCTTCCAAAAAAGCTATTAGATTGGCAAAAAAAAGAAAATGAAAAGTCAATTACAAAGGACAGCAAGACTAACCCTAAAAAAAGTTTTTAAATATTTTATTGAGAAGGATAGGAAAGAAAATATTGTAACCTTAAAATGTGACCAGGAAAAGGCAGATATACAAAATAAATAATTTTCTTCTGTATACACAAGGGAGGTACCAACGTTAAGGCCTATGCAACAAAATGGGAATGCACTACCTTCATCAGATAATTGGTTAACACAGGAAGAAATCCAAAAAAAGCTGAAAACAATAAATATTAATAAACCACATCCAAGAGTACTGAGCGAACTTGTTTATGTAATAGCCAAGCCATTATATCTAATTGTCAAGACTCACTCTCCACAGGTTTGATACCAAATGACTGGAGAAAAGCAGGTGTGATACCTTTATTTAAGAAGGGAGCAAGAGCAAATTCAAGGGATAACAGACCTGTAAGCCACATTTCTGTAGTGGGAGACTTTTAGAAGGGTTCATAAGGGATATTAAACAGGTATATGTCCATTTTAACAAGCTAATAAGAAGGAGACAACACAGATTTATGAGGGACTAGCGAATTGCCCATCAAAAAATGACGGCAATGGAATTGTAAGGTAGCTAATGTTGTTTTGTGTGTACTACTGAAATATATAATACAAATTAATAAATGAATATACTTAACCTATTTTGAAACATTGTTGAAGAGCTTCAATCTGTTTTGATGCTGCTGCAGCATTAGTGGTGTGGAGCTGCTATGTAAGCGTGGTGAATTTGGGCAGTGTAATAGTGTGCGTGCGCGAGACGAAACCGTTAGCGTAGTTGTGTAGTTCCGCATTGTTCTAAAATGCAGGCTAATGTGTGGTATGCATCTGTAGTGGAATATCCGTAGGTGTTTTGTGGTGTTTTGCGTGTTTCTTGTGGTGTTTTGTGTGTTTAGAGTGCTGTAGCCTCGTTTTCGTTTTGTTCGTCGGCCATTTTTTCTCTCGCTTAGAGAATTTTTTAGTGTCTAAACTCTTTTATTATGAGTTAAATGAAGGTGTAACTTCATTTTTTGAGGTCCTGGATGCTCCCTCTTGCTGTAGGTAAGCTTTTTATGTATGTGTTGTGTGTATTTATTGTGTTTTTCATTTTTTCATGTCCGCGGGTTGCGGGCGATTTTTGCGAGTCCGTAATGTGTGTTAACGTGTCTCGTATGTTGTTTGCGTTGCGCCGTAAAGTTTGCGAGGGTTGCAGTTGCTTTGCGAGGGCCGCAGTTGATATACACACAATATACACACACATTATATATACACACACAATATACACACACATTATATATACACAAACAATACACACACACAATATACAATATATATAGAGCTGGAAAGCCAAGAGATTATTGGATATTTCGTTTTTGAACTAAAAACCGCATATAAGAAAATACCAATGTAATGTATCACATTATGGCCCCAGTGATGGCTGGAGATGTGAAATCTCAGGGCCCAGCCTGCCACGCCTCACCTGCTCCTGCAGTGCGAGGCCTTTTCCCCTGTGAGGTCCCCACAAACCAGCCCAGGACTCCCTTCTATCTCACAACCCTCCCCCAGCTCCACTCACCGCTTCACCACCCCAGTTTTAATCTTGATCTGCCTGACGCGTGGGTCTGCCATGGTCCTGGAGCTTCAAAATAGAGCGACGTCAGTGGCGGGAACAGATGCGCACTCACACAGACTGGTTTGTAACCATGGCGATACGTAACGCTACTGCGAGGGAGGCATGCGCACTGGGTTATAAACGCTCCGGAACCCGAACTGGGGCATTGTGGGGAGGAGGTGGCTGCTCCATCCCAACAACTGAGGCCCTTGCACGCATCCCTCACTACGCGAGGGCTGCGGGCAAGGGCTGCAGGCAAGGGCCTCAGTTGCTGGGATGGATCGCCGAAGGCCGCGGGCTCGCTACGCGAGGGCCGCGGGCTCGCTACGCGAGCCCGCAAGCGTGAGCAACGGCCTGTACGCTCACAACTATATATGTGATTGGTCACGTCAAACAAATCTAATTTGTTTCTATTAGGAGGTAAGTAGGAACTTGGGCCAAGGAAACTTGGTAGTTGTAGTGTTATTGTTTTTTGCAAAGTCTTTTGATACAGTTCGAATTAGGAGGCTATTGTGCAAAGTAAAATAATGATTTAGAAGTAGGACTGGAAAGTAACATCTCTATATTTTCTGATAACACTTAGGTCTGCAAGGTAATTAAAACAGAAATGTATATATTTTTACTCCAATAGAACTTACATAAATTAGAAGAATGGACTGCATGCAATTTATAATCTTAATGGAACAAATCTAGGGTTCTCACAGATAGGAGAGGGAGTTTGGAGTGCTTGTGGACAACCATCTTCTTAATAGTGCTCAATGTCAAGCAGCATCTGCAAAGCCAAGTAAGATATGAGCATGCATTAAGAGGGGTATATAATCAAGAGCCCCTTATGGATTACTACCTTGTTGTGGTGAAGGGGCTTGTGTACTTCCATAAAGCTGTGAGCCATACCATGTAGGCTCACCCGAGATGGGCAGGTCATAGCAGAGTGGTCAGACAAATCTCAGTCCTCTGGAGAAGGAACTGGCTATCCACTCCAGCATCTTTGCTGAGAACACCTTATGGATGAGCACCACCAGACACAAGATATGCCTGGCATGCCAAGGTCAGTAGGGTCTCAGAGAGTCGGAGAAGCAAATATTATTTTTCCACTACATAAATCCCTAGTATACCCAAATTTGGAATATGGAGTATTTGGGTCAACAGAGAAGGGTACAGAGAAGGGCAACAGAATTAATAAAGAGACAATAGTTTTTCAATAGACAAGAGAATATTCCTTGAACTTAGAATAACAAATATTCCACCTTAACCTTCCTAGGGGTAATCTCGAGTGTGACTCAGGGTTAATTTCCTCTTCCTAAATTGGAAACCCAGAGCCATACTTGGGTTTACCACAGGGAGGATCTGGACGGGGCCCAGTGCTGCCGAGTTTGCCTGGGCCCCCTTAGAACACCATTCCACCTCCTTCCTCCAACCCATTTTCCTCCTCCTCCTCCCCATCCTCCCGCTCCTCCTCTTCCCCACCCTCCCCTTTCCTCCTTATCCTTCCTCCTTCCCCTCTCTCACCTCTCATGTCTTCTTATTAGCCTCCGATCATGCTGTTGATCGGATCCCTGCAGTGTGTCTTATGCTTTTCTCTGGAACCGGCATATGCTAATGACGTCACAATCGCATCACGTCATTAGCATATGCTGGTTCCAGAGAAAGGCATAAAACACTCTGTGGGCCTCTGATCAGAAGCAGGAGCTGATCGGAGGCTAATAAGAAGAGGAAGGAGGAAGGAGGGAGGATAAGGAGGGAAGAGGAGGGAAGAGGAGGGAGGAGGAGGATGAGGGGGATGAGGGAGGAAGAGGAGGATGAGGGGGTAGGAGGGTGAGGGAAGAAGAGGAGGGTGAGGGGAAAATAGGGGAAAGAGTGGGAAGAGGAGGGTGAGGGGGTGGGGGGAATAGGAGGATGAAGGGTGAGGAGGAGTTTGAGGGGGGCTAGGGGGAAGAGGAGGATGAGGGGGAAGAGGAGGATGAGTGGGGAAAGGAGGAGGATGAGGGGGGACAGGTAGAGGATGAGGGGGAAAGGAGGATGAGGGGAGAGGAGGAATAGGGGGAGGAGGATGAGTGGGGAAGATGAGGAGGATAAGGGGGGAATGAGGAGGATGAGTGGGGAAGATGAGGAGGATAAGGGGGGAATGAGGAGGATAAGGGGAAAAGGGGGCGAATAAGGGGGGAAATGGAAAGGGGAGAGGGGGGAAACAGAGGAGGAGGATCAGGGGAAAGGGAGGAGGGGAAGGGGTAATGGTGTCTAAAGGTGGTATGATTATGTCAGTATTTTAGAATTCTAAATACTGAAACAATCATACCACCAGGAAGGTTAAAGAAAGAAAATATTTTACACAATAAGAGCAGTTAGACTAATGAACTCTCTAACAAAGAAGGCTGTGAAAGTAAAATTGATAGATAACTTTAAAATGGTGTTTGATATTTATTTTTAATAAAATTTGCATTCAGGGTTACCTTGGATAACTAGAGAACAAGTCAGCAATTGGGGTCAGGAAGGATGTTACTATGGTACTATGTTAATACTTCCTTGACTGATGATATGTAAGTAATTAACTTTACTATGCACTGGAGCGACAACAAAGCATTGCAATACATAGTTTCACTGCTTAGCCAACCAAACTTTGTGATGGACATCAATTTGCACATATTGTATGCAATTTAGATGCGTTGCTAATGAATGTGAATCTGTGTGACTAGTGTGTAGGTTTGCTTAATTTATGTGGGTATATTGCCTATTTCTGCTGAAAATAATGTTTCTGCCGTGTGCAAAGAAGTGCCTTAAACTATTTAGCTTTTATGTCATTTGTGCCAATATTAAAATCATTACAAAATGCTGTAAAGGACTGACAAACTGGATGGTTATACCCAATAATAAACAATTTTTTTCTAGACAGTTAAAAAAACGAAATAAAGCCTTTTTATATATTACCTATACTATGTTGCACTAGGTAAATGCTCCTTGATGTCCATGACCTCGACTCTTTCTTTTAGTTTATTTGCCTTCTCAGTTTGGAGGGTACTCTTGATACTGAAAGTGACTCAATTACTTTAACTAAAACATGGCAGACTCTTCTACCTGGCAAGACAAGTTAACATACAAAATAGAGAATGTCTTATAGGACAGCAACTGTGGTCCCAGACTGTATGTAATTACGTAAGTATACATTAAACTTTTTCTTTCTTTCTACAAAATGCTGTGCTCATTACCGTTTCTATCAGCCCCATTAAATTCCAAGCCCGTAGTGACAACGGCACACCCGCACAGCCTGCGGGCTTGAAATTCAGCTGCGTTACAGAGCTATTACATTCGACCAACAGGCCGGAGACACAAACCCATAAACCATTCTTGCGCACGTGGAATGTGCTGACGTGAACATGATCAATTAGTTACGGGTTTAGATGGAGCTAATGGCAAAATAGATTGTCATCATTACGTCATAAAAAATGGAGGTTAGATTTCAAAGCCTTACGGGTTTCACATTCGAGAAATAATGCAATTTTAATAAATCAGTAAATATGATATTCTAGTCCATGCAAGTTCAATTATAAGTATTAACACATTCATTGCTGGGATCGATATAACACAGAAATTAAACTGAAAAAAGTATTGTATATTGCAGATTTGCGAGCTTGAGAATGTTGTGCTATTCATTTTAATACCTAACATCACTTTCCCTTTAATTATAAGTACAGTATTGTGTTGATATTTGCATTTACAGTGCTATGGATAGGACTTTAACCCCAGTGCAGGTTCTCTCTAGTACCCGTTGGGTTTTTGGCTCCATTTGCGGATTACCTGTTTGAACACCAGTGGATTTGTAGCAAATTAATAGCGATTTTTGAATGTAACAGTTACGGGCTTGATAGATCAAAGGATCTGCGGCTACAGAGTTTTGACATCCTGTAGGGTTTTTCCTCATGTAATCCATTTACGGGTAGCTTTAAGAGGCCAATTTAATAGCTGTAAGTCTTGCGGGCTCTGTTACAGTCTATGGGTTTTCACGTTAGGGGAATTTAATAGGGGTTTATTTCTTCAAAATAGAATACTGTAATTGGACTTTATTTGTCCATTAATAGTACTTGAATGCAGATCAGAGAATTAATTTGCCATATTCTCTCTTTCCAGAATACCAACTCTTAGTAGAGTACAGAAATCACAGATCAAATGAAGACTGTAGAGGCAATTAAGTATAAATCTAATATGCTAATTTACATAATTCTAAACATAGCTATACAAATAGCTTGGTGAAGGAGGGATCCTTCTACAGCAATAAAATAAACCATGTCTTCCCACACAAGTGCTCACATACCAGCTGCTTTTGAACAATGAATGACCTTCATCTGCTCAGAATGTTCTTTTTATCAACATAAGTAAGGTTTTCAAAGACTATTGCTGTATTTGTGGTTCCTGTTAACTTTTCCCAAGGGCATTATTAGTTGTTTTTATTGCAGTTGTGAAAGGGACATTATCATCATGTAAAAACCTTTGATCACCTAAAATGCTTTTTATATAACAACTTAAAGAGACATGGGATTCACAGTATTTCTATCTTGCATTTAAAAGAGCATGTGTTAAATATTGTATCTAACGAAAATGAATACAATTTTGTATTTTCAGCTGAACTGAATTTTGGTCATGTTAACATTAGCGTTCCCATACATTTTGACTCTCATTATCATGGTGTTTCAAACAGAGGACACATGAGCTATCTCACATAGGGTACTCTCCCAAAATGAACACTTTATTAAAGAGACATAAGAGAAATGTATGTTTTTAATATCAAAATTAGTGTTAACTGATCTTGAATTTTGAAACTTTAGACAAGCATTACTTATTAAGATCTTTATACATTATTAATAACTCACTTCAGTGTTCAGTGAAAGGTTTATAAGTGTTAATTATTGTCTCAAGATGAAAACAGTGAAAGGTAGGATGATATTGAAAAGTCATTTTTACCTACAGATAGGAACATTCAAGGTAAATTATCTGACACTAATTTAGATTTGAAAAAAATAATAATAGTTTGCAAATATTACTTCTCATGGGTAAAGTTTCAATTACTACCATAGTTGGGACCTTTATTGTGTTTTTTATAGACTATTAACACAGTTTAACAAAGGGAACTGAAGGAAGTATTCTGGTACAAATAATCCTGCATTTAAAGGTCTGTAACTACATTATTTATATACAAGTTTGAAATCAGAACACAATGGAAATGTGGCAACTATAACTGCACTGGTTTTCGAGGTTTTCACACCCTCCCTAGAAGGCAGAGGGCATAACCAACAGCTTGGAGAAAATAGAAACATGTAGGCACCGTCCACAAGTTCAATGAGTGTTTAGTAGAAAAAAAAAAAGTTAAACTGTAAAAGGTTGTGCTTATTTTACATATTCAATGCAAAAGTAATACATTCAAGTCTAAGTAGATTTTGTTCCTTTATAAAAACATTTTGCCAGTTATCAAATGAGTATACTATGAATTTGTGACATCTGTATAAATCTGAGGTTTAGGAAAAACTTTACTTGTTTGTGACGTATGTAATAAAATAATAGCATTTGATGCTGTGCAAGCCATGTGCCTAACTGCATTGTTTTAGAAACAATTCTTAAAGTTACAGAAGTTTCTATGTTTTTAATATTTAAAAAAAAAACATATTTTTTTATCAGAGTCTGCTTGAGTTGCACAAATTTGAATGGTCCAAGGTCAACATAATGAATAAGGACTTCCGTTGCACCTAAAATTATTCACCAATGCCACTGACATGCTGGATCCTAATATACATGTACACAATGCCACAGAGATCCTTCAATGCCTCTACAAAATAACCCTAAACCATGGGGGGCCATAAAGGGCCCCCATGGAATACTATATTAACTTGATATGTGCCATGGGGGCCCTCAATTTCCTCCATGGCACCCAAAGTAAAAAAACACTAATACTATTACAAATAAATAAAAATCTGCATTACAAAAATAGAAAACAGCTTTACTAAAAATAAAAAAACTATATTACCAAAAAAAAAAAAAAAACATTACATTAAAAAAAAAAAAAAAGTACATAAAAATGAATATTAAATAAAATAAAAATTAAATTAAATTTGTAAAATAAAATTATAAATATTTATCTACCTAAATGCCCATCAATCAATGATCAACAATATTCTGGTCTTCAATTTTCTACCCTTGATCAAGCAGACTGTCAGTGTTGATTGCAGTATCAGGTCCACTTCTTCCTTGCTTGAAGCCATTGAATCATCTATTCAGGACTTGAAAATGGACCTCCATAAAAAAATCCCATTGCCCTATAAAATAAATGATTCTATCTAATGGAGCTCCTCCTATAAGGAGCTCCCCTGACGCAAATGACTTTTGCTGCACTTTTGCAGCTTAAATAGTACATTTTGAGTCAATCACATTTCAGCCAATCAGAATTATTTTTAAGAAGTCACCCTGTTCTTTAAGAGTGGGAATTTAATTGAAACAATCAGAATGCTCAGACTGATGGGCCTTATCAATGATACCAAGGGGCTAAATAGGAATACCATTGGGATCTATATAAAACCCCATGACAACAAGAGGTTTAATATGCATACCATGGGGGTTTATATACAGTAGATCCCCATAGTATTTAAGGGGGAATATATAGTAAACCATGGGGGTCCTTTAAGGTTAATGGTTTATTTTTTAAATGCCATGGAGGTCCTTATATGAGCTTTTTAAGGACTCCTATGATAATTAGAGTTAAATTAGAATGCCATTGGGGTCCCTTAAGGAACCCCATAGAACAAACGGTTAATTTGGAATACCATGGGGGTCTACATGGTATAGGGTTAATTTTTAGATGTCAAAAGCAAGGGTTAATTAGGTAAGCCGCAGAGGTCCTTTAAATATCTCTATGGTATTGTTTATATATTAGGAGCTACAGGGGTCCTTGCAGAACCTCCATGGATAGGGGGCTAATTTTACATGCCATGTTGGTCCTTCCAGGACATCCGTGGCATAGGGGTTTAACTTTCAGCTTCATGAAGGTCCCAGAAGGACCTTTATTGTATGTATTTTAGTTAGACATGCCATGGAGATCCTGCAAGGACCTTCATAGCTAGTGTAGTGTGTAGATGCCATGGCGGTCCTTATAGGACCCCTGTAACATAGAAGTTAAATATGTGTGCCACACGGGTCCATTAGGTGTTAATAGCCCTTTAAGGACCTCAGTGGCACAGGGTTAACTGACAGGTCTATTGAGACCTTCATGGTTATTGTGATTATTGGGTATCAGGGGATAGTGATCTGCTCTTTTAAAAAATGTTGAAGTTCCAGTTCTAGAAATGTTAATGCATTTAAAAGAGCATGTTTTTGTGTATGGACTGACAGGGATTCAACCAAAATAAATGAACACCAGTCACACAGCAATAAACAGACTTAAAGTGTTGGCAGACAGTGGTTAAAAAAACTGAATTGGGCATATGACAGACAGGATTGAATCATAAAGGTAAATACACACAGAGATTAATTCAAAAGCAGGGGTTAATTACAGAAGGGCAATGACATGGGGTAGGTATTACTTAATTGTGGCTTCAGAGTGAAATTTACAGTGATATACTAGGAGCCACACAAGGTGGAAATAAATGCATAATATAATCCCTTTGTTGTGGTGCTTTTCTATGTAACAATGTATGCAAGACTGTAAAAAAACAGAGGCCAGGAATACCTCTCTGGAGTAGGATTATTGCAGACAAATGGGACAATTTATTCCCTTACAAGTGAAAACCTCCATAGTTTTATATGAATGTTGGAAAAACTTTGAGTAAGCACCAGTGGCAGCTGGTGACTTTCCAAGTTGGTCGGGCGGAAGGCAGAGAACTGGCCCCTCCCCTTAAACTGACTCGGCCCAAAAGTAGAAACTCCACTCCTTCATAACATGTTAGCTCTGTAGGCCCTGCCCAATGACACATACTCCATCCACTTACTTGATTTCTTTTTTCTGTCACTTTACGTACATATTATCTTGATGAGGGTGAGTTGGTGCGGGTTCTGCTCACTATTCTTATGATGGGAAGTGCTGGCATTTTCTTGATGACATACAATAATTAAATAGAATACATATAAAACATGTTACATCAGGACATATAGCCGTGGCAGCTCATAGAAATAGACAAATATTATTCCATAGAGAGAGACAGGGATCGAGAGAGAGGGATGAAGAAAGACAGGGGGATAGCGAGAGGGATAGATAAGAAAGCAGTAAAGAACAATTCAGCATAGAAGACAGGATTTCAAAGAGAAGACCCTGATGGTGAAAAAAATGTAAGGCATACAAATAAGGGGATGACAGAGGAGGAGATTGATAGACTAGGGTATTGAAGCAATGAACATGAACTTGAGGAAGCTTAGAGGGTAGTGTCAGATAGATGTGCCTGATGTGCTATAGTCCATAGAGTCACAGAGAGACAGACATGACTGAACAAAAACAAAAGTAATAGGGAAAACAATACTATATTTGAATACATTTTTACAACACTACACAGGCTAAATGCTCCTACAGGTAGACTGATTGAAGTAAAACCTAAAAAACAGACATCAAGTTATTTTACTTGACAATACAATAACTAAAACTGAAGCAAAAACCACCGAACATCCTGTACCATACTCCATCATCTTAAACTTGCTACAAGCCCTGTGTATCATTTGAATTAAATAAAATTGGATGTAAACTGTACTAAAACTGTTGATTGCAAGATCCACAAGTACATATATAATGTATATTCTATATGATATATGTGTGTTTATAAATATATATAGTAAATGAAAAGTACATCTGTGTTCACATTTGAATGCCTAAAGCAAGTAAAAAAATATAAATATATATAAACACGCATGTCATATATATTATATATGTGATTGTAGACATACTTACACACACACACATATATACACTTACAAAGGGGTGGTGAAGAATATTAAAATATCTAAAACATGGTAACCTGGGAAACATTTGTAGGAGCACAACAGGCTGCTTTCTATGAGCCTGGAAGGAGGTCCTTCATAGGAATACAGATGCCTTATGCTTTGTAAGTATAGAGTACAAGCTGTACTCTAGGAGCCTGGAAGGAGGTCCTTCATAAGGATGCAGAGGCCTTATTCTATGTAAATATAGAATACAAGCTGTACTCTAGGAGCCTGGAAGGAGGTCCTTCATACGGATGCAGATGCCTTATGCTTTGTAAATATAGAATACAAGCTGTATTCTAGAAGCCTGGAAGGAGGTCCATCAAATGGATGCAGATGCCTTATTCCTTGCAAATATAGAATACAAGCTGTATTCCTAGAAGCCTGGAAGGAGGTCCATCATAGTGATGCAGATGCTTTATTCTATGTAAATAGTGATGTCGCGAACATAAAATTTTCGGTTCGCGAACCGCCGAAAATGTTTGCGAACTGGTGAACCGCCATAGACTTCAATGGGCAGACAGATTTTAAAACCCACAGGGACTCTTTCTGGCCACAATAGTGATGGGAAAGTTCTTTCAACCGGACTAACACCTGCACTGTGGCATGCCGGAGGGCATCCATGGCAAAACTCCCACGGAAAATTACATAGTTGATGCAGAGTCTGGTTTTAAGCCATAAAGGGCATAAATTACCTAACATTCCTAAAGTGTTTGGAATAACGTGCTTTAAAACATCAGGTATGATGTTGTATCGATCAGGTAGTGTAAGGGTTAGGCCCGCTTCACAGTGAAAGACCAAACTCCCCGTTTAACGCACCGCAAAAAAAACGCAAACAGTTTATTTGCACAACCGCAAACTCCCCATTTGCACAAGGTTGGATACCAAGCTAGCCATGTCCCGTTCCTTGTGCTCAATGATGTCATTGAAGGTCTATTCCTCCACCCAGCCACCAAGGGTCCCCGAAAGGTGACAACAAGCCCCCTGGGACGCCTGCTGTGTTTGGTCTTCCACCTCCTCAAAGCCACCTTCCTCCTCTGACTGCTCTTCTTCAGACTCCTCTCTCTGCGTTGCCTCTCTCTGCATTATTATAAGGTGTGTTAAGTAGTACTACTCTTATCAGTTTAATACCTGTTACAGCACATGTCAGGGGGCGTGTATAAGGCCTGGATTTTTAGAACCAGGAGATGGAAAAAGATGCTTTGTTGGTCGTATCACTTTAATTTTGGGGCACGGCACGTGCAATCAAAGGTGCCACCAGATAGGAGTGGCGTGTTTGTAAGTACTACTCTTATCAGTTTAATACTTGTTACGTCACCTATCAGGGGGCGTGTATAAGGCCTGGATTTTTATAACCGGGAGATGGAAAAAGATGCTTTGTTGGTCGTATCACTTCAATTTTGGGGCAAGGCACGTGCAATCAAAGGTGCCACCAGATAGGAGTGGCGTGTTTGTAAGTACTACTCTTATCAGTTTAATACTTGTTATGTCACCTATTAGGGGGCGTGTATAAGGCCTGGATTTTTAGAAACGGGAGATGGAAAAAGATGCTTTGTTGGTCGTATCACTTCAATTTTGGGGCACGGCACGTGCAATCAAAGGTGCCACCAGAAAGGAGTGGAGTGTTTTGTAAGTACTACTCTTATCAGTTTAATACTTGTTACGTCACCTATCAGGGGGCGTGTATAAGGCCTGGATTTTTAGAACCTGGAGATGGAAAAAGATGCTTTGTTGGTCGTATCACTTCAATTTTGGGGCACGGCACGTGCAATCAAAGGTGCCACCAGATAGGAGTGGCGTGTTTGTAAGTACTACTCTTATCAGTTTAATACTTGTTACGTCACCTATCAGGGGTCGTGTATAAGGCCTGGATTTTTAGAACCAGGAGATGGAAAAAGATTCCTTGTTGGTCGTATCACTTCAATTTTGGGGCACGTCACGTGCAATCCAAGGTGCCACCAGATAGGAGTGGCGTGTTTGTAAGTACTACTCTTATCAGTTTAATACCTGTTACAGCACATATCAGGGGGCGTGAATAAGGCCTGGATTTTTAGAACCGGGAGATGGAAAAAGATGCTTTGTTGGTCGTATCACTTCAATTTTGGGGCACGGCACGTGCAATCAAAGGTGCCACCAGATAGGAGTGGCGTGTGAAGTACTACTCTTATCAGTTTAATACTTGTTACGTCACCTATCAGGGGGCGTGTATAAGGCCTGTATTTTTAGAACTAGGAGATGGAAAAAGATGCTTTGTTGGTCGTATCACTTCAATTTTGGGTCACGGCACGTGCAATCAAAGGTGCCACCAGATAGGAGTGGTGTGTTTGTAAGTACTACTCTTATCAGTTTAATACCTGTTGCAGCACATATTAGGGGGCGTGTATAAGGCCTTGATTTTTAGTACCAGGAGATGGAAAAAGAAGCTTTGTTGGTCGTATCACTTCAATTTTGGGGCACGGCATGTGCAATCAAAGGTGCCACCAGATAGGAGTGGCGTGTTTGTAAGTACTACTCTTATCAGTTTAATACTTGTTACGTCACCTATCAGGGGGTGTGTATAAGGCCTGGATTTTTAGAACCGGGAGATGGAAAAAGATGCTTTGTTGGTCGTATCACATCAATTTTGTGGCACGGCACGTGCAATCAAAGATGCCACCAGAAAGGAGTGGTGTGTTTGTAAGTACTACTCTTATCAGTTTAATACCTGTTACAGCACGTATCAGGGGGCGTGTATAAGGCCTGGATTTTTAGAACCAGGAGATGAAAAAACATGCTTTGTTGGTCGTATCACTTCAATTTTGGGGCACGGCACGTGCAATCAAAGGTGCCACCAGATAGGTGTGGCGTGTTTGTAAGTACTACTCTTATCAATTAAATACTTGTTTCGTCACCTATCAGGGGGCGTGTATAAGGCCAGGATTTTTAGAACCAGGAGATGGAAAAAGATGCTTTGTTGGTCGTATCACTTCAATTTTGGGGCAAAGCACGTGCAATCAAAGGTGCCACCAGATAGGAGTGGCGTGTTTGTAAGTACTACTCTTATCAGTTTAATACTTGTTACGTCACCTATCAGGGGGCGTGTATAAGGCCTGGATTTTTAGAACCTGGAGATGGAAAAAGATGCTTTGTTGTTCGTATTACTTCAATTTTGGGGCACGGCACGTGCAATCAAAGGTGCCACCAGATAGGAGTGGCGTGTTTGTAAGTACTACTCATCAGTTTAATACTTGTTACGTCACCTATCAGGGGGCGTGTGTGTATAAGGCCTGGATTTTTAGAACCAGGAGACGGAAAAATATGCTTTGTTGGTTGTATTTCTTCAATTTGGGGCACGGCACGTGCAATCAAAGGTGCCACCAGATAGGAGTGGCGTGTTTGTAAGTACTACTCTTATCAGTTTAATACTTGTTACGTCACCTATAAGGGGGCGTGTTTAAGGCCTGGATTTTTAATACCGGGAGATGGAAAAAGATGCTTTGTTGGTCGTATCACATCAATTTTGTGGCACGGCACGTGCAATCAAAGGTGCCACCAGATAGGAGTGGCGTGTTTGTAAGTACTACTCTCATCAGTTTAATACCTGTTACAGCACATATCAGGGGGCGTGTATAAGGCCTGGATTTTTAGAACCAGGAGATGGAAAAAGATGCTTTGTTGGTCGTATCACTTCAATTTTGGGGCAAGGCACGTGCAATCAAATGTGCCACCAGATAGGAGTGGCATGTTTGTAAGTAATACTCTTACCATTTTAATACTTGTTAAAGCACCTATCATGGGGAGTGTATAAGGCCTGGATTTTTAGAACCAGGAGATGGAAAAAGATGCTTTGTTGGTCGTATCACTTCAATTTTGGGGCACGGCACGTGCAATCAAAGGTGACACTAGATAGGAGTGGCGTGTTTGTAAGTACTACACTTATCAGTTTAATACCTGTTACAGCACATATCAGGGGGCGTGTATAAGGCCTGGATTTTTAGAACCAGGAGATGGAAAAAGATGCTTTGTTGGTCGTATCACTTCAATTTTGGAGCACAGCACGTGCAATCAAAGGTGCCACCAGATAGGAGTGGCGTGTTTGTAAGTACTACTCTTATTAGTTTAATACCTGTTACAGCACGTATCAGGGGGCGTGTATAAGGCCTGGATTTTTAGAACCAGGAGATGAAAAAACATGCTTTGTTGGTCGTATCACTTCAATTTTGGGGCATGGCACGTGCAATCAAAGGTGCCACCAGATAGGTGTGGCGTGTTTGTAAGTACTACTCTTATCAGTTAAATACTTGTTTCGTCACCTATCAGGGGGCGTGTATAAGGCCAGGATTTTTAGAACCAGGTGATGGAAAAAGATGCTTTGTTGGTCGTATCACTTCAATTTTGGGGCAAGGCACGTGCAATCAAAGGTGCCACCAGATAGGAGTGGCATGTTTGTAAGTACTACTCTTATCAGTTTAATACTTGTTACGTCACCTATCAGGGGGCGTGTATAAGGCCTGGATTTTTAGAACCTGGAGATGGAAAAAGATGCTTTGTTGTTCGTATCACTTCAATTTTGGGGCACGGCACGTGCAATCAAAGGTGCCACCAGATAGGAGTGGCGTGTTTGTAAGTACTACTCATCAGTTTAATACTTGTTACGTCACCTATCAGGGGGCGTGTGTGTATAAGGCCTGGATTTTTAGAACCAGGAGACGGAAAAATATGCTTTGTTGGTCGTATTACTTCAATTTGGGGCACGGCACGTGCAATCAAAGGTGCCACCAGATAGGAGTGGCGTGTTTGTAAGTACTACTCTTATCAGTTTAATACTTGTTACGTCACCTATAAGGGGGCGTGTTTAAGGCCTGGATTTTTAGAACCAGGAGATGGAAAAAGAAGCTTTGTTGGTCGTATCACTTCAATTTTGGGGCACGGCATGTGCAATCAAAGGTGCCACCAGATAGGAGTGGCGTGTTTTGTAAGTACTACTCTTATCAGTTTAATACTTGTTACGTCACCTATCAGGGGGCGTGTATAAGGCCTGGATTTTTAGAACCGGGAGATGGAAAAAGATGCTTTGTTGGTCGTATCACATCAATTTTGTGGCACGGCACGTGCAATCAAAGGTGCCACCAGATAGGAGTGGCGTGTTTGTAAGTACTACTCTTATCAGTTTAATACCTGTTACAGCACATATCAGGGGGCGTGTATAAGGCCTGGATTTTTAGAACCAGGAGATGGAAAAAGATGCTTTGTTGGTCGTATCACTTCAATTTTGGGGCAAGGCACGTGCAATCAAATGTGCCACCAGATAGGAGTGGCATGTTTGTAAGTACTACTCTTACCATTTTAATACTTGTTAAAGCACCTATCATGGGGAGTGTATAAGGCCTGGATTTTTAGAACCAGGAGATGGAAAAAGATGCTTTGTTGGTCGTATCACTTCAATTTTGGGGCACGGCACGGGCAATCAAAGGTGACACCAGATAGGAGTGGCGTGTTTGTAAGTACTACTCTTATCAGTTTAATACCTGTTACAGCACATATCAGGGGGCGTGTATAAGGCCTGGATTTTTAGAACCAGGAGATGGAAAAAGATGCTTTGTTGGTCGTATCACTTCAATTTTGGGGCACGGCACGTGCAATCCAAGGTGCCACCAGATAGGAGTGGCGTGTTTGTAAGTACTACTCTTATCAGTTTAATACCTGTTACAGCACATATCAGGGGGCGTGTATAAGGCCTGGATTTTTAGAACCGGGAGATGGAAAAAGATGCTTTGTTGGTCGTATCACTTCAATTTTGGGGCACGGCACGTGCAATCAAAGGTGCCACCAGATAGGAGTGGCGTGTGAAGTACTACTCTTATCAGTTTAATACTTGTTACGTCACCTATCAGGGGGCGTGTATAAGGCCTGTATTTTTAGAACCAGGAGATGGAAAAAGATGCTTTGTTGGTCGTATCACTTCAATTTTGGGTCACGGCACGTGCAATCAAAGGTGCCACCAGATAGGAGTGGCGTGTTTGTAAGTACTACTCTTATCAGTTTAATACTTGTTACGTCACCTATCAGGGGGTGTGTATAAGGCCTGTATTTTTAGAACCGGGAGATGGAAAAAGATGCTTTGTTGGTCGTATCACATCAATTTTGTGGCACGGCACGTGCAATCAAAGATGCCACCAGAAAGGAGTGGTGTGTTTGTAAGTACTACTCTTATCAGTTTAATACCTGTTACAGCACGTATCAGGGGGCGTGTATAAGGCCTGGATTTTTAGAACCAGGAGATGAAAAAACATGCTTTGTTGGTCGTATCACTTCAATTTTGGGGCACGGCACGTGCAATCAAAGGTGCCACCAGATAGGTGTGGCGTGTTTGTAAGTACTACTCTTATCAGTTAAATACTTGTTTCGTCACCTATCAGGGGGCGTGTATAAGGCCAGGATTTTTAGAACCAGGAGATGGAAAAAGATGCTTTGTTGGTCGTATCACTTCAATTTTGGGGCAAAGCACGTGCAATCAAAGGTGCCACCAGATAGGAGTGGCGTGTTTGTAAGTACTACTCTTATCAGTTTAATACTTGTTACGTCACCTATCAGGGGGCATGTATAAGGCCTGGATTTTTAGAACCGGGAGATGGAAAAAGATGCTTTGTTGGTCGTATCACATCAATTTTGTGGCACGGCACGTGCAATCAAAGGTGCCACCAGATAGGAGTGGCGTGTTTGTAAGTACTACTCTTATCAGTTTAATACCTGTTACAGCACATATCAGGGGGCGTGTATAAGGCCTGGATTTTTAGAACCAGGAGATGGAAAAAGATGCTTTGTTGTTCGTATCACTTCAATTTTGGGGCACGGCACGTGCAATCAAAGGTGCCACCAGATAGGAGTGGCGTGTTTGTAAGTACTACTCATCAGTTTAATACTTGTTACGTCACCTATCAGGGGGCGTGTGTGTATAAGGCCTGGATTTTTAGAACCAGGAGACGGAAAAATATGCTTTGTTGGTCGTATTACTTCAATTTGGGGCACGGCACGTGCAATCAAAGGTGCCACCAGATAGGAGTGGCGTGTTTGTAAGTACTACTCTTATCAGTTTAATACTTGTTACGTCATCTATAAGGGGGCGTGTTTAAGGCCTGGATTTTTAATACCGGGAGATGGAAAAAGATGCTTTGTTGGTCGTATCACTTCAATTTTGGGGCACGGCACGTGCAATCAAAGGTGCCACCAGATAGGAGTGGCGTGTTTGTAAGTACTACTCTTATCAGTTTAATACCTGTTACAGCACATATCAGGGGGCGTGTATAAGGCCTTGATTTTTAGAACCAGGAGATGGAAAAAGAAGCTTTGTTGGTCGTATCACTTCAATTTTGGGGCACGGCATGTGCAATCAAAGGTGCCACCAGATAGGAGTGGCGTGTTTTGTAAGTACTACTCTTATCAGTTTAATACTTGTTACGTCACCTATCAGGGGGCGTGTATAAGGCCTGGATTTTTAGAACCGGGAGATGGAAAAAGATGCTTTGTTGGTCGTATCACATCAATTTTGTGGCACGGCACGTGCAATCAAAGGTGCCACCAGATAGGAGTGGCGTGTTTGTAAGTACTACTCTTATCAGTTTAATACCTGTTACAGCACATATCAGGGGGCGTGTATAAGGCCTGGATTTTTAGAACCAGGAGATGGAAAAAGATGCTTTGTTGGTCGTATCACTTCAATTTTGGGGCAAGGCACGTGCAATCAAATGTGCCACCAGATAGGAGTGGCATGTTTGTAAGTACTACTCTTACCATTTTAATACTTGTTAAAGCACCTATCATGGGGAGTGTATAAGGCCTGGATTTTTAGAACCAGGAGATGGAAAAAGATGCTTTGTTGGTCGTATCACTTCAATTTTGGGGCACGGCACGGGCAATCAAAGGTGACACCAGATAGGAGTGGCGTGTTTGTAAGTACTACTCTTATCAGTTTAATACCTGTTACAGCACATATCAGGGGGCGTGTATAAGGCCTGGATTTTTAGAACCAGGAGATGGAAAAAGATGCTTTGTTGGTCGTATCACTTCAATTTTGGGGCACGGCACGTGCAATCCAAGGTGCCACCAGATAGGAGTGGCGTGTTTGTAAGTACTACTCTTATCAGTTTAATACCTGTTACAGCACGTATCAGGGGGCGTGTATAAGGCCTGGATTTTTAGAACCGGGAGATGGAAAAAGATGCTTTGTTGGTCGTATCACTTCAATTTTGGGGCACGGCACGTGCAATCAAAGGTGCCACCAGATAGGAGTGGCGTGTGAAGTACTACTCTTATCAGTTTAATACTTGTTACGTCACCTATCAGGGGGCGTGTATAAGGCCTGTATTTTTAGAACCAGGAGATGGAAAAAGATGCTTTGTTGGTCGTATCACTTCAATTTTGGGTCACGGCACGTGCAATCAAAGGTGCCACCAGATAGGAGTGGCGTGTTTGTAAGTACTACTCTTATCAGTTTAATACTTGTTACGTCACCTATCAGGGGGTGTGTATAAGGCCTGGATTTTTAGAACCGGGAGATGGAAAAAGATGCTTTGTTGGTCGTATCACATCAATTTTGTGGCACGGCACGTGCAATCAAAGATGCCACCAGAAAGGAGTGGTGTGTTTGTAAGTACTACTCTTATCAGTTTAATACCTGTTACAGCACGTATCAGGGGGCGTGTATAAGGCCTGGATTTTTAGAACCAGGAGATGAAAAAACATGCTATGTTGGTCGTATCACTTCAATTTTGGGGCACGGCACGTGCAATCAAAGGTGCCACCAGATAGGTGTGGCGTGTTTGTAAGTACTACTCTTATCAGTTAAATACTTGTTTCGTCACCTATCAGGGGGCGTGTATAAGGCCAGGATTTTTAGAACCAGGAGATGGAAAAAGATGCTTTGTTGGTCGTATCACTTCAATTTTGGGGCAAAGCACGTGCAATCAAAGGTGCCACCAGATAGGAGTGGCGTGTTTGTAAGTACTACTCTTATCAGTTTAATACTTGTTACGTCACCTATCAGGGGGCGTGTATAAGGCCTGGATTTTTAGAACCGGGAGATGGAAAAAGATGCTTTGTTGGTCGTATCACATCAATTTTGTGGCACGGCACGTGCAATCAAAGGTGCCACCAGATAGGAGTGGCGTGTTTGTAAGTACTACTCTTATCAGTTTAATACCTGTTACAGCACATATCAGGGGGCGTGTATAAGGCCTGGATTTTTAGAACCAGGAGATGGAAAAAGATGCTTTGTTGGTCGTATCACTTCAATTTTGGGGCAAGGCACGTGCAATCAAATGTAAAACCAGATAGGAGTGGCATGTTTGTAAGTACTACTCTTACCATTTTAATACTTGTTAAAGCACCTATCATGGGGAGTGTATAAGGCCTGGATTTTTAGAACCAGGAGATGGAAAAAGATGCTTTGTTGGTCGTATCACTTCAATTTTGGGGCACGGCACGTGCAATCAAAGGTGACACCAGATAGGAGTGGCGTGTTTGTAAGTACTACTCTTATCAGTTTAATACCTGTTACAGCACATATCAGGGGGCGTGTATAAGGCCTGGATTTTTAGAACCAGGAGATGGAAAAAGATGCTTTGTTGGTCGTATCACTTCAATTTTGGGGCACGGCACGTGCAATCCAAGGTGCCACCAGATAGGAGTGGCGTGTTTGTAAGTACTACTCTTATCAGTTTAATACCTGTTACAGCACATATCAGGGGGCGTGTATAAGGCCTGGATTTTTAGAACCGGGAGATGGAAAAAGATGCTTTGTTGGTCGTATCACTTCAATTTTGGGGCACGGCACGTGCAATCAAAGGTGCCACCAGATAGGAGTGGCGTGTGAAGTACTACTCTTATCAGTTTAATACTTGTTACGTCACCTATCAGGGGGCGTGTATAAGGCCTGTATTTTTAGAACTAGGAGATGGAAAAAGATGCTTTGTTGGTCGTATCACTTCAATTTTGGGTCACGGCACGTGCAATCAAAGGTGCCACCAGATAGGAGTGGCGTGTTTGTAAGTACTACTCTTATCAGTTTAATACTTGTTACGTCACCTATCAGGGGGTGTGTATAAGGCCTGGATTTTTAGAACCGGGAGATGGAAAAAGATGCTTTGTTGGTCGTATCACATCAATTTTGTGGCACGGCACGTGCAATCAAAGATGCCACCAGAAAGGAGTGGTGTGTTTGTAAGTACTACTCTTATCAGTTTAATACCTGTTACAGCACGTATCAGGGGGCGTGTATAAGGCCTGGATTTTTAGAACCAGGAGATGAAAAAACATGCTTTGTTGGTCGTATCACTTCAATTTTGGGGCACGGCACGTGCAATCAAAGGTGCCACCAGATAGGTGTGGCGTGTTTGTAAGTACTACTCTTATCAGTTAAATACTTGTTTCGTCACCTATCAGGGGGCGTGTATAAGGCCAGGATTTTTAGAACCAGGAGATGGAAAAAGATGCTTTGTTGGTCGTATCACTTCAATTTTGGGGCAAAGCACGTGCAATCAAAGGTGCCACCAGATAGGAGTGGCGTGTTTGTAAGTACTACTCTTATCAGTTTAATACTTGTTACGTCACCTATCAGGGGGCGTGTATAAGGCCTGGATTTTTAGAACCTGGAGATGGAAAAAGATGCTTTGTTGTTCGTATTACTTCAATTTTGGGGCACGGCACGTGCAATCAAAGGTGCCACCAGATAGGAGTGGCGTGTTTGTAAGTACTACTCATCAGTTTAATACTTGTTACGTCACCTATCAGGGGGCGTGTGTGTATAAGGCCTGGATTTTTAGTACCAGGAGACGGAAAAATATGCTTTGTTGGTTGTATTACTTCAATTTGGGGCACGGCACGTGCAATCAAAGGTGCCACCAGATAGGAGTGGCGTGTTTGTAAGTACTACTCTTATCAGTTTAATACTTGTTACGTCACCTATAAGGGGGCGTGTTTAAGGCCTTAATTTTTAATACCAGGAGATGGAAAAAGATGCTTTGTTGGTCGTATCACTTCAATTTTGGGGCACGGCACGTGCAATCAAAGGTGCCACCAGATAGGAGTGGCGTGTTTGTAAGTACTACTCTTATCAGTTTAATACCTGTTACAGCACATATCAGGGGGCGTGTATAAGGCCTTGATTTTTAGAACCAGGAGATGAAAAAAGAAGCTTTGTTGGTCGTATCACTTCAATTTTGGGGCACGGCATGTGCAATCAAAGGTGCCACCAGGTAGGAGTGGCGTGTTTTGTAAGTACTACTCTTATCAGTTTAATACTTGTTACGTCACCTATCAGGGGGCGTGTATAAGGCCTGGATTTTTAGAACCGGGAGATGGAAAAAGATGCTTTGTTGGTCGTATCACTTCAATTTTGTGGCACGGCACGTGCAATCAAAGGTGCCACCAGATAGGAGTGGCGTGTTTGTAAGTACTACTCTTATCAGTTTAATACCTGTTACAGCACATATCAGGGGGCGTGTATAAGGCCAGGATTTTTAGAACCAGGAGATGGAAAAAGATGCTTTGTTGGTCGTATCACTTCAATTTTGGGGCAAGGCACGTGCAATCAAATGTGCCACCAGATAGGAGTGGCATGTTTGTAAGTAATACTCTTACCATTTTAATACTTGTTAAAGCACCTATCATGGGGAGTGTATAAGGCCTGGATTTTTAGAACCAGGAGATGGAAAAAGATGCTTTGTTGGTCGTATCACTTCAATTTTGGGGCACGGCACGTGCAATCAAAGGTGACACCAGATAGGAGTGGCGTGTTTGTAAGTACTACTCTTATCAGTTTAATACCTGTTACAGCACATATCAGGGGGCGTGTATAAGGCCTGGATTTTTAGAACCAGGAGATGGAAAAAGATGCTTTGTTGGTCGTATCACTTCAATTTTGGAGCACAGCACGTGCAATCAAAGGTGCCACCAGATAGGAGTGGCGTGTTTGTAAGTACTACTCTTATCAGTTTAATACCTGTTACAGCACGTATCAGGGGGCGTGTATAAGGCCTGGATTTTTAGAACCAGGAGATGAAAAAACATGCTTTGTTGGTCGTATCACTTCAATTTTGGGGCACGGCACGTGCAATCAAAGGTGCCACCAGATAGGTGTGGCGTGTTTGTAAGTACTACTCTTATCAGTTAAATACTTGTTTCGTCACCTATCAGGGGGCGTGTATAAGGCCAGGATTTTTAGAACCAGGAGATGGAAAAAGATGCTTTGTTGGTCGTATCACTTCAATTTTGGGGCAAAGCACGTGCAATCAAAGGTGCCACCAGATAGGAGTGGCGTGTTTGTAAGTACTACTCTTATCAGTTTAATACTTGTTACGTCACCTATCAGGGGGCGTGTATAAGGCCTGGATTTTTAGAACCTGGAGATGGAAAAAGATGCTTTGTTGTTCGTATTACTTCAATTTTGGGGCATGGCACGTGCAATCAAAGGTGCCACCAGATAGGAGTGGCGTGTTTGTAAGTACTACTCATCAGTTTAATACTTGTTACGTCACCTATCAGGGGGCGTGTGTGTATAAGGCCTGGATTTTTAGAACCAGGAGACGGAAAAATATGCTTTGTTGGTTGTATTACTTCAATTTGGGGCACGGCACGTGCAATCAAAGGTGCCACCAGATAGGAGTGGCGTGTTTGTAAGTACTACTCTTATCAGTTTAATACTTGTTACGTCACCTATAAGGGGGCGTGTTTAAGGCCTGGATTTTTAATACCGGGAGATGGAAAAAGATGCTTTGTTGGTCGTATCACTTCAATTTTGGGGCACGGCACGTGCAATCAAAGGTGCCACCAGATAGGAGTGGCGTGTTTGTAAGTACTACTCTTATCAGTTTAATACCTGTTACAGCACATATCAGGGGGCGTGTATAAGGCCTTGATTTTTAGAACTAGGAGATGGAAAAAGAAGCTTTGTTCGTCGTATCACTTCAATTTTGGGGCACGGCATGTGCAATCAAAGGTGCCACCAGATAGGAGTGGCGTGTTTTGTAAGTACTACTCTTATCAGTTTAATACTTGTTACGTCACCTATCAGGGGGCGTGTATAAGGCCTGGATTTTTAGAACCGGGAGATGGAAAAAGATGCTTTGTTGGTCGTATCACATCAATTTTGTGGCACGGCACGTGCAATCAAAGGTGCCACCAGATAGGAGTGGCGTGTTTGTAAGTACTACTCTTATCAGTTTAATACCTGTTACAGCACATATCAGGGGGCGTGTATAAGGCCTGGATTTTTAGAACCAGGAGATGGAAAAAGATGCTTTGTTGGTCGTATCACTTCAATTTTGGGGCAAGGCATGTGCAATCAAATGTGCCACCAGATAGGAGTGGCATGTTTGTAAGTAATACTCTTACCATTTTAATACTTGTTAAAGCACCTATCATGGGGAGTGTATAAGGCCTGGATTTTTAGAACCAGGAGATGGAAAAAGATGCTTTGTTGGTCGTATCACTTCAATTTTGGGGCACGGCACGTGCAATCAAAGGTGACACCAGATAGGAGTGGCGTGTTTGTAAGTACTACTCTTATCAGTTTAATACCTGTTACAGCACATATCAGGGGGCGTGTATAAGGCCTGGATTTTTAGAACCAGGAGATGGAAAAAGATGCTTTGTTGGTCGTATCACTTCAATTTTGGAGCACAGCACGTGCAATCAAAGGTGCCACCAGATAGGAGTGGCGTGTTTGTAAGTACTACTCTTATCAGTTTAATACCTGTTACAGCACGTATCAGGGGGCGTGTATAAGGCCTGGATTTTTAGAACCAGGAGATGAAAAAACATGCTTTGTTGGTCGTATCACTTCAATTTTGGGGCACGGCACGTGCAATCAAAGGTGCCACCAGATAGGTGTGGCGTGTTTGTAAGTACTACTCTTATCAGTTAAATACTTGTTTCGTCACCTATCAGGGGGCGTGTATAAGGCCTGGATTTTTAGAACCAGGAGATGGAAAAAGATGCTTTGTTGGTCGTATCACTTCAATTTTGGGGCAAAGCACGTGCAATCAAAGGTGCCACCAGATAGGAGTGGCGTGTTTGTAAGTACTACTCTTATCAGTTTAATACTTGTTACGTCACCTATCAGGGGGCGTGTATAAGGCCTGGATTTTTAGAACCTGGAGATGGAAAAAGATGCTTTGTTGTTCGTATTACTTCAATTTTGGGGCACGGCACGTGCAATCAAAGGTGCCACCAGATAGGAGTGGCGTGTTTGTAAGTACTACTCATCAGTTTAATACTTGTTACGTCACCTATCAGGGGGCGTGTGTGTATAAGGCCTGGATTTTTAGAACCAGGAGACGGAAAAATATGCTTTGTTGGTTGTATTACTTCAATTTGGGGCACGGCACGTGCAATCAAAGGTGCCACCAGATAGGAGTGGCGTGTTTGTAAGTACTACTCTTATCAGTTTAATACTTGTTACGTCACCTATAAGGGGGCGTGTTTAAGGCCTTAATTTTTAATACCAGGAGATGGAAAAAGATGCTTTGTTGGTCGTATCACTTCAATTTTGGGGCACGGCACGTGCAATCAAAGGTGCCACCAGATAGGAGTGGCGTGTTTGTAAGTACTACTCTTATCAGTTTAATACCTGTTACAGCACATATCAGGGGGCGTGTATAAGGCCTGGATTTTTAGAACCAGGAGATGGAAAAAGATGCTTTGTTGGTCGTATCACTTCAATTTTGGGGCAAGGCACGTGCAATCAAATGTGCCACCAGATAGGAGTGGCATGTTTGTAAGTAATACTCTTACCATTTTAATACTTGTTAAAGCACCTATCATGGGGAGTGTATAAGGCCTGGATTTTTAGAACCAGGAGATGGAAAAAGATGCTTTGTTGGTCGTATCACTTCAATTTTGGAGCACAGCACGTGCAATCAAAGGTGCCACCAGATAGGAGTGGCGTGTTTGTAAGTACTACTCTTATCAGCTTAATACCTGTTACAGCACGTATCAGGGGGCGTGTATAAGGCCTGGATTTTTAGAACCAGGAGATGAAAAAACATGCTTTGTTGGTCGTATCACTTCAATTTTGGGGCACGGCACGTGCAATCAAAGGTGCCACCAGATAGGTGTGGCGTGTTTGTAAGTACTACTCTTATCAGTTAAATACTTGTTTCGTCACCTATCAGGGGGCGTGTATAAGGCCAGGATTTTTAGAACCAGGAGATGGAAAAAGATGCTTTGTTGGTCGTATCACTTCAATTTTGGGGCACGGCATGTGCAATCAAAGGTGCCACCAGATAGGAGTGGCGTGTTTTGTAAGTACTACTCTTATCAGTTAAATACTTGTTTCATCACCTATCAGGGGGCGTGTATAAGGCCAGGATTTTTAGAACCGGGAGATGGAAAAAGATGCTTTGTTGGTCGTATCACATCAATTTTGTGGCACGGCACGTGCAATCAAAGGTGCCACCAGATAGGAGTGGCGTGTTTGTAAGTACTACTCTTATCAGTTTAATACTTGTTACAGCACCTATCAGGGGGCGTGTATAAGGCCTGGATTTTTAGAACCAGGAGATGGAAAAAGATGCTTTGTTGGTCGTATCACTTCAATTTTGGGGCAAGGCACGTGCAATCAAATGTGCCACCAGATAGGAGTGGCATGTTTGTAAGTAATACTCTTACCATTTTAATACTTGTTAAAGCACCTATCATGGGGAGTGTATAAGGCCTGGATTTTTAGAACCAGGAGATGGAAAAAGATGCTTTGTTGGTCGTATCACTTCAATTTTGGGGCACGGCACTTGCAATCAAAGGTGACACCAGATAGGAGTGGCGTGTTTGTAAGTACTACTCTTATCAGTTTAATACCTGTTACAGCACATATCAGGGGGCGTGTATAAGGCCTGGATTTTTAGAACCAGGAGATGGAAAAAGATGCTTTGTTGGTCGTATCACTTCAATTTTGGAGCACAGCACGTGCAATCAAAGGTGCCACCAGATAGGAGTGGCGTGTTTGTAAGTACTACTCTTATCAGTTTAATACCTGTTACAGCACGTATCAGGGGGCGTGTATAAGGCCTGGATTTTTAGAACCAGGAGATGAAAAAACATGCTTTGTTGGTCGTATCACTTCAATTTTGGGGCATGGCACGTGCAATCAAAGGTGCCACCAGATAGGTGTGGCGTGTTTGTAAGTACTACTCTTATCAGTTAAATACTTGTTTCGTCACCTATCAGGGGGCGTGTATAAGGCCAGGATTTTTAGAACCAGGAGATGGAAAAAGATGCTTTGTTGGTCGTATCACTTCAATTTTGGGGCAAGGCACGTGCAATCAAAGGTGCCATCAGATAGGAGTGGCGTGTTTGTAAGTACTACTCTTATCAGTTTAATACTTGTTACATCACCTATCAGGGGGCGTGTATAAGGCCTGGATTTTTAGAACCTGGAGATGGAAAAAGATGCTTTGTTGTTCGTATCACTTCAATTTTGGGGCACGGCACGTGCAATCAAAGGTGCCACCAGATAGGAGTGGCGTGTTTGTAAGTACTACTCTTATCAGTTTAATACCTGTTACAGCACATATCAGGGGGCGTGTATAAGGCCTTGATTTTTAGAACCAGGAGATGGAAAAAGAAGCTTTGTTGGTCGTATCACTTCAATTTTGGGGCACGGCATGTGCAATCAAAGGTGCCACCAGATAGGAGTGGCGTGTTTTGTAAGTACTACTCTTATCAGTTTAATACTTGTTACGTCACCTATCAGGGGGCGTGTATAAGGCCTGGATTTTTAGAACCGGGAGATGGAAAAAGATGCTTTGTTGGTCGTATCACATCAATTTTGTGGCACGGCACGTGCAATCAAAGGTGCCACCAGATAGGAGTGGCGTGTTTGTAAGTACTACTCTTATCAGTTTAATACCTGTTACAGCACATATCAGGGGGCGTGTATAAGGCCTGGAGTTTTAGAACCAGGAGATGGAAAAAGATGCTTTGTTGGTCGTATCACTTCAATTTTGGGGCAAGGCACGTGCAATCAAATGTGCCACCAGATAGGAGTGGCATGTTTGTAAGTAATACTCTTACCATTTTAATACTTGTTAAAGCACCTATCATGGGGAGTGTATAAGGCCTGTATTTTTAGAACCAGGAGATGGAAAAAGATGCTTTGTTGGTCGTATCACTTCAATTTTGGGGCACGGCACATGCATTAAAAGGTGACACCAGATAGGAGTGGCGTGTTTGTAAGTACTACTCTTATCAGTTTAATACCTGTTACAGCACATATCAGGGGGCGTGTATAAGACCTGGATTTTTAGAACCAGGAGATGGAAAAAGATGCTTTGTTGGTCGTATCACTTCAATTTTGGAGCACAGCACGTGCAATCAAAGGTGCCACCAGATAGGAGTGGCGTGTTTGTAAGTACTACTCTTATCAGTTTAATACCTGTTACAGCACGTATCAGGGGGCGTGTATAAGGCCTGGATTTTTAGAACCAGGAGATGAAAAAACATGCTTTGTTGGTCGTATCACTTCAATTTTGGGGCATGGCACGTGCAATCAAAGGTGCCACCAGATAGGTGTGGCGTGTTTGTAAGTACTACTCTTATCAGTTTAATACTTGTTTCGTCACCTATCAGGGGGCGTGTATAAGGCCAGGATTTTTAGAACCAGGAGATGGAAAAAGATGCTTTGTTGGTCGTATCACTTCAATTTTGGGGCAAGGCACGTGCAATCAAAGGTGCCATCAGATAGGAGTGGCGTGTTTGTAAGTACTACTCTTATCAGTTTAATACTTGTTACGTCACCTATCAGGGGGCGTGTATAAGGCCTGGATTTTTAGAACCTGGAGATGGAAAAAGATGCTTTGTTGTTCGTATCACTTCAATTTTGGGGCACGGCACGTGCAATCAAAGGTGCCACCAGATAGGAGTGGCGTGTTTGTAAGTACTACTCATCAGTTTAATACTTGTTACGTCACCTATCAGGGGGCGTGTGTGTATAAGGCCTGGATTTTTAGAACCGGGAGACGGAAAAATATGCTTTGTTGGTCGTATTACTTCAATTTGGGGCACGGCACGTGCAATCAAAGGTGCCACCAGATAGGAGTGGCGTGTTTGTAAGTACTACTCTTATCAGTTTAATACTTGTTACGTCACCTATAAGGGGGCGTGTTTAAGGCCTGGATTTTTAATACCGGGAGATGGAAAAAGATGCTTTGTTGGTCGTATCACTTCAATTTTGGGGCACGGCACGTGCAATCAAAGGTGCCACCAGATAGGAGTGGCGTGTTTGTAAGTACTACTCTTATCAGTTTAATACCTGTTACAGCACATATCAGGGGGCGTGTATAAGGCCTTGATTTTTAGAACCAGGAGATGGAAAAAGAAGCTTTGTTGGTCGTATCACTTCAATTTTGGGGCACGGCATGTGCAATCAAAGGTGCCACCAGATAGGAGTGGCGTGTTTTGTAAGTACTACTCTTATCAGTTTAATACTTGTTACGTCACCTATCAGGGGGCGTGTATAAGGCCTGGATTTTTAGAACCGGGAGATGGAAAAAGATGCTTTGTTGGTCGTATCACATCAATTTTGTGGCACGGTGTGCAATCAAAGGTGCCACCAGATAGGAGTGGCGTGTTTGTAAGTACTACTCTTATCAGTTTAATACCTGTTCTAGCACGTATCAGGGGGCGTGTATAAGGCCTGGATTTTTAGAACCAGGAGATGAAAAAACATGCTTTGTTGGTCGTATCACTTCAATTTTGGGGCATGGCACGTGCAATCAAAGGTGCCACCAGATAGGTGTGGCGTGTTTGTAAGTACTACTCTTATCAGTTAAATACTTGTTTCGTCACCTATCAGGGGGCGTGTATAAGGCCAGGATTTTTAGAACCAGGAGATGGAAAAAGATGCTTTGTTGGTCAAATCACTTCAATTTTGGGGCAAGGCACGTGCAATCAAAGGTGCCATCAGATAGGAGTGGCGTGTTTGTAAGTACTACTCTTATCAGTTTAATACTTGTTACGTCACCTATCAGGGGGCGTGTATAAGGCCTGGATTTTTAGAACCTGGAGATGGAAAAAGATGCTTTGTTGTTCGTATCACTTCAATTTTGGGGCACGGCACGTGCAATCAAAGGTGCCACCAGATAGGAGTGGCGTGTTTGTAAGTACTACTCATCAGTTTAATACTTGTTACGTCACCTATCAGGGGGCGTGTGTGTATAAGGCCTGGATTTTTAGAACCGGGAGACGGAAAAATATGCTTTGTTGGTCGTATTACTTCAATTTGGGGCACGGCACGTGCAATTTAAAGGTGCCACCAGATAGGAGTGGCGTGTTTGTAAGTACTACTCTTATCAGTTTAATACTTGTTACGTCACCTATAAGGGGGCGTGTTTAAGGCCTGGATTTTTAATACCGGGAGATGGAAAAAGATGCTTTGTTGGTCGTATCACTTCAATTTTGGGGCACGGCACGTGCAATCAAAGGTGCCACCAGATAGGAGTGGCGTGTTTGTAAGTACTACTCTTATCAGTTTAATACCTGTTACAGCACATATCAGGGGGCGTGTATAAGGCCTTGATTTTTAGAACCAGGAGATGGAAAAAGAAGCTTTGTTGGTCGTATCACTTCAATTTTGGGGCACGGCATGTGCAATCAAAGGTGCCACCAGATAGGAGTGGCGTGTTTTGTAAGTACTACTCTTATCAGTTTAATACTTGTTACGTCACCTATCAGGGGGCGTGTATAAGGCCTGGATTTTTAGAACTGGGAGATGGAAAAAGATGCTTTGTTGGTCGTATCACTTCAATTTTGGGGCACGGCACGTGCAATCAAAGGTGACACCAGATAGGAGTGGCGTGTTTGTAAGTACTACTCTTATCAGTTTAATACCTGTTACAGCACATATCAGGGGGCGTGTATAAGGCCTTGATTTTTAGAACCAGGTGATGGAAAAAGATGCTTTGTTGGTCGTATCACTTCAATTTTGGGGCAAGGCACGTGCAATCAAATGTGCCACCAGATAGGAGTGGCATGTTTGTAAGTAATACTCTTACCATTTTAATACTTGTTAAAGCACCTATCATGGGGAGTGTATAAGGCCTGGATTTTTAGAACCAGGAGATGAAAAAAGATGCTTTGTTGGTCGTATCACTTCAATTTTGGGGCACGGCACGTTCAATCAAAGGTGACACCAGATAGGAGTGGCGTGTTTGTAAGTACTACTCTTATCAGTTTAATACCTGTTACAGCACATATCAGGGGGCGTGTATAAGGCCTGGATTTTTAGAACCAAGAGCTGGAAAAAGATGCTTTGTTGGTCGTATCACTTCAATTTTGGAGCACAGCACGTGCAATCAAAGGTGCCACCAGATAGGAGTGGCGTGTTTGTAAGTACTACTCTTATCAATTTAATACCTGTTACAGCACGTATCAGGGGGCGTGTATAAGGCCTGGATTTTTAGAACCAGGAGATGAAAAAACATGCTTTGTTGGTCGTATCACTTCAATTTTGGGGCATGGCACGTGCAATCAAAGGTGCCACCAGATAGGTGTGGCGTGTTTGTAAGTACTACTCTTATCAGTTAAATACTTGTTTCGTCACCTATCAGGGGGCGTGTATAAGGCCAGGATTTTTAGAACCAGGAGATGGAAAAAGATGCTTTGTTGGTCGTATCACTTCAATTTTGGGGCAAGGCACGTGCAATCAAAGGTGCCATCAGATAGGAGTGGCGTGTTTGTAAGTACTACTCTTATCAGTTTAATACTTGTTACGTCACCTATCAGGGGGCGTGTATAAGGATTGGATTTTTAGAACCTGGAGATGGAAAAAGATGCTTTGTTGTTCGTATCACTTCAATTTTGGGGCACGGCACGTGCAATCAAAGGTGCCACCAGATAGGAGTGGCGTGTTTGTAAGTACTACTCATCAGTTTAATACTTGTTACGTCACCTATCAGGGGGCGTGTGTGTATAAGGCCTGGATTTTTAGAACCGGGAGACGGAAAAATATGCTTTGTTGGTCGTATTACTTCAATTTGGGGCACGGCACGTGCAATCAAAGGTGCCACCAGATAGGAGTGGCGTGTTTGTAAGTACTACTCTTATCAGTTTAATACTTGTTACGTCACCTATAAGGGGGCGTGTTTAAGGCCTGGATTTTTAATACCGGGAGATGGAAAAAGATGCTTTGTTGGTCGTATCACTTCAATTTTGGGGCACGGCACGTGCAATCAAAGGTGCCACCAGATAGGAGTGGCGTGTTTGTAAGTACTACTCTTATCAGTTTAATACCTGTTACAGCACATATCAGGGGGCGTGTATAAGGCCTTGATTTTTAGAACCAGGAGATGGAAAAAGAAGCTTTGTTGGTCGTATCACTTCAATTTTGGGGCACGGCATGTGCAATCAAAGGTGCCACCAGATAGGAGTGGCGTGTTTTGTAAGTACTACTCTTATCAGTTTAATACTTGTTACATCACCTATCAGGGGGCATGTATAAGGCCTGGATTTTTAGAACCGGGAGATGGAAAAAGATGCTTTGTTGGTCTTATCACATCAATTTTGTGGCACGGCACGTGCAATCAAAGGTGCCACCAGATAGGAGTGGCGTGTTTGTAAGTACTACTCTTATCAGTTTAATACCTGTTACAGCACATATCAGGGGGCGTGTATAAGGCCAGGATTTTTAGAACCAGGAGATGGAAAAAGATGCTTTGTTGTTCGTATCACTTCAATTTTGGGGCAAGGCACGTGCAATCAAATGTGCCACCAGATAGGAGTGGCGTGTGAAGTACTACTCTTATCAGTTTAATACTTGTTACGTCATCTATCAGGGGGCGTGTATAAGGCCTGGATTTTTAGAACCAGGAGATGGAAAAAGATGCTTTGTTGGTCGTATCACTTAAATTTTGGGGCACGGCATGTGCAATCAAAGGTTCCACCAGATAGGAGTGGCGTGTTTGTAAGTACTACTCTTATCAGTTTAATACTTGTTAAAGCACCTATCATGGGGAGTGTATAAGGCCTGGATTTTTAGAACCAGGAGATGGAAAAAGATGCTTTGTTGGTCGTATCACTTCAATTTTGGGGCACGGCACGTGCAATCAAAGGTGACACCAGATAGGAGTGGCGTGTTTGTAAGTACTACTCTTATCAGTTTAATACCTGTTACAGCACATATCAGGGGGCGTGTATAAGGCCTGGATTTTTAGAACCAGGAGATGGAAAAAGATGCTTTGTTGGTCGTATCACTTCAATTTTGGAGCACGGCACGTGCAATCAAAGGTGCCACCAGATAGGTGTGGCGTGTTTGTAAGTACTACTCTTATCAGTTTAATACTTGTTACGTCACCTATCAGGGGGCGTGTATAAGGCCTGGATTTTTAGAACCGGGAGATGGAAAAAGATGCTTTGTTGGTCGTATCACTTCAATTTTGGGGCACGGCACGTGCAATCAAAGGTGCCACCAGATAGGAGTGGCGTGTGAAGTACTACTCTTATCAGTTTAATACTTGTTACGTCATCTATCAGGGGGCGTGTATAAGGCCTGGATTTTTAGAACCAGGAGATGGAAAAAGATGCTTTGTTGGTCGTATCACTTAAATTTTGGGGCACGGCATGTGCAATCAAAGGTTCCACCAGATAGGAGTGGCGTGTTTGTAAGTACTACTCTTATCAGTTTAATACTTGTTACAGCACCTATCAGGGGGCGTGTATTAGGCATGGATTCTTAGAACTGGGAGATGGAAAAAGATGCTTTGTTGGTTGTATCACTTCAATTTTGGGGCACGGCACGTGCAATCAAAGGTGCCACCAGATAGGAGTGGCGTGTTTGTAAGTACTACTCTTATCAGTTTAATACCTGTTACAGCACATATCAGGGGGCGTGTATAAGGCCTGGATTTTTAGAACCAGGAGATGGAAAAAGATGCTTTGTTGGTCGTATCACTTCAATTTTGGGGCAAGGCACGTGCAATCAAATGTGCCACCAGATAGGAGTGGCGTGTTTGTAAGTACTACTCTTATCAGTTTAATACTTGTTACGTCACCTATCAGGGGGCGTGTATAAGGATTGGATTTTTAGAACCTGGAGATGGAAAAAGATGCTTTGTTGTTCGTATCACTTCAATTTTGGGGCACGGCACGTGCAATCAAAGGTGCCACCAGATAGGAGTGGCGTGTTTGTAAGTACTACTCATCAGTTTAATACTTGTTACGTCACCTATCAGGGGGCGTGTGTGTATAAGGCCTGGATTTTTAGAACCGGGAGACGGAAAAATATGCTTTGTTGGTCGTATTACTTCAATTTGGGGCACGGCACGTGCAATCAAAGGTGCCACCAGATAGGAGTGGCGTGTTTGTAAGTACTACTCTTATCAGTTTAATACTTGTTACGTCACCTATAAGGGGGCGTGTTTAAGGCCTGGATTTTTAATACCGGGAGATGGAAAAAGATGCTTTGTTGGTCGTATCACTTCAATTTTGGGGCACGGCACGTGCAATCAAAGGTGCCACCAGATAGGAGTGGCGTGTTTGTAAGTACTACTCTTATCAGTTTAATACCTGTTACAGCACATATCAGGGGGCGTGTATAAGGCCTTGATTTTTAGAACCAGGAGATGGAAAAAGAAGCTTTGTTGGTCGTATCACTTCAATTTTGGGGCACGGCATGTGCAATCAAAGGTGCCACCAGATAGGAGTGGCGTGTTTTGTAAGTACTACTCTTATCAGTTTAATACTTGTTACGTCACCTATCAGGGGGCATGTATAAGGCCTGGATTTTTAGAACCGGGAGATGGAAAAAGATGCTTTGTTGGTCTTATCACATCAATTTTGTGGCACGGCACGTGCAATCAAAGGTGCCACCAGATAGGAGTGGCGTGTTTGTAAGTACTACTCTTATCAGTTTAATACCTGTTACAGCACATATCAGGGGGCGTGTATAAGGCCAGGATTTTTAGAACCAGGAGATGGAAAAAGATGCTTTGTTGTTCGTATCACTTCAATTTTGGGGCAAGGCACGTGCAATCAAATGTGCCACCAGATAGGAGTGGCATGTTTGTAAGTACTACTCTTACCATTTTAATACTTGTTAAAGCACCTATCATGGGGAGTGTATAAGGCCTGGATTTTTAGAACCAGGAGATGGAAAAAGATGCTTTGTTGGTCGTATCACTTCAATTTTGGGGCACGGCACGTGCAATCAAAGGTGACACCAGATAGGAGTGGCGTGTTTGTAAGTACTACTCTTATCAGTTTAATACCTGTTACAGCACCTATCAGGGGGCGTGTATAAGGCCTGGATTTTTAGAACCAGGAGATGGAAAAAGATGCTTTGTTGGTCGTATCACTTCAATTTTGGAGCACGGCACGTGCAATCAAAGGTGCCACCAGATAGGTGTGGCGTGTTTGTAAGTACTACTCTTATCAGTTTAATACTTGTTACGTCACCTATCAGGGGGCGTGTATAAGGCCTGGATTTTTAGAACCGGGAGATGGAAAAAGATGCTTTGTTGGTCGTATCACTTCAATTTTGGGGCACGGCACGTGCAATCAAAGGTGCCACCAGATAGGAGTGGCGTGTGAAGTACTACTCTTATCAGTTTAATACTTGTTACGTCATCTATCAGGGGGCGTGTATAAGGCCTGGATTTTTAGAACCAGGAGATGGAAAAAGATGCTTTGTTGGTCGTATCACTTAAATTTTGGGGCACGGCATGTGCAATCAAAGGTTCCACCAGATAGGAGTGGCGTGTTTGTAAGTACTACTCTTATCAGTTTAATACTTGTTACAGCACCTATCAGGGGGCGTGTATTAGGCATGGATTCTTAGAACTGGGAGATGGAAAAAGATGCTTTGTTGGTTGTATCACTTCAATTTTGGGGCACGGCACGTGCAATCAAAGGTGCCACCAGATAGGAGTGGCGTGTTTGTAAGTACTACTCTTATCAGTTTAATACCTGTTACAGCACATATCAGGGGGCGTGTATAAGGCCTGGATTTTTAGAACCAGGAGATGGAAAAAGATGCTTTGTTGGTCGTATCAGTTCAATTTTGGGGCAAGGCACGTGCAATCAAAGGTGCCACCAGATAGGTGTGGCGTGTTTGTAAGTACTACTCTTATCAGTTTAATACTTGTTACGTCACCTATCAGGGGGCGTGTATAAGGCCTGGATTTTTAGAACCGGGAGATGGAAAAAGATGCTTTGTTGGTCGTATCACTTCAATTTTGGGGCACGGCACGTGCAATCAAAGGTGCCACCAGATAGGAGTGGCGTGTGAAGTACTACTCTTATCAGTTTAATACTTGTTACGTCATCTATCAGGGGGCGTGTATAAGGCCTGGATTTTTAGAACCAGGAGATGGAAAAAGATGCTTTGTTGGTCGTATCACTTAAATTTTGGGGCACGGCATGTGCAATCAAAGGTGCCACCAGATAGGAGTGGCGTGTTTGTAAGTACTACTCTTATCAGTTTAATACCTGTTACAGCACATATCAGGGGGCGTGTATAAGGCCTGGATTTTTAGAACCAGGAGATGGAAAAAGATGCTTTGTTGGTCGTATCACTTCAATTTTGGGGCAAGGCACGTGCAATCAAATGTGCCACCAGATAGGAGTGGCGTGTTTGTAAGTACTACTCTTATCAGTTTAATACTTGTTACGTCACCTATCAGGGGGCGTGTATAAGGCCTGGATTTTTAGAACCAGGAGATGGAAAAAGATGCTTTGTTGGTCGTATCACTTCAATTTTGGGGCACGGCATGTGCAATCAAAGGTGCCACCAGATAGGAGTGGCGTGTTTTGTAAGTACTACTCTTATCAGTTTAATACTTGTTACGTCACCTATCAGGGGGCGTGTATAAGGCCTGGATTTTTAGAACCGGGAGATGGAAAAAGATGCTTTGTTGGTCGTATCACATCAATTTTGTGGCACGGCACGTGCAATCAAAGGTGCCACCAGATAGGAGTGGCGTGTTTGTAAGTACTACTCTTATCAGTTTAATACCTGTTACAGCACATATCAGGGGGCGTGTATAAGGCCTGGATTTTTAGAACCAGGAGACGGAAAAATATGCTTTGTTGGTCGTATCACTTCAATTTTGGAGCACAGCACGTGCAATCAAAGGTGCCAGCAGATAGGAGTGGCGTGTTTGTAAGTACTACTCTTATCAATTTAATACTTGTTACGTCACCTATCAGGGGGCGTGTATAAGGCCTGGATTTTTAGAACCAGGAGATGGAAAAAGATGCTTTGTTGGTCGTATCACTTCAATTTTGGGGCAAGGCACGTGCAATCAAATGTGCCACCAGATAGGAGTGGCGTGTTTGTAAGTACTACTCTTATCAGTTTAATACTTGTTACGTCACCTATCAGGGGGCGTGTATAAGGCCTGGATTTTTAGAACCAGGAGATGGAAAAAGATGCTTTGTTGGTCGTATCACTTCAATTTTGGGGCACGGCATGTGCAATCAAAGGTGCCACCAGATAGGAGTGGCGTGTTTTGTAAGTACTACTCTTATCAGTTTAATACTTGTTACGTCACCTATCAGGGGGCGTGTATAAGGCCTGGATTTTTAGAACCGGGAGATGGAAAAAGATGCTTTGTTGGTCGTATCACATCAATTTTGTGGCACGGCACGTGCAATCAAAGGTGCCACCAGATAGGAGTGGCGTGTTTGTAAGTACTACTCTTATCAGTTTAATACCTGTTACAGCACATATCAGGGGGCGTGTATAAGGCCTGGATTTTTAGAACCAGGAGATGGAAAAAGATGCTTTGTTGGTCGTATCACTTCAATTTTGGGGCACGGCACGTGCAATCAAAGGTGCCACCAGATAGGAGTGGCGTGTGAAGTACTACTCTTATCAGTTTAATACTTGTTATGTCATCTATCAGGGGGGCGTGTATAAGGCCTGGATTTTTTGAACCAGGAGATGGAAAAAGATGCTTTGTTGGTCGTATCACTTCAATTTTGGAGCACGGCACGTGCAATCAAAGGTGCCACCAGATAGGAGTGGCGTGTTTCTAAGTACTACTCTTATCAGTATAATACTTGTTACGTCACCTATCAGGGGGCGTGTATAAGGCCTGGATTTTTAGAACCGGGAGATGGAAAAAGATGCTTTGTTGGTCGTATCACTTCAATTTTGGGGCACGGCAAGTGCAATCAAAGCTGCCACCAGATAGGAGTGGCGTGTGAAGTACTACTCTTATCATTTTAATACTTGTTACGTCATCTATCAGGGGGCGTGTATAAGGCCTGGATTTTTAGAACCAGGAGATGGAAAAAGATGCTTTGTTGGTCGTATCACTTAAATTTTGGGGCACGGCACGTGCAATCAAAGGTGCCACCAGATAGGAGTGGCGTGTTTGTAAGTACTACTCTTATCAGTTTAATACTTGTTACAGCACCTATAAAGGGGCGTGT